>CM070750.1:2269100-2876304 GCA_036346245.1 Bonia amplexicaulis | reverse complement strand
GTTCTTGCCCTGTGCTGTCAATTTTAATATTTTTACTTTTCTACTCACCGCCTCCGCTGCCGCCCCCTTTCCAGATTCGCCGTCTCCTAGCTCTGCAGCAGCAGCCCCTTCTCTATTTGCTGCTGGTAGCCACAACTATCGTTGGGAGCCACATCTCTGAGTCCTCCTCCCTGGCTCCCTTACTCCAAGCCAAGGTTAGTACTTACCAGTTACTACGTGTAGGATAAGACAAGATCATTCACCATTAGCTCCTCCCCTCTTCTACTCTTCTACTGAACCGATGGTTTGTTACTTCGTTTATACTTTGTACTATAAGAACTAGGAAGAAGTAAGATGGCATCTGGCTCTAGTGCAAGTGCAAGTATATCATCCGTAGCGTCAAGTCAAAATACCCCAACCGTAGGCAGTGTGGCACGCAAAATACAAATGATGTTGCTGTTGTGGATGTCAGATAATAAGAGGATGAGCATTATGCAAAGAGACAGAAGAAGACCACATGATCTATCTGAGATCACTTCACAAAGTCTGAAGTGACAGTCATGGTGGAAGGCAAGAACGTTATTCAACAATGGGCCAAATACAACCACTGCACGTACAAAGCTAGACGTGAGAGCATCAATGGTATGAAGGTCTTTTGGTCAATAATTATGTTATGTAATATGTATGGACTCATGTTTAACAGTTTAAACTTGAAATGATTGTGGTTTGGTTGATATTATGTATGGCCACTTTGTCTGTTTAGTACTTATTATTGTGGTTTGGTTGATATTATGGTCATATACTCACGTGGTTTAGTTCAGCATATATTATTCTATATATGCACGTATTATCCGTCTATTTTATCTGTTTTCTAAGTCGATTCCATAATGTATCCATCCCATTTTCGTGTCCCAAATAACCTGAATTTGTATTTATATTCAGTTTGCCTATATCTAATTCTAAATCCGATATAAAACTATGAATTTAGATACGAAAAATAATATCCACCCATATCAGTTCTGATTCCACCCCTACATACACCACCAGCGGTTGCATCAACCTAAAAAGTGCTCAAAACTGGGTCAATGTACTACCTAACCTCCTTACAACTTCGAACACTCGATATTTTGATAGTTACACGGTCTATTTCCACATCATGCATTTTTTTATTCGTTTACAATCTAAATATATAAAAAAATCATGTGCTCAAATTGTTTATGATAGCAAGAACATGCTACATAAAATAAGAGAACCAAAATGTACATGCATCAGGGTCCTAGGAGGCAGCGTGCATCGAAGTATCCCAGCATCAAAGTATCCCAGGATTCCCAAGACACTAATTGGCTAAGTTAGATGCCATCTTTTCTATTTTTGTGTCAATAAGATAAGATCTTGTTTTCGCTCGCAAAAAAAAAGAGATCAGATAAGGGGTCTGTTCTTTTTCTCCGAAGCTGACGACTTTTGGCTTTTGCTACAGTACCTAATTTTTAAACGGAGTATTTTCTCAAGACGGGGTCTACAAGTTAAACGATGTACACGTTAAAAGCCCAACATTTGTACCATCCAAAATCATAAGTGCATATCTCTCTCTATAATTTGTATCGTAAACAGCTAAAATTCAAAATTTTCAGTCAAAATCCATAAGTCGTAACCGTTGCCAAACAGACCTAGATCTTGTTTGTTGTTAGGTCGTACTTGCAGTATAATGAATCTGTATATCAGCCCGTAAAAAATGCAGATATAATTCAGCTTTGAAGTACAAATTTGACTTTAATACGCATCGAAATCACATGAAAATCTACACTAAATCATAACTCTTTTTACAAAGACAAATGTGTTTTCGCCCCTGTATGGGTGGTGTACTCTTACCACCTAGACCTCATCCAGGCTCAGCTCGTAACTTATTTATTAAAAGACAAATTGTATTTTCAAACAATTTAACTGAGCTAAAAGATGCAACCCAAAGGCCTCCCTACACTAAACTAAAGTAAGTTCATGGAAAGAGTTACTTTTTTACCACGCTTTGGATAGGTTACCTCAGCAAAAGAACATGTACCAATACTGGACTGGATAGAGGAGGACAAGGTAGGAAGGAAAGAGAAGGCAACAAGCAACGAGCGCAGAAAATCCATCTCCATATAAAGCCGCTCTCCACCGCTCAACTCCCCCTTCCTATTCCTCCCCAAGCACTCTTCCCCTCCTCACACTACCCAACCACATGTACGCATGTAGTGCCGAATTTTAGTTGTTTCCTTTAGTCTCTTCTTCCGCAAATTACTCCAGTGGACGTAGCGATAGTTGATTTCTAGGTTCCTTTTTGGTACTTTTGTCAAGCAAAACCAATTCGTCGACATCACTTAGGAAGGGGAAAAGTAGAAAAGAGAAAACAAGACAGGTGATAATCCGTTTCTTTTGTGGATTCTTGATCTGCTATTGATCGATGTCTTACCTTGTTCTTGCCCATTTAGTTTCTGTGCCTTTATACCGGTCATTCGAGCGATTCTCGCCGGATTAATTGAGCGGTTCTTGCTTTCGCGGATTCTTGTTTTTATTCCCGATCCAAGTTCTAGCCTTTTCTTGCCCCCATTGACTTTTGTGCTGTTGTAACAATCAATTGAGTGGTTCTTGCTGTTATCGAGCAATTCTTGCTTGTTTCTGCACCAGGTAAGTGTTGAATTTCTCCACATTCCCATGCCGCTCATTCTTGTGTAGCAACTGATTGGAGCCTTAGCTCTCAGTTTACTTCTAGTGCTCGCTCCACTTCAACGAGTTGGATGTATGTTCCAGTAGGAAATCTTTCGGTTTCTCTGTTGAGGTGTGCTCTGGTGGAAACAAGAAAATCCCGGTGATAAGTTAGAACATCACAAGCATGGGTAGAATCACATCAATTGTCGAGAATTTGAGATTAACGGTGAGCTTGTTTTGGCAGGAAATGGCAGGGCAAAGCTCCGATTCCCAGTCCACCGAATCATTCGAGTACATGTTGCTTGAGAGGGACCCTGATCGTTACCGGACGGTCTTCTCCGGTCCGAGCCAGAAAAGCCCCTGGATCGACCCGAGCGTGCTGAGTCTGAAGCACCGGATAGGGAGAGGCCCATTTGGGGATGTGTGGATAGCAACTCACCATCAGAGAACGGAGGATTACGACCGCTACCATGAGGTCGCCGTGAAGATGCTGCATCCGATCAAGGAGGACCAGCTGCAGGTCTTCTCGGTGAGGTTCGATGAGATCTTCAGCAAATGCCGGGGTCTAGGCAATGTCTGCTTCCTACATGGCATCTCGACCCAGAATGGAAGGGTATGTTGTTGGTGGTGTGCTGATCTTTTTGTTGTCTGGCAACCCTTGTTGCTGGATCACCTGTGCGCTAAAGATGTCGCGGTAGCTCAGTTTTGTTTCATGAATTTTCAGATTTGTATAGCGATGAAGTTTTATGAAGGATCCATCGGAGACAAGATGGCTCGGCTTAAAGGCGGAAGGCTCCCTTTATCAGATGTTTTAAGGTACGGTGGAAGTTCCCATAGGTTTATACATGTTTGATGTTCTGACTGTTCGTCTCATCGTAAGCATCCAGTGACCACAGAGGCACAGATACCATTAAGATCAATGCATAGCATCTTAAGCTTTAGGACCTAAGCATGTAGTTTCCAACTTTCTATCAGTGAGGTGCTGACTGTATTGGTTGATTAACTGCCAGATATCCTTTCTCATCTTAGTACAGGCACAATGTCTTGTTGATTTCTGAGAATGCTTGTGATGTTCTTTTTAGAGGAGGCATCTTTTGTGCTTATTTTCTTGAGCATCTTTCTTATGAATTTTTAATTTGCAGATATGGTGCTGATCTGGCACGTGGAGTTCTAGACCTACACTCAAGGGGAATATTGATTCTAAATCTTAAGCCTTGTAATTGTCTCCTTGATGAACATGGCCGTGCTATACTGGGGGATTTTGGAATTCCATCCTTGCTGTTTGGACTTTCACTGCCTAATCCAGACCTTATCCAAAGACTTGGAACTCCGAATTACATGGCCCCAGAACAATGGCAACCAAACATCAGAGGTCCGATTAGTTACGAGACAGACTCATGGGGTTTTGCCTGCAGCATCCTTGAGATGTTGAGTGGAATTCAGCCATGGCGTGGCAAGTCACCAGATGAGGTCTATCAGTTGGTTGTCCTGAAGAAAGACAGACCAATATTCCCATGCAATTTACCTCCAGAGGTTGAGAATGTCCTTTCTGGGTGCTTTGAGTATGACTTTAGGGACCGCCCCTTGATGACAGATATCTTACATGCATTTGAAAGGTAGCATGTATCTTCTGCTTTTGCAGTGTGAGCAATTTAGAAGCTTTTGTTAAGTTGACATCAGATGAGTAATTTTATCATGACTCATTCTAACTTTTGCTTCTATTACAATTTACAACTGCTAAGTTGTATTAAAGTCTGTCATGTGAAAGCATGGAACTGTGTTTTTTTAATGCTCATATGCTTCCTTTTTTTTTTTTCTTCTTCTGCAATTATTTTTACCATGTCCTAGCAGTACTTTGGAGTGCCTTTTTCCCTAAATTTATTTTCGTTTTTCTTGGCTTAGTGCTAAAGATGCAGATTACGACAACACTGGCTGGGGCAGTTCTGAAAATCTAAGGGCAGACAGGCCAACTCAGCCAAGTTGCACCAATTGGTCGCTCTTTAAGGATAAGCTGCAAGTGGGTGACAAGGTCCGCTCGAGAAAGCTTAAAAACTCTTGTAGTCCTGAAACAATGAAAATCCCTGATGGAACCATAGTTGGCGTGGAGGAAGATGGAGAGCGTGATGGTTACATTCTTGTACGAGTCCATGGGCTACATGATCCTTTGAAGGTTCACTCCTCGACAGTGGAGAGGGTAACCTATGGTTTCGCTGCTGGTGACTGGGTACGGCTTAAGGAGGAGGACAAGAAGCGTTCTCAGGTTGGAATTCTTCATAGCATTGACCGTAATGGTACTGTATATGTTGGTTTGATAGGAATGGACACCCTTTGGAAGGGGCATATTCTGACCTCCAAATGGCTGAAGCCTACTGTGTTGGGCAGTTTGTGAGGCTGAAAGTTAACATTTCAAGCCCACGTTTTGAATGGCAGCGAAAGAGAGGTGGAGGATTATCTACAGGTCGGATTTCACAGATACTCCCGAATGGGTGTCTTGTTGTGAAGTTTCCTGGCAAATTTAGCCTTGGTGAAGTATGCAGTTGCTTGGCAGATCCTTCTGAGGTGGAGGTGGTGAGCTTTGGCAAGTGTGAGGGGATTGTGAAGAAGTATGAGCACCTTGAGGACTTCCATTGGGCAGTGAGGCCGCTGTTCATCGCTATGGGTTTCTTTACTGCTATGAAGCTAGGTATCTTTGTGGGGAAGAGCATTACTAGGCCAAGGAGTCGAAAGGTTGCCAGCGTCTCTGATCAGAGTGGTGATCATCAGCAATTACATCAGCAAGAAGTGCAAAACAATGCCAATGCAGCATGGCTCCCTCCACCAGTGGCAAACATACTTTTCCGAGATGGTCCTACGCCTTCTGGATAAAAATCAAAGATGGAGATTTCCTGTCCTACGCCTTCTGAATAAAAATCAAAGATGGAGATTTCCTGAAGTATCTGGATTATGCAACGCCTCAAATAAATCATAGCTGTGCATATTTAGGCCTGAAACTTTTTATCTTGCCAAAACTTCTGTAAATATATCTATCTCTGCAACTCAGCATGCCTGATCATGTACAGCTCTACTCTAGAATCATCCCCATATGATCTTAGAAACATGTAACTATATGAAGTTGTTTCGTTATGGCTGACTGTTCGTGCCACCCTAGGCATGCCTTATTACTACTTTACTACTACCTCATGTTTCTTTGCTCATTACTTATTACTGGTTCACTACAATCTACAGACATGCCTTATTACTACTTATGTCTGTAGATTCCAGGCTTGTGGCTCAAAGCCTGATACTGTCTTCTGCTTTTGTCATTACATTGCAGTCTCCTTCAGATTTTTTTCAGGATTTTGTCTGTTACAGATTACCAGTTTTGCAATTGCATCAGCATGGTCGACTATGCTACGCAAGGACGCGCTGACAGCTACCATTTGTTAATGCGCTTAAGACAATTCGGTCAACATGACAAATTATCTGTCATCAGCAGCATATGATATACAATTTAAGTCTGTTGAAATACAAGAGTACTGAAAGTGTTATACACCAAAACAACAAGATAAATTATCTGTCATCAGCAGCATATGACATACAATTTAAACCTGTTGAAATACAAGAGTACTCTAAGTGTTATACACCAAAAGTGAATGATACATGAGATGGGACTGGCTAGTGTGAACCACCAAAGCTGCCTCCTGTTCAATGAACTAAACTTCTAAAATTGCATTTTTGCAGAGAGTAATAAATACACAACAACACGAGCCTTCTGAGCTAATTTTTGTTTTGAGTATCCTCTAAGCTGAAATATGGAAGCTAGTCATCAGGTAATACTCCAGAGGAGGCTTTCCTCTCTTCTCCAAAAGAAAAAATTGATCATATACCCTCCATTTAGATAGAAATTGAGGATTTACCTCCCGCCCACGTGTCGCTGACTTATGATGACCCCACGTGTCAGTGAGATGTGGAGGGTAAATCCTCAATTTCCCAACTAAAGGGAGGGTATATGATCCAATCTCCCTCTCCAAAACCAGCCATACTATCTGAACTAGAAATCAAGCTGTGAACCTTGCGACGATGAGGAGCAACTGCCTGACGCAGCATACGAAGGCCCGCTTGACCCATCCACTGGAGCCTGATTCAACCGTTCTAATGACAGCGACCTCCTCTTACGCAGCTTCAGAAAAATGTGGATGCCTCTAATATCACAGGTACCTGCTTGTCGATGTAAAAGGTGTCAAGACAAGAGATCATGAAGTTTATTTCACACCAGTTCTGAAAACTTTGGTACCTGGCAGTTAGTCTGAGCCACCTTATGCACATGCAAAAAACCAACCATATCCTGATATCCTGTGAGGAGTTTTGCCAGGTCCTTGTCCTCATCTGGTGACCAAGGAATGGATACTTAAGGCTGGACATACTTGGTGATCGAGGAATCAAGAAACAAAATTTGTAGAGTCGGGCTTGCCTGGAATTGCTTTGATCGACAGCAGCGTGTCTGCCTGATGCTGCCATCTCTTACAGCAGGAATTTCATAGGACCGTATATGGAAATGTTATAACAGCTACGGCATTGGAGAATTTTTTTTTATTTAATCATTTTTATTAATATTTTAAAGTTAATCCATCGCTAACTTTATTTTCAATTCTGACCCATTTGGCTACGTTACCACCCGTGGTGTGGCTAAGCCGTACTGTCACGCCACCCATAAAGACGTGGCTAAAGCTGCCACGCAAGCCCTCGGCCGCGTGCCATGTCAGCGTGGATGGTTTGCGTGGCATCTGTCATACCATAACTTATGGCGTGACAAACCTATGTTCACACCACGAGACATGGCATGACAGGGGGGTGACTTAAGTGCGGTCGCCGCTCCAGTTCCCATTTTCCCCATGTTCTCTTCCTCTCGAAGCTTCGTCTCTCCTCCCCCAAGTCCATCGTTGCCGCCGCCGGCTTCCGCAAGCCCTTTTCTCCCCAACCGCCGGACCCCTCCACGTCAACCTCCCGGCGGCGTCCTCTGCCCTGCGCACACTGCCCGCCTCCTTCACCGCCCATCTCCAGTAACCATTATTGTTGTTGTGCGAAAATGATTATTTTTTATTGATATCCTATAATGCAAGATGCCGCAACACGCACAATACGCGTTGCTCCTCTTGGAGTACGATGACGACCATTGTGTGCACCGCATAGTTGACGAGGGTGTGGTGAGACTTGCTGATATACTATTCGGTCATGTTTTCAACTTGTTGACCATATTTTTGTTTTACTAATTCATTTGCATATCTCTCCTGCAGGTACTCCAGTCGCTTCGCCCTCGCATCCACACCCCTCTACATTGGGATGAGCGGTATGAGCCACACGTCCGCTAGGCTGATCTACTTACTTTGGTGCGGACAGTGATCAATGGGCTCCCTCGTATGGACGATGTTGTGCTTACCGCGCTGGTGGATAGGTGGCGCCCGAAGACCCACACCTTCCACCTACCGTCAGGCGAGATGACCATCATGCTCCAGGACGTCGCCATGATTATCAGCCTCCCCATAGACGAGCTTCCAGTGTTTGGGCACATCAACAGCGTGGGTTGGCTAGACCAGGTGGGAGAGTGGCTTGGAGTTTGACCGGAGGACCCGCCTGCCGACTTGAGGGACAACTGACCATCCGTGGTGCTTGCGTCCTGGTTGCGCATGCACTTCAACGTGTGCCCGCCGAACGCAGATGATGACACAGTGCAGCGCTTCGCACGGGTATGGATTTGGCATCTTCTCAGCTCCTTCCTATTCCCAGACGGTGCCAAGAACACCGTCTCCTGGATATACTTGTCGATTTTGGCAAATTTAGCGATGGCAGGGACCTACAGTTGAGATTCTGCCACACTGGTGTGCCTCTATTAGCATTTGTGCAATGTGTGCCGATCAAGGAGTGCGGACGACAACTTGGGCAGATGCGCATACCTCCTGCAGGTATGGATGTGGGAGCGTTTCCCCGTGGGTTAGCCCACTCGTGCTCCCTTGCAGGTAACTATTTATTCCATTCATCATAGATGTCACCTTTCAACAAAAATGCAACTAAACTATATCTCCTTGTAGGGATGGCCCCTTCAGGACCCTGCGTTTGGACCGATGGTAGCCTACCTTTGGAGCTACTGAGCGTCCGAGGTCGCGGTACATCGCATATACAAGCTGGTGTCTCCCTGGAAAAAATATACCGCTATGCAAGCCGATCATTCTAAAACTCAGAAGTATCGCTCACACAGAGCCGATAATACCACTCGTTGATCGATAGAGCTGATTGGACCGCTCACACAGAGTTGATCGAAAGTCCTGATCATCAACTACCCTGGTCCTCGACCACGTCGGATGGTTTGACAACTCAGATCTCCGACTATGTTGCTATCCGACCACGTTGTCCGGTTCGACCACACATGTCTCTGACTACGCTGGTCTCTAACCATGCTGGGCTTCGACCACGTTGTTTGGATCGACCACATAGGTCTCCGACTACGCTGGTCTTCGACCATATTGGTTTCGACCACATCGACCATGTCAATCTTTGATCGCACAGATCTCCACCCACCACGTAGATCTTCGACCACGTTGTATCAATCACATCAGTTCGACCACGTTGATTTCAACCACACAGGTCTCAACCGCGACAGTTTCGACCATATCGGTTTGACCACGTCGATTTTGACCACACAGCTCTCGACAACGTCGATTTCGATCATGCTGGTTTCGATCACACAGATCTCAACCACCTCAGTTCTGACTACACTGGTTTTGATCACACAGATCTCGACCACATCGGTTCTAACCACGTTGGTTTCGACCAGTTCGATCTTCGACCACACATGTTATCGACCATATTGATCTTCAACCTCGTTGGTTCGACTACGTCGGCTCGACCATGATGGTTCTCGACCACATTGATCTTCGACCACACAGATCTTTGACCACATTGGTTCGACCATACAGGTCTTCCGACCACCAACAGACACGGTAGTTCTGTGATTACAACGTTGATAGTTCCTACTAGCGACAGTACTGTAGAATACACTATAGTAGTTTCGATTTCCCTAAGAAGTGCATATACTCCAACAGATTTTGCAAAACACATTTGAAAACTACAGTATTATGCACACAAGGATTATCCATGATTCCCAACAAGTTGTAAAATATATTTGCACACTTTTAGAATCATGACACAAGGATTATATGTATGAGGTTTAACTATTTGCAAAACATATTTGCAAATATAAGTATCATACTACAAAGAATGAAAACATAGACTTCAAATACTTACAAAATATATTTACAATGTATAGTCCTATGTTACAAGAATTCAACACATGAGCCACAACTATTTGCGAAACATATTCGCAAATACAAGTCTTATGCCAAGGAGAGTTAGAGCAAGTGAGGTTGAGCTATCAACATATGATGAAACTCAAACTATTAGACATGATCCATCTTAATAGTACGGTAATCTATACTAGCAACCTGGTCTTCTAACCAAAACCAAAACTGATAAAAAAAGTATAAACACATCCTTAGTCCTAGTTAGCCGGAGCCTAAAAAAGCTCAAAAAAGCCTAAAAACTAAAAAAGACAACTAAAAAACTAAAAACCAGAATCTCACTAAATGTAATGATCAAGTCTGTATATTAGATACCATATTAATGTTTAGAATGACAAATAAAAAAAGTAAAAGAGCTGGTACAACTTTCACGACATAGCAACATGGGCATCATAGGAAGCAGGTTCAAGAAATGCGGCGCGTTCTTGCGGATGCTGGAGCGAAGGATCAAGCTCGAGCCGGCGCAGTGCTTGCCGGACCTCTTCCCGTCGTCGCGCTTGGCGATGTTCGTCAGCCAGATGCCGCGCCGGATGAAGGGGGAGCGCCGGGAAATGATGGAGTTCATCGACACCATCGTCCAGGAGCATCAAGAGAACAGAGCCGCCGGCGACGACGAGGACTTGCTCGACGTCCTCTTGAGGATCCAGAGGGAGGACAAGATCAATCCTCACCTCTCCACTGATAACATCAAGACTGTGATCATCATAAACTGAGCTCTGCAGCTCGGCTACCTCCCCAATGGAAAATTTTGTACTAATACTTCGCTACGAGAAATCAATTTCCTCTGCTTTCCGACAGGACATCTTTGTGGCGAGAAGCGAGACGTCGGCGACGGCGCTGCAGTGGGTCATGGCGGAGCTCGTGAGGAACCCGAGAGTGATGCACAAGGCGCAGCACGAGGTCCGGCGAGTCCTCGACGGACAGGACACCGTCACGGAGGAGAGCCTGGGCAATCTGCACTACTCGCACCTCGTCATCAAGGAGGCGCTCCGGCTGCACCCTCCGGCGACGATGCTGCTGCCGCGGGAGTGCCGGACTCCATGCCAAGTCCTTGGATTCGACGTGCCGGTGGGGGCAATGGTGCTCATCAACGCATGGGCGATCGGCAGGGACCCAAGGCACTGGGACGCGACAGGCGAGTTCGTGCCAGAGAGGTTTGAGAACAGCAGCGCTGGCTTCAAGGGGAAAGACTCTGAGTACATACCGTTCGGCGCCGGACGGCGGATGTGCCCCGGGATGGCGTTCGGGCTAGCGAACATGGAGCTCGCGCTCGCCAACCTTCTGTACCACTTTGACTGGGAGCTGCCGGACGGGACGGAGCCCGGTGAGCTGGACATGGCGGAGGCGCTGGGGCTCACGACGCGGCGGCGCTCCGACCTCTTGCTCGTCCCTGCGGCTCGCGTGCCGTCGCGAGGGCAAGAATTGTACTAGGAAAAGCTGTTGCCTTGCTGGTGCTTGGCACGCGCGTGTGCACTAAACACGTTGTTAATTTGTGAGTTAATCTCGTTATCTGATTTGTTGATGTAAAATGGCGAGAAAATGGCAGCTTCCAATATCGTGTGAGCTGTAGAATACTGCTAAAATAATCTTAACTAATGCGCACACTTAGTTACTTACGCTGTTGCGGTGGATGAATTAGTGGGTGTTCATGCCCTGTACTGCACCTATTTTTGCTGAGAACTTTTGATTATGATTGATTAATAGTAATGGCTAATAGAAACAACTGATAGAAGTGGCTGATGAATAGTAGTGTAGTATATAAGAAAGATGATACAACAAAAGACACTACAATATTTTCATGCAACTTACGAAATTATGATATAATAAAATGTAAAATACATTACAATATATGAAAAATAAAAATAATATCTGATAAAAATGATTTATAGAAGTTAAGCTATTTATATTGGCTTCTCCTGCCAAGCAGAAGGTATAAACTTGCGCTGCAGAGTTTGGTCTGGGTAAAGGGATCTGTTTTCGTTGTAAAAAACAAATTTGTGGCAGTTGGATGGTCATCGCGATGTTTATTACATACTAGGAACAGGCACACGAATGGTGGCATGCAAGCACAGGTCGCTCTTCCTCCTCGCCGTGATCCCGAGCGCCTCCGCCATGTCGAGCTCACCCGGAGCGGCGCCTCCGGGGAGCTCCCAGTCGAAATGGAAGAGGAGGCTCGCGAGGGCGAGCTCCATGACGGCGAGGCCGAGCGCTACGCCGGGGCACATCCTCCGGCCCGCGCCGAACGGCACGAACTCGAAGTCCGTTCCCCTGAAATCCACCGCGCTGCCATCGAACCTCTCCGGCCTGAACTCCTCGGCGTCGGCGCCCCAGGTCGCCGCGTCACGGCTGATCGCCCACGCGTTCACGAGCACCATGGCGCCCTTGGGCACGTCGAAGCCGAGGACGCGGCAGGGCTCCTGGCACTCCCGCGGGAGGAGAAGCGGCACCGCGGGGTGCAGCCGTAGCGTCTCCTTGATGACCAGCTGCAGGTAGTGCAGCTCCGGCAGCGAGTCCTCAGTGACATGGCTCTGCCCGGCGAGAGCACGGCGCACCTCGCTCTGCGCTTTACGGAGCGCCGCCGGGTTCCTCATGAGCTCCGCCATGGCCCATTGGAGCGTCGTCGCCGTGGTCTCGCTCCCCGCGCTGAAAAGATCCTAGGTGCATGATGGATGTTAGATGATACATGATACGAACATACAATATGTCAATTTCGTCGAACACATGAGAGAGAGAGAGAGAGAGAGAGAGAGAGAGAGAGAGAGAGAGAGAGAGAGAGAGAGAGAGCGCTTACAATGATCACGGCTCGGATGGTTCCCATGTCGAGAGGGACCTGGAGCCCGCCATCCTTCTGGATCCGAAGTAGCACGTCCAGGAGGTCTTCTTCCTCGTCAACGGCTCCGGCTGCCCTCCTCTGGCGGTGCTCTTCGATGACGCCGCCCATGAGCCGGCTCATCGCGCGGCTGTGCGCCTCAGCCCGGCGCGCCGTCCCGCTGAATGCTCGCGCGAGACGCGACGACGGGAACACGTCGGCGAGGCTGAACCCGGCGGCGACTTTGACGCCCTCGTCCAGCTTCTCCAAGAACGCGTCGCGGTCCCTGATCCGGTCGCCCACCACGGCGCGCACCACCGCGTCGGTGACGTACGTGGCGAGCAGGGAGCTGACGTTCACGGGCTTGGACGACGACAGCGACGAGACGGACGCGACGAGGCTGGCGGCCTCGGCCTCGCGGGCGCGGCGGAGGGACCGGACGCGCCGCGCGCAGAGCAGCTCGGTGACGCAGAGCTTGCGGAGCTGGCGCCAGTGCTCGCCGTGTGGCGCGAAGGCGATGCCGAGGCCGTCTCTGGTAAGCGCGCGGATGGTGGCGGTCTGCGGCCGCGAGGCGAATGCGGCGTCGTGGGTCCTCATGACCCCCCTCGCCGCGTCAGCCGACGACGCGACGACGACGGGGCGCTCACCCAGGCGGAGCAGCATGAGTGGACCGTGCCGGCGGGTGAGGTCCCGCATGGCGCGGTGCGGGAGCGCGCCGACGAGGTGGTGCAGGCTGCCGATGACCGGCAGCTGCCATGGCCCGGGAGGCAAGTTCTTGCCGTGTTTGCGCGGCGTGAGCTTGGCGGCGAGGAGAGGGAGTAGCAGGATGATGCCCAAGAGGAGGTAATGGTAGTAGTACTGGATATCTTGTCCCATGACTTGGAAATGCATCTTTCTTTGTGCCTGAATCTTAGTGGTAGCACGGTAGTGATATCCCGTAGGAGATACAGAAGAGATTATATGCCATGTGACCAGCTACTTGGATATGCTTAATTAACAGGAGCAGGTGAATGGCGAGTGAATTATACTATGGAGGTATTCAGATTTGGAAGCAATGTGTCGGTGTTTAAGTAATAGGTCAAAGAAAAGAGAGAACAGTTCTGTAATCTGTACAGTACTATAGCCATTGAGCCACATAAGACCTCAGGATGTGTTTGTTTCACAGTATCTTCGGAGTGAATTACAGAAGTATGGCAGCAGCCTGAATTGGCCATTACAATTCAGAACAAACAGGGTCCTGGATTCGCTCAGTTTTGGCTCACCTATCGACAAGAATAACTATGGTATTCGAAAGATCAAGTCGATCGAACACAAACTCGTTACAATAAATTAAAGAAATGTGCTTTCTTTGTTTCTTTTTTTGTTGACTGTTGCAGCTTCAGGATTTGCACAATAGGTCCCAAGCGTGGATCGAAGTAGCATAAATTTCAGGGGAGTAACCGCAGATGAGAAGCTAGCAATCGTAGCTGCAGTACTACCTAGAAGACGTCAGGGTTGCAACGCCCAGAGATGCTGTTCTGTTACTTTGATTTCTCAAGATGAAATGACAGGGCATAATTCCTATCCTGCAAGGCAACAGAAGAATGAACAAGATTTCTTGTTAAAACGAACAGTGGAGAATGCAAATTAGGCAAATTTTGATAAGTTCACAAACCTCTAGTTCCTTTATCTGCTCTTGGTACTTCTTGACGATCTCCTTGAACTGAGACCGCTCCTGCGCCATATCTTCATAGTGCTTGAGCCGATTGTACTGGATAAGGAATGCTCGCTGCTTCAGGATGCCGTTCTGGTGAAGCAGGCCTCCTAGCATCTGCTTCAGTATCCTGTGTTCCTGGATGAAGTGAACCATGCAAGCATAACAGCCACATAAGTGAGCACAGAAGATAGTTGGCAATTAAGCAGTATTCGAGAAAGTGCGGATATGTTGGTTATACCGCGCATTTTCTGCGTTGCATCTGGACTACTGCAATCTGCAGTGGATTTCGTCAACAATTCAAGTATCCTGAAGGCTCGATTCTTAGCATCAATCAAATTCGAAGCAGAAGATCAATCAAATCCGAAGCAGAAGACTATCTCCTAGACAACTAGCTCTGCCCATTCAGAGCCGTTGGTCGGAATGTTTTTTGGCGGCACATCAAGTGCAACTGCAATAACCATTGACATCACATTTAAGAGTTAAGACACATTGTACAATCAGTGTTGGTCAGAAAATATATGCAGATACTGAACAAAGCATCACTGAAAAATGTGATCACAGCAAGAAAAGAAAAGAGACGGTCTCAATCTTGAATCATACTAGTACTGTCATGCACTCATACCTTCAGAGGAGACAATATCGTTTCCTGTGTTCCAGGATGGAGCATCGGTCGTAGCAGAACTTTGTTCTGCGCTTCCAGATGCCAAATAACCCTTGAAGCCTCTTATTGCGGCATCCAAGATATTTCCTGACGCTTGGAAGTAGTCCCGCAGAACTGTAGCACTTAAAATAAACCCAATCAGAGATTAAGGCTTTAAAAAGGGGACCCTCTCCTTTTTTGTGCATAGCCTTTCCTCCATCAGGTTTTTCTCATCTACTATTCTCTCTCTTTTTCTCTCTCTCTCCCTTGTGCGCACGGTGGTCCGGCCGGTGGTCGGTGGCAACAGCATGGCCAAACAACCGTTCACATGATTGAACGGTGTTTCGCTCGGCCGAATGGCCGTTCACGCGGCCAAACGTCGTTCGCTCGGCCGAACAGCGTTTCGCATGGCCGTGAGACTAGTGAACCTATTTTCTCTCCAATCAATTTTACCTCTTTTCATTCTTTATCAAATTCAGCTGTGCCTGATCGGTTGCCTTCTATTCCATCCTGTAGGTTCGCACGCAGCTGTTGAGAGAGCAGTTGCGCATTTCGGACTTCGTTCAGTGTGTCCGTCGTGCGTGCTCAAGGCAAGTATCTCGCGGCTGTAACCTATCTTCTTCCTACATTACCGTTTCATGATTAACTATCGCCGTTAACTTAGTGCTCAATGATTACATTGTATTGATTGCCGGGTCGTATGCTGTTATTATACTGGGTAGATCTTAATGTGTTAGGCTAGCTGGTGTTGTATGCTTCTAGGTTATTATAATGCTCAACTATAGGATTCATGCTTCAATTAGTGATTAGAATTGATGCTTAAATCATTGATAGGGGTAGCGTATAAGCATGTTCGAATTTAATGTTAACCACTAGTAATCTTTTAACATTGAGCTGCTTTATTTATATACCTTGCTTCCCTGATCTTTTATTCATACGTTATTATTTGTGAGCCTTGATTGCCTTATTTATGGTACTCATTAACTTGACTAATAACCACTTGTCACGTAATAAAACCAGGATGATTGACAACCCTTGTGTGAGCTATGTTAAAATGCCCATTTAGAGTAATTTCTTGACTAATAACCACTTGTAGTATCATCTAAGGCCTCTAGAGAGGGTTTCCTTCACCCTCTACTCGAGCCTTGCAACACCGGATTTCTATGCCGATGATGTGGTCATCTTCCTTAGCCACCATGGATTTGGAGGTCCTCTTCTTCGTTTGTTTGGGAAGCTTACTCAAAACCAATATGCAAAAGAGCAACATATTCCCATCCAACGTTCAAACAGATATTGATCGTATCGAGCATCTTCCCTGCGAAGTGATGAATTTTCCTTGCAAGTATCTTGGTGTGCCCCTCTCCCTGCGGAAGCTTGCAAGAACTGATGTTCAGCCTATAATTGATAAAATTGTCGATCGGCTTGGGTTGGAAAGCGAGTTGCTAACAAGAGCGGGAAAACCTTGGTGCAATTTGTTAACTTCCATGGTGATCTATTTGGCCATGGCAGTTGACCTCCCCCAGTGGGCTTTTAAAGAAATTGACAAAATCCGTAGAAGTTTTCTCTGGAGAGGCAGAAAAGAAACTAAGGGAGGACACTGTCTTGTGGCATGGGGCAAAACATGCCGTCCTCTTCATCTTGGGGGTCTTGGTATTTCTGACCTCCAGCGGATGGGATGGGCCCTTAGAATGAGATGGTTTTGGCTTCAGAAGATTGATCCAGACAGATCTTGGGCCCCCTTTCCGATCCAGGTTCACCACTGCGTTCGGTCCTTCTTCTCTATTGCAACCTACACCGAGTCGGTAATGGCGCCGCACCTTTCCGGACGGATAGGTGGATCCATGGAAAAGGATCGCGATTTGACCCCTGTCTTTTGATTTGGTTCCCAAAAGACATGCCAATAAGCGCCACGGTGGAGGCTCTCAGTGGCACAACCGGACATGGATTTGATAGGAGCTTTGACGGTTGGAGCCATTGTTGATTTTTTAAAGCTCTGGGATCTCCTCTCTCAGGTGGAGCTGCAGCCCGCTTTAGAAGATAAACACATTTGGCGCTTCACTCCCAATGGAATTTACTCAACAAAATAAGCTTATGAAGGATTTTTTCAAGGAGGCATTGATTCTAGCCCCTGGGAGCGAATCTGGAGATCTTGGGCTCCAAATAAATGTCGTTTCTTTATGTGGTCGGTTGCTCACGATAAATGTTGGATTGCAGATCGTCGGCGCCACGGGTTTGCAACACCCCCCATGCCTTCTTTGTGACCAAGAGGAGGAAACCATTAACCACCTCTTGATCTCTTGTGTGTTTGCCCGCCAATTTTGGTTTGACTTACTTCTAAGGGTCAGATTGCAAAACCTTTCCCTCACCGGGAGAGCTTTCCTTTGAAGATTGGTGGTCCAGATCTCACAGCGCAGCTCATGGTCACGTTCGGCAAGGCCTTAACTCCATCATCATTTTGGGGGCTTGGTCTCTTTGGAATCTTCGCAACCGCTGTGTTTTTGATGGGGCTGTGCCGGATGTTAGGACCCTCGTGTCTTCATCAGAGGAGATGAGGATTTGGGTTATGGTAGGCAAAGGGTATCTCATACCTAACCGCCCGCCTCAGCCTTGGTTTAGATCCCTTGTGGTCGAGGTTGATCCCGCTGAGTTTCTTAGGCTAGCCTCTTTAGCTTTTGAAGTGGGTGTGTGTGTTTGTGTTTTGAGTCCAGATTTCGTATGGGCTCTTTTCCCTTCTTAATGCAATGATACGCAGCTCTCCTGCGTGTTCGAGAAAAAAAAGCTATGTTAAAATGCCCATTTAGAGTAATTTCTTGATCATAACCACTATAGTATCATCCCTATTGTCTCATATCAGAAATTATGCCTTTCCTCCTCAACCTTAACAATCATGTCACTTATCGTAACCTTACCCAGACTTGTCCTTAGTTATTCCAATCACTTATCATATTAGCCGTTAATAATATAATTGTTACCTGGTCCGAGGTTACCCACATATAAAGGAGATTGCCATCCACCTAATAATGTACGAGGGCCGTACATATTCGTTACTCAGGATATTACACCCTATCTGCGGTTATACAGTCGAGGACAGAGATGTGATTGACTACTCTCGTATAATCGGGTATGTGGGAAGAGATCGTCAGGGCCATGGCTATAACTTTTAAATAACTGGTACCTTGGTTCCACATTTCCGTTATCGCTATCCTTGATCAGTTTGTGTTTCTAGTAGCTTGATTTCGTTGCAATTAGCCTGTCAATTACTTGTTGCTTGCTTGTCCTTTTCTCTCCGTGTTGCGATCGTTGTTAAGTATTTGCTGAGATTCTAAATCTCACGCTTGCTCTTTCCTTTCTCAGGTAAAAGGCCAGTGGAGTGATAGCATCATGCATGGGTAGGAGCACTCGAGTTTCGGCACCGTGGCTTGCCACTATTTATGTTATTTCATTTGTTTTCTTTGGATTAGAAGTGGACCAATCCCATGTTTCAAACACTTATTTTAGTTTCTGTTAGTCTTTAATAAATTACTCTTAAGGTTTTAATTTCCTTGAATTCCTATTGTTGCTTTTATTACCTGTTTTTACTTTGGTGATGACGTTTCATAGTAGTATTCTAAATTAGTTGTATATGGGGTGCTATAAGAACCTGAAAGTTTCCAAAAATAAAACATCAGACATGGGCATCCTAAATAACACCAAGTTAGATTGCAAGATACGCATTAAGACTTCCATTGTGACATAAACAAAAATAAAATCTGGGGTCAAGATTCAGGGAGACCTTAATTAGCTTTAAGAATACTCACTGATTGAGAATTTGATTTGCCTATGTAAACCAGCAACTGATGCCCATATGAAAAATCTGATGCTAACGTCTGTGATCCTTAATCCCTACCTTTTGTTCGTCCGTTTGTACGATGTGATCGATTCAGAACTTGAATATTAAAGCAGAGTGACACGAGTAAGTACAGATCGATCGATGCTCACGAACCTGCGGATCCGCACCGGGGAAGATGAGCTGGAGCGTGTCAATCGGGTCGAACTCCAAGCTTAAACCAAGGTCCGCAACGGCGGTGGATGGCAAGCACCGGCCGCGCTTAGCCATTATGCTGCCAACGACGGTCACCGCCATTAGGCTGGAGATAGTTTGTATCCCATGTAATTTGCGTAAAATTCCTACACTCCAAACTGAGCATAGTGCGAAGCACTGCGCCGACTTGAGCTCGAGCTTGATCCTCAGCTGCTCCTGATACTGCAAAACAAGTTGCTTCAAGCTCTGAACCTCTTGACTCCTCTCATCAAACTCCATCTGGCGCTCATGTTGAATGGCAACTGCCCACTTCAGGACAGCATTCTCTTGCAGAACGACTGTCAATTGCTCCTTAAGCATCATATTTTCCTATATAGCAAGAAAAATATACAGCTAATTATTATTTCCCCTTAAACATGCAGTCTTTCCCCCCAGAGATTACAGTGACACATGGGTACCTTATGCAAGCTCTGCGCTGCTTCAGCTCCTGCACGCTCCACAATGGACTTCTCCAAAACTTCCAAAGCTCTTGACACACGAGCCCATGCATCATCCATGTCAGAAGCATTTTTCATCTCTCTGACAAAAAGCTCAACTCATTTGGAGCCACTGTTACTTGTCTGATGACTATCTGCAGCAGGTGGATGTTCGGTAGCTATATCCACACCACCATTCGTAACAATACCTGCCAAGACATGCAAAATTGTGGCTCTTCTCAATATACAGCCTGCTACATTGCTTGTGCATTCTAGCTTTCGGAAATTAACACTACGTGAGATGCAACATTCATGTGCGGTGGAAATAGCTGATACAAAGTAGTCCTGTAGTATGTGAACCACAAAATGCAATGCAGGAACTTGGCTTCGTGCCATACTGAGTAGGGAGATGCATTGCTATTGTAATAGATGGTGAAGATATGACAGACATGAGAATGGTGAGACACAATAGGCTATGCATTGCTGCGGTGATCCGAGTCTATCTAATTAATCGCATACAGCGGCATACATACTCCATATGTCATGATTTGATCCAATCATGTCATGTGTTTTGAATTGGACAGCACATGACCTTGTAGAATATAACAATAAGAAATAGAAATAAAGGCAACATGCAAGATTAAACCTCTAAATAATATTGATGGACAATTTCAAAAGAGGGTATCAAGACCCACACTTCCAGTTATGCACTATTTGGTGTCTATAATTGGTACAACTCAGACATGCATGAGAAAGTACAACTATTACTATTGTATTCTAGGAATATATTACTACGATAGCTTTTGGTTGAAAATGAACCTGGCTGAACAGCTGCGGGCAGCCTATTTTCAGATTTGCAACCAGTAGCTGATAAGATAGCCTCTGCTGACTCCAAGTGCAGCTCATTCAAACTCTTTTATTGCAGAATCCAAATCATCTCCAGACGCTTCAAGTGCACTTTCAAGCAGCTAAATCAATATGAGTAACCATAGTCAGTTATATGCTACAGAGATAATACTGGTAGCAAAAGAAAATATCTACGCATTAGGACAAAGAAGATCTAGTTCATACAGCGCAGAAGCAATTCAATCCATCAGGAGTGTAAAAAGAGGATAAATTTCCATACATGAAGGCAACCTTATAGCACTCAGAAAAATGCATTTGGCATAAATGAGGCATTGCAGCAGCTGCAAATAAATGTTTTGCAGATCTAAAGAAGTATAGATTCATGAATTGACCCCAGACAACAAACATCTACTGTGGTGAACACATCTGCTCGATGCTCATCCAACCTTGAGTCCCTGAAGACAGGAAGCCACATTGTACTCAAATGAGACGCTGTAGCTCTGCAATGCTCGAAGGAAAATTGCATGTACTGCCATAACCTAACACTTCCTAGCAAGTGGCAAAAGAAAAGGCGCACTCATAGGCCATAACACTGCCCATCCAATGCTGGATCCGATAAGCATGCACCATCAACAATTTGACACCTATCCGTAGAACTGGCCAGTTTTCCTATCTAAAAGCATCCGAGCACTGAACCCTTCAGTAAAGAGTTTGTAAAAAAACGATCGACAGGATAGCAGCAGATGCAATGCCGGCAAATAAACCATCTTATGTAACAACATATCCCGTAGCCTTCAAAATTCTCTCTCTTTCTCCCCTGTGCTGCACAGGTGACACAACAACTTTAGCTATCATCTCATCGGAAAGCCTCGTGAGAGCCTAATTAAGATTGGGATAACTTCCACTTCCACATCAAGTAAGGAAACAAAAATGTCCACTTTCCGAAGAAAGGAGCCAATTTTCAGCATCCAGGCACCAGAATAGCCAATTCCACACCCAGAAACCCGTAAGCAGATGGGGGGACCTGAGGATCCACGTCGGGGAAGAAGGATAGGAGTTGGTGGAGGAGCGCCTCCCGCCGGTGGGCGTTGAAGGCGCGGTGAGGCGAGCAGCTGGACCTCTTGGCCGGATGATGATGGTGGACGGAATGAGGGGAGGGAATGGACGGCGGGCGGAGATCTTCGGCGAAGATGGAGGAGGACCTCTTGCCACAGACTACCGCAGACATGTTGCCCCCCGCCTCCTCGCGCAGCCGAGGCCGCTCGCCGCCGCCGTCCATTGGGTCCGCGCTCGGTCGGTCCCCGGCGATCCACGGCTGGAGCCCGCCCGCGGTCTCACACCTCCTCCACACCCCCACCCCGGCTAGCCGCGCTGCTCGTTCGCTCCGCCTGGTTTCTGATGGGTTGGGTGCGGCTTGCGGTGGTTGGATGGGTTCGTGACGCCTTCGTGCTCGCGAGGTAATTTATCGCGCTGTTCCCTCTCGTTCACGCTGGCTTTTGCCTTCTTTGCGGGCAGTGGAACGTGAATGTGTTCGTACACACGACGGCTTTCTTTGCTAAGCTGCGTGCTCATGTCTGGCGGACAGCTGGGCCCATTGGAAACCTTTCCGCGGCAACGCGGGCCCACGCCCTCGTGCATTTTCTTTCTGACCGTCGCGGTCTCGTGCTGAGATGATCCCGGACTGTTCTTTTCAGTTTTTAAAAATAACTTTTTAAGTTTTCTATAGTAACTAATTTTTAAATAAAATATATTTTCAAGATAATGTAGAGGACGTTATTGAATATAAGCTTGCCACGCTTCCTCGGTTGGAATCGTTGCGAAATGCATACGCTGTGGGGTATCGACATGTTCTGGCATTACAGGGTTTAATCGAGCAGCCATAAACAAGACGAGAAAACGACCTGAAATCTTCCTGGTGGCGACCAGCATCCGTACAATGCGTTCCAGCCACGATAGCTAGCAGTTTGTGCTTTAACTTGTCGCAGGAATTCAGGATCCAGCATCCATACCATACAATTTTGACAGTGGAATCCTCCATGAGAAGATAACAATTCTGAAGGACTTCCTACTCCATGTGAAGAGCACAATTCTGAAGTTTTACCAGTGGAACTCCATGGGAGGAAATTATAGACATAACAATGGAGAGCTCCATGGGAGAAGATTAATCTAGAGTGAACCGTGTACAGTCGTGCTGGAGTGCTGAGCTCACCAGCTGAAACATCTATACAAAGATACAGCTATCATCAGCTTTGCAGTTACATATAGAAGCATGGTGCAAAAAAGGGGGTGGGGGTTGGGGGCGCTTATTATGTTTTTTATTACTCCAATTGAAAACTTCCCACATAGCCAGCCCAGCCTACTGGTCTCGCCACGGGAGGCCACGCTCAGAAGCCCACTGAATATATTTCCATGTAACTCAAGAGGCATCGATAAATTTCCATGTAAACAAACGATAATACAACACCACGGCATGCTGCCTCCACATGGAGGGAAGGTTTTTCTTTTCTTTTCACTGCTGTTACTCTGGCGCTATAGGAATACTCATCATATAACTTTGATCAGGCCGCATAACTAGAAGAGCTAATTCACAAGAATATACATTGGTGTTTCTATCTGTCCAACAACCAGTTAAGGACTGTCTTTCTTGGGACAACTCCATCACTATCTTCCTTCTCTGGCTTCACGGCAGTATTTACAGCATTGCGGATGACAGAGTTCAGGCGCATCCTCAGTTGCGCATTGTCAATAAGCAGATCGGGCAACATTTTTGTTGTCTCTTCATCAGTAATTTTTGCATCTTCGCTGCACATGGTAATTGAGGATTTACCATCAGAATTGTTGCCATCATCAGAAGAGAGCCGTTCATCATCTTGTGCTAGAAGTTGAGCCTAGAGAGATCAATGCAGAGCATAGAGTTAGTACAAATTCCACATTAAAATTCGGCAGAAAAGAATAGAAAGTGCATTTGAGATTTGAAATCGATTGTGGATGTCCCAGATTGTAGTAATTAGCTGACTGATGAAATGTTTTGTGATCACAGGTGCAAAGCACCAAGGGCAAAGTGAGCCTCATGAAAAACTGAATCATAACTTCGAATTAAAAAAAATCCATTTCTGAATGTACAAGTATGCAATCCTGCATGCTGCAAATAATGTCCTCTGTAGGAAGTTGGCTGCGAGGCAAAAGGGTATTTGGCAGGAGTGAAGACTGCCTCTGGTACATAATAGCGAATGCCAATAACTGCTAGCACCAGTATGTGATATAAAGCCATTAACATCACGACCTAATAAAAAAAATCAGGAAAAATTTTAGTTAAAAATTTATTAAGTATTTTACTCATTTTTAAATTGTATCAATTTGCATGAGTCCATGAATATTGTTTTCCAGAGTTCACCAAATTCTACAGTCTACGGGCCTGTTTGGCGCGGCTGCGACTTATGGCTTTTGGCTGAAATTTTTAAATTTTAGCTGTTTGCGATAGAGATTATGGAGAAAAAGATACTCGCTTACGATTTTGGTTGATACAGATGTTGGGCTTTTAAGATGTACTACAATTAACTTGTAGACCCTGTCTTGAGAAAATACCTAGATACTATAGCAAAAGCCAAAAGCCGCTAGCTTCGGTCGAAAAAAACAGGCCCTACATTTTGTTCCTGTCAAAATCAAAAGTCTACAGCCAGCAATGTAACACTGATCAAAGCTATAAGGCCTGATATGGTCCTCGGTTGGGTACGGTCTGGGATAACAATGCCAAAGGTGGCCCGAACTCCAAACTCCAGCAGAACCTAAGAAAACTATAAATCAACTTAGGCCATGTGTTATCATTTATCAAGCTTTGACTCAAGCTTCTATGAAGAAGCTAGTGTCAGGAAGCTGTAATTCCAAGCAAGAGCTAGCACCATAGAGTTCAAATGGTTTCAGAACAATGTGTCGATCTCACTTCTCAATATGTGATCCATATTTCTAAACACAGAGCTGGAATCTTGAGAGGCTAATTAATTTTGTCCAACTTCACTTAACTACGCAGCCTATGCTTGGTTTTTGGACACTAAAAGCAGTCTAGCTTGAGAAAAAGAGACACTATGAAGCTAGGCTATTTCAAGGACAGCTCCAGCTCCATGCCGATGAGAGCTGTATGTCAGGTCACTCTTAACACAAAAGTAGGACATCTATGTGTCCCCCTAATGATAACAAAAGCTGTTGTGGATAACTTCCCCTCAATGTTAGGAACTTAGGACAAAATTACATATTAAAATTATTATCTTCTTACGTAACGTTTTCCTTTATCTCTAGGTCAAAAATATCATTTTCAATTTCTCTACTACTTAAAAAAAATGTTGGTGATGGTGGTTCATCTGCCTTCTCTCCCTCCCCTCTCAAAATAAAATGTGCCGACATGTGGGCCTGGAGCTCCTCAGGCGATTTCTTTGGGAGTTCCATCGCCCACATCCCTGACTAAACCCAAAAAAGAATCGCACGTCTAGCAAACTCCTAACAGATTCTCTCTCCCTCTATGATTCTATGCAAACAACCACCTCTACATCCATGATTGTGCACCCTCCCGCACCTCCCTCCCTCCCTCTCCCCCTCCCTCCCTCTCTGGTATGCACACTCCCGCAGCTGGTCGCACACCTCACCTCCAATCTTGATGCAATTACCTTGCCCAAGCCACCGCTGTCCTCACCAGCCATTGTGCAAAAATGATGAATTAGTGGTGCCACCATTCGAGCTCCATATCTGGGTGGTCACCATCCTTGCCGGCCATCCATGGCTGCAAAATATGTTGCGCGTCCTCAAAGTTAATTCTTGCTGTACTTTATGATTTTCCTTTGTGTACACTTGTTTGATAGTTCTCATCTGCTGACAAGTTCTTGGTTGGGATGGAATGATTAGTGGTTGTTTAGATATTTGATTCCAGACTTCTTTATTAACTCCCAGGTTGAAAGTTGATGAGATGGATTCAATTCACACTATGGGTATGAAGGCACCAAATAAAAAGTTAGTGTTTGGCTGCAGCAAATTAGCTTATCCCCTGTGTGATTTTCTTTACCCTTTTACATAGTTTTATAATTAATGTCTTCACTGTTTTAAGACAGATGCTTGATTGAAATATAATTGAGGATGATGAACTCGAGATGTGCTAAGAGGGAGAATAGTATCAAGGACCATACCATAGCTCGCATAGTATTGAGGCATGAAAACAAACCTACAAAGAAATGGTAAGGAGAAAAAATGTGTTCTTTGAAATGCCAGTTTTATTACTTAGCGATATAATAAAATGGTGTACTACTGCTGGTGTGGGGGTTTTTTAGGGACATCGTGCAGGCTGAGCACAGTGGTAGAGGTGCGGAGCCGACCATGGTGTACCGTAGCTAGGCACGGCGGCGAAGCCGGGCAGAGATGCTATGTGGGTTGGGCCAGAGCTCTATTGGATGTGGGCTTAGTATAGTTGTGTAGGCGTGACGTGGATTGGAGCGGAGCTCAGCCAGACGCGGCGCAGGCCAAGCATGACAACGGAGGTGCTAGTGTGCTACATAGTCCGAGCATCACGGGAGTGACTTGATACATTCGGGGAAAAGGTTTCTTTATTCGTAGCAACGCACGAGCATTTAACTAGTTTTGAAGAAAAGAAATCAGCATTACTTTCAAATGCCTCCATTGCTCCGACTTCTCAGTTAAAATCGGAGCTCCACTGTATGACTTTAACTTCTCTGTGAGAAGCTAGAGCTGGAGTTTGGCCAAGCAGGGCATTAATATAAATGACAACAGCCTACCAGAAGATTAAAAAAATTACCTCAGCAATGAGTAGGCGTATTCTATTGTCTGATGTTGCCAGAAGGTCTAAGGCATCAGGCAAAGATGATGGATCAATAGTCAAGTTGTCTTGTTCTTCTGCAAGAAATTTAGCACTACATTCTTGTAGGCGCTCACGGAGCAGTCTGCATTCATGAAGAAATTTTTCACGGGATAACTTTCCACGTGCTGACTGCTGCTTCTCTCTAGTAATAGTCCTCTGGAACAAATAGTAAAACTAAATATTAGAGAAAGAAAACGCTGAACACATGAAATTTCAGATATTGTTAGTGAATACAAGCTTGAATTTAAGAAAACATAAATGAATTGATAAGGGATTAATTTGTTCGAAGTTTTTAACATGCATATAAAGATTAATCTAGTGGCATCAAGACTCTAGTAATGTCGAATATGCTGTCTGTAAGAGCTAACAAGTATTTGTTGAAGACCACAAATATTGCTATTTTTACAATTCTGCAAGGAACAAAGGGTTATAATTTTATGGGTAGCATTATACCTCTAATTCAGTCTTCTCCTCAAGATACTGATTCAGCACTTTCTTCATCTCTTTCTGGGAGTTCCTAAGAGACTTGACTTCTTTAACAAGAACCTTTATATCTGCTTTCGACTTTGCCTCAACTTCTCCAAGATGCTGTTGCAAACTCTCAACTTCTTTTTGTTTAGTTTCTAGTTCTTCCATTAACATTTCTTTTTCACCACTAGCAGTTGTATTCTCTGATTCCACATGAGTTTTCTCATTCTGCAAATATGTAGAGAGAAAGATAATCAAAATCCTCATAATATGGCTAATTAAAAAAAAGCTAAGCCACAAGAACAGAGGAAAAACTTACTTGTTCAATCTTCAGGTTTGACTCCATCTCAGAGTACTTCCTGCGGAGCTCATCCATATCCCATTGCATCTGGGTAATCCTCTCTCGTTCAGCCAAGATAGCTTGTTGTAATGTCTCTCTGCCTTTCTGCTTTGTAGCTTCCAACTCAACCTCCAAATCTTTGACCTGCATCGGAAAGTATAAGTAGCAAACAAATTACCTAGAATCCACAGAATAGATATGAGACAAAAAAATCCATTGAATGTCAATGACAAATGAAAAAAGAACAAAACACAGTACATTGGCAAATCATATGGTGTTATACTCACATGTAAAACGAAAGCATATTGTGTGTTTAAGCATGATCCTGGAAGATAAGAATAAAATGAATATCAGATAAAATGTGATACCTTTGTGGTAAGATATTCTTTGACAGCCACTTCCTGATTTAGGCGTGCTATGAGATCCTCCATATCAGTCTTTGCTGTCCCTACTCTCCGTTGCATGGTGATCAAAAGTCTAGTCAACTTCTGTCTTTGATCAGTTGGAAGGATGACTTGTGCATCCACATCGTACAAAAGCTGCATATCTAAACCAGTAGGATGTTCTGTTTGAGTATGTCCATCCACACCACTTGGGAGATCCACAGGACCATCCCATAGGGAACTACTAGCCCCTGGAGCCGATAATTCACTGCCTCTTAAAGAACTCAAATCACTACCTATACTTTCAGCAGAGTCCTTCCGAGCATGGCCAGGATTAGAATCACGATCCTCTTCAGAAATAACACCCTTGTAAGCCTCTACTGAACCATTCCTTCCATTATGTTCCAAAAAGGCAAGACTATCTTTCCTGTGATTCAACACACTACCAACATGCTCATTGGGATGATCTAAGATAGATTCTCCCAGTACACCATTATGAGTTGCTCCTGTCAGACTGCTACCATGAGCAAGTGCTGCATTTGTTTGATTTGATTCAGAGAGAGCACCTGAACCAGGTTCATCGGGATGGGGAG
Organism: Bonia amplexicaulis; assembly: GCA_036346245.1. NCBI lineage: Eukaryota > Viridiplantae > Streptophyta > Magnoliopsida > Poales > Poaceae > Bonia > Bonia amplexicaulis. The sequence goes on along the minus strand of CM070750.1, from coordinate 2,848,180 downwards.
AAGAGTCTGTACTGCTTTTTGCTGGAGAACCTGCTTCAGAATGACACTGATTCCAATCTTGGAAATCTGAATTCAGTAAAGTAATACAATTAAATTCTCAGCTAAGATGTTCAGTATGCACAATTAAGACATGGATCAATGCACAATTAGGGGAAAATATGCCTTCAGTGGCATATGTCAAGCAGCACATACATGAACGTGCGGCAGCTTCAAGTTCAAGAAAAGCAGCAACAGGAGCACTTCTTGACAAGTCAATGTCAGAAAGTAGCTTTTGCATCCACTCCTCCAAAGCATTCCTTCTCTGAAACCAAAACATTTTAACCACAGGTCCACAAGACAGCACAAAAGGATGTAGTATTTAACATTGGGTACAGCCAACCTCTTCTAGAAGCAACCTGCTTGAATTTATTCTTAAGAAGGCATGCTTCGGTGGAACAGGGGGGATGTCTTTTCTGGGAAACGCCCGCTTAAGCTGAAATACAGGAGAATTTTAGTATGGCAAAACAAACAAAATCTTGAATTAGAATTAGAAAGCACAAAGTTACTTATTTTGTCAGGAACATATTGAAGATGAAAACTGAAAATGCCATAATTTATTATACTCAAGAAATCATCATGCGACATAATGCAAGGGTCCTCAGCATGGCAAATTCAGAAAAAAAAATGGCAATGATCCAACATGTCAACATCAGCAAAATAAAAGTCATTATTCTGAGGTCAAGGAAGCGGTGAATGATGCAAAAATCTGTGCAAACTACAAACCAACATTGGTCCATAATTCCATATGAGCATAGGGTAAACAGGTAGACTTGTAAGAACATTCCGTTGTAAAGTATCTTGCAGATGTACCACCATTCATGTGATGGAATGCAACTGACACCGCACCAAGTTGTAATGGCAGTCACTTTGAACAGTGCACATTGAAATCATTATCAACTAGGTATTGGTACAGTGCAATTCTTAAAGGTTTGGTTACATCTCCAAATATTATTGCCAACTTGAGCAGTTTGCCAGTCCACTTAGGATATAACCATGGTTGTCACGGCGGAGTCGGCGACCACGGCGGCGAGGCGCTCGGACGTCTAGGCGACGCCTAGGCGATGGCCAGGCGACGACTAGGCGAGTGCCCGCGACGTCTCTCGCTAAATAACTCTTCCTCGCGTCGCTCGCGTCTCTCTCGCGTCTTCCTCTCTCGGACTCGCGTCGCCGCCTCTCTCGCGACTCGCGTCCTCTCTCGCGACTCTCTCTCGCGCTCCTCCCGACTCGATCTCCCGACTCCGTCTCCCGACGCCGATCTCCTCCCAACGCCTCCTCGCCCACCTCCTCCCTCGCGCCTCCCTCCCGCCGCCTCCCCTGCCGCCTCCTCCCGTCGCCTCCCTCCTCTCGGCGGCGGGAGCAGAGAGAGGCAGTGGGAGGGAGGAAGCGGCAGGAGGAGGCGCAGCGGAGAGAGGCGGCCGAGAGAGAGAGGCGGGCTACTACAGGTGGCGGTGAAGCTAGGTTCGAGCAAGGCGGCGATCCTCCCGGCGACTCCTCCCGGCCAGGGCGACTTGGCGTCGCCTAGGCGGCGCCTAAGCGGCCGTGACAACCATGGATATAACAGGGGGTTATTCTTCTTCTTAAAAAAAGACTTTTAGCACACGAAACAAACTATTCCTGACCTAAAAGATGAAATTCCTTTCAATTCACTCTTCCTCATTCTGCATTTCTTAACCTATAGAAGTGCACAGAAAAAGTATACTACTAGTCATTCTCAGTTAAGTAATGCCGATGCCAACAGATCACTTTAGCAGGTTTCTAGTTAAAGAAAGAAGAATAGTACAATTGTAAGATGCATGACGTGTGAAACAATAAAATAGCAATAGTTGTCTCAACTTACATCAGATGATAACTTTAGAAAGTCACTAAACCTTCGAAGAACTCCATGGCTAGAGTTAACGCCTTCTGGAGATTGTATACCAACATGTATCCTGTAAAACTGTCCTTTTTGGGCATTAAAGATGGATCATAAACACAAAAATAGCAAAGTTTAGATCAATGCCTTTTGCCCATTGATCTAAACTAATCCTATGAGGCAAAAAGAAAAAAAGAATAATATAACAGGTAAAACTTTAGAAACACATTGGAATTCTAGAACTTAAAGGGAGATAACCTTCAAAGAAAACTTAGTTATTGGCTTGATAAATGCTGAACAGGTTTTGGTCTTTTTTATCGGCCTACCAAAGTTTTCTCACTTTATTCCCTCCTAGCTCATTTTGCTATAACACAAAATTATACCAGCGACATGACATTGCCTATCTGGATATGCAACTACATTGACTGACTAAACTCCTTCTGCACCGACATAAATGCGGAAAACAAGAGGATAGAAGATAAACAATACTCACAACTACAGATTTCAGGAAGTTTTCAGGGGTCACACCAGCTTCAGGTGTTTGAGCAATCCAAGAAGGTATCGTCACACAGTAACTCCAGCCTGTTTGAGGATTATGTGGCCATATGGTGTTCCTTCCCTCCTGCATACAATCAATAAGTATGAGCTCATAAGAAGCATCAGCAAATGAATATCTTCACAGCATCGTGTTGGTATGCCCTTGTCTTTCCAAAGAAACCAGGTCTCAATAATTATGCACTCTTGATGGAACTTCCTCAGCTGTCTATGCATAACTAATTTTTTGTTAATCAGACATGCAATATACTTGGTGGTGCAAACTGCAAAGCAGTTGATTAACCATCATGTTTTTCAGTACTAAGTTATTATCCAATTTCTTGTGTAAGATCATTTCAGGTGAAATTACAGTAAAGACGTCACCAATCGAACCAATAACAAAGCATGATCATTGACACAATATAGACAGGTTTAAAAGATCAATTTAATCACAAATATGGGATAATAACGAAAGAATAAAATCATCAACCAGTCTACATCTGCACATGAAATCAATTAACCTACTTACGCAGTTACGCACCCAAATACAACCGTCAACTATACACCCAGTAAGCAAAGTTACAGCCCTTTCAGTCTGATTAACTCCACAACACCAACTTACGTTATCAATGAGCAGCACATGCTAGTATACAGCCAAGGAAATCTACCTATCATTTCAAGCTGAAATGCAATAGATTCTCCCAAACCCACTCCCAGCAAAGTATTACCTGAAAAAAAGCACTCTAATCCTTGCAACAAAAACTCGAAAAAATCAAAACCCTAGTCGAGGGCAAGCTCCAAAGTCCAAACCACAGAATCAGCAACCACACACAACGTGGCACCCTAATCCGCAGATCCCAACCAACACATTAAATACATTGGCTCATGTAATTCACTACCACTACTACGCATTAGACGGCTGCGACGAAATCCAGCTCGAAATCGCTTGCCCACTCGAACGATCGGCCGAACAAGCGCAACAAATCCACTGACACCACGAGGAATTGACCAAAGAAGCACCAAATCTAGCGCTGGTAATCGCCGCACCGCAGGATCGCGAGCTCCCAGCGCCAACCAGCCGGAACCGCATCTACATCCAGATCAAAGCGGGGCCAAAGCCAAGCCGGATCGAAACGAGCGGAGCAATTCCAGGGGATCGCGCTTACCCATCTCTTAGGGGGCGGGCTCCAGTCCATGCCGAGCGGCAGCGGCGAGGTGCCGTCGTGGCGGTGCTTCGGGGGGCTGTACTGCTTCTTACTCGCCGCCGCCAACGACGTCGCCATCGCCGTCGCCGTTGCCTTCGCCTCCCGAAAGGGGTGGTGGGATCGAGGCGAGTGGGGTGGGGAGAGAGGAATCGATGCGGCGGGGTCGGAGTCTCCCGAGGCGTGGCGCCGACGATTTCGAGGGGAGGCGAGGCGAGGGCGAGGGAGGGCGAGGGCTGAGGCAGACGCGGACGCGGACGCTCCCGCGGTCGCATCTAACTGTGAACGGCCCCGTTTTCTGATGAAATATTTGATCATCGCTCATCTTTTATGTGTATTTAATAAATATTTTATGATATCTTATTTATATATGGATTCAGAGCTCGTATATAAATAACATATCACAGAATACTTTATCAAATACAATATAAGATAAGGCAAATAATCAAATCCTCCTTTTCTGATGGCGTTGGTCAGGAAGGGAAATCACGGCGTGACGTTCGGCCTCACATCCACCATTCACGAGCATCTAAGGCTATGCAGTCTTTTCCATCTTTTATTGTCTACTAGTTAAGTGCACGTGCGTTGCTACGGAACAAAAACATTCAGTACACATGGATACATAGGATTTAGCATAGTTTATCACGTGAATACCAAATTTAGCCTCTGAATCACCGTAATTCTATTTGCAGCCCCCTCCCTGAGCACAGGACTACGCAAGTGCGACGTGTGCAGTGGTACAGTCGGGGAGCGCGTGACTCAAACTGTGTATTGGTCTGGTCGTGAGCATGGTCATATAAGCCGTGGTCGTCAGGCGTGGTCTTAGCGTGGTCGTAAGCCGTGGTCGTAAGCGTGACCGTATAAGCCGTGGTCGTGGTCATAAGACATGGTCATAAACCATGGGTGAGCGTGGTCGTATAAGCTGTGGTCGTGGTCATAAGGCGTAGTAGTAAGCCATGGTTTACGACCATACTCACGACAACGGACCACGCTAATAACCACGACTACGGGGGTGTTCGGTAGGGCACAAGCCGGTAGGCTTTTCACCGCCACAAGATTCCTAACTTTTAAACGGAGTACTTTCTCAAGACGGGGTCTACAAGTTAAACGTAGTACACGTTAAAAACTTAACATCTGTACCAGCCAAAATCGTAAGTGAGTATCGATCTCTCCGTAATCTATATCGTAAACAGTCAAAATTCAAAAATTTCAGCCAAAAGCCATAAGCCGCAGCTAAAAAGAACAGGCCCTACGGCTTACGACCACGCTCAAGACCACAGTTTATGACTAGTCCTAGTAAAAATACTCAAATTTTGATAGAATCATCATAGCAGCCTCTAGTTCCTGTGTGCGGCTACGACCACGAGCTACAACCACTGCCTATGACCACCATCTACGACCACTAGCTTCGACCACAGGCTTTGACCACAAGAAAAATGTAATTGGTCGGCTGCTTCCTAGCAGCGCCCAACTCAATTGGAAGAAAAGGCTCATTTTGTCCTTCCTGCCAATAGAATTACATTATAAACACATCATTATTTGTGATGTTTTTACCCAAAAAACTTTTATCAGAATTCAGGTTACAACCAGTCGAGCACAGGGCAACATGGTTAAATACCGGGCTCAAGGGTTGCAGTGTCATTTGGGCATAAACTTCATCAGTTCCTGCATCAGCCTGCGTCAGCACCAATAAATCATCTCAGGGTGCTTCTTAAAAAAATTACATGATGGTCCCTTTTAAGTGTGAACTCACATGCATGGTGACATTATGAAGCTGGCAGATTAACTAAGGAGGTAGGTTTGGATCGTTAGTGATTTGAGCATCAACCTCCTTATTAGTTGATGCAGTCACCTGCATAGAAGTAAAATTACTTCAGAAAACTTTAACTGAATATCATCCCTGCAACAAAATTGATTCTTCACATAATTGTATTTTTAACAGTTCGCCAAAGTAGTGTTTCAGTAGAATCTTCAGCCGTATTATGTTTATGTGATGCATTAGGCTAACAAAAGAAGAACCTAAGCACAAACTACACATTTTCTTCTTTTGCAAAATCTAATAAACTGAAGTCAACAAAGTCTGTCCATGCCAAGTTTATACAAAGGAGATATTGGTGTACAAACTGAGTAACCGACCTGCTCACTGTGGCCCTGTGGAAAGTAGACAACCCGGCATTTTTTTAGTGCAAGTCAGCAATGGAAATGCATGTATGTAATCATGAACACAGAAGCAAGCCAATTTTGCTGATGTGTTAGCATCTTCAACTCAAAGTGCACAATCACAACGTTCCATAATCCATAGTCCACTAAATAATGCAGACAGTAGCACGAGTTGAGAATTAAAAAACTGAAACAATGTCAACATTGTGAGCTGAGATGTACTATCGTTCTCCGGCAAGGGCTGCGGCATCTCGAACGAGGAGAGCTTCATCTCCAATCACCAATGCGACCGACACCAAGAACACGAACCGCACCGCACACCAACGAGCCACCACTGGGCAACCGCTCCTCGGCGCCCGTCATGCTCCTAGCAAGAACGCCTACCTTCCTCCTTGCGCCTGAACATCCCTTCCATCTCATGTCGCTACCTCCTCCCACATGCTCCCCATTCCCGTGAAGCGGCCGCCCTCGCCAAAGCAACCCTACTCGGCTTGGGCCATCGCGGTAAACCTCGCCACTGCTGACCTCATCGAGCTCAAATCCCAAACACTCTCCCTAAGCAAACTTTCAATTGGAACAGGGAAGCGTCGCCTCAAAGCTCCAACCTTTCCCCCAAGAGCTGAAAAAAATCACCAAAACGAGCACAGCTTGATCCAATAAGCTTGATTTTTCGCACCCGAGCAAATGCGCGGTGAAACCGAGGGAGGCGGCCGCCCGAGCTCATCGGATCAAGCGGCAGCTAAGAACCGCAGCTTCCGGACCACAGCCCAAGCATCCGCGCCACCAAGAACAGCAGCGACTCACCGGCACCGCCTCAAATCGCCATTGCACGCGCGCTCTGAGACCAAGCACGCGCAACACCATGGAGACCGATCCTGCCTCAGGCACCGCCACAACGCGCGCCTTCGGAGCTCGAGAAACCACCGCCGAGGTCAGGGAATCGCGGGGTGCGGTGCCTAGGCGCGGTCAAGAGATGAAGAGGGGTGGGAGATCATAACTGATGTTGTAACTGATGCTAGAAGTGGAGGGAAGGGGCAGTTGATCGCCAAAGAGAGAGGGGAGGGGAGGATCATGTGACAGATGGTGAAAAATTATAATATTATGAAAGTATTTTCAAAATACAAATATATGTTTTGTTTTCATGTGTATATTGTAAATATTCGTATCAATAGCTAAAGTTTACAAATATTGCTGCATTCATCCTAAAATATCACTTTTTTAAAAGAGATAATTGATTATATGTCACTAAATAGCGTTCGCTTCTACAAAATACCATTGAAAAACACTCTTTATTATATGCCACTGAATAGCACTGAAATTCAATTATATATCATTGCCATTTGTTAGGGTGCATTTGCCCCGAAAAAAAGTCAAACTTGCTGATTTTGCCCTCAGTTCAAATATGTCCCTATGATAAAAATTAAATATAGGGCAAATTGATTTAACCAAAAATACTAAAAAAATTTGGTGCGTCATTGGGGTAGTGTACAACTCAAATATAAAAATTTGTGAACTGACTCTTCCATTTATTCTATTTTTGAAATTCAAATCCAAAATAAGCCTATTTGAGCTATTTTTTAATCTGGGACAAATTCACTGTAGAAAAATGGAAAATCATTTTTTTGGGGGATGCTATGTGACATCTCAGGAGCATGTGAGAATTGTTGCAGAATTTTTAAACCTCATTTAGTCTTTGTTTGTAAATAGTAACCTTTATTAGTATTTAAATTAAAAAAGTGAAAATTTTCTTTGAACAGTGCCTTGAAATTTTTCCTAGCTCACTGACATATTGAAAACACCCCTATGAATTTTCATAATTTTTTGAGATTGTTTGCTATTTTAAATCAATCGGTTTTCGGTCTTTTCGTATGGACATTTTGGTCTTTTTTTAGAGTATAACGGTCAACTAACGGCGGTGGCATATAATTAAATTTCAATGCTATTCAATGACATAAAATGAAGAGTGTATTTTTCATTGGCATTTTATAGAAATGGAAGCTATTCAATAACATATAATTAATTATCCTTTTTAAAAATCAAGGATTTACCGTTACTAACACCCTTGATTTAGTATTTACCACCGTCGAGATTAATGTATTTGCCACTGTTAAGATCGATGCACTCTGTACACGCGTATTAGGCAAGTAACCAGTAGCGTGCAGACCATTACAAGCATCTGCCAATTGCCACGTACCTTTGCTCTCCCCTACCGTATGAAACAGAACATACCGATCCCTCGAACATCCAAGGCGTCTACTAGTCTACGAGAGTATGTTCTATGGTGACCACACTGACCTGTGCTGCATACAGTTCAGGTAACCTCTAATGTTCACCAAATTGCCATGCAGAGCCATCAGCATCTGTTGGCAAGCATATTAACCAAGTATATTCCTACTACATCCATATCAACCAGCGTTTCATCGTCAAGGCCAAGGACGGCGCCGAAGTGCACAATGCATGCAGTTCTTGCCATAGATAGAACGCGCAAAAATACAATGAAAACAAATGCTTCTTCTACGGTAAATATAACATCAAATTTGATAGTACAAGGTTACTTCAGAATCCACACACGACACGGATGTACTGCTGTGAAACCAGAAACTGCAAGCATAAATACATCGGAAATGGCTGAAGAACTCTCTAGTCCATCCTGCCCTTAAGTACTCGCTCTTGTACTTCAGTTGGTGTCCTGCAAACCCAAGGAACAAGATGTGAGAGAAGTATATCGGTACTCAAGCAAGCAAGTGGTGAAATGACAAACGTGAATGTGATACTTCGAGCTTCCTATTACACTTGATTTGGTAAAACCACATGATGTTATTCAAAAATTGCAACTTATCCTCGTAAATACGTTCTCAATTCCATATTCTCCTCTATTGTTTTCTATTAATTTCTTTACAGTCACGGTGGATAACACTAAAAAGAGAAATGTTCATGACTTATTTCAAAAGGTGGTAACATAAGGCAGATGAAGTCATTCATCCAGTCTTTGAGGAGTGCAGTGAACTTACACAAGCAGAACATAGCCTCCCCACCCACTAAGGCAATCACGATCAACCGAAGACAACAGAGCTTGTGATATAATCTCAAAGAGTTCTTCAGGTTCCTTTGTCATGGGAAACAAGATGGTGTCATGCAACTTGTATCATTCAAAATAAATGGTAGAAAAGTGGCTACAGCCCACAGTACAAAGCAATGAAACTGTATAAACTGCGGCAGACCCAAAACAGAAATGCAAATTTGATGTCTCACAGGATTTCATCTCACAAGATCAAGTTAAGCATGTTACACTGGCTAAAATCAATCACACAAACACATACCATGTTCGGCTTGTACATGGATTCACAAGCACCATATAGAGACTCTGATGCTGTCCCTGAGACAACAAAATCCTTAGCCAGCTCCCTGAATAGGAATCAATATCCTCAATCAGCTCACAAGATGAGAGAGAAAAGCATAATGACACTACAAGGCATAGCAGACAAAGATGCCCAGATAAAAGTGTAAATAAGTGGCATATTAAGAAATGAAGTATCAAGGTTTCGCTTCACTACACGATGAAATGGAAAAGGAAAAAAGAACTATCCAATTCAGAAAAGAAACAAAAAAAAGTCAAGCACATCTCTGGTTTAATGAGCAAGGTATCAACGTCCAGCAGACACATATTTGTCTGGGAGACTGGGACAGAGACCATATGCGTTGTGCTCAAGCGTGTCAAAATGGGGGATTAAATGAACCACAATCAGAAGCACATAAATTATATTATTCATATAGGGCATTTTCTTAATTATTTTTTAGGTTTAGAGGTCACCTTTGTCAAATTTGACGGATATATGTATAAATTCAAGAATCGTATAAAAAAACTTCCCCCTACCCCCGGAATGTGGAATCTTCCCCAGATGAACAACAAGAACTAAAAAAAGGCATAGCACTCAGAGGAGTAAATGGCAGCACATGAGAAGTAGATAATCAACCAGATGTGTGTGAACTATGAAATACATCAAAAAGAAAAAAAACTTGGTATAAAAAAATACTTGTGGAAAAACAAAGCACAAATGAAATGGATACCTACTTTGCACCAATGCAGTCCATGGTACAAATAAATGGCTCATTGCCATCTCCAAGTCCAGCAATAACCGGCTGGCAGAAGTATGGCCCGAATCTGAAATTTTCATGCAGCACGAAAAGTTAGATAAACCTACTCCCTAATCCAATCATACAAAACGAAGAAACATGGTTTAGCATAGATAAACCATAGATCAATATTAGTATACAAAGGTTAATCACAGAGCTAATTAGTGCATACAAAGGTTAATTATGCTATGTAAATCATAGAAAGGCTAATTACCGCATAGCTAAAAAGCTTAAATGACTTATGCTTATCAACCAGAAATGTCGGTTTATATCTAACCCAATTTCCCAGATAATCACCTACTTTTTTCCTTCTTGGAAAAGAGGAGCCTCTGGACCTATCTTTCTAGTTGTGTCAAATTTTATTTTAGAAGTTACAGACGAACTTGACTGATGTTCAGCTAACTTCTCGGTTCTGGACTGCAAATAAAAAACAAGCATTTGCATAAACTAATACTTTAAAAGCACCATTACAATTACACAACCAACATAATCCTCACATATGCCCATAAAGTTCATCAGAATTACTCCTTTAGTGAAAATGGGGGCAAATCTAAAAGGTAAAACATTGCATATCCATGTGTAGCTCCTAAGTATTACATCCCTAAACAATCATCATGGCATTAAGATATTGAAAACAGTTGAACAATTAGCGAGCTAGTAATCCTGCCTAAATAGTAATATGTGCTTATTTCTGGCTCTAAATGACCCAATCAATAATCAAGGCAATGTAACAACTTTGCTGGTATGGTTCTTACTTCTTAGGATGCCCATTTAGCACAAATCGTGCAATACGGTTATACAAGTAGCAAATGTTTAACTATAATTTGTATGGTCATAATACTTTTTTTTCCATCTGCTCCAAAAAACACTGCATATATCTACACATCAGAGTCAGAGTAGCTGCCTGCCTCCAATAACTCTACCTTTGTATAATGAAGCTCTTATGCAACATCGTATAAATACCTTGTTATGCCCTATATAACACTAAACAGTTAACATATCCAAATTTTGCATCTTTTTGGACAATTCTAGATCTCGATTAGCGTTTAAATTTATATACACGCATCACCCCACTTACTCTAGTCTACTTCGTATACTACACAATTCAACTCGTTTTGCGCTAGTGAAATCCTTACCTCTTCTCGTAGAGGAGCGCGGAGACGAGGCTGGCGAAGGTCTGGGGCTTCATGTTCCTCTCCTCCCGCAGCTGATACAGCTTGTGCCTAAACACCAGGCGCTGGTACCTACACAAAAACCCAAACCCTAAGCCACCGAATCAGCGGTCACCAAACAAAGAAACAACCAAAAGGGGGGATCTGACTGCGACTCACAGCGTCTGGGCGTCGGTGGCGAGGCCGGAGAGGCCGATGTAGAGCTTGTCGTGGATCTTGAACACCCTCTGGAAATCGGTCGCGACGGTCTGCAGCTGCACGCCCAGCCTCCGGTCGCTGGCAATAGCGAAGCAGTTCTTCCCCACCATCGCCACCACGGCGGCGCCATTGTACTCGAAGATCTGCGAGCCGCTCAGCCGCACCAGTCAAACCATCAGAAAATTGAGATCTGAGGCGAGGGGAAGGTTTGGGGCGCGGGGTGACTCACCGACATGGCCGTAGTTGCGAGTTCGTGGACGAGCTCGAGGCGGAGGCGTCGAGGTCAAGGACAAGGAAGGAATAGCTCCGGCCTCCGGAGGTGGGCTTGTGAGACCAAGTTGGGCTCCTTGCTTAGCAAGAAGGTCCAGCGACGTCGGAGCGGTCGGCTGTTTTTTTGCGGTTTATAGTTTTTATCTTAATTTTTTTAAATTTTAGCTATTTACGATACAGATTATAAAATAATTTTGGCTGATATAGATATTGGACTTTTAATATGTATTTATATTTAACTTGTAGACTCTGTCTTGAGAAAATACTTCAATTAAAAGTTAGATACTGTAGCAAAAGTCAAAATCTATCCGGCTTCTTGCCTGCCAAATAGGCCCCAAATCGGTTCGGGTGCGGACAGATCGTTTTTTGTGTTCGTGTTGATCAGTCGATGTGACTCGTGAGGTGGGTTTTTATCTACTATTGATGTTTTATGGTTATAGGACCTTTAGTTGAAGAGCTGGTATTCAATCAATAACTACTCGAAAACCTTAGGATTCAGCAACTAGGTTCAACTTCATGCAGTTTTCCATGTGGTAAAATAGGGCATGTGCGTCCCTAACTTCAGTAAACACACGACGATTGGGTCATATACCTTCGGCAACAACAGTCTCGTGGTTGTTACTACGATCTTCTCCTAGATAACCAATAAACGGTTATTTATAAGATCTCTTGCTGACACCAACCGTTCGCTTGACTAGACATGAAAAATTAATAAGGCGTCTTTCTAGTAAGATAACTAGCGCCTCTTTGACTCTATTTAAGTTTTACGGGAGAAGATGGATAAAAAAGAATCAATCAACAAACGAGGACGCACAAGATCAAATGCTAAACAACGGAGGTAATAAATAGCAAAGTTAGGGTTAACAATATTTCCTTTGTAATTGCTCTATGAGAGTACGCTGTAATCTTAGCATAGCAATAAAGATAGTCATATTTCTCCTTTTCAAATCCTTCTATAAGACTCGGATTTTCCTTATAATTCGTAAGATCAACAATTTAATCTTCAACAGAGCGTTTATGCGAATGAATCGAATACCGATAAGCCGATAAAGCGCTTCGAAAATGTTGTCTCAATAAGTTGTTTTAAAAAAGACGATGGAGAAGTCGTTCCGCTTGTTTGTTTGAAGAAAATCATAAGGCATAGGCTGAAAAGAAGGGGGTCTTAGTCTTTTGCTTCAAAATTTTATTGATTTGAACTTCCTGTAAATAAAATAAAAATACATAAATAGTAATAAACCGTTTGTAAGATAGGGAATGGATCATATAATAACACTTTTAGAGTGGAGATGTGAACTAGCAGTCTGATATGATTTGAATCATGCGAAGAATAATAATCGATTTGATATAGCTTTTCAATGTGCAATACCTCACAACATATTTCCTCCTCACCTGCGTACCCATGAACAGGGAAAAAAAATAAATCCTTAACAGATGAAAAGCAGAAAAATTAAGTTGCAGCGGTGTAGAGCCAAAGGTGGTCCTCTTTAAATAATCACAATAGCAATACCTCGAAACTTCGGAGAACAAATTCTTGTTTCAAAAAATCCACTTAGAAAACCAAAAAAAAAAAAAATCCAGACAGATTGGTCATCGGTCCAGCCTGAACCGCTCGGGCGCCACACTGCGGACCCCACACGCAGCCTCACACGGGCTCCCCACGAACGGCGGCATATTACTTAGCCGTGAAGCCCCAAGCCGCGTGGTCGTCTCCCCCGGTCGAATCGAATCCCCAATTCTCCCCTCGTCTCGCCCCCATCCTCCAAGTCCCCAATCCGATCTGCCTCCCAATCTCCCGAAACCCTAGCCGCTTCTCAGATCGGACCGAACCCTAGCGAGCTCGCGGCGGCGATGGGGAACCCGGAGAAGCTGATGAACCAGATCTTCGACCTCAAGTTCACCTCCAAGTCGCTGCAGCGGCAGGCGCGCAAGTGCGAGAAGGAGGAGAAGGAGCAGAAGCTCAAGGTGAAGAAGGCGATCGAGAAGGGCAACGTGGACGGCGCGCGCATCTACGCTGAGAACGCCATCCGCAAGCGCACCGAGCACATGAACTACCTCCGCCTCGCCTCCCGCCTCGACGCCGTCGTCGCGCGCCTGGACACCCAGGCCAAGATGCAGGTCATCGGGAAGTCCATGCAGAACATCACCAAATCACTCGACTCGGCGCTCGCCACCGGCAACCTGCAGAAGATGTCCGAGACCATGGACCAGTTCGAGCGCCAGTTCGTCAACATGGAGGTCCAGGCCGAGTTCATGGAGGGCGCTATGGCGGGATCCACCTCGCTCTCCACGCCCGAGACCGAGGTCAACAGCCTCATGCAGCAGGTCGCCGACGACTATGGCCTCGAAGTCTCTGTTGGGCTGCCGCAGGCTGCGGCGCACGCCATCCCCGCTGCCAAGGATAAGGAGAAGGTCGACGAGGACGACCTCACCCGCCGCCTTGCCGAGCTCAAGGCCCGCGGCTGAGGGATTTCAGTTCAGGTGATAATAGATGCTCTAGCCCTAGCCACGTACACGAATACACTTACCTGCTGTTGCACTATGCGAATTTTGCTGACCTTTTACTATTATAATTATGTTGGATAATGTTATACCAATTACCAAGCTTGATGGAGAATACCATGGTAGTTAGGGTGTCTATCCATAAAAACCAAGCTGCTATTTTGAGTCAGTTGTACCTTTTGGCAGATAAGTTCAGCGAATAATGGAATACCTTCAATTCAGTTTTACACCTAAAAAATATATCAATTTAAGAGTTATCATACCTAACATGTTAACCCTAACAACATAAGCTAAGGTTAGTGAGCATTGTGCACCCCTGTCATGCTCCCTGAAACCACTATCATGATGTAACTTCGATGGCAATGACTCATGATATTACCCTTGAGTCTGATGATGCTGTCGATGGAAATTTCTGTAGATGCAGTTTGGAAAAGTGTCATTGATGTGACAAAGCATCTCTTGTGTTTGACTGATTATTTGTGAGGTATGCAGTTTAGGTTGTGATATAGCATATATTAACTACGAGGAATCCAGGACCATGATCATGTGTTATAATTAGAATGTGTTGTATGTTCCTACTTCCAAGTGTTATTCAATACGTTCAGTTGGAAAGCCATCTTTGCCCTAAGGAACTTATGGTAGGAACTACTACTGTATTGTTCACGACTGCTTGCTAGCTCCATACTTTGCTTGCGCCAGCAAAAAAGTCTGGCTGGCAAATATTAGGGATAATGTGATACTGCTTTAACTTAATAGCACATGAAAAATGCTCATCATTGTGCTCCAATGTGATGTCTATTAATTTATGGATGCTACTTTTCTGCTCGCTGAAACACAAGACATGTTTTTTCATGCATGTTTTTGCCCTTTCTGAAGCATATGCCTGTGTATATCTGAGCTAGCGTTCAATAGTGTTGATTGCTGAAGATATAAAAAATGGTTAAGCTATTTATGTTGCCCAGTAAATGGAAAAGTTCTTGGTGTTTTATATTTGATGTTTTTTTATAGGCATATAGGGGGTTAGAGATTGTCAGTCGGTCATAATCCACACATGTAGTTTGCTTTACCCTGCATGTTTGGATGCTACTCAATGAACATTTAAAGCAAAAAGTTGGTATGTTGACAGCAGAGAGTTGGCATGTGTGCTACACTAATCTCATTGTGAATCTGAGAACAATCAAGTGAAAGAGATTTGGTTTCTTTAGATTGTAAGAAGTCAGTGCTTAAATGTAAAATTAAGGTTAGTAGTTAACATGTTAACAAAAGTAACATACCCTCTCTGCAGTATACCATAAGGCAACATGCTTCATGGTGTCCCTTGATAATTTTGTTATGTTGTGCTCCTCAATGATGAATCATATTTCCATTTTTATAATGTGATGTTTTCTGCTCATGCTTTGATTCAATTGAACTTCTATGTAAGCTAACGTCCTGTGTCACTCTTTGGCAGATATATGATTTCATGCAATGCTATCTCAAGCCGCTCACATGGAGGGCTACACTTATATGATAGATTATGCTAAAGTGCGCGTGTTTGGATTGCCATGTGGGATATGTGGACTTAATTGAAACTTTGCTGTGTGATATTATAAATCCATAATGTGTGGGGTTGCGAACCCGTCACTCGTTGGAGCAGAAATGCTGAAGTTGTCAATGCTTTGCATCGGTTTGTCTTTCTGTGTTGTCAATGCTTTGCATCAGTATGTCTTTACGTGAATTCCCTTGCATTCGGATCATGATTAAATTCTGTAGGTGTTCCCTGATATCCAATGTCCGGTACTCAGGTGATTGGCTGCTGTGCAGATCCTCTTGGCTCTCAGCGCTATAAAATACTTCGTATTGTCATGCTTATGATATGCGATGTGCTCCCTCTCTCTACAGATCGATTCAATTTTAATTCAGTTAGCTTAAGAACATAGTGAATTGAAGGTTATTTTCCCTTTTGCTTCCTTTCCCCTGCTAATTGGTTTAAACCCACCGCGAACCCAACCCAAAAATCAAGTTCTGGAACCGAAATGGAACCAATCCGCGTGCACTTACCCGACCCAGCCCATGTCACCTGTAGGGTTCAACGCAATTCATCAACCTGTTTTCAACCCAATTTAGGCGTGTGCGTGTGCTCCCAGCCCAAAACCGTCGCAAGCACCATCATTATATTTTGGTACTTTCCTTTTAACAAAATATGAGTTCCGGTCGGACACAACAGGAAATTTGAGCGAGTTTGGATTTTTAAAAGTAAAACGACATTATTTGTAAATAATAAAAAAATTCACTAAAATGTTCACTAGGAGAAAGTGAGCGATGTATAAGACGAAGTTTTGATCTTCATGCTTGTGTATTTCCTTGGCAGTCTGCTGGATGTCTTGACAACTGAAGGTACAGGAAAGATAGCGTCAGAGTATATGCCGATTCATGGCTAACCGTGTTGCTTGCTCTAATTACTTGAAGTAAATACTGTGAACGCTGAGAGAGCATCAAAGCATGAGCATAATAGCTTATGATTAAAACTTTGGCCTCAGCACACACGAGCAACAGTCCAATTGGCTGTCGATTCTGAAGGAAAGGAAAAAGGCAGACCTTTTTTTTAGCCCGCGCACACCACGGTCCACACGCACAGCTCTCTATGCCAAGGGATCGTCGTGTAGGGCAATAGCAACGGCGAAAACGGCACGACAGACAAGGGAAACGGCAGCGGCACAGGCGAGATCGTCGGTGGCAGCCTGTGGGTGACGGAGCAGCGTGTGGCGCAGATGATGGAGGAGAGGGGAGGGAGACTGGCGGTGCAAGAGCACGAGGACTTGTTGTGTGCTTGGGTTGAATTGGTGAACCAAACCCGTTTGCCGCCTCTAAAAGCTGAACCCGTTCCAGCCCACTTCGTCTTCCGCACTCCGACCCAGCCCATTTCGTTTGCCAACCCGATAGAACCCAACCCATAAAAACCAAACTATGGGCCGCATATATATTACACAGCAAAAGAAAAATCAAAAAGCGATGGTTCGTTGGAGTAGATTGCGAGGCCCAAACGGGTACGGGAGTACGGCGGCCTGTTATCCTTCCACCGTTGGAGGCGGGCAGTTTTCGCTGCTCTGTTAAGCCAGCCTGACGCCGTGCCTGCCGCTTTAAAGACCGCGAGGCCGAGCTTTCGCACAAGCCCCAGCGATCCACCGCGCAACTTGGAACGGGCAGGCCATCAATGTAACACCCGCGACCCAGGCCCGCATCCATACGGCAACGTCCACACCACCTTTATGCCCCCGCTAGGGTCACAAGCTCGCGCTGGTGAGCTCGGCGAACGAAAGGGGGTTGGGTTGAGTATTTAAGCCGTCTGTTTCTTGCGTCGTTTAGCGGTGTGGGACTAAACTAGGTGGAATGGGAGCTCTGTCTGTGCCTGGTGGTGGCATGTGATTAAACGTCGGCTTCGGTGCCTTTTTCCTCTTTCAAAGAGAGGCCATTCCCATTGGGCTGCCAGTCAACATACAAAGCCTAATTTAGAACCCATATGTATTTTGCCCATGTATAATCGTCTTGTACATGGTAGTTTAGTCCTCTGCTCCTGTAGTTGATGGCTCATGGGTGGGTCTAGTCCTTGTGAATAGGATGCAAACGGATGGGATAGTTTCTGACCGATCTAAATAATATTTTAATACAAAATGTTTCGGTTCGGAATTTTCTTGGATAGTCTCGGATCGGAAATGAATATGAATTATTTTTTTGGAAATGAATATAGATACGGTAGCGCACTATCCGTCAAATACGAATACAGACTCGGACTATTCGAGCATGGCGGAGTCTAGATATCCAGCCCAACAAAAGTCTGCATCTAGCTCGGCACCTTCGCCATCACCGAGGCCACCGCACGCAATCAACATGGAGACTGGACCGAGGGTCGACGCCGATGGTTGGGGAGCCGGGCAAGTAGTAGAGGGAGGTCGCTCCGGGATATCCTAATTATTTACTTGGATTCACCGAGGCCAAAAAATATGACCATTTACTTGGATATCCTAATTATTTATCCTAGTTAGTTCCATGTGTAACGAGGTGTGATTGTAGCTCTGCTCACTTCACCCTTTGGTTAAATCCAAGTGATTTACAGTCGATTCAACCATGTCTTCGTGTGACAGACCTACATACAGCAGGCAGGCAGCATCTATTTTGGCAAGCAAGTGGCACAATGCGACATTGCACGCTTACTTATGCAGTGAATAAAGTTTGTCCTTGTCAATTGTACTGCACACTTACTGGGAGAGGCAAATGACAGGCAGCTCATGACAAAAAAAAAAAAAAAAAAAACTTCACACCTTTGAAACGATATCTACGGCCTAAATGAGACGCAAGGGTGCACATGGACTGCGCTGGCCAAATCAATTAGCAGGATGATAACAAAAAAAAATTCTAGGGGAACTAATGCAACCATGGACTTCCACGCAGAGATCCAAATATACTCTCCATAATCTCATGTGGCCAAACATCTCAGCAGGGACTCGATTATTTTAAGGGCCATACTTTTTTAATAACATTTGGATGTTATATGGAAAGATTAGTTTTTCTTTTCAGTTTATAGTTTATGATTTTTTTTGAAAAAACAAATAGGATGATTTTTCTGTCGTTTTTTAAAACGATTTATCAGAATAATTTTTTAAAATAATTTATCAGCATTCGATTCATTTGCAACATAACTTGTCTAAACCTGCAGGAACATTGTTACGGAATTTATCACTTCGTTTTGTACGTACAACGGTACAAGTAGCGCACGAGAACTGATGCTCGATCCCCTATGTGTCCCAGTGACGGATCGAGAAATTTAGTAATTGCTATAGTATTCTTCGCAAATCTGCTTTTATGTTGCTATGTGTCTTGTATGGTCAAATCTTGGCCATTGGATGGGGATGCGTAGAGAGTGTGTTTTTCTAAGAGTCGTTCTTTTGGTCGGCGCCCAAAATTGCCCCGTAAACCTATGCTAATTTCTTTACACCATTAAAATTTTGTCATTAAATTGATCAATGGAGAATTGATCATGTTTTTGGAAAGAAAATGAACTAGGATGCCAAAGGAGAGAACGGGAATTTTCCTACTAATGTATTGTCAGCAATAGGCCCTGCTCAATATAGCTTATGGTTTAAAGCTTAAGCTTATTTTTGTACTATTCATAATTTCGTCTTTTTCTGAATTTTTATCTTTTTTTTAGTTTTTTTGTCGGTTCTTTTTTTTTTCTCGTATTCGTTATGTTGTCGTGATGGCTAACATATTTTTATATTTTCAATTTTTAAATTTAATTATGTTAAATAAGCCTTCTCATTCTGATGTTTTTTTTACCATTCATGAGTGTTTTCAGCCATAAGCTTTCAGCTTTCAGCCGAACCGATCACCACCTAAACGCATCCCAAATCCGATCAATGGGACCAAATTTTGACAGCAAACATTTGGCAGCCTTCGTCTTCAAACCATGCAAACATACATATAATTTTTTATTTTCTTGCGAGGGAAGAAAGACATACAACTATCTAGGCATGCATGCACGGACGAGCTCGTGTCTGCCTGAAAGCATACCTGATACCTAGGCATACATCTGTTACCAGACCACGTAATCTAAGACATCTTACACGTGGATTATATATTTATATACGTGGTCAGTGGTCTCCATCTTAGTGCAAAACTCAGCCCTGTTCTAAATAACTTTAGCTTCTGTGCCAAAATGAACACACCGGTTTCTGATTTTGATTTTTTAGTCTTTTTTTACCTTTATTTTTTTACATTGTCTGTAAAGTTATAATAATATTTTTATTTTTTTAATTAAATGATTAAAAAAAATAATTGTCGTTGCAGTACAATCTTATTCAAAAGTCAATAACCAGGAGTTATATTTTTGCGCCTGTTCTTTTAATTTGCGGTTTATGGCTTTTAGTGAAATTTTGAATTTTGGTACATTTACTGTCAGATTACGGAGAGACAGATACCCACTTGCAATTTTAGATGGTACAGATGTTGGGCTTTTAATGTGTAGATCGTTTTACCTATAGACCCCATCTTGAAAAAATACTCCGTTTGAAAGTTAGGTACTATAGTAAAAACCAAAAGTCACCAGTTTCAGAGGAAAAAAATATACCCTATATGCGCTTTGAGCGGGCCTGAACACAATTACCTCAAAAGAGTACACTCGCTTCGATCCTATCAAAACCATTCGTCCAACCAGTGCAAGCACGGGAAACCGCGCCCATAGATCGGCGAGAGAGCCGGAACGACCGGCGACAACACGACAGAAGAGCCGGCCAGGCAAGCAAGAGAAAAAGCTAGCAGAGCAGATGAGGATAGCGTGCGGCTGCCGGGTCACGGAGCTGCATAAGCCCACGAGTTTTTTTTTTAAAGTCCTTGGAAACTTTTCCTGCCGTCCATGTCTGGAGATCCAGTAGACGACGTGGCATGGTGTACCCGGAGGCGTCCGTTTGCTCCGATGCTGGTTTAGGCTAGAAGCCGCTAGATCAGTACCATCTAAGAAAGGGGTTCATGTCATCGTGTGTAGCATATTTACCTAACACAAATTGTCTTAACTTTTTCTCTCTCATCTGCATATCCAAAACATGGTCGCACATCCGTTGTGGAGGTTTCATCTTTACTGATTGAATATGTTCTAGCCATGGCAACGGCTGCTGATAAGGGAACAGAAAAGAAGCAACATAATGTTCACATATGTTAATATTTTGTTTTTCTGGAGGAAAGGGTCGGTTGTGTTTTTTTTCCTCCAGGTTAAAATCACCTTAATTCAGATATGAGATGGATTCTTTTGGACTATAGCTTATGGTTTTCAAATTCTGTTTGTTTACGAGATATGATACGAAGAGAAAAATAATTATATGTGATTTTCATTAGTATGACAGAACTTGATGGATGGATGGATCGATCGTCACATCTCGTGCACGTACATGCATGTATAGTCGCAAGATCGCGGCAGCTAGCTCGATCGATCCCACACCACACGCACCAAAAAAAAAATCGCTGATGAGCGCAGCCTGGTGTCTCTGCCAAGTCTGCTACCCTGCTTACATGGCTGATGCAGTGGACCGGCCAGTAGCATGTAGCTCCACCAACCGCAAGTACGCGCGTACGGCTGTTGCGACATCAACATGGCGTCAATCGTAACGCGTGCATGGGCTTAGCCAGGAGGCATGCGGACTTGTCGGTCCATTCGGATACAGCTAGCATCCTGGCGTTCTGCGCGGTACATCGCAACGTCGCTACGTGCGCAAGCGCGCGCGCGTACGCGAGATCTTATAAGATTTCCACACACAGAACCGCGCGGGCCCGCGGGCGCTCGTGACCGTGCGTATATCCTTTTGTTTGGGTTTATAATTTTTTTGCTGAAGTTTATAACTTTTAAATTGTTTACAAGAGGATGTAAAAAATATTGTGTTTAAAAATTAGTTACTATATAGAACTTAAAAAATAGATTTTAAAAGCTGAAAAAAAAGGACTTTGCATATGGACACGACGCGCGCGGAACAGTCGTCGCGCCCCGCGAGCCAGCGGTCGATCCGATCCGAAATCTCGCGACGTACGAACTACCCTGTACTTAACCGGTGTAAGTGCATACTTTCTCACCGTGTGCAATGCGCTGGGCCGCCGGTGTGTACAAGGCGGAGAGAAAATTCCAAATTGATACAGTCATGCAAATATGGAAATTCCAAATTGCATAGGAGTTGTGGAAGATATCTATAACTTGAAAGGTTTAGATATTATAGAAAACTCGTGTTTGGAAGGGTCTCAGATCCCTTGATTTTTAGAACAGATAGAGTTTGGTGCCCGTGTTTGATAAGGATACGGTTTGGAGCGTTAGTCTATAAAAACAGAGAGATGCTAAGAGTTAATGAAATGTTTTTGAAAGTAGATTGAAGAGGCTTTAGTTTTGGCTAGGCTTTTAGGGGCGCTTGTTAAGGCACTTTATAAATCCATAAAAATCCAGTAATCAACATCATCTTGAATCAATCTGGTTGTTGATTTGCTCAAAAAGTGCTGGTAATTGCAGTTGGATTGAAGCTTACAAGGACATGCAAAGGTATCGAATCGCTACCAGGAAAACAGAGGAAATACGAGTACACAAGTGGTTGAGAGGTTCTGCTGCTAGTGTTGAAGATCGAAGATTAAAGCTGAGCGATCGAGTGAGTGGCCGAGCACTGAGCGATCGATCGAGCAGTTGAGCACCGAGCGATCGAAACCTTCACCAAACTCTAAGAGATTTCAAAAAGCAAAGACAATTATTCACCCTTTGATTGCGATATTCGATACTATAAGAACGATATCCTGTAATATGTACAATAAAACTATTGTACCTTTGATCAAATATAGCTTTTGTCGGTATCTAGATCAAACATATAAAAATAAGATGAGAAAATTTATCATAAAAAATACTTTCTTAACGTCGTATTGGCGTATGCTTTCTTAATATAAGTATCGTTTTTGAAAGATTTGATCAAAATTAGAATCAGACATATATAGGGTTAACAAAAAATAAACAACTCACAAATAATAAAACCTATATATTTATAATATTTTCTCAAATACTATGGTCAAATTTATATATTATTGGCTTTGAAAAGTCAAACACATAATTCATTTGAGTGCTTTAGGAGTAAACATGACGTAAGTAGTTTGCTTCTAATGTCACCATTTCGGTTTGCTCCCAAATGAAAGCTTACTTTAAAGAATCACAGCACAGTAACTCACTCACTCCCAGTGTCCCAGTCACTCGCATACACAGAAAAAACCCTAGCAAGCTGGCTAAAGCTCGGGCCTCCATTGCAAGCTCATCACTCTATATAACCACACTACTTACAAACCCTAGAGTGGACAGTCCTACTCTCCTTCACCTTCTGCATCAGCAGCAGCCATGGAAGCCGGCACCAAGAAGCTCCAGCCCTTCCTCCTCACCCTCCTCCTCCTGCTCTCCACCGCCGTCACGCCCATCCTCTCCTGCGACTGCGACAAGCCCAAGAGCCCGATGCCGTCGCACCCGCCCAAGTCAAAGCCCTCCTACCCGTCCCCCAAACCCAAGGGCCCCAAGAGCCCCAAGCCGCCCAAGGGCCCCACATACCCCTCGCCGGTCACCCGTCCGCCCAAGAGCCCCGCCTACCGCCGGTCGTCGGCCCACCGAAGGGCCCGGTCACTCGCCCGCCGGTCGTTGGCCCGCCGAAGGGCCCGTCACGCGTCCGCCGATCACGTACCCGCCAATCACCACCCCTCCTGTCGTCGGCCCACCGGTCACCTACCCGCCGATCACTACCCCTCCAGTTGTCGGTCCTCCAGTCACCTACCCGCCGCCGGTGACTGGTCCTCCGACGACACCTCCTGTCACCTACCCGCCACCCACGACGACACCGCCGGTGATGAACCCGCCGGGCCCCACCCCAGGAGGCAACACGCCGTGCCCGCCGCCTTCTCCGGTGACGCCGTCGCCTTCGTCGCAGACGTGCCCGGTGGACTCGCTGAAGATCGGCGCGTGCGTGGACCTGCTTGGCGGGCTGGTGCACGTCGGGCTCGGCGACCCGGTGGTGAACAAGTGTTGCCCGCTGCTGGGGGGGCTGGTGGAGCTGGAGGCCGCCGTCTGCCTCTGCACCACCATCAAGCTCAAGCTCCTGAACATCAACATCTACCTACCCCTCGCCCTCCAGCTCCTCCTCACCTGCGGCAAGAGCCCGCCCCCCGGCTACACCTGCACCGTCTAAGTCATACATGCATGTACGCATACTTAGATCTGCAACTTCAAGTGCCGTTTCTTTCTTTGTTCAGATGTTACGTTACTACTCCATATTTAGTAATATGCATCAGTGCATGTTTCCGACACAATTTTTTGTGGTGCAAATGCAGGGGTTTATGACCACGAGGATTGCTGGTTGGTTGCTTTGGTTTGGTAGCCGAGTGGAGGATGTCGTCTCCTAGCTAGCTAGCTAGAGGAGCAGACCGATCAGCTAACGATGGATCGGACCATGTTGGTTTTGCTCTGGTTTTTAACTCGTTTAGTTGTTTCAGTTTGGTCTGCATGCTAGCTTGATTTGTGGTATGGTGTGGTCATGGTGAGCAAGGAGCAGTATTGCATGTCTTAGTTATTTTGCAGAGCTGTTTTTCAGCGATTGGCTTTCTCGACAAAGTTCATGCATGCATGCATGCATGGCTACGACAGTGCTTCTGATTAGAAACATGTAATGTCGGTGGTTTGGTTTATGTTTTGCTCTATGGATCTTATTTAATTTATTGGATCTATGCGTATGCTTGGTTTTGATGTTAGTGTGCGAGGCATATAATAGTTGGCCGGGCCCTTGGATCGAAATCTCACTTGATAATGCGACATGTCACCCGGGGATCTAGTCACAGACGTACGGCAGCGAAACCCTAGAGAATACTTTGACGACGGCCTGCCTCTGCGGCCGACCGCCATGATAGGTGCAAAAGCGATCAGAAAGCATCATGCATGTGTCTCTTGGCGCTATGTCATCCGTGAAACGAGTGCTCAGTAGCATTCTTTTACTATTTGTTTGATATGGCCTGTGACTGTGAGTATGACTTGCCCTGTCTTCTTGTACAGAGCCACAAGTTCTGCTTACAACACGACATGAGTCTGAACAGTGAACATGCATCCGGCCTTGGGTTTTCAGTTAAGGGTATTGATAAATATCATCCGAATATTTTCTTTTTAACTATTATTTATATTTGTGACTGACAGAGCTTGTCAAGCGAGTGTAAAATTAATTGGTCCCCTTATCTAGTTAATTCTCGTTCAGCCAATCAAGGGGGGTCGATCGAACTGTACTCAAGAATAATCTAATGCAATGTCTGCACATATCCCTGATTAATGTGGATTCTATTAACAAGTATTAGATCACATGAAATCTTGCTAATTAATTTTTGGATGGGCAAACGTAACTAATGACGGATCGGATCGAGGTGGCGACCGTATTGCTCGATCCATCCGAGGCCCGATCCGAGCTGCCGAACGGGTGGAGCGGAGGCGGCCGACGATTTAGGCGCCGTGTCGACTGTCGAGCACTCGCGCGCGACGGCCCGCGCTCGGTGCGAGCCGCCGTGGCGTCTCGAGCAATTTGCAATGACGCGAGCCGCCGGCCGAGGCCCACCGCAGCAGCTCGCACTCGCACCACGACGTCGAGGCCCCGGGTAGTAGCTCACTGTCGAGGACTACATTCGAGTCGTCGATGTAAGTGGTTACGGTTAGAAATTGGCCCATTTAATTATGGCATATTTTCTTAATTCTAAATATTGCATGGTTTAGTACCATATTGCTAAGAAAAGATGAGGAAGACCAATTTATAAGGTGGAGTCCTCACCACTCCTTGAATATAGATAGAGATGGTATGTGGAGGTTGTCTGCATTAGACGCATTGCAAGCCAAATCATAACCCTTTTTTGCGTGATCGACGTGGCGCGCCACTTGGCATACCAAGTCTATCTCTATTTTTGCTGAACTCTGTATCACACTCTCTCTGTTTGAATGAGATTCAAACGTTTGAATTTGAGGCTTTATTAGGGTTTTGATGACAGACAGTTACCATTGGATAAATGACTGATTGAATGTGTCAGTTACCAGTGGGTAAATGACTGCTTTAATCATGTTAGTTATTAGTCTGTCTATTTATATGCCTGAAGATGTCCAGAGTATGTACGAAAAACTCACTGCCTTCATTTCCTTCTCTGTGTTTCTGTGCTCGAGTACTGTGATGTCTGAACCTCGTCGACCTTTCTTCCCGGCGTGCACCTGGAAGAAGTGAGAGCGGTTATCTCCGAACCGTTGCCGCAGAGAGTACCGCACGGGCGGCAATAAGGTTTCGGACAGCGCATCGTGACCGACCGCCACCGCACCGCAACATCTACGTTACGCGCTGCGTCAAGCTGCGCGACTTCACTGCTCTTCATCGGACTAACTAGTAAGTCGTTCGCGTGCACGTACGACTTTGTTAATATATTTGAGTATATTCTGAAGTATGCTGAGTAGCTTGTTGTTAGTAGTCACTATTGCATCACTAGTTTATTGTATTTGTCTTCTAGTAAAATTTGGAATTAAAATATTACCCATATTTCCAACAGTTACTTCCTCTCAATATAAGTGGTTAGAAGTATTTTCCAATTCACGTAATGATACTAGGATGGCATTCATCCCAGAATGATACTGCACCCGTTGCTTGCATTAGTCCTAGGATTGCAAGAAAAGCATAACCCTTTTTGCTTGCAAGCTGGAAGCCTTTAGGGGGATGCACTCATCTATCATCACATAATCCCTGTGGTTAAAAAAAAGACATAATCCATGTGCCTTTCACTTCACATAAGAAACATGCCCCTTCAATTTTCCATGATATGGACCCTGCTTTTTAACAGGAACTAAAACCACAGGTCATGTTGCCACTCGAAACAATGAAAAGTTTGACTCACCTCTTGGATGCTCTAGTGTAGTGCTTCACAACTCTCCCTTGATAGACTTGAAGCAATCTGTAATGGGTGGGCTCTCGACTGAAAAATAACACGATTTCAGAGTTTAATTGCTGCATTTCATGAAGGCACCACGAATTTTTGTACTAATACCTGGTAAAGCACCTCATCTGCAATCCAATTACCGATGCCCGATATGAAGCTCTGCTTGTTAAAAAAATAAAAGAAATCAAGTCTTTACATTACAAGAAAATAATACAGGAGCAAATAACCAACAGAAGTGTGCAAGAACAAGGAGTCTATGCCGGCTTTCAACTTGTGAACTTCTACTTCACATTCAGAATTCATAAGTTTTTATGAGCACCAACCACAAAAGTAACGCAATACCATGAAGAATGTCACATTGAAACAAATTAAAGAGATTTTGTTTGGGGCTTTGGGCTCCTTACTTCAACGAAAAATTTGCTTGGAGGGCCACTCATCTGCAGAATTGACAACCGATCTGAAACAGTATGCCAACTTATTTGCTAAATCCCTATTAGTGAAATAACAGAATAGCAAGGTACTGTAAAACAGAAACGACCACTTGCCTCTTGTACATTGTGACAGGAACACCCTTTATGTAGATTGCACCTGCCATCCCTGCAATCCAAATCATGTTCTTATCAATCCTCAACGTTTGCCAAAGTCAACAATCTTGTTCGCATTTTTTTCGAGGAACAATCTTGTTCTCCTTCCTATCCATCTCTTCAACGAATTGAACAGATATCAAAGCAAGTAACACGCAACCAGGCAATTAAACCAATGGAAAATAGCCAAAAACCTGGGATTGCATTGCTACGGAGAACTAACTATAATCAACACCAATTATTAGAATTTACGCCCAATTGCACGCAAACACCAACCGAGGGCGGCATTTTGACAAACAGTTACTCCAGAACAAGGTAGCAAAGCACGCCGAGACAAGGCAAGCAAAGAAAAAGCAGGGTAACAAAACTAGCGGTAGTAAAGACTAAACATAGGCAGTTAGGCACGTACTGACCGAACTGGAAGGACGGGAAGGGCGGGGCATCGAGGCGGAGCCAGAGGCTCTTGCCCCTCCTGCGCGCGGCGACTATGGTCCTGCCGACCATGGCGCACTCGAAGGCCACGCGGGTGACGCCGGCCCCGGCCACGACGACCTTGGGGTCGTCCACGACGGCGCAGCGCGCGATGCTCCTGTCCACGCAGTGCGCCTCCACCTCCGGCAGCTCCGGCATCCCCTCTCTGTCAGTCTGTGCCCCCCGAAACCCAACAAACTCCTCGCCTACTTGGTAGAGCGCATACAATGCAAATGTTTAGAGAAGTACTAGGAATGAAAAACTGATTTTTTTGTCATATATAATATATAAGAATTTTATTTTAAAGTATTAATGCTTAAATAAATATTGATACTTAGCAGATGTTTATATCTATAACTATATCTAATTAAAAAATAATATAACATCTAAGCATCCATAAAAGAGATGCTTGTATTAAAGAAAATAATTTTTACATAGATACCTAATAATGTAACTATATTTCCTCTATCTAAGCATTCGTGTTTCGTGTGTAAGCATTGCATTGGAGAGCCTCGCCTCCCAACCCAGCGAGTCCAAATAAAGTCCCAAACAAGCCTCATATCATGATGACATGATATAGATGGTGCAAATAATGATAAATGTACACTCCTAAAAGCCAGCTGGAGTACAAAAGGGGCATTGTTTATGACAAGATGGCCAAGAGCATCAAGGCCAATGGTCAGGCCTTACTAGAAATTTTTAGTACAAAAGATAGTTACGATGATAAGATTTGTTCCAAAGACATCGAAGCTTAAGGCATACCTTTGAGGGATGAATGGATGAAAACGTCCTCCATCTAAAAACTACAAATCTACGTCAAAGAAACATGGAGATGGTCAAAACCGTTGTGAAAAAACATTACATGAAAAGGTCAATACTTATCTCAGTCCATAAGTGATCGGTTTAGGAGATCTAATGCATGAAAAAATAGAACGGAGGGGGTACAAAATTTTTAGGAACTGATTGCCTGAAAATTGATGCCTCAAACATAACCTTCACAGAAGATTCTTCAGAGTAAGTTGAGCAGGCGAAGCACTTCTGGTCTAGAAAGTGATCGAGTGGCGTCTGTGCCGAGCGCGTAGGGACGAAGGATCGGATCGAGTGGATTCCGATCCCTGTCGGCCCTGATTTGTTTTGGGCCAGGTCATCCCTCTGACCCATTAGACATTCTTTTAGGGGCGGATCAACCACTCAACGGGTCAACCCGAACCACTACCACCTCTACTCTAGTCAAGTCGAGCGCACGTTGAAGCCTGGACAATTAAGCAGTGTTGCATATAGTAGTTTTGACTTCTGGAGACTTTACCCAGGTACTGGTAAGGCCACATAATTAGGGATGGAAAACGGTAATGGATAATCCGTTTTATCCGATATTCGTATCCGAGAAAACTTAAATGTGGTAAGTAAATTCATCTGGTAAGACCATATAATTAGGAGTAGGAAACGGTAATGGATAATATGTTTTATCCGATATTCGTATACGAGAAAAGTCGAACATGGTAGGTAAAATCCGTATTAAAAAATATTTGTATTTGTATTCGACAATACTTGTATCCGTATTTGAGAATGTTCGTATTCACATTCATATTCAAGAACATTCGTATTCGTATTTCAGACTATTCGATTCGTATTCGATCAGTTTCCTATGTCGACCGAATTCTGCCCAGCAGCTAAGCCCAGCGGTATTCGTATTCGTATTTGACTGAATTAAGTTGTTATAAAAGCTGTAGGAGGGTATTTGTATTCGGTCGAATTAAGTACATATTCAATTCGAAATTATATTTGAGAATATTTGAATTCGTATTCATTTTAAAAATATGGATTCGTATTCGTATTTGAGACTATTCGATGGTATCTAATCCGTTTCCATCCCTACATATAATTGGGTTGGCACACCACTAGGCTTAGGCTAGGCCAGCCTGACACCACATGGAATTGAGTATCGATGGAGACGTGCAGCCTAGGCCCTGGCCTACTACCGACTGAACCTCATAAATGGCAGGAATTGACTCCTGCGATGTGACTCACGTGAAACGTGGTTCAGTTGGGCGGCTCGGCCATCATTTATGAGTCCCCGGTGTATCGGGTGCAACATGTGTAGGATTCATGGCAACAGAGGGTAAATGGTGTATTTAAATTTTTGTTCTAAGTATATATAGATATTTCACTCTAATAGCTATTGAGTTATGAAGATTAGAATTAGAAGCCAAAATCAAAGCAACTCAAAAATCCGAGAACCGAAGAACTCATGGCCCTGGTGGTCTGATCGTGGGCAACAGACCAGTCTAACCAGCTTCCTAGTGATCTGATTGCTGAGGGTGGCGATTGGACCACTCTCCTATTCTAGAACTGAAAAATTAGCCCGAGTCGAAGCAACTTTGGTGCAACTCTAAAAATCTAAGTTCAAGTGAGATAGTATTCTGCATATATCTTACTTGAGATCTTAGGAACCTATTTCATTTAAGGATCACAAGAATAGTTGTCAAAGTTCAGATATTTTTCAAGAACAAATAAGGTTGCACCAAAATCAGGTAAAAACTAAAAACAAGAAATATGACTTACTCGTGGATGGAGGATGACCAAGATAGCTCTAGATGTATTCCAACATGTCACAGCAAGTAAGAACTCCCAAAGATTTGAGGCAAAAACACTTGGATAAAGAAATCTCCTAAAAAGGTCAAATCTAAGCAAACTCAAACAACTTCAAAAACTTGCAAGGCATGGCGCCTAGATGGATGGGAATTGATCTCCATGAGTCATCTATATCAATTACACGTCCTTAGCATACATCAAGATTAAGAAGGGGAAAGATAAAATTAAAGCCAACAAAATTAAAAATAAATCAACCAAAACAAGAAGACTCTACGAGAGATGAATAAAGTTGATCTATTGCTACTTAAGGATAATGGTTTTATAGCCACTTCACCTAGAGGATAAGAAATCACAATATAACACTCACACTTCTTAAAATCTAACCATAGAACCTTGATGTGGCACCAAGTACCATTACTACATTAGTTAGTACTTCCAAGTCACATTCGGGAAATGCATCTCAATGTGGTGTTGATTTGCTTGAAAGAAACAAGAATAAAGCAACCGAGAGGGAGGGAGGCGTGGATGGTTGCGGGGAGAAAGGTCAAGCAAAGGAAGCCCTAGTGCATGTGGAAGGGTCGCATAAAGTACAATGCATGCATGAGCGGGTTTGTGTTGCTTCAATTGAGTTCATCAAATACACTATTATTTAGTGGGATCAATTAAATCGTGTAGGGGATCATCCACACACTTGAGAGGAGATGAAGCAAGCGACAAGAACGAGGTTTGCACCAACATACTATTCAAGGACGTTGTATACAAAGCTACGATGACTATATCAAAGCTCCAAATCTGTGGATGAATACTATCAAGAGATACAAGTGCTCATGATATGTACTAGTGTTCGTGAGTCCACGGAAACTACTATGACTCATTTCTTTGAAAGGTTGAATGATGGTGTACAAAATCATGTTGATTTGATGTAATACAACACCGTGCAAAATTTATTACACTAAGCAGAACGTGATGAACAATGATGAAAGATGAAAGATACACACAACAAAGGTGACCACACCAATGTAACTTGTTGGAGGCATCCAAATTCACAAGAGGGTGAAGGTGGCTCAAATTCAAAACCGGTTGCCCCACAATGCCAGTTGGAGCACCATATAAGGAAGTATTGAAGGCAATGAGCACAACAAGCAAAGAGGCATCCAAAACCGATTCTAGTGCCTTCTCTACCACTAGAACTCAAGATATTGAGTGCTTCAAGTGGAAGGGCAAGGGACATGTGATGAAATATTGCCTAAATTTGAGGAAGATGCTACTCACACAAGAAGGGTATGCATCGGAAAGTGAATGCGATGAAACATGAAGGAGAACAATCCGCCGATTCCAAGCAAGAAGTTGTATATTGTGATGCAGAATTGATTGGTCCAAGTTTGATGACTTGAAAGGTGGATCGTGACAACACACCAATTATGAAAAAAGGGCAACAACGTGGAGTGTTGTAAACTAAATGCATGATCAAGGGTGTGCAAGTTGGTGATTGATGAGGAAGCTACAACAATGTGATCAGTAAGAACGTAGTTAATGCACTCTCATTGATCAGATGGCGGCATCTTAAGCCATACTAAATGCAATGGCTTCACAATGTTGGTAAGCTGAAAGTTATACATAAGGTAATCGTGCTGTTTTTATTAATGGCTATGAAGACATGGTGGAGTGCGACATCATGACCCTACATATGTGTCATCTACTGTTAGGATATCCATAGCAGTTCGATCGCAACATAACACATCAAGGGAAAGCTAATCAGTTCGCATTGATGCATACAGGTTGTTCCATGCATTGTTGTCAAAACAAGATGCAGAGATCAAATCAAAAATCGTTGTGAAGAACAAGAAGCGTGTGAACAATACCTCAAAACCGATGACGATTCCACTCGAAGGGGAAGGGGGTGATGTGGCACCAAGTACCATTACTACATTAGTTAGTACTTCCAAGTCACATTCGGAAAATACATCTCAATGTGGTGCTGATTTGCTTGTAAGAAACAAGAAGGAAACAATCGAGAGGGAGGGAGACGAGGATGGATGCGGAGAGAAAGGCCAAGAAAAGGAAGCCCTAGTACATGTGGAAGGGCCGCATAAAGTACAATGTGCACATGAGCGAGCACATGGATGGGTTAGCACACATGAGGGAATCCGACCTCATGAGGGGTGTTCACATGGAGCTGGGCCATGTGCAAAGCGCATGAGTACTTGGACACCATGTGGATGCACTAGCGCATGGAGCTTTCAAGGGAGAACGTTCGGTTGGGAGTTGCGTATAGAGGCTGGAATTTTGGTGTGGGCCATGGGGTTGCAAGTCCAAATGGACTCTGTGTACTCCATGTTTCCAGCATGAATATGCATGGAAAGTTTGTGATCGAAGGAAAGAAACCAATCTTATGTGCAAAAAAAAAAGAGGAGCACGTGGGGACGAATACAAGAGGAAGTTCATTTCCTTGTCGTGTGAAGCCAGGAAACTGAGCCAATTGCAAGGAGAAAATCTTGAGCCAGGGAAGTATCCAGGATGGAAGGCAGGAGCGTGCAATGCCGAGCCAGGAAAAGAAGGTTGAGCTAGGCATAAACTTTCAGGTAGGATCGCTCCAAATAAAGATATGAAACAGATTCTACTCCGAATTACCTTTTATATCTTGTTGTTTCCTTTGAGTCCAAGTCTATTTCATTTCCTTTTGGGATGGTTGTTGAGTTGAGGTAGGGGTCGGCTTTGGCCAAGTTGCTGCATATGTGAGTTGTGTTGGCTGTGCATAGCACCAATATAAGTCCAAGAGGATACCCCATGTAATCTTAGATCAGATTTGTTTTGAGATGAGAGAACACAGAAAATCCATGGCTGGTGCAATTGTGTGTGAACGTAAGAGTTTCCCAATTAGGGTTTGCTGTGTTCATGTGAATTAGGAGTTGCGTTGCTGCTCTCAAGTCACCGATTGAATCTATATGATCCCCCTTTTCGATTCATGGCCAATTTGGTGCCTATGGTTTGGAGAGGCCTTGGTTGATTGCTTCTACTCGGCATTGTTGCTGATTAGTGCATTGCAACCTTATCATCCATCTACACTAGCTACAAGAAGGAAAGTGGGGGTTGTTGTTCGGTTGTTCCTCAATAGCTGAAGCCCTAACTCGTAGTGTTGCCGCAAGGAGCAAGAATGGGTTAGAAACCTAACCACAAGAAGGAAGGCAAGGGTTACCGAAACCCTAATTTCTACTTGACTTCAACAAGAAGGAGTATTTGCTGTTGTTCATACAATGAAGTTTGGGCCAACCCTATGCATTAGCTAGCCTACTAGTTGATCCATATCAAACCCTTGGCTAGAATAAGAAAAGGTTGGATGGTTATCTAGCAAGTCTCTATTCCAACCCGTTAAATAGATAGGACAACTAGTCTATATCTAACCCTAATAGATACTATCGACTAGCACATATGGGGAAACCTGTTAACCCCACATAACATGAGATTTACTCATACATGCTTTTCAAAGCACATGAACCCGAATCCACTAAGTCCTTAGTCTTTAATCCAACATGATCTTCTCCTTGACCTAAACCGCTTCCTCAAGCGTCGTGGTTTTGATCTAAGGTAGTTTTTAGTTTTGATCCAATGTAGTTTTCGGTATCTTCGTCTTCCTTGTAAGCAATCTTCATTCTTGCCACGTATAGGTACACCACTGGCTTACCACGTGTCGGCAAGTCCCTCCTATTCCGGTTTCATCGGACCACGCCTTATTGGACCGACAAAGCCATATGGTACAACCAATCGCTCGAACATCCCTTCAACATTCTTCATATTTCTTGTACCATGCTTGGACTCAACCATTTCACCTGACATTCTTGAGTCCATGAGTGTAACTCGGCCCTCGCCATTAACCATAGTTGACTCCAAGCCTCCCTACACATTTAAAGACCAAAAATTATTTTCGGATATAAATTCTTTATAACTTAACCCACGTTAGTCAAAACACACTTCATACAACACATATACACTGACTTAGATCAAACTAAATCAATCAACGACCAAAAATCCCAAAATGCCACTTTTGAGTCGAAACCAAAACCTTGGGCCGGTCAGACCATTGCCTCTAGTGGTCCTAACCGGTGGCGGCCGATCGATCGCTAGAGTCACTGTTGTTGGTGGCGGTCGACCACCATCTCTGGCAGGTCAGACTGCTAGGGTTGCACCAAAATTTGAAAAATTGAATTTTTGTAAAATTCAAATCCTAAAACCTCTAAAAAGACAATGTTTCATCATAACATAATTCTGAACCTTCTCATATTGTCCTGAAGTGTGATATTATGCCAATCTACTATTTCCATCAATCTCACGAGCATTATGCAGATCATCATTTAAAAATAGAATTGTTCACGCAAATGGCACTGTAACATTTTTTTTAAATTTGGCCCTTGAACTTCTATTTTTGCAAATATAATCCCTTCCACGGACCTACCGAGGTTGGTAGGGACCTACCGAGCCACCAGACCATGGCAGGTTATTTTCGCCACACCGAGGGCATTGATTAGCGCTAAATAGCGGCAAGCACAGGGGAGCCAGGATGCTACCGCGGTCTGGTGGCTCGGTAGGTCTCTGCCAACATAGTTAGGTCCGTAGGAAGGGTTAGATTTATAAAAAAGATGTTCTGAGGCTAAATTTAAAGAGAGTTGTTGCCATTTATATAAGCAGTTCCGGAAAACAACGGAAGTAATGGCACGGTAGCTGACGTCCCAACGGAACTTGACAAATGACGAGCAACATTAGCATCGCCTCTTATTATTATTTTTTGCATCTTACCACAAACGAACAAACAATCACGAGCTTCTATGTACAGATTGGGAACTGTAACAGTTAATTCTTGTCACTAATCGAACAACAGTATATTGCACACTTGCTGGCCGCTGTAAACTGTAATTAACCACTAGAAAGAAAATTAATCTCACAAACAAAAAGCTTTTTTTCTTGTGTGACCTGCTGTATCATGCATTCTTCCCGGTGCAAGCCATTTGGTTTCTCACTTGGCCGGGCACCCCACCTCGTCGCGGGCTCTCAAGAACACTATGGCCGCGCCGTAGTGCGCGAGCGCGCCGGCGATGACGAACGCGTGGAAGATCTGGTGGCTCTGCCCGGCGAGGTCGAACATGCCCGGCTTCCACCGCTCCGGGATCCGCGTCAGGTAGAACGCCGTGCCCGTCAGGTACGAGAACGCCATGGCGCCCTCGTACGCCAGCGTCACGTTCCGGCGCGGCTCGTGCCAGTTCACCACGGCCGCGTGCACGGCGGGGACGACGCCGGACAGGCCCATGCCCACGAACAGCAGCGCGCGGTGGGCGCGGTACTCGCCGCGCTCAGCCGCGGGGACATGAGAGCGTACACGGTGCCCACCCCCGCCGCGGTGATCGCGGACAGGTACACCACCTGCCAGTGCTGGTCGCACTGGAAGATGTAGTAGATGGGCGGGAAGAAGGACACCACGATCATGACGGCGATGCCGGTGTAGTCCAGCCGGATAAGGAAGAGGTTCAGCCGGTGCGAGTGGCACGACAGAAGGTGGCACGCGCTGCTGCTCAGCAGGCAGAACATGGCGCCGGCAAGGAACACGAAGAACGGCCACCGCGTCGTCTGGGACGTCACGGCGATGCCCACGGAGGCGAGGGCCGGGTTCGTCTGCATGAACGACGCCGCACCCTGAACACGAAACATCAACTCAACTCAGTTACTTCCATGACAGTTCAGAGAACGAACAAGCACATATCCTAACGTAGCAGCACGCTGCCATTAAACATCTGAAAACAATGTCCTACAAACACACTAGGAGATGAAACGTCAATTATTGTCGATTATATCACAGTAACAGTATGAATAGTACATCCAACCACATTAAAGTCCAGCACTATTCCCTGGTCATGCACAGCTGGTAAGCCATGAAAAGCAAGCAATAATGCAGATGGAGGTTTACTATGCGTGCCCAATAATCTGTCCTAACATGTCGCAGTCCAAGAATCAATTGCGAGTATCATGTGAGCAAGCAGTGGCGGAGCCAGAATTAGTTACACCTCGGGCTCAGTGATGGAATGATCTAGGCTGGATCATGAAAATATTACCCAGACTGGACTGAATTTACCCGGGCTATCCATCCCAGTGAGCAAGGAAGGTTGGTACGAAAACAGAGAGGAAAGGATCACACGGGATAAACTCAGAGTTCACGCAAATTGACGTTTGTGCTCCAATGTTTGGCATTTTCAGAGCCCCCAAACCTCTAGCCTCTCTTTCCTTTCAAGTCTCAAAAACGTTGAACTGCCTTAACGTTGGCTGCATGAGGCTTCTTGTTACTCTTCATGCAGGCAGACACAAGGATTTCGATCACCGGAGTCGTGTCGTGGGGGTCATGAAACCGGGATGAACTTGATCACATCACAAGATCACAAACAAATCTTCTGAACGCATCACTAAAGCTTAGCTTGTTGTGATGAAGTGAAGTAACAGACACATCTGTGAGCTTTTGTCATGGCACCGGAAAAAGGCACCCTAAAAGTTGCATTTGGCAAGGCTCACCAAGTGAAGCAATCAGAAGCCCTACCCACCCTTAGCCCTCGAAAGTCCAGATCATGCACATCAGAACAAACAGAAGGCAACAGACTAGTACTGATCAAAAGTGGAGCCATTCAAAGTTGCACACAGAATCTCCTAAACATGTGGATCTACCAAGGCATTTTACCGCGCTCCTGTATATTTTCTTGTTAGTTGGGAAGAAAACATCCGGTGATATTTATCAACACCCTTCTTGTTATTACCATAGAAATGAATTGGATCTTCAATCCAATGATCATAAATCTGGATGATAGTTAGGAAAAAAACATCCGGGTGATATTTATTAACACGCTTCTTGTTATTACCATAGAAATGAAAGGTTTCAAGAAATGGCAGTTACTCACAGAGATGACATCCCCTATATTGCTGGAGACATTTTCAGCAACCTTTGAGATTGGCCTGCAGTCAAGTAAACAGATGGCTTCGATTAACTCTCAGGAAGAAGATAAGGAGCAAAATAGTAACCTCTCAATCCAAGAGCTGTTATATAAACATAACAACCACATGACAGCTGAAGCAAAAAATGTATCTTGTCATTATCCGGGTTACGTGTGCTACGACTGAATTTAGCTGGTGAGATTTGTGCATACAGCTAGATTTAAGTGTACAAAAGTGTCAGCAGAAACTCTCACTAATCATAGGTCCATGAACCAGAACCAAGTATGATGTGATTCCTAGTTGACACCTTATAATATTTCTCCATAACTACTGAAACATTCTATTGTGCTACTGATTACGGCTACACATGCACCAAAACTCAACTAATTTTCTCTGACATATCCTTGTAAAATCTGAAGAGTAACTCACCAAGAAAGGTGCCCGATCAGATCGGCCACCTGAGGGAAGTACTGGGCAAGATGCAGCACGGTGAGGCCAAAGAACACCATGAACCCCAGAAGATGCCTAAGCCCACAGGAACAACATCGCATGAACAGCAGCAACAAAACAAAGATCCAAGAAAAGGCGATGCAATCAGAGGAGCTAGCTAGTGAATGAACCCATACGTCCAGATGTTGATGGTCTCGTTGTGCCATGAGAAGAGGCTGAGGACGGCATTGAGGATGGGCCACTCCGACCGGTAGTAGTTGAGGATGAACTCGTTCTCCTTCATGTAGTCCGGCAGCTCATGGTAGCTCACGAGCCCGTGCTTCTTCTTCTCCCCTTCACTCTTCTGCTTCCTCCTCTTGCCTCCTCCTCCCTTCATCTCCTCCTTCATGGCCGGCTGCACTTCTTGGTGGGCACTCACGGTGCCCTCACTCTCCATGGCCTCCTCTCTCTCTCTCCCCTCTCTCTCTCTCTGGAATTCTCACAGCAGGAAAGGCTATGAAGGCCTGGGCTGCCCTGGCTCGTGTTAAAAAGGGTAATAGGTACACACTGGAGCAGGTAGTTCTTGCGAACAAGGCAACAAATCTATGCAGAGTTTTATGTGGAGTCAAGGACACGTATGGAACGGTGCACTGTGCAGTGCTATTTAAGTTGTTTATTTTCTCTTTTATTATTGTAGCATTCCGGTTTTATTGCTCAAAATTTATTTGTTGAAATGGAAATGTTCAGAATATGTTGTTCCAGGGCTCAGGTGTCAATGGCACTTTTACATATTTATGGGTATAATCATACAAAGGGGTGAGGTACTTCATTGCTTTGAAGTGAAAAGGACAAATACTGGTAGAGCTTGAGGACATCTATATCAATATAGAAAATGATATAGAAAATGATAGGACATATACGTGCAATATGATATTTCACATCAGATACTTTTCTAGCCTGAATGACCCCTTATTTCATTATCGTGCACCACGGACATAAAACATTTTTTCTATTACATGCTATAATCGAACTCACATCCGCAATAGTACTACAGTAATGTTCCTACTCTCACACATTCGTCCTCTATCTCCTCCGAAATTTTCTACTCCCACACAACCTCTCCTCCCCGTTCCCATGTCCCCCAAGCTTCCTCTTCCTCTTCTTTCTCTCTCGCCTCCGGGCTAGCAAGGTCAGGGAGTTGTAATGGTACACTAGATGGTGCCCAAAGGAGTCGAGGCAGCGGACATCTTGGAGAGGGCTAGTGGCGTGGCTGGTGACGAGGTGGTGATGCTGGCCGATGAGGCAACAGGCGTGCCTCACGTGCTGCTAGATCAAGGCCCACTGGATATGCCCATATCATAAGCCCGAGTGTGCTATCTTCCTCGTCCCCGTTAGAGCCAGGGTGGAGTGGACGAATTCCTTTCCCGAGGGGGCGTTTAGGCGATGTGCTAGACAAGTCGTGATGTCGGATCTATACAAATTGAAGGGATCCAACGGAGGGCCGGCAATGAGCCATCGGGTTGGCCTTGGCCTCACCCAGATCTTGGCTTATCAATAATAAGGTTCCGAGCTAGCCATCTCCTCCCCCTCCAGCAATATTGGTAATCAAAGCTACCGATATAGCCTCCACCTTCGGTAGGCTTTTGTTGCAGACATTTTCTTGAATTATTGCAGACTTGTTTATCGATTGTTATATGAAAACTTGTACTTGTTGCAATGTGATTTCTCAAAGAAAAAGAGGGCATTCTCCCTTAATATGCATTCACAATTTGTTGTGCATATTATTTGCAATTGTTGCAAGAAGCATTTTGATTTGTTGCAACTATGCATTCTCAAAGTTATTTATTGTATAATTTTTGAATGATTGTTACATCACAATTATGTCTTGTTGTAGTAAGTATGTCAATTTGTTGTGCCACTTTGATGCGATTGTTTTAGCTGTGGTGACAATGATGAGACAATGGATCCCGATCTTCTGATAGGATGATAACTTCGATTTGGACGAGAACAATTTTGACGATATAGGCTTCTAATCGGTCACAACTAGAACATTAAGCAATCGCTAAACCAAAGAACACGGTTGACCTGACCACGAAGGTCTATTTCTACATACAACCAAAAACACGCAAAAACAAGATAATAATCGATCTGAAAATTGCAAATATGATTGAAATATTCAATATGGTGGGATTCTAAAGTGATATTCATGGTTGGTCTACTCGACATAAGACAATACATGAAGTTGCAATGTAGCTAACTTTTAACTAAACGAAATCCAAGAAAACTAGAGGGATACAACCTCCTTAAATAGGGGATGGGAAGCCGCACATAACTAAAAAAAGAGGATGGTACTATTTATAGTACTATTTATGTGAATAGTTCATCTGTAAAAAGTATAGGCCAAGAGGCTTTCCTTGGGCTCAAGCATTACAATGCCTAATTTAGCCAAAACAGGTGATACAATATCTTCTTTTGATGATTACGGTAGGCACAGAAGGAATTTGGAGGTGAGAATAGATCCATTGAAAAGAGGACGAGATAAGCTTCCCATCAAGTACTCGTGGATCTCAAACAGACTACACATGTGAAAGTTATGTATATTTGAAGTCGATACTGTCTCTAAAGGCCGAATTGGATTCCGGAATGTGTCCCGCTTGAACTCTTGTTTGGTACATGTAGTGATCGTATCCAGAGGGTTGATGTCCTCATCATTATCTCCTTCTTGTATTTGAGTCGTCCTCAACTCAAGTTCATCGTCTAGCTCCAAGAAAAGCTTGAAAACTTGTAGTAACACATAATCATTTTTCTACAAAATGTTACCAATAGTAGATGGCAAGGAAATATATAATACTTTGCAAATTAAAGGTGAGTGTGCATGTATCAAATCAACAAAGATATATTTTCTCATAGTATTTAGTATGCAACTCAATTTGCAAGTATAAGTGAAGTATATAGTAGAGTTATTCATCACACAAGTATTGTTGTTCAAAATAGCAAGCTTCAAATCATTTATGTGATCACAAGTTATACATATTCGATATACCAGAAATTGTTTGTCTACACCATAATCTCCAATTAATTTAAAACAGTAGGTGTAAGTGTTAAAAAGAGAATTTAGAGATGAAATTTCAGAAAATTTCTCCATAGCACATTCCAAACTAACATGTTCATTAAGCATGATATAGCACACTGTTCAACAGGGGATATTCTATCAAATACTTCCTTATGTGTAATTAATTCGATATGTGCAAAATTATGAGAATTCAGATCAGCACATGGTTTGTTCAAGTCAGCACAAGGAACATCAAAAGATTGTATTACAATAGGTATATACTCATAAGGCTACTCTATGTCTTGCTATAGCACCAAATCAATGCCTTTATCATTATCGTCCTCATCAGATACTGTAGGTACCTCAAACTTCTCCACTAATGACATAAGATGCACCAGATTATCCTTCACAATGGAGAAACTAAGCTAACAAAATCCAAAATCCGAAGAAAAGACCAAGAAAAAAGATAAAAACAGAAACCAAAACTTGCGACACAAATTCGGTCCAAACATGGCCGATTTTGGGGGTCTTAGATGGCGACTGACGCAAGTGGGTCGTTTTCTGGATGTGCCTCATCGTTAGCTTTCTAACAAGTAAAAGAACGTCGAAAACGGAGATAAACTTTCCATCAAGTACTCGTGAACCTCAAACAGACTCTGTTTGTGAAAGTTATGCGCATTTGAAGTCTGTGTTGTCTCTAGAGGCCGAATTGGATTCCAAAACGTGTTGAGCTTGAACTCTTGTTTGGTACGTGAGTAGCGGTCGTATTCGGAGGGTTGATGTCCTCATCAGACGATCTTTTATGATTTTTTTGTTAATTGTTCTATTTATTAAAAACATTGTTCTTAATTGTTACATACGAATACTGAGAATATTGCATCATATATATAACATCCGTATTTATTTGTTTGATACTTGTGAGATAGCATAGAACCACTACTATGTATATCCAAATAAGATTGGTCATTGGTATGTTTCAGTGATTCTGAGATATCTTTTTTTTTTCAAAATTCTCTATTGAGATTATGCCTATTTGCTGCACTTGTTGATAATATTTTATTGCAACTATTAATCACATTTGTTGCACATAGTATTATCAAATGTTGTATCATCTGGGAGGGGACAATACGATGAAAAAGTTCCCATCATACGTCCAGGTGCTAGCAACACCCTATCAATATTGTTGCTAAGAAACATAAAAAACCATATTTATAGATATTTTGAAGAACAAAAACCCACATTAAATACTAGCCAACAAAATTAATTGGCATGTGGACCCGGCCATTTAATTTCAAAGTGACTATACTAATGTCAAATAAATATCAATATGTTGGCAAAAAATATTGTTTTATCAACTTGAGGATAAGCACAGTAGTTACAAAATTTATATTCTAATACATTTTGATTAACAATTTTAAATGTAATATATTTAAAGTAGGATAGTTCTTTAGGCGGAAGCGGCGAGGGCACCCTCAGCTGCGGGTTCGACGATAGTTAGGTCAACGAGATTGGAAGATGAGTTAGGTGTTAGGGTGGCAGGTTGTGGTGGCGTCGAGCAAGAGTCAAGAAAAGGAGGTGGTACGGTGAGGTGATGAAGGTGGCGGTGGAAACCATGGAGGCATGCTAGATACTAGATAGAGGCAGAGATGCTGGCGAGACTGCGTTAGCAGCCCCTTTAAATTAAGGTTCCGCTCATTTCGACTTGAGCTTCTAGCTTATTTTTTACTATTTCTAAATTTTGTCTTTTTTGATATTTTAGCTTTTTTTGAGTTTTTTTTGCCGGCTCTTTTTTTCCCGTATTCGTTTGTGTTGTCCGTAATGGACTAACATATTTTTTATTTTTAAATTTTTTAAATTTAGTTATGCCAACTAAGCAACTATCGCCACAATGTAATTTCGATCAGTGCAAAGGCAATTTTAACCATAAGCTAGCTTATTTCAGCCTAACCGAGCGGCACCTAAATGACACCTAAAGCTTTTGCCATAGTGTGCGTATGTCTTTATAAATGCACAATTTCATATACCAAATCTCAATCCAGAACATAAAATTTAGTGGTTTACCACTTTTAATCTCACCAAGTATATCTATATACACCAAATTAAAAGCACAAACAGGTGCTTTGCAAGGGAAATTAGGTAGTTGTTGTTTGCTCCGGGTCCCTTTGGAGCTTTGACCCGTTTAGGTTGTAGGTGTTTGCTGGCCATCCATCCAACCATCTTCCCACCGGTCACAATTAATTCTCCAACACTGCATATCCTGTGCTCTTGCTCCCAGCAAACAGGCTGCCGGTTTTTCTCTGGCGTGCAGGCAACCGTTGAAACTCTGATGGCACGAGACGACGAGTTCAACTTCATAGTTCAAACCTGATTAGTAGTTGGGAGCTAACAACCAACTTCAGCTGAAGCCAATCTCGTGTGATTGTGAACTGCGGTGTCCAATCCACAACAAGAAAGTTGTCTGATTCAACGTACTACTACACCATTTTTTTTAACAAACATGCAGGTCCTTACCACATGAAGTGATTGGCGCGTTGTCCATGAATGGTGAGCAGGTTCAGAGCGCTGAAGAGTTCTCTCGCCTTGGAATCGAGTCAAAGGTGGCTTCAGTTTGCAAGATACGACTCGCATCTGCGTGACCCCTTTCTTTTTGTCCATTTGTCAGGACCATGTTTGGATGCGAAGATTCTTTCTGATCCCAGCTTCTTGTGAAATTCCTCCTGTGCTCCGAACGGCCTTACTGCTTCAGTTTGTGACTTCAGCCGTGTTGAGTACACAAGTAATCTGAGATGCAGATTTCAGAAGAAAACTTTCTTTGCTTCATTTCTTGATGCCTAGATGGTT
Source organism: Bonia amplexicaulis (assembly GCA_036346245.1). Lineage (NCBI taxonomy): Eukaryota > Viridiplantae > Streptophyta > Magnoliopsida > Poales > Poaceae > Bonia > Bonia amplexicaulis. The sequence goes on along the minus strand of CM070750.1, from coordinate 2,804,720 downwards.
ACTTGACCTGAACTAGGTTACCAACAAGAAACATTGCAGTCGCTTTGAAGCGGTAGTTTTCTTCTTCACTTTTGTTTCTTGAGGGCAAGGTTCATTCCTATTCTGTAAAGTGAACTGGAACGGCAGCTCTTCATATCTAGAAACGAAGAAGAAACAAGCAAGTGTGCAACCCCCAACTTTGACTAGATACTGTTTTTTTTCCTTTTGTATACATGTTTAGGAGAAGTAGCCGCATCACAAATTCACAATCCCTGATACGGATGGCCAACCATAAACCGACAACCAATCACTCCAACTACACTGCATTTTTTTTTTTGCAACAGGTATAAGTTAACGTCTGGTCATCAGCTGCCTCGAACTCTCTTTTCAACAATCAAATAAGAAGTTAAGAACAGAAAAATGGTTCTATAACTAGTAAAGCGATATAAAGACCAAGCAAGTTTCCCCAGGGGCAAGAAAAAAAAGATGCGTGTTTCCATGGAAAGAAGAGGCATGGAAGTAATCACACAAGTAGTGAAAAGAAGAAAAAACATTGTGTAACTGTTGTAGCTACCACACCAAACTACAGCTGCAACGATGATGTTATCTAGGTATAACATAGGCTTTTTATACGATGAAGTCAGAGCTTGCGCCTGCATTACAATTGCCACAATATTTTCATAACCACCATCGGCAACAGATGGATATGGATATTAATGCTATAACCACAAGACACTGTTTGAAAACAGAAAAGAATTATTGTTCTTCCAGATCAACTAGACGGTAGTAGATCTTTGCACGTCCAAGGAGAAAACAACAAAACTGGATCAATCTCAGCAGAACTTTAGATATATAGAATGACGAATTGTGTCAAACAATACTTACACAATCAGCCCTCTTAAAGTAAAAAAGAGTAAAGAGGGTGTTATGGCCCAATATTCAGGAAGCACCGTAGTAGTGTACTGCAGCGGGAGTTATTGTAGCACGAGTCACTGTTCTTGCGGTTACTGTAGCAACTGTGACATGCACTGTTCACATGGTTAATGTAGCAACCACGACTAGTTTTGTTTCTTATGGATTAGATTGATTTGGTTAGTTTGGAAGCTTATTTTCAGTTACTTTGTTTCTTTAAATTAGAGATTGTTTCTTAGGAGTCAAGTCAAGTTATTGTATCTTCTTTAATCAAGTAAAGATGAATAAACAAATCTCTAATCCCTAAAATCCAGCTGTAGTCGTTCCCTTGACCAGCTATTCTAGATATATTCCTCCTTCAATTGGTGCCCTCTTAACCTAGTGCCGTTTTATTTAAGTCGTCGTCGTTCGACCTCTCTCTGACGGATGATTACCCCTTTGTTGTGTTAGTTCACAATAATTGGTATCAGAGCTACTCACCATGGCTTCTGGTGCCGCACCATCTCTCTTGGAGAAGTTGAAGGCTAACAGCGAAAAGCAGAAAGTCTTCAATTGTAGCCACCACCGCAGCTCGAGGATGAGCTGTCTAATATTCAGAAAGTATTGTAGCAATGTACTGTAGCGCAAGGCTACTGTAGCACGAGGCACTGTTCTCGTGGTTACTATAGCAAACGTGACGTGCACTGTTCACATGATTACTGTAGCAACCACGATTAGTTTTCTTTCTTAGGGATTAGATTGATTTAGTTAGTTGGGAAGCTTATCTTCGGTTAGTTTGTTTCTTTAAATTAGAGATTGTTTTTAGGGGTCAAATCAAGTTATCCCTATAAAAGGGATGTCATTATATCTTCTTTAATAAAGCAAATATGAATAAACAAGTCCCTAATCTCTAAACTCCAGCCGTGGTCGTTCCCTTGATCAGCTATTCTAGATCTATCCCTCCCTCAATCTATGCCCTCTTCACCTAACACCATTTTACTTCAAGTCGTCACCGTCTGAACTCTCTCCGACAGATGATTACTCTCTTTTTGTGCTAGATCACAACAGAGGGTTGGAGAGGAACCATATACTCCACCCTTCAGTAATAATAGACAATAGTAGGCTTCATTTCAAGAAAGAAAAAAGGAAAAGAAGAAAAGAAAGGAAAGGAAAGGCAAATTGTAAGCCTGGCCAAGTTTTGTAGTATGTTGGAAACTTTTTATGCAAAATTAATGCTTCCTTAAAATGTTTCCATTACCAACATTTTAACCAATTTGTTTCATCTATACTCCTGGATGGGCTCATTGTTTACTCCAAAATTTCCACATACCAGGGTCTCAATGGGAATGGGATTTGGAATGTTATTCACAGCTCAAGGACCACAAACATACACTACATGACTTACAGGCAAAATCGGCATTTCCATCGTATTCGTTTGCTATCTTGGTGTTGTCCATTTTTTTCTTCATATAAATAATAAAATAGGCGGTGTTTGGTGTCACTGCGTCGGTATACCAAGCTGTTTCAGAGCAGACCTCATGTCATCAGTGCTGCAACCCTCAATTCCAATGATGTTTGAGCTATCAAATGCAACAACATCTTGTAAAGGATACCGTCTGACAGTATGGATTCTATTTGCAGGAGTATTGAATTCACCCTTCAGGATGACTGTCTTGTGAAGACCTCCAAACAGTTCTTCATAATCTGAATCACCAGTTGCACCAACAAGAATCACAACATTTGGTAACTCTATACCCCAGCGAACAGATAAGTACCTAGAAGAACAGAAAAAATTGTTAATAGCAGTACACACATGAGAGTGCTAGGTGTATATGGGAATTAAATATAAAAAGCATTTCACCAAGCCCATTAGCAGTGCAAAGCAGTTACTATCTATTGCTTGCTGCTGATTTTTTTGTCAGCAGCAAATATTTGGCCTAAACAGCATCTAATGTACACTCCTTTTTCTTAAAAGTTAAGCAGGCAATGCATAATCTAGCTCAAATATTCGCTGTAGCCTGTAGTACTGGAGCTCCTTCATTTTGAAGTTACACGCCATTTAGGAGTTTACAACGCCTGCTCTAGCTGGGATTTTCAAATAAAGCAATGGAGCGGAGCAATGTTTTCCTCACTCAACCAATGTCTAATCTTCTATGAAAAAATATTGACGATTGTCCACACACACAAAAAAAGAAGATAAAACCACATCACATTTTGAACCAAGTTAAAAAATGCTTCACACCCAACAATACTGCAACAATTGTACATAAGTTCAGAACAGAGAAATGATAAATGAGTGAAGTAAGAAAATCAAAGAAAACCTTATAGCCTGAGACCGTGATGCATGAATTGGAATTACAGATAGCCTGGTAGCACCATGGTTATACAGAGCATGACAACGGAGTGACTGGATTCTCATCAGCTTTTGCAGCTCCTTTAAAGGAGGTAACTACAATACAGAAACAAGCGACAATTAAAAAAATTGCATAAATACCTATTATAAGACGATACACTTGAACAGTCCAGAAAATATATAAACAAGCAAAATTCCAACCAAACGCCAGAAGATTCTGGAAAGAAAGGCTTACATGATTTGGATTGACCACTTTAAATGCAAGACAATAGGTCGAAGAGTGTTCTTGATCTTCAAAAATGACCTGCTTTTCAATTCTTCCCCTTCTTTCTACTACTGAAGAAGCCCACTTCACTAGATACTTTTTTAAACCTTCTCCTCCCCAATGATTCTCGATATGAGATTGGTAACTACGGTCTAATGCAAATGTCACACGGGAATTACTTGGTGTATCACCAGCCCGTGAAGGGTAATATAAATCACTCCCACTATTGCATATGAAAGCATCAAAATCAGTAGGAAGCATGCCTGCAGATATTAATAGAGAATGTATCTCCGCTACTGTCAGGTAAGTCGACAACACGAAACCCGTTGAACAAGTTTCTGTATGTGTAGCCTCAATAGAATTTCTGATAATAAGGATCAGATCTTCCTTACTGACAGAGTCTACAGCAATAACAATGATATGCTTCCTTCCCTTAATAGGTGCCTTAATCTGGTCTTCACTGCTTGCAAAAGCAGGATATCTTGGGCCAAGAGTTAATATTCTTGACAAGTAATTCTTGCAATGTTCAGGCCACGAGAACTGGTGTATATTTTTCTGCCCATTCTCTCGGCATCGAGACCAAAGTTGCTTTTCAGAAAGAAGTTTATAGAGTGCATCTGCAATTGCATGCTGATCATGGGGATCAACAAGGAGACCATTGTCCAGCACCTGCATCAACATCCACCGCAAAGGAGACAGTGATCTTCATTCCAGCTATGAGTTGACATGATTTTCCTTTCAAAAAAAATTAATATGATTTGAATTTAACAATGGTGCAATATGACGCATGAACCTGGTGAATTTCAACAGGAGCTCCATTTTTTGTTGCAATTACAGGCAAACCATGCATGGCAGCCTGCTCACGAAAAGAACAGATTGGCGGTAATTAGAATACAGAAATGGTAATGGCCGCAAAATTGAACGTAAATTTCAATGATTATGACCTCTATCAAGGTGACACCAAATTGTTCGAAGTAAGCCACATTTACAAAAGCACCCTGCACATGTTCAATGGACGATTGGCATCAACATAAAAATATGTACAGGATAAGTACTTAAGTAACACTGGCGAATTCTACCTAACATAACAAAATTGTTGCTATAAGATTTTAACTTAACAGAATCAGTTATTGAAACCTTCAGCCATTTGAACAATTTAGCTGTCTCTTTTGAATTGTCTCCACGTTCTGGTTTTGCTGCGGTGACATCAATAAAGTACACGCTACATGCATGCAGTCGGATACGTCAATATACTACCATAGTACAAGTGCTAAACCATGCATCATCATGATTTGATTTTCTTGGAGATAAACAAGAGTCAAGACCATGATTTGACAAGTGCAGACCATCTGGAACGCATGTATATATAGAATTATAGATATATAGTGTTGGAAATGTGGGTATTTAAGTCATGAGTTTTCTACCTATCAGAACAGATCAAAACAGTTAGACAATTGAAGACAAGCACTTCAAGTGCTAGGTATTCAAAACAAGGGAAAGAATTGCACCACCAGTTTCTTGTGCTCAGAAATAACATACCTTTGTTCTCGCTGCTAAACGATAAATATCAGGAACTTCAGAGTGTTTGTGATGCTTTGGGTATGCCACTTGACCATATAAATCATATTCATCAATCAATGTAAGTACGGATGTCAAAACAGCTGCACTCATATTATGCATTTTGGAAATAGCCTCACGGTTACCCATTATCAATGTCTGAAATGCAATATAAAAAAGTAAGTACAAATTACAATGTTAAGAGCATTTCAGATTATTAGCAGCTACTAAACTCAATGCATTACACTTATGATATTCATATATATTATATACAAAACATCAAAACGCTAGGTTTTTAAGTTTCATCTTACTAGGTTAGCAAGCTCCCTCAATGGTTGGCATTCGCCGAACGCCTTCACAAGTGTTGTAATATTCTTTTCAGGATAAGGACGAGCAACAGCCAGAATCATAGGTTTCCTAGGATTAGTAAAGAACCGCATTATCTGTCATCACATACAAATTAGCAGCACAAACTTAAAGATGCAGGATAAACAGGCACAAACAAATAAGTAATAACTGTCATCAATTATCGAATATAAAAACTAGTAAGTTTTAATAAAAAAAGAACATGTAAACTAGTAAGATCTTGCATGTGCAAATCTGAAGAAAATTTAGCGACCTCAGACCAAATAGGTGGATCTTCAGAAGCTGGGGATGGGCTATCTTCTTCAGCATCCATATCAAAATCATGAATCATATGGCCAAATTCAACACCTGGAGGAATTATCTGCAGAGCAAGGAATAGAAAACTAATAGATATATTACTGCTACAACAAATAAGGACAGCAACTAGAACTGATGCTAATTACCGGACTATGAAATATAATTCTGCCACAATTACCAGTGATTATTATGGTAACAAAAAAAAGAATCATAGATATGATGTATACAGTATACTCACAACCATCCGAGGCATATAACGGCCATAGCAGTTAGCACCACGCTTGACTCTCGCACGAAGCTTCCTTGCAAGTATGACCTCAAAACCATCGTACAAGTTCCACTGCTCTTCTATCTCTTGCCTAGTGCTTGCAATAACTATTTCAGATGCATCAAGAGACAGTTCCTCTGCCTCAATTCGGCACATTATTTTGTATGTCATATTTATTTGTTCCCTTGTCTGTCTACCTTGCTTGAGAAGCCCTTCCAACTTATCTTTCCCGAGAAAGTGCCCTGTAAACACCATGGGAACATTAAGTGCTCCAGATAGTAGAGCACCAGCAACTCCTGCACTGGCATAGTGGCCATGAATCACAGCAGGCCACACTGGATGCCCACGGACAATTTCTTCACCTATGATTCTTGACATCTGCACTATGTGACTGAGTGCGCCATCAACAAATTCTTGAATATAAGGCCAGAGATGTTCTTTAGCTAGATACTTGTCTTTCGGTCCAAATGGTATTCGGATGATATATGCACCACTGTTCTCTCCTCTTTCATGTTTAAAATTCTTGAAGCTTGTTGGTACCAGCGTCTCTGTTGGTTCACCATAGCCATGATCAAAATTCGGTGCTGAAATTTGCCTTGTCAACAGATCAACCCGGTAAACTCCAGGGCATGAACTCAATGCTTTAGCAAGTTCCACAACATATTTGACCTATCAAATGGCACACAACAGATGCACTTGAAATTATGTCATTATATGATCCTTTTTGTTGGTGGACATATTTAGAAGGTCAAATGGAAGTAATAGCTTACCCCAATAAACTACAGTATAAGGTTAGAGTTATTCATGCTGGAGAACGAAATGCACTTGTACTTAATTATGTAAGCATATGCAACAACAATACCTGTCCACCAGTATCTGAATCACGGCCAAGCTCCATGTTCTCACCACGGATAAGGCCATGAAGGCTGCAGTACAATACATCATACAGGACCTAAATGGCCAATACATTTGGACACATAATACTGACAAATGTGTAAATTACATCATATATCAAAGTAGGGAAAAGGAACAAGGGGCGATACCACCAATTCTGAGTCTAAAGGATTGATTATTAGTGGGTAGGCTAAATCTGCAAATGGTGATTTCTTTTTATATCATTCTTTTGCTACAGAATGGGGGTCTCTCGGTGCACTATGGTATATAGGTATTAGAATGAAGTTCTTCCCCACTAACTGCGAGGTCATTTTGCATCTGATAAGAATAACAGCTCAGTGCAAAATGTATTAATCGCTTGTAAATTAAGCAGTGTTTAACATGTAATTTTCTTACATTGCAGAACTTGCCTACCAAAATACAATAGGAAGTTATTAAAGAAATTATTCCATACCTGATCAACACTATGTATAGCTTGTCAACTGCACTGATCCTTGGCGTGTTCCCAGTCATGCTGTCACCATAGGCAACAGATGGATCACCAGCATCCTCTCCCTTTTCTCCTTCAAAGAGATCTTCAGACATATCTGCAGTAGCATCATTTCGTGGCTTCTCTGTCTCTAGGCGCCGTTTTAACAAGCGGTTGGCTTCCTCAAACTGAGTATTAGAACACTTAGGTAATAAAGAAACACACAAAAAAGATGGAAGAGATAGAAGTACAAATGTAAGTAAGCATGTAGTTATTGAACAAGGGTGAAATTTCGACAGTAAAATTGAACAGGGAAAAGTTGCTTTTTGATGACCAATGTGGATCAGATTGTAAGTGAAAGCAACATCAAATGCTCAATGCAAAATATATATATATATATATATATATATATATATATATATATATGTGACCAACTTTTTCTAACGAGTGGAAACCCCGTTTAATTTTTCATTACAAAAGCCAAAATACGACAAACAAGCTACTTAAAATGGGATATATCTCATGTACCTAGCGTAGGTAGCAACCAGTAAGAACTTTGGAAACATATGTAAAAATATGATGGCTTGAGATTGTGCAATCCCAAAATGCCAATTTTATTTTCTTAACATGTTGGAACAATTCAAATCTTGCCCTGTAAAAATGATTCTGGATCAACCCAACAACCAACAGATTGTTACACCCACAAAGAAAAAAATGCTTGGTGTATCAACACGCCATGTCTAATAATGTATGAAACAGTGATTGACACTATCAGTAGGGACCACCACCCATCGGTCACCTTTTTCATACAGATTTTATATGCCAGTTTACATACATGTAGTTTGTTATGGTCTATGATCACAGCAAGACACTGTAGCGGCTTTTTAGGGATAGAATTTTATGCATATCTTTATATTAGGAATAGTTACATCTTCATGTTAGGAATAATTAGATGCATATCTTCATATTAAGAATACATGCATACTTTTATATTTAGACAATATGGATATAATCTTATCTTAGTTGATTGGTTATATTAAATTATATTAGTTTCTATATTGTTATGATCTAACCCCATCTATATAAAGAGAGGAGCCGTAACATTCATAAGCAAGCAATGAATAAACAAAATTCGTAATCTCCCCCCTTCTTCTTCAACTAAGCCTCAGAGCTTTGGCAGCGGCATGGCTGACCGTTCAAAGGCGAGTGTCTTACCCTCGGTCGTTGGGCTTGTACCCAACCAATACCGACCTTAACATTTGGTATCAGAGCGAATTCCTTCTCCGCCATCAATTGCAAGCAATGAGGGTTTCGATCTCATGAAGATCCGAGCTTCACAATTCCACAACCTAGGGCTTCCGATCTTTGACGGTAAGGAAGACCTGTAGCCTTGTTTGAATCGCTTTAAGCAATTCTTCAAGGAGCAGCGGACGATGGAGGAAAAGAATGAGTGGTTGGCATCACACCACCTGACGGGGAATACCGTATGTGGTACCGGCAGCTAGAGGGTGCGCTCGGGGTGCAGACTTGACCAACTTCTGTTAAATACGACAACCTCCATTTCGCCACCACCATCGCACCGTCTCCACACACACGTCAAGCCTCCACCGAGCTAACCACCATGGCTTCCGATGCCGAGTTATCCTCCGCCGAGATCTGCGTCAACTTGATAGCCTTGATGAAAGAGTTCATGGCCAAGATGGAGGCGAAGGTGCATATTGTTGCTGCAGTTTCTGAGTCACCATCGCCGCCAGTTGCGACCATGTCCAAGATGGAGGAGCAACAAGAGGCAACGCCTGCCATTGCAAAGGTGGCGCTGCCATCACTGTCCCCATCGCTGCCATCATTGTCCCGCTACCGTCTTCACCAATGACGACTACTCTCCAGGCTTCGTTGACCTTGGCTGCACCTTTGGTACCTCCGCCGAGGAGGAAGGTTGTCGCTGTCCAGCGGCGGTCTTCTCCACACGACCGACCGACGCCGTGCCTTCGAAGATGCAGAGCGCAATGACTATCATATGGGGTCAACAATGTCGTCGCATCTCTCCCACAACCGTTGCATCCCAAGGTGAGAAGGATCCCGCTACCCTACGCCGATTACCCTTGCCGCCAGCGACTCCTGCGGCATCAGTCAATGCTAGAGGGTTTTGTCCTCGTTGTTGTGCATCAGGGCTTCACTGATCATCCTCCACGTGAAGTGACGTCGTCAATGTGCCCTTTCATCAACATGGGGACACGATGGTCTTAGTCCGTAGCCACCACCTGATAACTCGAAGACGAGCTGTCTCGCCTCGAGTGGTGTAATGTTGTGGTCTATGATCCCGGTGAGGCACCGTAGCAGGAGCATGAACATTACCATGGGTTCTGTGGTGCATGTGAACAGTACCACACGGTACTGTACCAGCTATTTAGGGATATAATCTTATATATATCTTTATAGTATGAATAGTAGATGCATATCTTCATGTTAGAAATAATTAGATGCATATCTTCATATTAGAAATAGATGCATATATTTATATTTAGATAGTATGGTTACGATCTTATCTTTAGTTGATTGATTGCATTAGATCATATTAGTTTTTATATTGTTAGAGGCTAACCTCGTCTGTATAAAGAGAGAAGCCGTAGTATTCATAAGTAAGCAATGAGTACACAAAGCTCCTAGTCTCTCCCTCTTTTCTTCAACTAAGGCTCAAAGTCTTGGCGGCGGCATGGCCAGCCATTCAAGGGCGAGTGGCCTACCCTTGATCCTCGGACCTGTACCCCACTAATACCTACCACAACAAGCTTTTCCATACATCAGCTATATCCAACAGTTGCCTCTGTGTGGATTTCCTTGTCAAATGGGCAGTCCACCTCATCTTGATTTGAGCTAATTCCATTTCATAGCAATATTCTCATTTGTACGTGCTGTTCTTTGCCAAGCTTAAGAGGAGGCAAATGGAAATTGCTAATTGAGCTTGAGAGGAAAAAATGGAAAGACCAGATGGTTGGTTTGCAGGTGTCAATGGAACTCCGCAAATCTGCTTGCTAGATGATGGATACTAATGGCTGTCAGGAACGGGAAAGGTAGATCAGAAAGGTTCCAGAATCCAGACCTTTTTAGTCGAGACATGTGAGTTTGGTACTCTCCGTCTAGGACTGCTTTAAAATTTGCATGGTCTTTTCTCACCACATAAGACACCACCTCATAAGCTCTGTTAGAGATTGAATGGTGAATGGACCGAAGGGGAAAATTAAATGTGGAAGTAAAACAATGTGGGACTTGATCGAAGAAATTGGAAGATGTAGGATTCATGTGCAAACCAGAGAAAAAAAATTGGGGACCTATGGCAAAATTTTCTCTTTTGACAAAATGCAAGGTTTGGGGTATTTTTAGTACCCTGAAACAACCTAAATGGACCTGACACTCCTTTTGAATGCAAGGTTCGGTGCACTTCACACATCATTCTCTATTTGGAAAAAAAGGCCCCTTTTGAATGCATTGTAGAACACAACATGGGCCACACACTAGTACACAACTTGAATGCAGAATTATTATAGATATTGCCAAAGAGAAATAGATTATTCCATCACAAGCACCATTTATGTTTTTTGGCGATTCGAACAGTGGTGCTACACACACTTGCTCCATCTATCCAACTAGATCTATAATACTTTCATGCTAGTCTTCAACCTTCTCCTTCGCTACATTTGTCATTAATTTGATCTGTGGCTACTGAAAATAAAAATAGACTGCATTTGAAGGATTGCTCAGTATAAAACTTTGCAGTGCAGCATCTCCGACTCTGGTGTCCGTGCAACGAATAGATACTGTTATACTAATTATTTGCCGTGTTCCCAGCATCTGTAATGGCTGTGCTAGCTTCTTTCAAATGGCACCACTTTATCAAGCAGCATTTGACAAACCGATAAAGTAACCAGGGGAAAGAGACGAAGAGCCGGAACCAAGTAATGATGACAGCAAACTTAAAAGGTATCCAACTGCTCACGCAATTTCATAGTTGTGGTATGTTGTCCCAGCACAATTCGTAATCCGATGAGGTAAGAACCTACCTAACATTGTAGGCATGCTACCACATTCATGTGGTACTTCTGACTGAATTCCCTCGAAAGTTCATCGAGAAAGGCGAGAGATCAATGAGCATTCCACTAACCCATTCCGTCGAACAGATCCTGGTGCTCTCTAAAATGCACCTATGCCAAGATCAATCCAGCCTTTAGTACTTCCTACGCAAAACCACACTAATTTAACCCACAACTCCACTTGCCGGAGCCCAACTTGTGCACAGAATTATCAACGCCCCCGCCCTCCCCTAGTCTTAACACATCAAAAACTGAAGAACTAGCACGAAGGAAGAAACGAACCAAAAACGAAAAGGCACACCTCCTTCTTCTTCCTGGCGACGTTCCAGATCCTCCAGGTCATGTTCTCCAGCCGCGTGTTCCTCTCCTGCGGGCTCCGCATCGCGTTCGCCTGCGGCCACACACGCACGCGCACACACGGTCGCACACAGATCGATCAAAAGAGCTGCAAATTCACCAACGGCGAGGGAGGAAAGCAGCAGGATTCGCGCGCGCGTGGAGTGGGTGGAGCTGCGGGTACGTACGCGGAGCCATGTCTTGTAGAGGTCGGTCTCGTCGTAGCCGGTGATGACCTCCTCGACGAAGTAGCGGGCGGGGGAGAAGTGTCCGCGCTCGCGGAGGAGGAGCGAGGGGCGGTCCCCGCCCGCGGAGGCGGCGGCGCCCTTGCCGGCGTCGAGGATGGCGTCGAGGTAGCTGTTGATCCAGTTGTCGTTGCCGTACATCGCGGCCGGGCACGCCCGCTCTCTTGCCGGCGGCGAGGGGAGGAGGAGGCGGCGCTCGCCGGCGAAATCGAGGAGCCGGAGGCGAATGGTAGCGAGCGACGGGTTGGGGTGGGAAGGGACGTGGTGGCGAAGAAGAGGTGGCGACGAGAAACAAATATGGAAAATGAATAGAAAATTCAGAAATGGGTTGTGGTTGTTACCCCGCAGCCATTTCGCCCAGTGGGTTTCGTGTGATCCTGATCGTTCAATTTAGATCCAACAGTACAGATCTGACCGGGCCCGATGGCCAAATCCGTGGGCTTCTCATGCGCGTTGGAATTGAAAATACTTAAAGTTTTATTTAAGTTGGCGAATCAACTAAATCCATTTCCTCTGAAATAAAATGAAGACCCATTTTGAATATATATTTTTGCTGAAATTTTATAAGAAACTTTTTAATTTCCATATAAATTTAATAAAATTTGTGCGTTCCAAATGAAGCCTAAATCTGTTTCTTACGTCCCAACCGATTACACCGAGGACAAAAAAAAATCACATCTTACTTTTTTTTTCTACATGGAGTTCTTGTGCTTTAGTCACAAGAAATTTCATCGGTTATAACTGTTGGTGTCTTTCGATGATAATGAAGCATGAGATATGGTTATAATACAATACAGAAAATTATTTTCCTTCTTGCTAGGACAGTTGGTTTCATTTCCTAGATGAGCCTTCGGTAGTGTTCATTTGGATTTATAAGCTTAGATTTTTAGTTTTTTTCTTTTTGAAACATAGCAGCTCAGTGGCGGATCTAGAACAAAAATAACGTGAGGGCCTCATGCTTTTTGTATGTACTTATTAACGTAACGATCAATAATGTAGTAAATAGTAATGCATTCTAAAATTTATAACATCAATTAACTTCATAACAAAATTTAATAATAAATAACTATTTGTCAGACAACATACCAAAATCAAGAAACCTAATATTAGTTAATGATCTAGAATAAATCCGAGAACAAAATATGGTTACCTATTGATACATACTGAATTAGATATTGAAACACATTGAAAAAATTTCTAATTCAATTGTTGCAAAAATTAAAACAGAGCATTCTAATATTAAAGCCCTAACCCATAAATATTTTAAAGTTTATAGAATTAAAACCCTAAAATCTAAATCACAAAATTTAATATCTATTTTGGTCGGCTGATCATTACTTCGTTAACTATAAAGATCATTGAACTTTAAAGTAAGGAACCAGTCAGCCAGGACGAGATGACGAGTGGTCTGTGGACGACCTCACATATTATTGTGACAGTCGGTCATACTGCATACACTATACATACATCGAGATTTACTCCATTTGCATATGCGCGCAATGAAATTGACACATCGAGAAATCTAACTGTACCATTCGAGTCCGACGCACGCAGACGTAGGTGCGAAGTGGCTGGTGTGCTCCCGGACGGTGGCAGCTTCGGCACCGGGCCCGTCGCCGCTGCAAATGAAAGAACCAACTCACCAAAGGTTGCGTACGTGACGTGGGGAATAGAGGAATGTAGGTAAGGCGTTGTCTGGACTTGGCGTTGCCTACTTGGTTGGTTTGGGGCTAGTGCCAGCTTAGACCTTGGGCTTTGTGCTGGTGTTGGCTTGGTGCTAGACCGACTGGTGGTCCACGCTCGTTTGGTTCAAATAATCCCTGATATTTTATCCTTTTTCACTGTCAGTTGATATGTTGTGTCGTGCTAACTTCAATTTACACGTTTTTTAGCGTCTTGCTTTGCGAACATTCTGTGTGTTTTTCTTTTCTTTTTCTCCCCCTATTTGTCAACGTGTTCAAGGCTTCTTTCTTTTAAATAGATGTAGTTTTTGATATGGAGGGCACTAGTTTTTTGTCATATGAGAGTACATACTATGTAAGCTTAAACTCTAAATAATAAAAATTAAAATCAATGCGGAAGCCTGTGCCCCCCCTATTTAACAATGTGCATCCGCCCTTGTAGCGGCTGAAAATGCAATGTGGTTGCTGTTAGCTTTTTTAACATAATTAAATTTAAAAAATAAAAAATTATACCATCATAGACAATGCAAAGGAATAAGAAAAAATCAATAAATAATAAACAATAAAAAAACACAAAATCAAGAAGTTAGAAGCCGGAAGTAGAAGCTCGTTGGAGCAAAGCATTCATTTGTTCTTCAAAAAAAGATGAGCATTTATTTATGAGTCCATAATGTGTTCCCTATTTTGTAGGAAAATGCATTTTGGGAGAACATTTAATTTGTTCTAGATATTTGTGTGCTTAAATTCGATCCACCTCCAGCTCGCCTGATATTCTGATAACCCAATAATCACATGACTCCCGGAAGCCTGCTCCTAGCGTGAGAAGCCAGTAGGTCGTCACTCTCCATCCTGGTCACCCCTCTGGCACCCATCCACACGCCTCTCTCACGCCCTTCCCGTGTGCCAAGCGGCGGCGTCGTTGGTGCGGCGATCAGTTCGATCAGGTGTTGTTCAGGTCCAGGGCTATTTGTTAACTGCTAAGGAAGGCAATTTTAATCTCGAGATTTTGGCTCTGACCGAACCGTGCGGTGCGTGCTTCCATTCAGCCTCGCCGCTCGCGGCACCTGCGGGCGATTAATTAATGGGTGGTCTTGTCCTGAGCGAATATTGGCGCGGTTATTACGCCGAGGAAGGGAAGGTAGTAGATCAGTGGGTGTGATCTAGTACGGCTCCAAGTCTAGTAGTTTATGTACGTGGCAGTTGGTTTTTTTTGGCTCTTGAGTTACCTTCTCTCTGATGGCTGCTTAACTGTGATGGGCATTTTATATGCGAGTCCTCCGATGGCTGCTTGTGGTCGGTTTCTTCATATGTGAAGCTGTTTGTGTCGTTGCCTGTGAAACAAGAAGAAAGTAGGTCGTTTTTTTAAGTGTGCATTTGGTGACTAAATCACGCAACAAGAACAAACATAATAGGATATCTTTGATAATATCATCTTAGCTGTCTTTTAATTATATGAAATAAGTAAAATACTATGTGAAAGAGAGATGATGTGAGGAGAGATAATGTGATGTCTCCTATGCAAGAGACAACTTGAGTCCACAAACCAACACAAATAGTGAGAAAGTGTGAGGTAGAAAGTTATGATGAAAATAGTACAAAATAGTTAGAAAAATAATTTATTGTTGAAGATGTTGTCTCTAATGCTGTTTTAGGTGAGGTGAAAGCATTACCCGCTCGGTTGGGCTGAAAAGTTGTGGCTTATGGCTGAAATTTCACTGTAGCTAAACGTGACTTATTTGGCGTAACTAAATTTAAAAAATAAAAATAGAAAACATATACATCACGGACAACACAAACGAATACGGGAAAAAAACCGCAAAAAAGCTAAAAAGGCAAATGTTCAGAAAAATACGAAATTTATAAATGGTGAAAAATAAACCATAAGCTAAAACCGAAATGAGCGGGGTCTTAGAGACAACCTTAAGAGATGATTGACGGTCTGGGCTTATGGTAGCCTAGGTTTCAACTCTGGGCATGGGTTGATCTAGGTCTCGGGCTATAGCCTATCTAGCCCGGACACGGAAGTTGACTTGATGCAGCACGGACACCGTCGCTTGCTGACGTGTAGGTGCCGCCCCCAGGAGTCGTCTCCTCCCAGGGGCAGCGATTAGGATCTTGAACCCTAAGCTCTGATACCACTTGTTGTAAATAATGCAAAGAAAATTGAGACAAGAGACAAATTTTTACGTGAAAAACCCTTACGAGAAAAAACCATGGGTGCTCAAAGGCAAATTACTATAATGAGGAGAGTTGACAATATAACGCTTGCTATGAACTACTAGGGTACATATATAGTGCGAGGGAAAAGAGTCCTACATGGAGAGCAAACCGAATCAGAGTCGATTGCTACAGATTGACACCACGTCTGATACAACATGTGCATCCACCTGCCATACCACGACTGTCATGAGGTGATGAAGTATCCTACATGGATACGATACGAATTCAGATCAACTTTAACACATACGTTGCAGGATTGTTTGGTCGCCGTCACCATGGTGGACTGGTGGCCGAGACGTTGAGTGCTTGCTGCCATGCGTGAATATGGCCTTTGGGGACTTGGAAAGGACTGGCGGCGGGCAGTGCCGATGTCTGGGGGTGGCGTACTAGCGTCAATGAGCAGGTGCGTAGAGCGACAGGCGACGCTGACAAGCGATGGCTGGAGGCGGCGCCGACGGGACGTGATGCGACCCTTGCTTGGTGCCCTTGCTTCCTAGGGTTAGGGTGGACTGGAATCTGGAGTGCGAGGTCTCTCACGGTCTCCTGGTCTCCCCTTAGTACCTCACAGGCGCGGGCGTGCGAGGAAACCTCGACGCTAGTTGGGCTTGGCAAGGCCTTACTCTTGTTAGGCCTGGTTGCTTGGATGGAGGACGTTCGATATATGGCATATTCCGTTTTCGAGTCGACAACCGCACCGAACACCGAAATAGCAATAAAATAAAAACCGAACAGCAAATTGAAAACTGAAAAAACCGCAATATTTGGCTTATTCAGTTCGGTTCGGTTTTTGGTTTTCGATAAAAAAAGTACCCACCCCTAATCCTATTCACGAGCTTCTCTAGCCTTGTGGCATCGGGGCTGGACCGTAGTACCCACTCATCAGTTGTATGAATTGATCAGTGATGCCTTGATGGCTGATACTAAATCAAGGTTATAAATGTAAACTCTATGTTCTTTGTATTTATTTATACGTCTGTTTGATTTACTCTCATATTTTGTCTTTGTAGATTCTGATTTTTGTCATATTATTGATGAAGAAATGGCGGCCTAAGATGAAAGCAAATTTTTGTTATTTAGGTACTCAAATTATATCTTCATTATGCTACATTGTTTATATTTTGCTATGTTTTTCTTATTATGTTTTGTGTTAAAGCATTGAACTAAATTTGTATTTGTGACGTACTTCTATTATGCCGTGGTGTGGGTCTAAATTCACATTCATTCTTAGGATGTTAGCCTGTTACAATTTAGCCCGAGATACGATAAAATCTTAGATCCGCCACTAGCCTTGGTCGTGGTTTCCAACGCTCTATAACCTAGGTAAGCCTAAGGCAAAGCTTTTTATAGCCTAGTTAGTAGTGATCTCTAACTCTCTACAACTCAGAACGTGACAAA
The DNA here is from genome assembly GCA_036346245.1 of Bonia amplexicaulis. Taxonomy (NCBI): domain Eukaryota; kingdom Viridiplantae; phylum Streptophyta; class Magnoliopsida; order Poales; family Poaceae; genus Bonia; species Bonia amplexicaulis. The sequence continues at coordinate 2,787,415 of CM070750.1, read as the reverse complement.
AATACTAAATCTATCTCTGATTGTACATGCCCTTATAGTTCTCGTTTGATATGTCCCCTAGATGTTTGATTTGGACAATTCACGGAAGACAGTCAACTGTTCAGATGACATACGGCCAATAGGAAATTGTCGGCTTGGCAGAGCACCAATTAAGTTGTTGAAAACTGCAGGCTGAGTAGGATCATCATTATTACCAATTCCTCGTAACAAAGCCAACGGAACGATGCCTTCACGGGATTGGGCCAGCTCGGTGTTTAAGAATGGTTCGGTTGACCTAATGCAGCTGTCAGTTTCTTATCGCCAGCACGCGTCCATATCAGCTCATCAACAGCCGTTGCTCTCGAGGCAGAACAGGGACTTCTGTTGTGTGTGTGGCGATCTCCTTGCGGTTGTTGCGCGCTGCCATCAGTATTACCTGTTTGTTTTAACCCCAAAGATCACTGGGTGAGAAAATATCATCTAACAAATCATTGATATGCGTATCCATGTTTAGTAGATGGCGTTTTCTCATGTATACCTCTTTGCAAAGCCACAGATAAACAGAGCTAATTTTCTCTTTTTTAACGTTTGTTCCTTTGTTGGTTAAATGCCCGGCTTTATATAATCTCTCTCTCAACAATTAGTTTGACCTAATATAATCTCTCTCTCAATCCATAACCCTTAATTACACAGTCCAATTAGCAAGACGACAGCTGTATCCAAGTAAAGAGAGAGAGGGGGGAGGCTGTAGATCATTGTGAGATGTTACATGTGTACCGATTAACTTTTCGGATTGTTCTCATCATATTCTTTTCGGCTTTTAAAAACACTTTCCAACTTTTCTACAATAACTAGCTTTTAAACAGAATATCTTTTAAAGATAGAATCTACTAATTAATTGTAGTACATACTGTATCGACTTTATTTATATCGACAAAAACCATACGTGAGTTTCTGTTACTCTGTAATCTCTCGTATGAACAGCCCAAAAATCATAAGCCGCAGTCAAAAGTTACAAACCGAAGCTAAAAAGAACAGACCCTATAGTGTTCCAGAGTCAAGATCCATAAACTTCTATATGGCTCCTTGGCATGAAATCTGATAGCCTGCCCTGCCTTTGCTCGGTCGATCACGGCTGCTTCAAAAGGCGCCAGGCACAAGCAACAGAGCTGTTCCGCCACTGTTTCTGAAACTTTGTGCTGCAACGTTCTGCAACACTAAGATAATGGAAATCAAGTCCTCAAGGCTCTTGAAACGAAAATGGTTCTTCTTCGGTCTCCTGCGACGAGTGTTGCTTGCCCTGCCAAACAACGCCCATTCGATCAGCTAGACAGGCAGCAACAGTTCGAAAATCGACAATAAATCACAATAGTAATGGTCTGCATTCCAGGATACACCGGCACAACATTACTACATTAGGCTCATAAAAGGATCAAACAATGAACAATTACTGTGCTTAGATGAAACTATCAACTACTGCACTCACCAATATTGGTTATTGTTAGGAAACCGCCTACTAGAGTCCCGGCACTCAGTCCCAGTAGGCCGAGAGTCCCGACATATTGGGCACCCACCACCTAGTATAAATAGAGAGCCAACCCCTCATTGTAAACACACGGATGAAAGCAATAAAGAAAGACCAGGAGTTCTCTCTACCTCTCTCTGTGTTCATCTACTATTCTGTGATTCTGTGATTGATTCGTTCTTATTCTAAGCAGAGATCCCGATCGGACTGGTCGCCAGCGTCGGTTTCTCAACAGTTATGAAACAGAAACACCACATTGTCTGCTGGTACATGCTTTCCGTCATCATTTCTGTTCCACTGGTAGATACCATGAGTCCTATTTTTCAGTTGCAAAATTGAATGACCATAACTAGCCTCCCTGAACGCAGAGTAACATGCAACATGTGGAGTTTGACCAATGAGCAAGCATCGTAAGAGTGCAATAAACACAATCTCACCAACAAAAAGTTTGCTGGCTAATAATTCGATCCTCTTACCTTGAAGCAAGTCCTTCCTGGTTGCCTCCATCACCAACTGTTATGTATACAGGAGCAGATTTGTCTGGCACTGGATGCCGATTCCCCGATGTAATGTTGTAGTTGACATTAGATATTCGATACTGCAAGTAATTCATATATTATACAGACCAAATTCAGCAACTTTTTTCATAAGGAGCCTGTGCTGAAGAACGAAGTGAGGAATTTACCAATCGCTCGTAAGCATGGACATGCCCTGCAAAAGGAGAAGGGCATAAAGGTATAGGAGTTGGAGATGGGATTCGTTTACGGGTCTGTTCTTTTTCTCCGAAGCTGGCGGCTTTTGGTTTTTACTACAGTACCTAACTTTCAAACGGAGTATTTTCTCAAGACGGGGTCTACAAGATAAACGATATACACGTTAAAAGCTCAACATCTGTACCATCCAAAATCACAAGTGAGTATCTCTCTCCATAATCTGTATCAGAATGTACCAAAATTCAAAAATTTCAACCAAAAGCTATAAGCGCATGATAGTTGCCAAACATGCCCTACAGTGGAAGAGATCGTATGGTACGGAGAGTGGGGGAGCGCGTGGGGTTGGAGATTTAGGGCAGCTCATTTTAGCTAAAGTTTTTTTGAATTCTGATTTATTTTTTATTATTTCTAAATTTCATCTTCTTTTAGTGTTTTAGTTTTTTTACTTGTTCTTTTTTCTCGTGTTCGTTTGCATTGTTCATGATAGGCTAAACTATTCTTTCTATTTTTAATTTTTAAAATTTAATTATACCAAATAAACCATCATCACCTATAGTATAATTTTAATTAGTTATAATATAATTTTAGTTATAAATTAGTTTAATTCAGTCTAATCGAACGGCACATTAGGAGGAGATGGCGTGGGGCGTCGGAGCAGGATAGGAGTTGGAGATGGGATTCGCTTACAGTAGAAGAGATCGTACAGTACAGAGAGTGGGGGAGCGTGTGGGGTTGGAGATTTAGGCAGCTCAATTTGGCCTGTTCTTTTGGCTGAAACTTATGGCTTTTGGCTATGGCTTTTGGCTTTTGGTTTGTTCGTGTGAGAGATTACAGTAACGAAACTCATGTGCGGTTTTTTCTGATATAAATGAAGTCGGTACATTATGTATTACAATTAACTAGTAGACACTATTCTTGAAAAGATACTCCGTTTAAAAGTTAGTTACTGTAGAAAAGCCAAAAATAACTTTTTAGAAGCTGAAAAGAATATGCCCTTTGGCTAAGTTTTTGAATTATGATTTATTTTTTATTATTTCTAAATTTCATCTTCTTTTAGTGTTTTAGTTGTTTTAACTTTTTAACTTGTTCTTTTTCTTGTGTTCGTTTGTATTATTCGTGATGGGCTAAACTGTTTTTTTCTATTTTTATTTTTTTTAAAATTTAGTTATACCAAATAAGCAATCATCAGCTATAGTATATTTTTAATCAATTATAATATAATTTTAATTATAAATTAATTTATTTCAGTCCAATAGATCAGCACATTAGGAGGAGATGGCGTGGGGGCGTCGGAGCGTGGCAAGGACGATGACACGAAAGTGGCTTCGTAAACATTAAATTTTAGATAGCCTATATTTTAAATCTAAAAATAGGTGGAGTGCTCCGTTCTAAATGCCTTTTTTGTCTTCTAGCTTCAGAAACAAAAAACTGTTTAAGTTTTTTCTTTTCCTTTACATTATACATAGAGATATAACGTTGTTTTTCTATTATTTATTTATTTTTTTAATTAAATATCTTAGAAAAAACTAACAGTCGCTAAGTGTCATTTTAGCCAAATGCCATTTGAACAGGGTCTAATATGTTGCACAAACTATCGGTTTACTTTTTACGCATATAGACTATATATTCGCCAAAATGGAAGGGGAGGCTTTTACATACTTTGATCTATCTATACTCTACGCTCCACTAGATAATCACAAATTAGCTATGATTATAAGAAATTGTTTTTGGTAAATATTGACTCTATTTTCAATTTTTTTAGTAACTATGAGATCCATATAGATAATTTTAACTAGAGCATAAAATTTATAAAAAGGAAAGTTTGTACAATTGCTTAAACTTTAACATGTATTCCATTTCAAATTTACTGTATCTCTACCTATCCACCAATGAAACATCTTTGCTTTACAACTATTTTATACAAATAAACCTGTTGAATAAATATGGAGTTAAACTTTCAACAATATCTTCTCCTTACTTTTTACGCAAAAGTGCCTTCTTTCGAAGGGATCGGAGGGGCGTTGCAAAAAGTGGCAAGCAGACCAGGAATCCTTGGAAGCAAGTGAAGGAAGCCCACTTACAAGTCACCACACCCGACTGAGTCACTGACAGACGGCCCGTCCCCCGTCATCCCTCGTAAGGTTACTTTGTGCGGAACCCACCGGGCCCATCCCCCGCGCATATTCTATTCCGACCTCACAGATTCCATGGGCTGGATGGCCCACTCCACGCGCCTAATCGGGCCCATTTCTTTCAACGGCCCACCCATATAAAGCCCACAAAGTGCAAGCGTAAGCGTACACTTGCCGCCTCCGACTCCCAGCCCGCCAAAAACTTTGCCGGCTTCTCGAAGCCCACGGCGAGAAACGAAGGGAGCCCGAGCCCTCTCGTCTACTTGCGCGACCGCGACGACGACCTCCGCCGCGACGATGACCGCGCCCCTCCGCCTCGTCCTCGTCGTCGCGTCGGCGTGCCTCGGCGTGGCGGTGGCGCATCAGCCCGGGTAGGTGCCCTAGCCGCCGCTCGTTTCCTCTGTGATCCAATCCGCCGAGAGCTACCGCCGCTCCGTGCCTCCAGATCCGGTGAGGGATACACGATCGCCGGCCGCGTCAAGATCGATGGTTAGTCGTCCGGCTCTGCTCGCCTATGGTTTGAATAGATTCGGTGGAAATTTTGCGAGATGCGTATCTGGGTTTTTTCTATGTTTGGGATCGTTAGAAATCGTGTCTATGTAGCTCGGTACAAAATTAGAAGCATCTGGTATTTTGTGTGTCACAGTTGTTTGGGGATAAGGGCCTTTTGCCATTCAATTTCATGCTCGGGGTTGCCCGATCTTGAGATCAAATTACTCACGCTTAGCCTCTCAAATCGTAGCGATCTTTCGTTGCCAATGCAAGAACGAACGCTCTTTAATTCGCAAAATCATACACACCAAATTTTATGACCACCAAGTAAAAACTCTATCGCACTCCCAATTCCGAGTGAAAAGATTGAACGATCTGAATTACCAATATACTCCCAATTTTCCTCAAAATGATTCATCTATTATGGAAGAACAAAACAATCTGATGTTTTAATCTATTATCAAAATATCTGATCCCCTTTGTTGAGGACGTGCGGCCATATATATATACGCACATGCCTCGCCTTGTCACATATGGGCCTAAGGCAACATTCAATATGGCTTAGGTGGTGATCATTTTGGCTTATTTTTTGTGGCTTATGGCTGAAAAGTCATGTGGTGGTGAAAAATATTGTGGTGACAGAGGTTTATTTAGCATAATTAAATTTAAAAATTAAAATATAAAAATATGTTAGCCCATCACGACAACACAAACGAATACGGTAAAAAGAACCGCAAAAAGCTAAAAAAGCCAAAATTCGGAAAAAGACGAAATTATAAATAGTGAAAATAAGCCGGAAGGTGTTCTGAAGCCAAAGCAAAGGGCCTAAAGCTTATAGCTTAAGTTTATTTTGCACTATTCATAATTCGTCTTTTCTAACTTTTAGCTTTTTTCCTGGTTCTTTTTCCGTATTCGTTGTGTTGTCTGTGATGGCTAACAAATTTTTATATTTTTAATTTTTAAATTTAATTATGTTAAATAAGTCTCTCTCATTCTGATGTTTTCAACCAACTACTGATATTCAAATATAAGCTTCATTTCACCAAACCGATCACCACCTAAAGCCATTTGAACCTGATTCGGCCACTAGCTTTTAATAAGCCGACTCAACGCTAGTCTAGCTATCCGAAACATATAATCTAGTTAAGGTTCGGATTCAAGACTTTAAACGCAATTACATGGCCAGATGTTGACCGAAATCATGGGCATACAAGCCATGAGAACATCTCACCGTGGGCTTCCCTACACATGCAGTCGAGCCTTCTTCCCTTGCATTGGGCTGCATGCATGCACCTCACACATGCACCTGTTGATTTTCTTTGGCCGACAGTCAAATCCCTCCATTAAACGTGATAGTAAGTTGATCTTCTCTGTATAAGACATTGTGGGACGCACTAGCAAGCATGTTGTTGCTTGGCTAGATTTTTTTTTGTGCGACCTTCTAAACGTATCTTCACTTTAGACTTATATAGATTGAATAAGAGTCTACGTATAATTAAATAAAATAGTAGTAGCTCTATATTTTTATGTATAATAACTAAAGACCCAATAAAAATAGAGTTCACCTGGTAATATTTAATGTGGCTCAATAATTCTTTTCAGTCAAATAATACTTCTAACAGAAAAACGTAAAACATATGCGTATCCACATCAAGTAGACAATGAGAAATATGCGCTTGGTGCAACGACGAGATTTGGTATAACTCGTTTCTTACTCAATTTAGCTCAGTTTTTGTGTATGTGTTTTGGCGGGATATGTCTGTAGAGTGCTAGTCTAGTACGAACTCGAACTACTTTGTGTCTGAACTAGTGGCATTGTAGCAGCTCCAATTGCTAGAAGTTTAGTTGTATTTCAAGTGTTCACAGGCTACAATGCATTGGCACAATTTGATGAGGCCCTCGTTTGGTTTATGGATCAATTGGTCATTGCTTGGGTGGTATTCATATTGATTGATTTTAGCCAAGTACTGCCATTGCTTAGTTCACTACTCGGCTGATGAATAGTAGTGTATTATATAAAAATACGGTACAACGAAAAATACTACAACATTCGAACCGTCATACGATTTATGAAATTATGATATAATAAAATACAAAGTACGTTACAATATGTGAAAACGAAAAGTAGTGACCGGTAGAAACGGTTTATAGAATCTGTGACATTCATATTGGCTTTTACTCCTGAAAGCAGAAGTCAACATGAGCAGATCCTAGTCTATTTAGGATGAAACAGTAGCATGTAATGATATGTTTAATAATGATTTTTTAAAAAAAATTGTTCATTGTGTGTACTGTTTTTGACTCTCTGTTGTGTGAACATATGCACAACAGATCTGCCTTTTCAGCTTTTGTATCTACAGTCCATTGCTTGTGCTAAATGCTTTTACATTGGGTCTTTTATTCATTTTAATACACTCATTTGACTGCAGTGACATTTTCTCGAGTAGTTCCCCTCAAGGGAAACTTTAGTGGTTTAGCTCTCGCTTTCTCTAATGAGCTGCACGTTTTGCAAAATATTTCCATACTGCTGACATGATAGTCTGAAACATCTTTTGTAGTTTGGTGATGGATACCATATATTTTAAATGAATTATTTCCTTGCAATGATTTGTGTTGATTTCATTTTTGTATCTACCTGACTATCTCTTTGTTTTCTTCTCGAAGATCCTGAGGAGATAAAAGCAAGCTCAAGACCAAATGAGGAACTCCCCTTGATGCTGATATGTTCATGTCTTGCACTTTTCAGTTTAATATATTATTTAACTGAAAGAAATTATTAAGCCGCATTAAATATAATCAGGTGAACTCTAATTTAATTGGGTCTTTAATTATTATACTTGGAGATACAGAGCTACTACTATGTTATTTAATTATATGCAGACCTATATTCGATTTATATAAGTCTAAAGTAAAGATATGCTTAAAAGGTCTCGTCTAGTGCATTGTCCATCTCTTCAAGTATATAAGACGATGAGGACATCCCGATAGGACCGATTGCACGAACACGAGCTAAAAAGATTAATCAACAGGTGAACTCGTTTCTTGCAAAGTTAAATATTAATTTAGATAATAATTGTTTACTACCTAACGCATATTCTTTTCTTGTTCTCAGATTCATAAAGAAAGAAGAGCCAGTGACCAAGGAGATTGGAGAGGACGGTGATGATCAGCACATGCATCAAGAAAACCATGCATGCAGTGGGGACGAGGGAGATGTAGCGCCTAGGATTTTGCTATTGGTGGTGATGGTGGCATCGTGATCTGTTCAAGGGCGGGATGCAGGGCATCACACGGTGGCAGGGGTAAAGGAGAGAGGAGGGGCCTGGTTGGTGGCGAAGCTCTCGACGAAGCGGCGGCGCAGGGGAGAGGAGGCGTCGGTGCGTGAGAGAAGGAGGCAGCGAAGATTCGGGGTGTGTGGGAGAGGATGGATCACCACGTTGAGCTCCACCCTGGTGCCCTCGTCGTCCCTTCCTTGCCTACCCTCAGCGACACTCTCCACATCAGCAAGTGCGGCGGGGCGGCCACGGCAGCCAACGAGAAGATGGAGGGCAGCGACGGTGGCCGCGTGCACTGGCGAGCCCTCATCGTCTCCCGCGTCCGTAGATGGGAACCCCACGAAGTCCCTAGCCTTCACCCACATCCTCGCCCTCTTAAGCGGCCGAACGTTCACCATCATTTCCCTCTCCGTCATCGTCAGATCCCCTCAGATCTGCTGCTCTCCACCTTCATCTTCCTCATCATCGAACCAGATCGAAACTTTGGTTAGGGTTAGCGGAGGCGACGACCGCGAGACAAAGAAGAGGAGGTGATGTGGTCGATTCCTTCGAGGGTAAGCTGAGTGGGGAGGAAGAGGCAGTGGCACGAAAGAGTGGAGGGAGGAGGAGGAGGCGACGCTTAGGAGTGGGGGAGAAGGAGGCGGCGGTGCGGGGTAGGGAGCAGGCGGCGATGGCCGCGAAGGAGGGGGAGGCGGCGGGCAGATGGGAGAGGAGGCGGCGACAGATGAGGTGGGGAGGCAGCGCGTTGTTGCGGGTAAGCGGGGAGGGGGAGGAGGCTAACTGCCGGATGGTTCACACGCAGAAGATCCGACGGTCCAGATTTGGTGGGGAAATAGTATAGTGATTTGGTCCCACATGATGTCACCTAATTTTTCTGTGAGGAGGGGGAGGGGAAGATAGATAGAACGTATGAACCGCCAACTGGTTTTTTAAGTAATAAAGATACAGGAGTAAGCAGAGTTTGACATGAATAGTAAAGAAAACCGAAACAAAATCAACAACTTGACACATGCTTTGAATTTGCAGGAAATTCAATTCCAACTCTGATTCAGAATTTTGTCATGTTTTCCAGTCGTCCTTGACGAAACTTAACTGCTTGAGCCACTTGATACCACTCTGTCCATGGACATAGGGGCTGTTTGGATTCTAGTTAACGAAAACCTTACCAAAATTTAATAACCCTAACAAAAATTGGCTGTCATTTGGTTTATTACCAAAATTTAGTAATGCCTGTGAAAATTGGGTAACACCAATGAAATCCAATATCATACGTGGACAATTCTAGGACGAGAAAATCGGTCACCAAAATTTGGTTTGGACATAATCCAAACAATATTCTTTTTGCTAATATTTGGCTTTACCCGGTTTTGGTGTTACCAAAATTTAGTAAGATGTTCGTTGGCTAGCATCAGCGGAGCTGGGCCTCAGGCCACCGGTGCAATGGCCCGAGGCTTAACCGAAAACTACCCACTAATCTTACTGTAGCTAACAAACAAACTAGGTTAGGGCCAATGCTTTTTAGTAGATTGGCCGAGACATGGGCCTCCGCTGGCTTCGCCCCTGGCTAGCATCCAAACAACCCAATAATTGCATAAATATGTGCCTATCTAAACCAAAATTCCTACCAAATTTTAAGGTGGTGATCGGTTCACTGAAAAGAAGGCTTATGGTTTGGCTCTCAGAAGGTGGTGAAAAAACATCAGTAGTGAGAGGCTTATTTGACATAATTAAATTTAAAAATTAAAAATATAAAAATATGCTAGCCCATCACGGACAAGCATAAGCGAATCGAGAAAAAGAATCGACAAAAAGCTCAAAAAATCAAAATTCGGAAAAAAAAAAAATTATGAATAGTGCAAAATAAGCTTAAGCCAATAAGCTTGTTATATTGAGCAGGCCTAAGGCCCGCTCGTTTGAACTTCGACCGGCTTTTGGCTTATTTTTACTATTTATAATTTCGTCTTTTACGAATTTTGGCTTTTTGAGCTTTTTGCGGATTCTTTTTTTCACGTTTCGTTATGTTGTTTGTGATGGCTAACATATTTTTATATTTTTATTTTTAAATTTAATTATGTTAAATAAGTCTCTGTCAGCTACAGTGTTTTTCAGCCATAAACCACCAAAAATAAGTCAAAATGATCACCACCTTAAGCTGAAAGAAAGCTGGAAACAGATTTATTCGTCGGAAAACCTGCATAATTAGATACTTGGGTGGCATGTGATGATTGTGATCACCAGATAGAGCCACATGACATGTTCTGCTAGAGTACAATCTATGCACTATAACTGCTCGCACAACTGATCACACTCGCAAGTCACAACCATGGGAACTTGTGTCCTCCAATGGCTTGAAAAAGATAAGACACCAACGGAATCAGGAAATGCCTGAACCAGATCGCACCTTGGGAGCCCGAAAGGGACATGCTCCATTCACAGAATCACACACCTTTTTGTGCTGGAGAATACAGGATGTATTTACAACCGGCCACAGACTCCATGACTTGGGGATTTTCAATTTGTTTTTTAGAAGTACTATAGAATATTTAACTATTTTAAAGGCAAAATAGTCAGATGATCTGAAGACGTTGGATCTCTATCCAACGGATCCATTCATATAAGCACTCCTTTCAAAAAAAATATCTCATATAAGCATTCCTAAAAAAAGATCTGGAGCGTTAGATTATCATCCAACATTCTAAAATCTGACTATTTTTGCCTTAAAAAATAGTCGAATGTTATATAGACACTCCTTTTTTTTTGCCTCCTGACATTTGGGATTTTTGTCAAATTGACTGTTTTTTGAGCGCGAAAACCGCCTTTTTTTTTGTCGAGGTTAGGGCATCCATAGTGTATAAAAACAGAGGATCTTAAACCACCTTAAGGTCGACCTTATACATTCGGGGTGACCTTAAGCGCCATAAAAAAAAACTTAAGACCAGGTCCTCAAGCTAAAGACCGCCATAAGCATTAAAATACATTTTTCTTTATCGACAAGTGGGACCATCTTAAGGCGCAGTGGGTTATATACATTCTGACGTTGGCGTAAAGGTTTAGATAGGACTCATCTTAAGATCTCTTAGGTTATATACACTATAGATACCCTTAGAGATCGGACTAGCCATGATGATTGGGACCCTGATCGTTTGGTGGTCCGTGCCAGCTAGTGCAAGCAAGATATCGTCTTCTTCCATGGCGTCCCATGCAAGCTACGTGCAAAAGGAATTTTGCCTTTTTTTTTTCTTCTTTTTTTGCATCCCAATTTACTACCTTTTCTTTTTATTGGAATATGTTCTTAAAAAAGATCATAAGAATATATAAAAAGAGAAGCCCACTAGCAGCAGTGAAGGCTGTGATAAGAAAAGGAAGATACTAGGTGGGGGTCTTTTGGGTTTTGGTTTATTACTTTTGGTTTAAATTTTTGAATTCTGTCTATTCGTAAGAGAGAGTATGAAGAAAGATACTCGTATACGATTTTCGTCGATATAAATAAAGTCGGGATGATATCTACTATAATTAACTTATAAACTCCGTTTAAAAATACTCTTTTTAAAATTTAGTTTTTATAGAAACCAAGTTATAAGTCCAAACTCCGTTTAAAAAATATGATTGATGTTTTCTTCTAGACCTGCACTTCAGATCCAAGATTGAAAAATAAACTGAACGGAAGCTGCCTAGTAATTGGTTGGTCATAGTGACACTCTTAACCTGAATTATTGCAGCCAGGTCTTCCTCCAAATCTTTACCACTGCCGTGCTCATGTATTTACCCTATGTATCATTGTTTATTGTTCCTTGTAGAGAAGAAAGTGTCGACAACACCGTCATGGAGATGTGCGGCTCCCATGAATCTAGACAGAGCATCACCATCAAGTGCCTCACCTACCATTACATCAAGACAAAGTATCATTAATTAATCAGTCAAATAAGTAAACATGGACAAAAAAATCTTATAGACCTGCCTACCAACCATGATTCCATGGTGGTGTGTGAGTGCGACAGATCTTTCGACAAATGTGAACCATATGCTAGCTTGTCCTTGTGTAAGTTAACATAGCCCAGATTTTACTTTGTGTTGATGTATGAGATTAGACATGTTAATTAACTAGCATCTCACAAGCATCTGGCTCACATGTAAAGGGGATCTTCTTGATCCCATTCCTTAACCTCAGGCCCCAACCACCTCTGGAAGTGTTCCATCTGGCAAAGTTGCGCTACAGGATTGGCTGTCATCGGTTGGAATCGCATTAGGATGCCGCTCGGTTAAATTAAAATAAGATGGTTTATAATTAAAATTGTATTATAGTTGGTTGAAATTATACTGTAACTGATAATGGTTTATTTGGCGTAACTAAATTAAAAAGAATAGAAAAAAATAAGTTAGCTCATCACAAACAACGCAAACAAATACGGAAAAAAAGAACCGGCAAATAATGCTCAAAAAAGCTACAAAGTCAGAAAAAAGACGAAATTTAGGAATAGTAAAAAATAAACTAGAAGCTAGAAGAAGCTCAAGCCGAAATAAGCGGAGTCTCATGGTCTCGCTCGTTTCGGCTTGAGCTTCTGGCTTATTTTGTACAATTCATAAATTTCGTCTTTTTTCTATATTTTTAGCTTTTTTTGAGATTTTTTGCCGGTTTTTTTCTCGTATTTGTTTGCATTATACGTGATGGGCTAACATATTTTTTCTATTTTTAATTTTTTTAAATTTAATTATGCTAAATAAGCCTCCGTCAGCTACAGTGTTTTTTCAGCTAGTTACAATACTTTTCAGTCATAAGCCATTCAAAAAAAGCTCTTTTGAGCAGGGCACTACGGCATAATAATTAAGAAAATAAACTAAGTCCAATTTATCACTAGCTTTTCTCTTTTAGATTATAAAGAATATAAGCAACTACTACCACACTCCTTATCTCAGCAATGGCGGCTAACTTTTGCAAAAGTGATCTATTAGATGGAATTCACCATGCCGGCTCACCTTGTTCATCGTTGATGCCTCTCTTTTTGTTTCTTTTCTCATGTTGATCCCCAAGGGTTGAGGTAATGGGTCTCTTTGTTTTAGTTTCTACAAGCTATTATTTTTCATTTTTCTACAGTAACTAGCTTTTAGATAAAATATTTTTTGATAAGATTTACAAGTTAATCGTAGTACACACAATAGCGACTTTATTTATATCAACTAAAATTGCATGTAAGTTTTTGTTACTCCATACCTTTTCTCACGAATGACCCAAAAGTCATAAGCTACAGCCAAAAACCATAAACCAAAACCAAAAAGAACAGGCCCGTAACATCATAATTTTTTATTGATGCCGACTTTGCTGATTGGGCTCTACAGTTACTTTTGTTGCACCGTGGTAGTATAGCGTTCGTATTGGTTTTTCTGATGGCTTTTGATTGCGATTTATGACTTTTAGTTAAAAATAATAATAATAGCTAAAAGAAATAGCTTTTAGAAGAAAGGCGCAAGCGATGGAAAAAGTAAGTGTGACATGCGTGTGCCTGATAGGAGTGAGAGGAGTGAGGTACGTGATATATCCGTGACCCTCTATCTTATTTTCAAAGTGAAATGGCAGTGAGAGAGGTGAAGAAGCCGGTTCAAAAATCTGGATATTTATATTAACTTTTGATTTTTTTTTGAAACGCAAGGAAAGAAAGGTACGTGTCTTAACTGTACGCTACCCTATGGAACGGCTTGTCTTTGACGACCACTCACTCTCCTTTTTAAATGTTTTTTAATATTAAGTTGAGAGTTGAAATGAGGACTATGTTTTAATAGAGAGGAGAGGGGCGGAGAAAAGCCTGTTGGTTCGATTTAAAATTATTTTAATTTTAATTATTAATTAGTTAAATATTGAATGAGTTGATTGTGGATATAATTAAATTTTGCTTTGGTTCGACTCGATAGCTCGATTCTAATAATACTTTTAAATTGTTTAATAAAATAATATTAAATTATACTATATTAATTTTAAAAACTCGATAAGACGAGAAGCTGACTCGATATCCACCCCTCGGTAGTAGCATTGCTATCACGCTAATTGTGTAGTATTATTGTGCGTTTCACATGACCCAACCAAACCTACTGGGTTACCCAAACTTATTGGGTATACTACTTTTTCATTTGGATATAGGTAATATCACTTCAGATGGATATGAATTAAATTGGGTATAGATTTGGGTTATCCACACCCTACCCAGTGACAACTAGATTCCGTGGACCACGTCCAGAAGGCGAAATCCGGTTGACAAACCAGCAAAAGCAAGAAAAACCATTCAATTATCCATCTCCATTGCAATGGTTGTGTCATTATCCCATGAATAAGTGATAGGTTGTTAAATGAGTTGGCAAGTGGGTTGAACCCATGGGTTCGGATTAAATTGAGTTTAAGTAAAAGGTGATTTGTGTTAGGTGAGGTTATTAAATTTTTTTAGGGGTTGAGCTAGAGTGGAAAGTTAATTTTATCTCATATAGATTGGGTTGGATTTTAACCCATTAGCTTGCCTATATCAATCACAACCGTACATTATCCTAAACATATTTACAAATCAAATAAAAAAAAGGCCATCTGGGTAAACTCGAAATTTACCCTTTACCATAAAAGGAAAACAGACGAGAACCCGAACACCAAAATTACGGAAATACCCGTCATCCTCACCGCCTACACCTCTCTCCTCTCCTCCCTCGCCAGTGGCCTCCCCCTCCTTACAAAACTGCGACTCCTCGTCGCACCTCCCCTCTCCTCTCTCTCGTGCGTACGAAGCAATTCGTACAGAAAAATAATTCTCCGCGAAAAGGGGAGGAAACTCTAGCGTCCGGTTCTCGCCGCCGGCAATGGCTGCATCGGCGATCCTGCCCGAGCTGGCCACGCAGGTGGTGGTCCCGGTCGCGGCGGCGGTGGGCATCGCGTTCGCGGTGCTGCAGTGGGTCCTGGTCTCGAAGGTGAAGCTCTCGCCGGAGCGGCGGGGGGAAGGGGCCTCCACCGCGGCCGGCGGCGCGGGGAAGAACGGCGTGAGCGAGTGCCTCATCGAGGAGGAGGAGGGGCTCAACGAGCACAGCGTCGTCGTCAAGTGCGCCGAGATCCAGACCGCCATCTCCGAAGGTGAGAGCTCGGGGGTAGTTTGCGTTTATGCGTGGATCTGATGGCGCTTCGTCGTAGATCTTGAGCCCTTGGTGTTTTAGTGGTTGCTGGTTCGTACTGCTTCCCAATTAGGCACTAATTTTGCTGTTTTGATTGTTTCGTTTGCTTGTGGCGTGAACCCGTGAAAAAAGCTGCTTTTGTCGTGAGGCATGGGAAGTCGACTAACTTTGCGCCGCGAGTTTGTATTATTGTGAGAAATACTAGATTTTACTGTTTCTCTTAGACAATCCATGCTAAAACAGTGCTTATTTTAATCAAACGATCTTACATGTCTAGCAGTGGATTCATCTTTGTGTTTTGCTTTCTGCATGTTTTTTGTTCCCCTCGTTATATTTTGAATTTACCCTGTGCCTGCCTGGATTATATATATGAACTGTTATATTAGTCCTACACGTTAGTTGGATCTACACATACATTAAACTATCGATGCTCCCACTTTATGCAACACATGTTATAATAATTCTAAGTTAGTGTGCGCTGATTGCGGTTAATTAATCCTCTGTCTGCCCAACCAAGATATTTTTTTTGGGAGACATTTGTGGTGGGGGTGGGAGTTGGTCATAGATCAGAACTAGAAGTGCTCAGTTCTTGAGAGGTCTCCATATGAGCCCTGCAGTGGCCATGCTGTGGGGGAGAGGACAAGTTATTGCACCTGTGGTCCTCCCTCCCTGCTCCTGCAATTGGATGCGCATACGCATCCCCCTTAGCTCGGACGGAATCCTAGATGCGGCGCACATGGACCGGATGATTTTGTGGTCTGTTCATCGGTGTTTCGTGTAAGGCAATTATTGGAGGACTGTTGCAGTCTGAAGGCGCTGCTGATTTAGTAGTTTGTCTCATATGAGGCGCCTGCACTGTTGGCAGGTTTAATTTCTTTGTGATATTGGTTGGTGTTAAGATCATGCCAGTGTTGGGCTCTGTTCGTATCTGTATTAGTTAAGTGCAAGACATAATCTGAAAGGTATGTGCCGGTTCAGCATTCCTTGGTGAGGGAATGAGGATTGGCGGTGTGACTTGTGGAACCCCACCGAGGATCTGTTGTGCACGACCGTACATTGTCTCACTGAAAAGTGTCCCAAACTACACATTTGTTGAACCTATTAGACATTTCGGTATTGTCACTGCCTTCTATGCATGCCTTTCTTGTCAAGTAGGATGAAGCTTTTTGTTCCACTGGATTTTGCTGAGATAGGGGGTTCTAATTATTTCTAGTTGGCTTCTGGATGGACGACTTGATGGATTAGTTTTGATTGCTTCTTTTATTGACCAGTGGTCAAATCAATTCTTCTTTTTTGGATTGTCCCCCTTTGTTTTCAGTTTGTTATGTAGTCCTCATTTTCATATTTTGATGTCGACGTGCTTCTTGAGTTCAGTGCTAACATCCCAAATAGAAAACTGGATTTAGTTCTGATCAGAATCGTACTGTACTTTATTATTGCTATCTTGTTCCTAGCTTTGGTATTTGATATCACTGTCAATATTTCGTTATTGTTACTTTTTCTTGGAAGTCGTTAGTATGCTACTTTGCTGTATATGCATTTGTGGTCGAAATAATCTTGCTTTGTTGTAAACAGGAGCAACTTCTTTCCTTTTCACTGAATACAAGTATGTCGGACTATTCATGGGCATTTTTGCCATCCTGATCTTCCTCTTCCTTGGCTCTGTTGAGGGGTTCAGCACAAAGAGTCAACCTTGCCACTACAGCAAGGACAAGACATGCAAGCCTGCTCTTGCTAATGCCATCTTCAGCACAATTGCCTTCGTGCTTGGTGCAGTCACCTCTCTTGTGTCTGGTTTTCTCGGAATGAAGATAGCAACTTATGCAAATGCCAGGACAACTCTTGAGGCAAGGAAGGGTGTCGGGAAGGCATTCATTACTGCTTTCCGCTCTGGTGCTGTGATGGGCTTCCTGCTTGCTGCAAGTGGTCTTTTTGTTCTTTACATTGCAATCAACTTGTTTGGAATTTATTATGGTGATGACTGGGAGGGACTTTTTGAGGCTATCACTGGTTATGGTCTTGGCGGTTCTTCTATGGCTCTTTTTGGCCGTGTAGGTGGTGGGATTTACACTAAAGCTGCTGATGTTGGTGCTGATCTTGTTGGGAAAGTAGAAAGGAACATCCCTGAAGACGACCCGAGAAACCCAGCTGTAAGAGTTGTTTCACGACATTTAAAGACTTGTGTATTTCCAATAATGCTTGAAATCCTCTGTATTAAAGTTTCTAAATAATTCATGTTGTCGACCATAGTATTAACACTCTGATAGGTATCTGTATCTGCATGCAAGAGTGATCATTCCTTCCACTTCTTGCAGGTCATTGCAGACAATGTTGGTGACAATGTTGGAGATATCGCTGGAATGGGGTCAGATCTCTTTGGCTCCTACGCTGAGTCATCTTGCGCTGCTCTTGTCGTTGCCTCAATCTCTTCTTTTGGAATCAATCATGAATTCACCCCTATGCTGTACCCACTACTAATTAGTTCTGTGGGTATAATTGCTTGTTTGATAACCACTCTTTTTGCAACTGATTTCTTCGAGATCAAGGCTGTAGATGAAATAGAGCCTGCCCTCAAGAAACAGCTTATAATTTCTACTGCTGTGATGACTGTTGGCATTGCACTCGTCAGTTGGTTGGGCCTCCCATATACCTTCACAATCTTCAACTTTGGTACCCAGAAGACGGTGTATAGCTGGTATTGCCATTTTTTAATTGGAATTTCCATATAGTTGTTTAGAACTCATTAAATTCACCATGATCTCACTTTGCCCTAAATTTGATAGGCAACTATTCTTATGTGTGGCGGTTGGTCTCTGGGCTGGCCTAATCATTGGATTTGTTACAGAGTATTACACAAGCAATGCATACAGGTACTTGCAATTTTGATAATATTTAATAGTGGTTGGCTGGTTGTAATCTATAGATTTGCTTCAAGTCACTGACAATTCGAATTTGCCCCTTCCAGTCCTGTGCAGGATGTTGCTGATTCCTGCAGGACTGGAGCTGCTACTAATGTCATCTTTGGCCTTGCTCTGGGGTACAAATCAGTCATTATCCCTATTTTTGCTATTGCCATTAGCATTTTCCTCAGTTTCAGCCTTGCCGCGATGTACGGTGTTGCTGTGGCTGCTCTTGGAATGCTCAGCACGATTGCGACTGGCCTTGCCATTGATGCCTATGGCCCTATCAGCGATAACGCTGGAGGGATCGCTGAAATGGCTGGAATGAGCCATAGAATCCGTGAGAGAACTGATGCTCTGGATGCTGCAGGAAACACCACTGCTGCTATCGGAAAGGTACACATGCCTATCTGTGCCATACTTAGTTTCATGTGTTTGATTTTTAAGAGCTAGATCACATTTAAGGAAGTGCAGTCCATTGTAATCGGATAGATGGTTGTTCAGTTTTCATTTTCTTTTTTTCACAAAATTCATTTTCAAAGTACTAATTCCCACTCCCGTGATTTTGTACCTGCAGGGTTTTGCCATTGGCTCGGCCGCCTTGGTGTCCCTTGCCCTCTTTGGTGCCTTTGTGAGCCGTGCTGCGATCTCAACTGTTGATGTTCTGACGCCTAAAGTTTTCATTGGACTGATTGTTGGTGCTATGCTCCCATACTGGTTCTCTGCAATGACCATGAAGAGTGTTGGCAGTGCAGCACTCAAGATGGTGGAGGAAGTCCGGAGGCAGTTCAACACCATCCCTGGGCTCATGGAGGGCACCACCAAGCCTGACTATGCGACATGTGTGAAGATCTCCACTGATGCGTCCATCAAGGAGATGATCCCCCCAGGTGCTCTTGTCATGCTCACACCTCTTATTGTCGGGATCTTGTTTGGTGTTGAGACCCTCTCTGGAGTCCTTGCCGGTGCTCTCGTTTCTGGTGTTCAGGTTGGTGCATTCTGTTTTTTTTTGGGGGGACTTTACTTTCATCATTGTATTATCTTACCATGCTCCATTCATAACTCCGTTGTTTCCATTCAGATTGCCATCTCTGCATCAAACACTGGTGGTGCCTGGGACAATGCGAAGAAATACATTGAGGTAAGAACCTTTGATGACAGTAACACCGATCAGCCAGCAGGTTTCTTTTTTCCCCATATTTGCCAAACATTATTAGCTTGTGTTGTTGGTTTTAGGCTGGTGCATCTGAGCATGCAAGAACCCTGGGTCCGAAAGGCTCAGACTGCCACAAGGCTGCCGTGATCGGTGACACCATCGGGGATCCTCTCAAGGACACCTCGGGCCCCTCCCTCAACATCCTCATCAAGCTCATGGCCGTCGAGTCCCTCGTGTTTGCCCCCTTCTTCGCCACGCACGGAGGCATCCTCTTCAAATGGCTTTAGAGGGAGAAGATAGACGGGTCGATGACTTCAATTTTGCCAGGGGGGAGAGCTCAAGATCGTCTATAGAGCTCTTTCAGCTGACCCATAATGTGCCCACCTTCGTTTCCCATTTGTTCTTACTGTCTTGCCATCATGTCGAATTTATCAGCAGCATACCTTTTTCTAGTTTTGAGTCTTGTAGTAGTAGCAGGAGGAGGAGGATGAGGAGGAGCAACTACTAACTAAATCTATCGCCTTTTTTCTTGTCTCCACCTCTTTCATGCAATAGAAAACCTATTTAACTGGAAAGTAAGCATGCTCAAATATCCTATGATTCCTTTCCTTTCAAATATTCCAAGCTGTGTAGATGATGATATCATCAAAGATCGATCTGTGCTGCCTAGCCACCCTTTTCCTGGGTTCGATCCATCAGTCTGATGGTTTTATTGACACTTGTTGAATTTTGTGGGAGCCTGATATCCTATCGATGAGAATACCCTCCAGATTTGTTTGGCATAAGGGCAGCTGATAAGCCAGTGCTCTGGCGTCTCTGAGCGCTGTCCACACAACAAGCAGACATTAATATGCGGCCATCCCCGACATTCCAGATTGGCTGTCAAAATTTTCCTCTATACAGCAAGCCAAGCAAAGAGCTTATATATTTGCCTTTAGTCCCCGCCTTCCAAATATACAAGAATTCCTCGCCTGCATGCGGGCGTAGGTATTGGGATTCATACACCGTTCTTGCTGTATGTTTCTCATTTACTGTCCACCTTCGTAGGATGTAAATCTACGGTCTATTTCTGCAAAGTGACACGTTGAATGTGCGACCATCATTATCTATTACTATTATAAAAGAAGGAGTTGGTGGTTATAGGTTCATTCTCCTCCAACCACTCTATTCACTCAACTTCTCATCATTCTTCATTTTCTAACTGACCAAAACAACTCTCTTCTACAAAATGATTCTCTATATATTCAATGAGTTCCGTTACAACGCACGAGTACATAACTAGTTATTATAAAAGAATAAGTTGGTGGTTGTACGTCTGTTCTCCTCCAACCACCTCATTCCTTCTATTTCTTACCATTATCTACTTTTCAATCGATCAGAGCAACCATCTTCCATACATAAGTCTCTATACATATAATAAATTTCGTTACAACATACCAACACACAACTAGTAACAAAATAAATTCGTGTAGCTGGTAGGTTGACTGCACGCGAACTGAAGTGTTTCCTGCGCGCGAACAAAGGTAAGGCCCCTCCCTTTGTACTTCTTCATTTTTTTTATGAACACAATTGTTTTCATGTGTTGTATACATTTCTCCTTGGATCATATGCGGTGAATCTGTTGCTTTTTACGAAGCAATGCAAGTTTTTTTTGTATAGTACCTGATGAAGGAGAGGTGAACACATGCACGACAGCATGAGCATGAGAACCTGTAGAGGATGTATGCCCGTGGGAAAAGGTTTGGCCTTCCCAATAAGCTTTGGGCATATCAAATTTCTTTCGTTCGTCGTATATGATTTGTATGGATGGCTATATTCCTTTTTTTCAGATTGCTTAATGACAACTGTTCCCTGTACACGGCTGACACGGCTGACACGGCTGAAATCAGGTGTAGAAATTGTAGCATTCATCGGGTCCTGACACGGCTGCTCACGCGTGCCACACTTCAAGCGACGGGCACGAGGGCATGACAGCGTGCGTGGGGCGATCCAGATTGCATTTCGTCTAAGTTGTAACGTCTGCCACAGGACGATCTTTGCTTTGAGAGGTATATGCGCTCTCCACATCCCTCTCAACATATTATTGATCACACCCCCAGAACAAAGCTCCTGAAGTTCATCGCACATCCTCCAGCCTGTTCATTAGTTGTATCCATTCTTGCAGTTTTGGTTCTCCAAAAGATCTTCGAAATTGTATATTCCTCTGACCATCAAAGTAGAAGTCCCTGACTGTAGCCTCAGGTTCTTAACAGACAGGTTTTTTGGGAATTAAACCTTAACAGGAGAGTTGTCCCAACCAGTGACAGAAATCCAGCCGGTAACTGGCTGGTTACCGGCAGTAACCGGATTTACCCGTGGGTACTCGGAACCAATTTACTGGCCAAGTTTGTTTAATTTCAAATTTGAATTTTTGAACGTAAAAGATGGATTCCCTAATGATGTTTACATTGTTTAACAGTAATATGATGTATTAAAACCTTTCGTGCTTGACTTGATGCTTTTTATTATGAATATATTAGGAATTTTCAATTGTTAATTATCCATAACGGTTTTTAGTGGTTTTCTCCTGTTTTTTTAGCCGTAACCGTTCGGTTTTCCGGTCATTGATTTCAAACACAATCTAAATTCGAATTTTGCCCGATTTTTCTCCGAGTTTTCCTATAGTCGTTACCGGCCCCTCGACGGAATTTCCTCCGGTAGCCAGCGGAATTTCTATCCTTTGTCCCAACCATTTACCCGTTCATATTTTGTTCTCTCAATGTTGTACAATGCTACTTGCCTGATTGTGTTACATCCAGTTTGTTGCTGACTAATAGTATTTGTGATCATGATCTGGTCCGTAGCTATTTGTGATCCCGCTAGATATTCGTACTAGTTTTACTTCATGACCTTGTTTAATTTGTGGAGTTTCTGCCTAACTGACCATCGTCGACGAGGCGAAGGTGTGGCGATGGGGCTGGCGTCGCTGGCGGCGAGATCACCAGCGGCAACAAATCAGGCGGCGGCGCTGGTCAATCTGGGCCTTCCAGGGCTCTTCCACTGTAGCGCCGGCAAGAAACGCGGTAACGAAGGGTTCTCAGAAGGTAATGACAGAATCTGACAATTTGCCACTTGACAATCTTCTTAAACTCGAAGGCGACAACAGATCAGAGCTTGCGGGCCTGGTTCATGAAATACAAGAGCTTAGCAAGTTTTTTTTTCACCTGTTTCGAAGTTTCTTCTGTGAGAAGAGAGGCAAATTCTGTTGCAGATGGTTGCGCTAACACATGCAAGCGAAAATCTCCAAAGATTGTCAACAGGGCTCCTGACCTTCTAGAAGCTCTTGTCAATGCTGCTGATTGTGATCCTGCTTCTATGGAGCAATAAACTCCTGTGCGTTGCTCTTTACTCGCAGCACTACGTTCAGCAACATCGACGAAAAGATAAGGAGATGATGTTGACGACACCATAGCAGGAAGACATTATGTCTGAGAACCCACAAACCACAATGAAGTGCAGTGAAATATTTTGTCAACTCCTGTACTCAGAGATAGCAGAGAACCCTCGACAGCTAGCGCTTGTCTGCCCAGCAACAGCGACAGTGCAGACATCTGCCGAAACTAGAGTAGCAGCCACACAAAAACCGCATCGATCGGTGCGAGTCGCTGCAATGGCTGTCGATTCGCAGCTCTGTCAGCTCGAGCATAAAACGATGGCCACGAGTACCATTCAAAGCAACGGCTCCGTCTCCACGGCAACTAGAAACTTCCGTAGAAAGCAGAAAACTTTTTTGTCTCAAAGAACGCACGCGAAACGAATCTCAGAAAGAACGAAAGTAAAACCTGCACTATGTGATTGGGTGGGACTTGGGTGGGGAATTGCCAGGCGATTCTAGGAGGCAGCGACCGGGTCAACCGTGTAGTGCGAAAGAGACCTGAATGGCTGGTCCAAATTCCAGGTGTGAAAATAGAGGAGAATTGAAATGATTAGAAAAAGGGGGAAATGATAAAAAAAATGTTAGGTCATGGCTCGACAAAAAAACTCAAGGCTCACGAGCTACTCGAGCTCGCAGTTGGCTCGGTTCGAGCTCGGAGTTTCTCCCAACGAGCCAAGCCCAGGTTGCAGCTCGGCTCTCTAACGATGAGTCCCAGAGCCACATGACCACATGATACATCCGTCCCAATTTCTACATGCACACGGGCCGGTGCCTTCTTCCTCCTCCGCCCATACCATTTCTCCCTCCCCTCATCCCACCTCCCGACCACCACCCTCTCTTCTCCTTCGCCGCCCACTCCGTCGTCTCCTGCGGGACTCCACCCGCTGTCGCGTTGCATCATCGTCACCAACGGGGCGGGCTTCATGGGAACCTGCGGTGAGTCTCTCCCACACGTAGATGCTTTTCCCCATCCATCAGCTAGACCTCCGGCTCCTAGCCCGCCCATCACCGTCACTCCCCGGTGCCGCCGCCTCCCCATGTCGCCGCCGCTCTCCCCACCCGGCCCCGCCGCCTATCCTTCTTCCTGCCCACCCTTGCTGTTGATCTATCCTCCGGCCACCCCTCTTAGCCGATCTGTCGTCCCGCACACCCCAAGGCATCGATTTGTCTCCCCGCCTATCGGCCGGTCAGCATGCAATCTGCTGCCGCTCCCCCTCTTCTCCTTGCCTGCCGGCCGCTCAGTCTTCCTCCCACCTCCCTTTTCCCTGCCCACCGGCCGGTCAGCATGCCGATCCGCCGCCTCCCTTCTCCCTGCTCGTCGGTCGGTCAGCCTGCGGATCCGCCACCACCCCCTAATCCCGCCTGCCGGCCGCTCATTCTTCCCTACCGATGCCCCTCCTTCGTCCGTGGTATTTGGTATGTGATTCTTGATTTCATCCTTGTCTTTGCTTTACCACTTGCTACAGTACCTAACTTTTAAACGGGATATTTTCTTAAGACGGGGTCTACAAGTTAAACGATGTACACGTTAAAAGCCCAACATCTGTACCATCCAAAATCGTAAGTGAGTATCTCTCTCCGTAATCAGACTGTAAATGTACTAAAATTCAAAAATTTCAGCCAAAAGCCATAAGCCGCAGCCGTTGCCAAACAGGCCCTCAATGTTTTGCTGTTGGATTTTATGCCCAAGTAATATTTTGCATAAGACACTACATTTCTCTTTCTCTTCTTTAATTCTCCCTCTACTTTATCATAAATCTTAGTTGTCATACTAATTAATATTATAGGCATTACTAACCATGACAGATTAGGAGTGCCCTTCCTAGAGTAGTGCTGCTCAGGCTGGGGCAAGTCCTAACTTCAGCGCTTCACCATGTGAAACGCTTCGTTCGCTGACCATCCGTTTTACCTGCTAAGGTTGTGCTGTTTTACACCTTGTTATAACTGGAGCGTATCAGATGAGACACCTTAAAATAATAAAGCGTACTGTTGCAATATAACTACCTGGTCATCGAGGAATTCAACAGCACAGAGAAAATGGCATGGATATAGAAAACTAACTAGCGGCATTCTTCTAATTGCAGCGATTTAAAGTAGCATATATATCAAATATATATATATATATATATCAAATTTTGCCAAAAATTGACGGAAAAACGGTTGTAGACGTTCGTATTAGCTTTTACAGATAGTTTTTGACTATGACTTATGATTTTGGTTTAAAAATAAATAATAGTGGCTGAAAAAACTTACTTTAAGAAAGAGGGACTGGACGGTAGGAAAAGTGAAGGAGAGATGCGTGCATGTGTATGTGACGGGAGTGAGATGAGTGGGGTGCGTGATACACCTGTGACCTCTGTCTTATTTTGGAGTGAGAGAAATGGAGAAACTGTTTCGAAAAATAGAATGTTCATATTAGATTTTAATTTTTTTAAATAAAAGTCAGAAGCAGATATTAATATGAATGTGGTTGAAACATACAAAAGCCAAAAACAAGAAGGGTGTTGATAAACATCATCTGGATGTTTTCTTTGTAACTATCATCTAGATTTGTGATCATTAAATTAGAGATTCAACGGTCATGAATTTTCCTCCACCCTCTCAAAAAAATCTTCTCCTAAGAAAAAACCGTTAAATCACTAATTCAATGATTTTAAATCCAAATAATTGTGAAGAAAAAAAGTACCCGAAAGATACCTACACACCGAAACAAGAAACACTGAGGTCCTGACATCCAAAATCCCACATTCCCACCCACCCGACCTTCCCTTCCATCTCGTTCACCGCCTCCGGCCAACCGAACCAGCTCGCGAGAGAGAGAAGGCATCAACCCCAACACCCAGTCAAACACTCCAATTCTCCCCCACCTCACGACTAGGCAATCTCCTCCCCTCCCCCGCCTCCCAAAACCCCACCCCGATCCCACCCATGGCGTCGGAGATCGAGGTGCTCGAGGACACCACCACGACCACCACCGCGGCGGCGGCGTCCACCGCCCCGCCCCGCAGCGGCGAACGGCTCGGGACCGGAGGCGGCGGCGGAGGACGAGTCGCTGAAGAACGACGTGTACACGGCGGCGGCGTACGGCGATCTGGAGAAGCTGCAGCGGCTGGTGGAGGGGGAGGGCCGACCGGTCACCGAGCCCGACGGCCTCGGATACCACGCGCTCCAGTGGGCCGCGCTCAACAACCGCGTCGCCGCCGCGCAGTACATCCTCGAGGTTCCTCCCGCCCGAACGCTCTTCGCGATTTGGCTTTATACAGTCGTTGTTTACTAGCGGAGGGAGATTTGGGTGGGTGGGTAGGTTGCGTCGTGATTGAAGCTATGTACTTCCTGAGCTGCACCTTTCATATACCAGAACTGTGGGTTGCTTACTAGATTGTGTTTGGTAGGTTTGGACCTTTGGGTGGTCGTCAATGTCTATGAACGGTGTCTCCTGGTTCGTGAACATTTACGCCGCTGTGAATTGAATGCTTGTCGTGGTGGTGCACTGGTGGGTTTGGATTTTCGAGTTGGTTGATGTAGAGAAATTTGGATTAGTGTAGGTTGTTATTGTTATATATATATATTATATAGCTGTGTATTTACTCTGTTGTGTGAGGGGTTTTCTGTATATATAACATAGCCCTACTGGCCGGATGAATACAAGCGCTATTCATAACATGGTATCAGAGTATACCTAGGGTTTTCGTTGTTGCCCGCTGTTTTTGGCCCGCTGGTTCATCCTCCAGCCGCCCCCACCACCGGTTTTGCCCACTGTCGCCGCCTCTTCTCTGCTAATGCTCTTCTCCACCTTAACCGTCGCCGCCTTTCTACCGATCTGCACCATCGTTGTCGCCACCGGGAGTCCACACGCCGCTGACTCTTCCACTAAGGGCTGTAGTGCTGAGCACAAGGGATATCGTTGTTGGGATCCTGTTGGCCGACGGATGCGGATTTCTCGAGATGTTACTTTTGATGAGTCTCGTCCTTTCTATCCTTGCCCTTCTCCTTTCTCCACTTTAGCATCTCTTGTCAAGCCACTTTCTTTCCTGACTTCTCCTTCCACCCCTATAGTCACCACTCCTCCACCACAGCCTTTGGTCTCTCCGGTGCCTTCTTTCCAGTCGATACCTTCTTCACCATCGGCACCCTCCCCCTGTTACTCATAACCTTGTTCTTTCTTATCCTCTCTATTATATTCGTTGTCCGCGAGTTGAGGATTCTTCTGATGTGCGCTCTTCTTCTGATGGGTCATCCTCTTCGGCTTCTCCTCCTCACTATGCTCTTCGCAATTGCTAGTCTATTCGGCCTCCTGAGCGTTTTGGTTTTGCTGCCGCTGCTCTTGCCGAACCGACCTCTTACCGTGATGCTGTTGCTCATTAGGAGTGGCAGCATGCAATGGCAGGGGAGATTGCTGTCTTTGAGCGTACTGGCACGTGTGATCTTGTTCTTCTTCCTGCGCGTATTACTCTTATCACGTACAAGTTGGTCTATAAGGTTAAGACCCGCTTTGATGATTCTCTTGAGCGCTATAAGGCTCGTCTTGTAGCACGTGGTTTTCAACAGGAGCATGGTCGTGACTACGATGACACCTTTGCTCCTGTCGCTCATATGACCACGTTCGCACTCTTCTTATTGTGACCTCTGTTCGACAATGGTCTCTCTCAGTTGGACATCAAGAATACTTTTCTTAATGGCGAGTTTTGTGAGGAGGTCTACATGCAGCCTCTCTTGGGTATTCATTCCTAAGGGTATGGTTTATCGCCTTCGCCGATCTCTCTATGGCCTCAAGTAAGCTCCTCGTACTGGTTTGATCATGTATCTTCTGTTGTCACCGCAGTTGGTTTCCCTGCTAGTGCTCATGATCCTGCTCTTTTTATTCACATTTCGTCTCGTGGTCAGACGCTTCTCCTTTTGTATGTTGATGATATGATCATTACTGGAGATGATTCTCAATATATCACTTTTGTCAAGGAGCGTCTTCATGAGTAGTTTCTCGTGTCTAATTTGGGTCCTCTTCGCCACTTTCTTGGAATTGAGGTTATTTCTACTCCTGAGGGTTTTTATTTGTCCCAAGAAAAGTATATCTAGGATCTTTTTGATCGTGCTTCTCTTACTGATCAACGCACAGTTGAGACTCTTATGGAGCTTAATGTTTATCTTCGTCCCACTAATGGTGAGCCTCTTACTGATCATACTCGCTATCGTCATCTTGTTGGGAGTCTTGTTTATCTTGGTGTCACTCGTCCTGACATTTCGTACCCTGTGTATATCTTAAGTCAGTTTGTTTCTACTCCTACTTAGCTCCACTATAGTCATCTTCTTCGAGTTTTGCGATACCTTTATGGAACTATTTCTCGTTGTCTCTTTTTCTTTTGCTCCAGCTCTTTACAGCTCCAGGCATATTATGATGCCACCTGGGCTAGTGATCCCTCTGATCGTCGGTCTCTCTCTGCTTATTGTGTTTTTCTTGGTGGTTCTCTCATCGCTTGGAAGACTAAGAAGCAGACAACATTTTATTGTTCGAGTGCTGAGGCTGAGTTGCGAGCTATGGCTTTGTTGACTACGGAGGTTACTTAGTTACGGTGGTTACTTGAGGATTTTGATGTTTCTGTTTTTGCACCGACTCCTCTTTTGTCTCACAGTATAGGTGCTATTAGCATTGCTAAAGATTCGGTGAAACATGAGCTTACAAAGTATATTGGTGTTGATGCTTCCTACAAGCGGGCACAGGTGTAGGACTAAGTTGTTGCTCTTCAGTATGTGCTTTCAGAGCTTCAGTTAGCAGATTTCTTTACAAAGACACAGACCAGAGCTCAACACAGCTTCTACCTTTCCAAACTTCATGTTGTTGATCCACCATAAGTTTGAGGGGATATTAGATACATATTATCTAGCTGTGTAATTACGTTGTTGTGTGAGGGGTTTTCTGCATATATGCCATACTTGTACGTGTATATATATTAGTTCATTGGCTTCATGATGAATACAAGCGCTATTCATAACAGTTATAACGGGAAATTAATGTGCTTTTGGTGTGGGCCTTTGGAGAGGTTTGTATAAACTTGATATGTTGCCATGGGAGGTTTTTCAGTTTCTCATTTAGCGTCTTGACTATAATCAGTTGAATGTCTTGGCCAGTAGTAGGTAGGTTTGGACAGTCATGGTACCGATGAGGCCTCACAATACATTATTCAGTCCCAAATTGTCTTGCAGCAGCCGTATATCCGAGTTGGTTAACTGCGTCCATTTGTCGCTCGTGGAAAAATTGAGGACATCAATTTGCTGGCTCTTGCAACAAGGCAGTTCAGGAAGATTTTAGATGGCTTGTATAGCATCCACCGGTTTTTTCCATTTAGGTCTTCAGTCTTCTGCCTTTTTAGTTTTAAGCAAGTGACGTTATGGTAGGCTATAGAGTCTACTTGTACAACTTGCTCCGAGATGATTACTCAATAGTATGCCTATTAATTGCATGAATGAACTTTCTCACAGCATACTTATACTGTGACAATACTGAGTATGTCTATCTTGATATCATAGTAGATAGTCAATATGTCATTCTGCTCAGGTAGTTGTGGTTGAAACATATATAGCTGATTTTGTTTGGTGACTCCTGTAAATGCCGTTAAGTGTTAACCTCATCCTTTGTTTGGTCGGGTGATGATTTTGTGCTTGGTCTTTGGACAGCATGGAGCGGATGTAAATGCTGTGGATCACACTGGGCAAACAGCACTTCATTGGAGCGCTGTACGTGGTCATATCCAAATTGCTGAACTACTTCTAAAAGAAGGAGCTAAGGTGGATGCTGCTGATTTATATGGCTATCAGGTCTGCATTCTGTCTTCTCTTCTGTGTGTTTGGTCCTTGTTTTGCCATTGTGTTTGCTTTTGGTTGTCCAGTGCTGGTTCACACCTGAATCCTGATAGCCAACTATGTTTTGTTGGTTGTTCGTGTCATGAACCGGGGTAGAGAGAGAGAGACTAGACGAGAAAGGCTTTGATATATTTCTCCTTGATTCCAATAGCATGCGGTAGCCCTCTTATATAGATGGGCTCCCCCTAACAGATCGAATCTAATTCCAATCCTATCTCTAACAGATATAGTAACTAATATCATATCTCTAATTATATCTCTAACACAAGGAATCTAATCTCTAACTCAAATAGAAACCAATCTTTAATTCCTAATAATAAACTGACTAGGCCTTGGGACCAAGGCCCACATCCCTGACATTACACTCCTCTCGGACATGTAGCTCGTCCTCGAGCTGCTAGGTGGTGGTCATGGCGCCAATGGAAGACCTTCGACGGTGTAGAAGATGAGCGGTGGTGGGGCCTGCGCAACCGATGAAGATGGCGGCTAGATCCAAGCGGAACAAGGCTAACGACGCTGAAAAATAATATATATATATATTATATACATTGATTTTTAATATTTTTGATTTTTAATAATTTTTGATTTTTGCCTTAACTTATTCTGTCGGTTTATAACCGATCGACACCTAATCGCATCGGCTTCTTTGACCGTTGGAGGAGCGGCGGTGCCGTCTGCGGATCGGCCACGGCTCCCATGAGCAGCGGCTGGCGGTCGATGGCAGCAGCGGGGTTGCGGCGTCGGCGGCGGCGGAAGCGGGCGGGCGGATGGCGGCGGCTGTGTGGCGCGGCATGCGCAGCGAGTAACTGGCGGGCGGATGCAGGCGGTGGTCTTGGCGGCGAGTGGGCGGCCGGGCGGAGGCGACCGGCAGCAGGCAGGCTGCTGAGCGGCAGGAAGAGGCATCCGCAGAGCAACATGCAGCGGCGGCTTCAAGCGAAGCGACCGGCGGCGCCGGCGGTTGTAACGCAGCGGAGGTGTCAGCGGCGGCGACGAACAACAGCCGGCCGTGGCGGCGAGAGACCGTGGTAACTTCGGCCGCGAGGAGGTCTCGCGGCGTCTGTAGCCTCCTTCGACGGCGGTCTTCTACATGGCGGAGATGGCGGCGGCGGCGATATTGCAGCAACCTGCGGTTAGCGGCGGGCGGCGGCGGTTGCTTGCGGACCGACGGGCGGCGGCGCGCTTGACAAGCGCGGTAAATAGCGACTGGCGGATCGCATGGCCGGCGGATTGGCCTACTGAGCGGCCGATTATGGAGTGGTCGGCGGCAGGCGGCAACAGACAGCGCGGAGCCGGCGGCGGTGGGCATGCAACACGGTGAGATGGCCCAACAAGGCGATAGTCAGCAGCGACCAATGAGTGGCGGCCGCGGCTCGGGCGGAGGCGAAGCAGGCGGATGCGGCCCGAGCGCGAGATGGAGGCGGCCGAGGGTCATGCGGCTGCGCCATCGAGAACGACGGCGATGGATGGTGCCGACCGGGATGGCGACGCCAATGGTGACGAGGGTGAGGTCGGCCTCATCCTCCTCGTCGTTCTGTACAAGCAAGTCGATGGGGCGAGATCACTGGTCCTCCTTGTTGCTAACGACCGCAGATCGATGTATGCCGTCTCCTCGCTCTGCGAGCGACCTCTTCTTGCTTTCTCCCGCTCCTTCGAGATCTTCTCAAAGAAGGCATACAAGTTGAGGTAGTCGTCAGCCCCCTTTGTTGTAGTGGCCATCTTATCGGCTAGCTTTGATTATGGCCATCGACTCGAAAGAGAGCAGTCGTAGTAACCATGGTAGCAGTCGTGGGAAGGGATCATTGCTCTTATACCAAGTTGTCATGAACCGGGTTAGAGAGAGAGAGACTAGACGAGAAAGGCTTTGATATATTTCTCCTTGATTCCAATAGCATGCGGTAGCCCTCTTTTATAGATGGGCTCCACCTAACAGATCGAATCTAATTCCAATCCTATCTCTAACAGATATAGTAACTAATATCATATCTCTAATTATATCTCTAACACAAGGAATCTAATCTCTAACTCAAATAGAAACCAATCTCTAATTCCTAATAATAAACCGACTAGGCCTTGGGACCAAGGCCCACATCCCTGACAGTTCGTTTGCCAAATTGATCAATTATTCACATCTTGTTGTCTCCAAGTTACAGGATCAGAGATTTACAGTAGACAAAAGAACTTACTCTGACTATATGATTTTTCTATATAAAAAGAAAGTCAAGAATCAATGACATTCACGCATGGCAGCGAATTTGTTTAAGTCAATATACTGCTGTTTGCAGGCCACACATGTTGCTGCGCAGTATGGTCAGACATCATTTCTTTATCATATTGTTGCAAAATGGAATGCTGATCCAGATGTCCCTGATAATGATGGAAGAAGCCCGTTGCACTGGTTTGTACCTTGTACTCTATGCTGCTTATTAGCCTACTACTGCTGGTGCACTCTGTAACGTATGGCCCCACAGAACTTGAATATCCCTTCTTATATTTCTTTTGTTTTTACGTATTACCTTGTAGGGCTGCTTACAAAGGATTTGCAGATTCTATACGTCTCCTTTTGTATTTGGATGCTTACAGGGGGCGGCAGGATAAAGAAGGCACGTGCTAAATTTATCTACTGCTCTTATTACCTGTACACAGAATACAACAGCTTAGCCATATCCTCCCAATTTTATCAGTTCACTTTGGAGCTTGAGATTTATTCTTTACTACAAATTCTGCCCCTAGGTTGTACTCCTTTACATTGGGCTGCTATTCGGGGGAATCTTGAGGCATGCACTGTGCTAGTTCAGGCTGGCAAAAAGGATGGCTTGATGGTGAAAGACAAAACTGGTTTAACTCCAGCGCAGCTTGCTGCTGATAAGAATCATCGACAAGTTGCATTTTTTCTCGTGAGTAACATGAACTATGTCATTTCTATTTTTGTATTCTACTTGAGCTATTCTTTTGTAGCACCTCAGAGTCTCAATGCACTAACAGTATCATCTAATAGGGATTCTGCCAAGTTTCTTGATATGATTTGCATAACGACATATACTAATAAAGTGTATGTATTTACATCAATTTTGATTTTATGCGCCTTCTGCCTTGTCAATTATTAAAACTGATTAGGAAGAACTGAGTTTCATGATGAGGTATTTTGGAATTTATTGAATGTGGCATATATATGCTTTCTGGACCTGGTAATCTGCATGTAGACTTGATATAAGTACCAGCCAAATGGCATGACTATTCTTACCACAGAAAACAGATACTATTTTGCCCAGAAAACATCATAAACCGGTACAGTACATATATAGAGGTAACCAAGGAGGAAAAATACTTTTTCTTTGTTGTGACCTTGCTGATGCTTAAATGCTCTCATATAGATTTTGTAGATTCCATGTGAGCTTAAGAATTGAAATGATCAGCAAATGATTTGTGATTGCTTTTGTAGATTTATACCTTTTCACGCCAAATATTTGTGATTGCTATTGTAGAATAATACTTTTTTACTTATCCCCCAATGTATATTATCTGGAAAAGAGCGATCATATTGACCTTGACCTGAAAGGACTTTTATTGCTGATATTTCAACAGGGAAAATCTATCTGAAACTTGATTTTCTTGTTAGAAACAAAAGACTTAGTTTGCTTGATTCCTTACAGGACAATGCTAGAAGGGTATATGACAGAGGATGTGATGGGAACACCAATTTTGGGAAGCTATCAAAATTAGGGCTTGCTCCTCTTCTTTGGTGTATTATTATTGGCCTGCTTGCTACATATATACACTATGTTATATCAGGTAAGCGGCATTTTTAATGTCTTTCACTTGCTTTGATCTTTCCATAATGTGGTACTTACTATGTTTCCTTCTTTTCAGGACAATATATCATGACTATGACAGCACCATTTGGGCTGTTTGCATGGTCAGGAGTTTTCCTTGCAACTGCTGGGTTGGTCATGTTTTATAAATGTAGCAGGTACTTGTGAAAAATTTTCATTTTGTTAATAGTTATGAAAAGTTGAAAAACAAAACGAAGGGCAGGCACATATTGCCAGCAAGTTGATCCATGCCAGTTACTATTTCTTGACAGTTTTGATACAGTAACAAAGTTTACTGTATGTCTTCTTGCATATTTGCACATGTTTGCATCATCTGACGTACGTATAGTCCCAACTCTTATATGTGTTAGATACATTACAAATTATTTAAACCGTTATACTCCTCTGTTCTTGCCATGCATATCTGTTGAAATTTTGTTATATGCAAATATCCTTCTACTTTCATATTAACCCCCAGATAGAGATATGCGGCCTTCATCAATTATCATTTAGCAACATGACATTGTCTTTTGCTTTCTGCAGGAAAGATCCTGGCTACATCAAAACGAATATGAGAGACTCACAAAACCAAAGGGATGATGTAAGTTTGAAAGATTAGCAGAGTTAATGTAGTTTTCTGCAAGCACCTTTATCTTCTGTTTGGACTTCAGTGGTTCTAGATTGATGTTTTTTCAAACTTAAGGCCAAACCATAATCTAAATTTTGCAATCCTAATCATGA
Source organism: Bonia amplexicaulis (assembly GCA_036346245.1). Lineage (NCBI taxonomy): Eukaryota > Viridiplantae > Streptophyta > Magnoliopsida > Poales > Poaceae > Bonia > Bonia amplexicaulis. The sequence goes on along the minus strand of CM070750.1, from coordinate 2,753,286 downwards.
ACATTTGTGCCTTTAGGAACCATTTTTGAAGATGGAGTTAGACAATCCTGCACTTCTGTCTGGTAATTGGTCACAGCTTTGTATAACCTGCAAAGTAAGTAGTACAGATCCAGCAATTTAGTTGTCTCTTTCCTAGATTGATATTCTTAGGCCTCTGATTTTCAAACTTCTTGTAATTCAACAGATTGTCAAACCTGTTCGTTCGAAACATTGCTCTACATGTGATCGCTGTGTTGAGCAGTTTGACCATCACTGCCCATGGGTATCTAATTGCGTTGGCAAGGTACTTGGCTCTTCTGTTATTTTATACTTGTTTAGCTGTGATCAAATGTAGTTATCATCTCTTCTGGAGATGAATTGGCAATTTATGTTGCATGCTGAATTTTATTGAGACAGAAGATTATGCAACCATCTCTCTCTTAAGTTACTGTAACATTATGAAGATCATTGTGCTCCCCGTTTGCCAATTTTTTTAATATTTTCCTTTTGTTTGAATTTATTCTTTTGAATATCTGCATGTCCTTTGGTCTGATCTATAGTGGACTGTAACTGCAGAAGAACAAGTGGGAATTCTTCATGTTCATCACTCTAGAAGTTTTTGCAATGATCATTACTGGTTCTGCTGCCATTATAAGTATTGTCTAAGTCCTTTGTGGCTTTGGCCTTATAATTTGGATTGGAAATTTTCCATAAGCTTCACTGCTGCCTGTCACAGGGATCGTAAGAGACCCAGCTTCTGCAGCATCCTTTGGTGCTTGGCTTAGCTATTCTGCTGTTCACCATCCTGGGGCAGTTTCTTTTTTCGTAATGGACCTTTTCCTTTTCTTTGGTGTTGCAGTTCTAGCAGTAGTTCAAGCATCGCAGGTATGTCATTGATTATCTTTGTTAACTTTATCTTTTTTTACCTGTGATACCACGTTATTTTGTTTCTAAACTCGTGAAGTTACTGGAATACCTGTTTGTTGTATGTACAGCCATCAATATTGTTTGATTACCAAGTTGAACATAAACTTCAATAAACACCCTGAATTTGAAAAGGAAACTACTCTACTGCCTTTATTGGGGTTTGCCTCCGAAATTTGTGAAGCCTCGCTGGGATTATCAAATCCACATGTCGTTGTCAGCTTGTTGATGAGTATATCACCTATCAACACTGTAGGACTAACATTAAAGGTTAGGCAATAAAACTAAACAATAGGCAATAAAATTGCTATGATATTTGAAATTCAGTAGCAAAGTTGGGAATCCAATTGCTGAACGGAGCTAAAATCAAGGTCAGATGAGAAATGTTGTCTGCTTATTTGATTATTAATTAGCTTTTCTGTGAGGTTTGTGTGTCAGATAGTGTTTTCCATCTAGTAGCTAACCTTTCCAAATATATGAGGGGCATGTGTATCTGTTGTAGGAATACGAATAGGCTATACTAGCATGCAATAAAAATTTCTATCATGTAAACCAGAAGGCCATACGAGTAAAAGACCATAAATCGTTACCATTAGACGCACAGTGCAGTGGAAGAAGTGTTGGAGCAGCCCGATCCAACGTCACCCGCGTCGATGTAGTGAAAGTAGTCGATCGTCCAACGTCCTTGACCGCCAATCATCTCCTCCAGCAGCCCATCGCATTCCTCACGTACGTTGCGGATCGTTCTCGATCAGCGTAGCAACGCCTCTACAATATCCACACGTCTAAGATTGGGACGCCGTGCGCCGGTGTGCACGGCAAGGCCTTCGGAAGGAAGTGGCTAGAGTTTCGGTGGATGGTGCAATCTACTACTAAAAGCCCCACGCCGCTCTTTATATATGGGGCTGTTCTTTTTTGCTGCGGCTTATGACTTTTGGCTGAAATTTTTGAATTTTGGATGTTTAAGGTACAGATTACGGAGAGACCGATACTCACTTACGATTTTGGTTGGTACAGATGTTGGGCTTTTAACGTGTACTACGTTTAACTTGTAGACCCCGTCTTGAAAAAATACTCCGTTTGAAAGTTAGGTACTGTAGCAAAAGTCAAAAGCCGTCCGGCTTCTCGCCAGCCGAACATGCCCTATAGCCCCTTTAGTGAAACCCTACGTTAGGAGCCTATTAAGGTGTGAAGCCCACGATCTAGAAACCTCTTTTCCAATCCACAAGTCGGTAGCGGTTCCTAACAGGACATAGAGACTCCCAAACACATAAAGATCATGGTTGTCATGGTGGACTTGGCGACAACGGCGACTGCTGGGCACCAGGACGCCATGGCGTCCAGGCGGGCGCCATGACATCCTCCAGGCGTGGTACGGCGAGCAGGAGACAACATGTAGAGACAAAGCTAAGAGACAATATGCAGAGAGTGCAACATCTATCATAGATCCAACAACTGAGCAAGTAGACCACAGATCAGGCAAAATAGGGCAAAAACTGAGCAAGTAGACCACATATCAGAGAAGTGAAGAAGAAAACGAAAATGGAACTTGCTTTGATAAGAAACATAGCAACAACCAACAAAAGCAGAAGAAGAGGGAGGCTGGCCAGGATTTGAAGCTGTCGTTGGCCATACCTAGCCCTCGAGCCGTGTTGCCTTTGCTGTTGGTCGTCGTGCGCCACCCTCGAGTGGTCGAGTCATTGCTGCCGGTTACAGTGTGCCCGCCCGCACGAAATCGCCACTGCCTCACACATCCACCGCCAGCACGAGCCACTTAAGCAACTGAGAAGGCATGTTAGGGTTTAGACGTTACCAACTTATTAGATGGGTTGTGTGGGGGGTCATATGTGCAATTCACTAAGCCAGGCCAACTGCCCAAGGCCTATCTAACTCGACGCATCCCTCGTCACTTCGTCTTCCTGTTCGCATGTCGCTCCATCGTGCTTCTCACCTCCAACCTCCATCACGCCGCTGCTCTTCCCCTCCACTTCCCGTCTTCCCTGTGGTCTCTCCATCACCTCGACGCAGCTAGCCCGCCTCGCACCCGCCCACGCCGCCCCACTGAGCTCCACCGAGCCACCTAATTGCCACCCAGAGTGTCGCCGTGGACGACTGGAACTCCTGGGCGTTCGCCTAAATTGCCAAGGCGCGACGGACGTCCATGGCATCACCCCTGCACCACCGCGACGCCTAAGTGGAGCCGTGCCTAACGATACCAGATTGAACTCAAGGCGAAATAAGTGACATCTTATGATAGTTCGATCCTTCTCTCGATCTTGTGGTGGATTACTTTGTTGTAATTAACTCTTCAACCAAAATAGGTATAGGTATGCACTTCCCTTATCCAACTACATCGAGGGGTTTAGAGATATATCTCCTGTTAAAAAGGAGGGGCAAATTTTATCTTGATCGCTCACATTCCTCCGTATGTTTCATAGTAAGCCCGAACGATACCTTATGACTATCCATTTACGGAGTAGCATGCGGCAACCCCTACATAAACTATTACACATATAGAAAATTATGATAACCTCAGATCTAAGGATCTCACATACACTATGTATGAAATCAACTGATAACACTTAAAAATATAACAATTCTCAGTGTCTCAAGGTGGGTCAATCCAACAATATGTTCTCTAACATGTACCCACATTATTAATTTGGTATCGCATATTCATGATCTGTGAAACGTAATCATCAATCAATACATGTGTTGATCCATAAATCATAAGTGTCCTATATAATGATATAAGATCAGGGGTGTTTAGAGTAACATCATAAACATAAATAGAGAATTTCACAAACAAATCACATACTTGCCAATTAATATAAATGATAGTTCGTTCGAGGGACAAAATAACGTATTATTCAAAAGTTTGTAAACATAGAAACGATACAATCATCTCTATGATCGCTATTAGAGCATATCACCAACATCTGCACTGTCTATGCTGTTTTGATGCCTTACTTCCATCTCCATTGCAGATAGCAAGGAACATTACAACAAACGAGATGGCAAATTCCATGAGATACAGTTATCTAAGAGGTCCAGATGGCAGATTCAGAAACCCGTTCGACCATGGGGTGCGAAAGAACTGCTCCGACTTCTTGTTAAACGGATGCAATGAGGACATTGAGCGGCTCGAACATACATCACACACTGATGAAGAAATGGGAATGATACAGATGACAAGTGCAGTCTCATTGAATGGCCTGGGCCCTTCCCATCATGGTAATGGCACTCACCAAGCTTGTGCTGATTCACATGCTAACTTAAAATCTCACAATCAAGTAAGTTCATCTCAATGTTGCGACCACAGTAAGAAGACTGATAGGATACCGTTGGGCCTAGGGTTGGGCCTTGGGCGAAACAGTGCTTCCCGGCAGTATGTCCGGTCTCTTCCACCATTGTGATTCATGAATTGGAGATCATTTGTGCTCTCTCTGTAGATTGCATGTGTTCACTGCTCAGGCTCCATTCGTTTAGCTGCTTGTGATGTCTTACCATATAGCCTTGGCTTGTTGTCGGGGCACTAGCTGTGGAAAACTCGGGTCCATTTACCGCCAGTAATGTGTGTGGTGAATACATAGGAGATGGAGGTAGCAATGGGCTCATGAATATCCGCTGATTTGCAGTTCGGAAATGTCACTTGACTCCTGCAAAAAAGATAACAATTTTGTGCAGATGCAGCAGCGTGAAATATCTTTACTGTTACTGTATCCGTCAGGTTCGGCAGTACTCCAGTTGTTCAGCACCAACCATAGGACTTTGGAAAATGTAGTTGTATATTCAGAGAATTGTAAATTGACTAGTAACTTACTGCAGCATAAGCTGCTTTCCTATTTTTCATTTATTTTCTTGCTTAGGATATTCTTACGCGTGACGAAAAGGTTTTGCGGGTGTTGCATTATGATACCAAGTTGGTCCTTGTTATATATTGGTGTTTGTCTGTACGGAGTACAATGGTTTGAGTGCTTTATGTTGAGGAACCGTCGTTGGCAACTAGTCTGATCGATTACTCTGCTTATGCAAAACCAGATCAATCACAAAAGACAGAAATAGTAGATTGAAAATACAGAGAAATAGAGAGAACTTCTAGTCTTTTTTATTGCTTTTTTCTGATTTCGTATACAAAATAGTCAATAGTACTCTCTGTTTATAGCTTAGTGTTGAGATGTCCACCATAGGTTAAGGCTTTAAGCCCAGACCTAGGTTTCTTAACACTCCCCTTGGGCACTCATCTGACATGTTCATGCCTAATCAAAACTCCATAAAAATATAGTGAATTTTTGGAGAAAGAGTACACGATACATGTTATGTTGTGTTGCACGAATTGCCTCATTAAAAATCTTGGCCGAGAAACTTCAGCAAAACTCGTCAAGGAAAAAAGAGTACAATTCACCTAATTTCATTTAATCTTCAGGAATTATTTTTGGGTACTCGATCTTCATGATCAAGTTTTAATAATAAGCTTGAGAAAATTCTCCCACTGAATTCTGCACTTTTCTAAATCTCATAATTTCAATTTCTCGTACACATCTTTCAAACTAGATGTTGGGAGTGACTTAGTGAAGAAATCTGCAAAATTTTCACATTACTTAGTATGCAGTATCTTAATTTCGTTCATCTTTTACAATTCATAAGCATAGAAGAACATATGGTTGATATACTTTGTGAGATGACTCTTCACGTAGCTCGTCTGTACTTGTGCAACATAAGCTGCATTATCTTCATAAATAATTGTGGGAGATTGCATAATATTCATCCCACATGACTACTGGATGTGGTGAATCATTCGTCGGAGCCAAGCATATTCTCGTGCGGCTTCGTACAGTGCTATAATTTCTGAGTGGTTCATCGAAATTGTTAGAAGACTTTGCTTAACGATTTTCTGAAGGTGTCATACTGTTGTCAGGTCTCAACTGGCTCCCCTTCTGGTTCTGGGGAATTTCAGTGATCGTCCCCGTTACTTAGGATTCGAGGGGCTGGAGTTCTCGTCCTTTTATTCTGAGGCCTCTGAACGGAATTAGGGATACCTTCAACTTTCTTTGGTATTTCAACCCTTTTCCGTGCATTGCGTGCAGGCACATGCGACTTGGTCACGCTCTTCAAATCACTGAAGTGGTCAGGCAGTTGATTTGCTAATGCTTGCAAATCAATGATCTTCTGGATTTCTCTATTTGGTTCACTAGTGCGCGGGTAATGTGCATGGATTCCTGTGGTTTGCCACGTAATTTCTCGATATTTTTCATCAAGGGGTTGATTTCCTCCCCCTAATGTTGGGAAATTATCCTCATCAAATATGCAATCAGTGAAGTGAGCAGTATGCAAATCTCCTGTCATAGGTTCTAAATACCTGATTATAGATGTTGTCTCATAACCAATGTATATCACAGTCTTTCGGAGAGGACCTATTGTAGTACGCTGTGGAGGGGGTATGGGTACATAAACCTTGCATCCAAACCTCTTGAGATGAGAAAATTTCGGCGCTGACCCTTTCGCTAGTTGCATAGGTGAATGGATGTTGTAGGCCGATAGTCTAAAGTTGATAAGAGTTGATGCATGCAGGATTGGGTGTCCCCAACATGTAGCTGATAAATTACAATTTTGCAAAAATGGCCGGGTAATAAATTTGATTCTCTTAATTAATGCTTCTGCTAGTTCATTCTGAGTGTGGACATGCGGTACAGAATGGTCAACTATAATTTCCATTGCTATGCAATAATCATCAAATACCTTTGAAGTAAATTCTCGGCGTTGTCCATTCTGATGGACTTTATGTGATGATCAGAGAAAATATTTCTGATACGAATTATCTGCGAGATCAGCTTTGCGAAAGCATGGTTTCTCGTGGACAATAAACATATGTGCGACCATTTCGAGGAAGCATCGATGAGCATTATGAAATATTTAAATGGTCCTGATAGTGACTGTATGGGACCGCAAATATCTCTTTGGATGCGTTCCAGGAATGCAGGGATTTCATCATTCACTTTCAAAGTAGGTCTAGCAATTAATTTCCGATGGCACATGCAGGGCACACAAAATCTTCATGATTCGGGAAATTCTTTACATTAATATTATGCCCCTGTGAATTGTTAATTATATTTCTTATCATCCTAAGACCTGGGTGCCATAATCTGTCATGCTAGAGATAGAAAAGTTCAGAGCTTTTAAATATTGTTTTCAGGGCAGTATAGGTTGCAGGTGCCTTGATGTTGGTGTAGTATAGCCCAGTTTCTAATGAAGGAAGTTTTTCAAATACCATTTTTCAATTTTTTCGCTCGTAATGAACGGTATTCCTTACCGTACCCTTCTTCAGTCTAAACATGGAAACCATTTGCGCGATTATCCTTAAAACTTAGAAGAGTTCTAGTCGATTCTGAGTGCAATAAGGTTTCTTGAATGACCAAAGTTGTGCCCATTAAGAGTATAATTATGGCTCTTTCTGAACCTATTGTACAAGCATCGCTACCGGTGATTGTTGTAAGGCTGCCAGTATTCTTATTAATCGACTGAAAGTACTGTCTCTCTTAAGATGGTATTCGTTGTGCCGCTGCCAGCTAAGCACACTTTCTACATAGGGCGCCACACGTGTTCTAATATATGGTATTTTATTAATATGTATTAGAAGGCAATTAACACATAAATAAAATACTTCAATATCAGTACGTATCATGCCATTATAAACTGAATAAATGAATGAATTATTCAAATATCATCCAACCATCACGAGAAAATAAAATTGCTTAAGTACCATCCATGCAAATTCTAACTTATTCTTCCACACAAAATAAATGACAATTAAAGTCTAAATGCATTATGTGTATTAGATCGAATCGCTAAAAATCGAGACTTAATGCGCTATTTTCTCAGGGGTGATATGCTCTTCGAGAGAAATCATGGCGATGGTAACTGCAAGGTCAAAAGGGGATGATGCGGCCTCGGACACGGTCACCCTCTCGGTTGGAGCGGAAGTTCGCTATGGCGATCGGGATCGGGGCTTGTTGGAGTCAGACTTTGACACTGAGGCCACTGAGGCCACCCCCGCGGTTCCTCCCGAGGCGGACACCCAACGGACCCCACTAGGTGTCGTTGTTGTCCCCGCGGTTCCTTCTGAGACCGAGCGGACACCCCAACGGACCCCACTAGTTGACGCCGGAGGTAAGCTTGACTCTCGATGTACTCTCCCGTGGGGCTTTCATGCGGGCTTTCCTATCTCGATCGGAAGTTGCGGCTTTTATCGGTGTGAGACACGATCCGCTGGCCGTGGAGAAGTTTCGAGGCCCGAGCTAGGGCCACGAAGTCCCTCCGCCAAGGACGATCGCCCCTAGAGACCCGGGTGTGGCATCGGAGGCACGGCGTCCTCGAAATTGTCCCTTGAGGAAAGGGACCGGGCTCTGGGCGACGCCTCAGTGGCGGCCTGGGATGCCATGATTGCTCTGGAAGGCGCCCTCGAGGACCTCTCTGTCGATGTGCTGCCTCGTGCCTTTGGCCCCAAAGACCTGCCGTGGACACTCCGCCGAATCGGCGAGGCTTCCGGCCTCACTCTCAACGCCGCCAAGGCCTTCGGTAACCACTGTTCCTTCGTGACCTCACGCCTCGCCTTCACGCTGCTTCAGCACCGAGGCTGTCGTCACGTCGACGAGTTGGCCGACCCTCGGCTGGAGATGCCAGCCGGAGACGTGGTGATGTCAAGCGCCGTTCGCACCGTCCGCCGCACCGTCTGGGCCTTCCACGACCGAATCTGGGACTACATCGGGGAGGCCGCGGAAAATGTTGCGCTACGACGGACTTTTCTTGGCGAGGGGACAGGCCGATGGCTTGACGAAGTCCCGCAGCGCAACGAAGACGGTGCTGCCGCCCCGGAGCCTCGCGCAGACCCTCAGGTGTGATGCCGGGGTCTTAGTGTATAGGCGTGAGTTGCAATGTATCCGCTCTTTTTGTAATCCGGCATCGTATGGCCGCCCCCCTTTTTATGAATGAAGTGAAGATTGCCCAAGTGTTTTGATTGCTTGTATTGTTTTGCCCCAAGCAGATGCTTGATAGGGCCCGGTTGCTAGTCTCGGACCTCATAGTTCGACGGCGTCTTCGGCATTGGGGTTGGGCGGAGGACTCGTTGAACTTCTGGGCGTCCCAGACTTCAGCGGGTGATACTTCGGCGCGGGAGCGCATTAAGGTGGAGCCGGAGGAGTAGCGACGCTAAGCACTCGGAGGCACATGTAAACATTAGCTCTTCACACATGTAATCACCGAGTCTCTGTAATCATTCTTTCATGAATGCAACTAGGACCTTGGTTGGAATGCTTGTTCCTGTCACTTGTCACGACCACATAGGACTTGGCGCTCCGACCAACCCGTAGAACTTAGCGCTCCGTCGTTACGATCCCTAGCCGAGGTAGACGCTCAGGCGCTCTATCCCCTACCCTTCGATGTAGCGGCAGAGCCAAAGTAGGCGCTCAAACGCTCCGTCCCCTACCCTTGAGTGGCGGCGGTGAGCCGGCGCCTGGCCAAGTAGGCGCTCGGCGCCTGTCCCCTACCCTTCGAGTGGTGGCGGTGAGCCGGCACCTAGTCGGTTGGCGCTCAAGCGCTCCATCCCCTACCCTTCGAAGTGGTGGCAAGTAGAGGCATCCTAAGTAGCCTAAGTATACTCCGTGGAGTGCGCGCGGAAACCGCGTGTCTTATTTAGACTCCGTGGAGTGCGCGCGGATACCGCGTGTCTTATTTAGACTCCATGGAGTGCGCTTCCGTGGAGTGCGCGCGGAGACCGCGTGTCTTATTTAGGCTCCGTAGAGTGCGCGCGGAGACCGCGTGTCTTATTTAGACTCCGTGAGTTGCTTGGGACGACAAGTTCCCGACGCTTTATACTCTGCGGAGTACGCGGAGGCTCTAGGCCGTCATGCGATTTTTTATACTCCGTAGAGTTGCTCGCGGAGACCGCCCACTTGCCCATGTGCTAACCGCTATTGTGGTAGCAGCGAGGTAGAGCAGGAGGGGAGCCTCTGGTGCTGGGCCGACCAGTGCGGGAGGGCTTGCGGCCTCACTCCGCTGCCCTGGATAGGAAGCGACTTAGCGTGGCCGTGCGGCTAGTGAGCCTCTGGACCTCCCTCGCGGTCTTGGGCGGCTCCGTGGCGGGGGTCGCGTCGACCTTGCCGGGGTTCGCTTGGATGCCGCGTCCGGACACGAGGAAGTCCATGAACTTCGCCGCCTGCACGCCGAAGACGCACTTGTCTGGGTTGGGCTTGATTCCCGCGTCGTGCGCTGTCGGATCCCTTCCCGAGGAGACAAGACGTGTGGCAGGACACGATTGGCAGGTCGTGGGCTGTGTAGCGGTGTACACGCTCACGCAACCTTGTTCCGTGGATGCGAGCCGAAGTCAAAGTCGGACTCGTTCCGCGGGGTTGAAGCCGGCGTCGTGCCCGGCTGCGGCTTCGATGGCGATGTTGTGGTTCTCTGCTCGTTCTGGCGCAGGCTCCGCCGCTACCACTAGCGGGGTCTGCTGGCTGCGAGCCCCTTGCATGACTCGCACGGCTCCGCGGAGGTCCGCCAACTCTCGTCGCATCATGCCGTGGTCGTCGATGGCGCCCTCCGCTGTCGGCGTGGTTGCGGCGGCCGGAGCTCGGGTTGTCTGCGTCGGGTTGGCGGCCACCACGGCTTGCGCTCGGAGCCTCCCAACACAGCCGGTGCGATGGACGCCATCGTCGGTGATAGGGTCGTCGTTGCCGCCAGAGCCACTTGTCACTTCCACACCGGGTGTGGGGGCGGTGCCCATCTTGCGCGGCATCGGCGGGGGCTACTCCAGCGACGATCGGTACTACCCATGCCGACCGCCGCGCTAGCCGTGGTATGAATGTTAACGTCGGCAGCCGCAGCGCCGGCGTCGCTATCTACGCCAGCAACCAACGCAGCAGCCCTAGCATCGATGAGCGCTGCCGTCGTGCTTCCCTTCTTCCTTGCTGCCGACGATGAAGCTTTCTTGGGTGCCATCCTCTTCAGATTTTGAGGCTTGCTCAGTCTTCCCCACGGACGACGCCAACTGTTGTAATTACAGACCAAACAGTACAGAGTGTTAGTAGAGATGTTAGGTGAACAATGCTTGGGGGTGCTCCCTAGCCCAGACAGCTTTATATATATTTACATGGGGAGTATTTTACAATTATATCCTTACACCCAAGTATCCCTCTCAAGGGCATTTATGTCATTATACAAGTCCCATTTTGGGCTTTACAACCTTCTAGAAGGCCGGCTGGGTTTAGGTGGGGGCCACCCCTACAACAGACTGCGAAGGCGAAAACGCTCGGTGAGCTCGACTGCGGGATGCGAAGATCGAGGGGGTGGCTCAGCTATTTATACCCGGACCTCGAGGAATCCACGACAGGCACGAACGCCGAGTCCAGGGTGGAGACGCACGGACGCCGAAACGAACTCATCTCGCGCACGACGGTGGGATTCCACGAGGAAGACGATGAACAGTGCTACCGCCATCCGATGGATGACACGTGGCATCGCGGGGGATCGGACGGTGGACGGATGAGGCGGGCGGTAGATGGATGGCGCGGCGGCGGTCTTGTGCGGATGGGCGGTCAAGGAATGGGCTTTGGCCCATTAGGGTTTTAGGATTTTCTAGGGCTTTCTATTTTCAGAAATTCAAATAAAATCTCTTGAGCTCTAGAAAATAGCAAATAAATCCTGAAAAAACCTTGGGGCATAAGGAACCCAAATAAAATACTTCTAACAAATGTTCAAGTTTAATTTAGTCACATTAAATCCTTTTATTTAATAAAAATATATTTTAAGCTTTAATTAATTCTAGAAAAAAACCAAATAGTGAATTTTATTTTAAAAGCTTCAAAAAGGCTCTGAAAATCAGGATGTTACAGTGAGTCAATTTCTTTCCGTACCTAGTGCCTAAATGGGTCTATAGAATTTGGGGGTGTTATATGGTAGCTATACATCTTTTACCTTTAAGCTATTTGGCAGATTGGCATCCTTTTCCGTTTAGATATTTGACTATACAAAAAACCAACCTTTAAGCTGAGGAACCCTTCTTTTTTTCAGCTGAGATACGTGGACGTGATTGGTGCAATGTTGTTACATGCCACGTGGATACTCCACAGGCATATGTATGGCGTCTTCAGAACTTTGTTATCGGTGAGCATATTCTGACACCATCGTCAGGCATTGAGTCACCAATTAAGGTAATGCTTGTTGTTGTAATTTGTATGTATGAAATTCTCCTTGTAGGCTAGTAGATCAATGCAACCTTTCTTGGGACTGCTAACATTTAGAAGTTAGATGCGAAAAGTATTTGCCTATTTGTTTTGTAAGTATTCTTTTCTTTCTCTCACAGGCGTGTACCATAAGTGCATGTGGTAATTTTACTGTCTTGGGCAATGAAGATGGTTGGATTGAAAATTTTAACCTTCAATCTGGGATTAGTCATGGTAGTTACATTGACACTTCGTTGGCAATGCAATGTGCACATGACAGGGCAGTTGTTGGATTAGCTTGTGATGCTACAAACGGCTCTCTGATTAGTGCTGGATACCATGGTGACATTAAGGTTTGAGGCTCTCTGTTGCACTTTAGCTCAGTTGTAGTTAATTCTGCAGCATGTTTTGTAGGTGTATAAGCAGCTATCTACTGTACTGAACGATATTTTGTGCACTTTATTTCATCTTCTATGTCCTTAACAACTGGTTAAAATGTTTCCTTTACTGTTCCTCTTCTAGTCCTACAATCAAGAATACCTGTGTGTTGCACTGCCAACTGTTTGCATGAATTTAGTTACTTTTGAACTTTTCTTTACAGTATGAGTAAACTTATCCACGATTACATTACTTAGCTATAGAATCGTCTCCTCTCAGGTGTGGGATTTTAAAACTTGTAAGTTAAAATCTAGTTTGAATGTTGGTAAATCTGTCACAAAGATTGCATATCACCGGGCAAATGGTACTATTCAACATATTTGGCTATTCCCTTGCAAGATTCTTTGGATAACTTTTTTGCTATTTTACGACAGGCCTTCTTGCTACTATAGCAGATGACATAGTACTTATATTGTTTGATACGGTGGCCTTGAAAATGGTTCATAGATTTGAAGGCCATACAGACCGTATCACTGATTTGTGTTTCAGCAAGGATGGAAAATGGCTCATATCATCTAGTATGGATGGGATTAGAATATGGGACATCAGTTTAGCAAGACAGATAGATGCAATGCACGTCGATGTATCTATAACATCTCTCTCTATGTCTCCTAATATGGATGTGTTGGCAACCACCCATGTTGATCAAAATGGCGTGTATCTTTGGTAAGCTTCTGTTGCATCTCCTTGTACTCACCTGTGATTTTGTATGCACTAGGTAGATCTCAGCAAAATATCATAAGATTTCTAGTTGGTATAATTTCCACAAAATCATGACAAATCTCATTGAGGCAACTAAATACTATTCTCTGTCCATCCTGTACCAATATATACACAACTAAATTTCCGTACCCATCACATACAAGTAACCAAACAAACCACCTACACGGTCTTATAAAGGATGAGCTCATCCCTGCACGATCCCCGTTTTGTTTTTTAAATCTTTATTTTCTGTTGTTTTAGCACAACTATGCCAAAGCTCAAGAGCATGGCAGTATAGGTAAGTTGACATTATTATCAATTGCTGCTGACTGATAGCCAGATAGAACAACTTCTGAAAAATTGCTTTTAAAAGTCAGTCTCCAGCATGTTGTTTTTGGCCCAATTTTGGTTATCACGGAATCACGTTGAGCACAGCTTTTCAGCCCATCTCATAAGGCCAACTTAGTGATATGCATTTGCAGTTTTGCTTTCCAACAAAGAAATGTTCTCCCCACAAGTGACCTTTGCAAATATGTTAGGCTGCAAACTTACTATTGGTGCTTTGTTTAAAACCTTTTTTTTTGTGAGACGTGTTTAAAACCAGTTGAATACATAGAGCACAGACAACTTTGAATACTCAAGATGGATAACTTCAATTGCTCCTTCTTTAGTTGCTAAGCTCATTTCTGCAATGTTTCTACTTCATAATATTCTACCGTTATGGATAACAAGCATAGTATATGCCGTTCTGCCATTTTTTATCTTATATATAATCTTGTATTTTTGTTAATAACTTTGACAGGGTTAATCAAGCATTGTTCTCAGCGTCAACAAATGTTGATAATTATGCAAGTGGTAAGCATGTCAGGAATGTCCGTTTGCCAACTGTTTCATCAACAGAAAGATCTGAGGAAGAACCCGTTCATAATTCAGAAGATTCAAATCAATCAAATATTAAACCATTTGTCATAATGGATCACCGATCACCAAATACCCAATCTGATCACCCTCTCTTTACTTCCCAAGGAGTCAATGGCAAAGTTGGACAAATCTTGACATAATAAAGGTAATGTACTTTTGTTCTCGTTTTAATCCTAAGTTTCTACATTGCAAAGTAATGAATTATCAATTGTGTGACCTGCATTACTATGTTACTTTAAATTATATGTTTGTTTTGTGTTAAAGAGTGACTAGATTTAAGTGCTCATCATCATATTTTTGTGTCTGTAGGTTCGAAATAAACCAACTGAGCCACCAAAGAAACCTGAGAAGGCGCCTTTTTTCTTGCCCTCGGTTCCATCCCTTTCTGGGGAGATATTGTTTGAGCCCCCTCCCAGCAGTAAAGAAACAGACAGCAGCACTACTGAGAACACGAGTCATAAAAAGATGGTTGATCTCTCCTCTCACTTCAGTCTGTTGTTACAATCCTGTGGAGAAACAAAGAACTGTGAGTATTTATAAGTATCTTTGCTGAAATACATTTACCTTAATAAAACTCATTTTAGCTTAATGACGAGACTGTAAGAAGTCTAATTGTTGCTCAAAATTCTTTATTTGCTGTTACTATTATGTAGTTATTTATAATGCCATAACTTTCAACCAGAAACTAGGCCAATAATCTGGAGATATATATTATCGTTGTGGCATGCTGGTGATAATAAATATTAGGCACTGAGTCGGAATCAGTTTTGCAGATTCAGCATTCACTGACTACCTGAAAGGCCTATCGCCATCATCTTTAGATATGGAACTACGTATACTACAGACAATAGATGATGAATCAGAAAATTTGGAGCAGAGACCTGAGCTCCAATCCATTTCATTGCTGTTGGAGTACTTCATTGATGAGCTTTTCTGCAGGAATAACTTCGAATTTGTTCAGGCTGTTCTGAAATTGTTTTTGAAGGTATATTATTTGTATTAATCAGTCTCTTCTGAAATTGTTCTTGAAGGTATAGTATTTATGTGCCATCTTAACCCATTAAGTTTGTACTTGGAAATTTTTATCTTTCTTGGAAGCAGATACATGGTGAAACAATAAGGCGTCACTCAGTGCTTCAGGACAAAGTGAAGAAGCTTCTAGATGTCCAGAGCTTTGTTTGGCAGAAGATAGATAAAATGTTTCATAGTGCACGATGCATGGTTACATTTCTCAGCGACTCGCAGTTTTAATAGCGAGTGATTTCTTATCATTCGATTTGTCAAATGGATTAACTTCATTTACTGGCTCAAGTTTTCCTATTGCCACAAGATTTATTATGCTGTATTACTTAGTTGGAGCAAACATATTGTAGAGCTCAACTCTCCAACATTGCAGTTATCTGGTTGAGTTTTTTGAAATACATATATATAGTTTGTGAAAGGTTGTTTCTTCTGCAGCTTTGTCTTCAATAACTCAATCCTCTATTTGCTTGTCCCCGCAGGTTCAAATCTCTACAAACCAATGCATAAGTGGTGTCTATGTGGCTGTTGTACCATTCTCCTGTATCTTACCATTTCGTTCGTCGCAGTAAAGCTGCAAGGCGTCTGCTTGGTGCTAACAGCGGCATGCACCAACAGTACTCCAGACCATGAGATGACAATTTTGTAGTTTTATAATTTATTCTCGTATCCGTTTGTAACATACTGATGTATCAACACCATTTTGCAAGAAATCTTAGGAGAATATCACCATTGGTATTTGAGAAAATTTCTCTTCTGCATTTATTGCAGCATGTTTATCTAAAGTGTCGAGAGAGAATTTCATGACATTCTGGCGACTGCAGATCACAAGTTTTTTTTTTTGGTCTATAATTATATACAGGTGTTAATGAGAATATAGATACCGTCATGTAAATGATGCAACAATATTCAGCGGTGAAAAAGTGAGCTCCAGGCTCCAGCCACTACCAAATAAACACAAAACATGGCAAATATAAACATTCTGAATGCGCCTTTGATTATATCGTAGACAGGCAATTTCCTCTTCAGTACAACAGAACCAGCTTCTTGTGTTCCATTTATATAAAAAAAATGACACCAGGACCCACACGTAAGAATTAGGAAAACAAAAACAACAAAGAATCTGCTCCAAAGCACCAAAAAGATCCTTCAAGAATAGTTCAATCCTGCACATCTGAAGGTAAGCAAAATGTATCCGAGCTTTGCTCAAGTAGTATCCTTGCTGACTAGCTAATACAATGTCTGTGTGGCTGTCACTGCGACAAACCATATCTCATGTTGCAATGCATGTAATCCCTCTAAGCTGCCCATCTTGATAGATCACCCAGACTAGCTCTTCAGGCTGTACAGGTTTCCGACGACTCCGACAACTCCAACAACTACGGCCAGCCCCACCATCACAAGTGACAGGAGCCTCTCTCCACGCCCTAAGCAGTTCCCTTCGTTGTCCAACCGCAATGCTATGAGCGCCGGGAACATGAACCCCAATGCAAGCCCTGTCGTCGCGCCAGTGAACCTGAAGGCGATCCAGATGTTGGGTATCATCGTTGAGCCAAGATAGACGAGTGCCAGGAGAAGCACTGTCAAGGCGAGCGTCTTCTTCCTGCTGTGGGGAGCCAGCTCACCAAAGATCAATGAGTCCACCGTCTGCCTCAGCGAGAAGTGGACGACCGGGAAGACGAGGACCAGATGGATGATGTACCCAATCCTGACAATGTAGTTGAGGACCGAGCTGAATCTGATCCCAAGATCCTTGTCGAAGTTGGTGAGCACATCGGACTCTGTGTCGTCGCCAAACAGGAGGTAACCTGACATGGCAGTCAGTGCATATACCACGACACAGAGTATGGTAGTGATCCTCCCGATATTGTACATGTTGCGAGGGGTCTTCTCCTTGAGCTCGTTGTAGATCGGCTGGACATTGAAATGGCAGACGTAGGCGTTGGTCATGATCGGTATCACCGCAAGCAAGTCCAGCATCGCCGCTCTTGAGCTGAAATCTGGCCCCATCCGCGGCTTGCTGATTCTGCCCTCGATGAGCTTCACCATCGTGATGGTGCAGGACACAACCACAAACACAACAGCAAGAGCAACCGATGCAGCAGACGACAAACTCAGCGAGTCGATTTTGTCAAGTGCGCACAACGGGGCGAGGAAAATCACCAGAACCACCAAGATCAGCAGCCTCCGATTATCCCACTCGCCGTGCCCAATCAACTGGTCCATGACGCCGATGTGCTTCAGTGATCCTGACATCACGTCTCCGATGATGATCAGGTACACCACAAGGATCCCGGCGTTATTGATGATGATGCACATCTGCGCCACAATGCTCGCCGGACGGCCAAGCGCCTTGTGCACGACCTCTCCGTACGACAGCGCGCGGCAATACACCGAGAACCTCACGAGCAGCTCGACGGTGATCTCAGATAGGATCCCCATGACCAGAATCGAGACGAGCCCGACGGCGAAGCCGAGAACCTTCATGGTGGCAGGGAGGGCCATAACGCCGGCCCCGATGATGGAGGTCGTGAGGTTGAACACCGCGCTGGGCACGCCGGACCCCTCGGGGGGCCCGGCGGGGCCATCGCCGATGAGCGGCAACTCGTCGTGCTCGCCGGAGGCGTCTTCCGCCTCGCCCAAGAACGAATCTTGCTTGGAGATCTTGGCCTGGCCGTTGTAGACGCCATTGGCGGCGTTGGATTTGGGCTGGTTGGATTGGAGCTCGACGGAGGGAGAGGTCAATGGGAGGGCCGAGTAATTCGTGTTCATCTTGCTTCTTGGCGCATCAAAGATGGATCACGAAACCAAAAAGATTATGGGAATTTTTTTGGTGGAGAAGAGAACAGATTGTGCTAAAAGTAGGGGAGGAAAGGGTTTCAATGCTAGTCCAAACAAAAATGGAAATATCTACCCAAGAACTAAAATTGCACACAAAGGGGAGGAGATTTCGGTGGCTTTTGTATCGACATGTGAGATCTCAGAGAAACTTGGTGTGCATTGGCGATTCTTGCTGCACAAGCATCCCCCTTCCACCCTTTCTTGCTGAGATTTGGATGGAGAAACAAGAGCTAAAATCTGCCTCCTTTACCGGAGAAAAAAATTGGAAGACATACAACCAGGGAAGCAGAGAAATCTTGGGGAGATACCTGCGGATTGGATTGAGAGAGAGGCGCTCAACTGTGTAGAGATCTGAGTTTTATTCTGTTTATTTCTATTCTGCTCCAGCCTGTTCTTGCTTCTCTTCCATAAAAGTATCTCCTAAGCAAGAGCGCAGTCAATTTACGTTAATTCCAAGTAAGGTTTAGCTGCACCAACCTTGAGACTCCGCGTGCACACTGACGTACTCAATGATACGTGGGTCCGACAAGTCTGTGGGGCCATGATGTCATTGGGGCATAGTCAGGCGCTTCGTAGACACTTCCTCGCTCCAACTCACACGCGTCCGGCCACATGGGAGGCGTGGACATAAGTATACAACTCTTCGATCTGATTGGCCGGCGGTCACGGATGGGGCCCACTTGGGTGTCTACCGCTTACCGCGTAGCCCACTTGTCTGTGAGAGGAATATTCGCCCTAATGCCTTTTGAGAGTACAGCTGCTGCTGGTTGTTGCAACAAAATTTCCTTTTGTAACAGTGTAGTAGCATTTGCAGGTAATTTGCAGTACAGTGGTATGTTCTACAAGGTAATTTGCAGTACTACAAGGTAATGGTAAGTTCTACAAGGTAATGATCTTGGCCGGCGGCGCGCTTTTGGCTGTTTTTGAGGTGTATCTACAGAAATGATGTTGGTCGTGTAGAATTGATAAAAATAGTGTTTTTTGTCACATGGCCATCATACGATGGGATCTAACATGCTAACATATCAGAGAAATACATGGTCATCGTGTGGCTAGGGGTTGCCACACTGCCACCGTGCAGCAGAGCTTAGTGTCGCACGATGGTCGTGCGGCACCTCATTAGCATTTTTCATTAGCAGTGTCGTTAGCTCCTGATTAGTACGAAATAAGCCTCTGCTGCACGGTGGCTATGCGGGGAGGTTGGTACCGCACAACCCTGTGCGGTGGAGATGAGCCTAGTGTGTTTTTAGTGCCTTTACAATACATGCAAACAAAGGCGGTGGGACAAAGGCCATTTGGTTACTCTGAAAAATCAGAGCTCGTGCACGCGACGAGAGGACAAACCACCAAAAGAGAGGTGACGTCACATCTGCCCCCGCGCAGTTCCCTCCCATCATTATCGGCGTATCATTAGCGCGCACTGCGCTCTCGCTCTTGCTATAAATTGTAATTTATTTCGTAGTCGCTCTCGAGCAGGTAATTCCTGTGTACTATGTGTGTGTATGTTTATTTATTTATTTCATCGTAATTTTTAATTTACAGTACTGTACATTCATTATCAATCTTCATATTAATATTTTATCTATTCCATTTGTTGCAAGGTATGTTTGTACCGGAGCTTCTGGAAAACTTCTACGATGAGAACATATACACCTATATACATATATATAACTATATTATGTATACACGATGAATATATATATATATATATATATATACACACACATATACATACATACATACATATACATACATACATATATATATATGAATATGTATACACATATATATATTCATATATATACTGTTTATTTCGTCATAAATTTTAATTTGCGGTATTTTATTGTTATTATCAATCTTCGCACTAATATTTTGTCTATCCTATTTGTTGCAAGGTATATTTTTACTGGAGCTTCTGGAAGACTTCTATGATGATATCCACTAGTGCAAATTGTGGATCGTGGGTGACGCAGATGGCCCTCCGGTCCTGAAGCTCCAGGGAGGGAGGGATCATTAGGACCTGGATGATCGCTACATCCCAATCCTTCGGGCCACGGGCTTGTTGCCCTTTGCGAAGCTGGTCTCCATTGGACACCAGTTCGCCTTGGACCCTAGTCTGTTGTCAACACTTATGGACAAGTGGAAGCCCGAGACGCACATCTTCCACTTTTGGTGGGGTGAGATAACAGTCACTCTGCAGGATATCTCGTTCTTGACCGGTCTCCCTCTCCGAGGTGAGGCACTTGTTCCAGCCCCTCCACTAGCGGACTAGAGGGTCAAGCTGGCGTATCGGTTTGGCTTGGCTGTCCCGGAGGGTGCTCGTGGTGTCTCCCGCACTTGACTAAGACATTTCAATCAGTGCTTGAAGGATGAACCGAACGAGGTCGTCAGGACACACCTCGTCGCTTACTTTTTTTAGCTCTTTGGTTGGAGCATGTTTCTATCCACACATGGTGATTTTTGCTACCCCGACTTCATCCGCATCACTGAGTCTTTGGTTGACGCGGAGGTTGGGGTGATGCCTCAGTACAGCTGGGGATCAACCATCTTATGCATCACATACCAGGGGTTGTGTGACGCTTTGCAGCGCGGCACCGGTGCTACCCCCACCTAGACGAGGAGTTAGGAGCACTTCCTTGACGGGTGTTCAGCCTTCGAGAGGTTAGTGCACCCGTACACTGAGTTCGTCGGCTCGATAGATGGGCCCACTATGGGCTTCCTACGGACTAGTACCCATTTGCGCTGGGCCAAGGATAAACCGACGAGGTGCTACTCGTTGTGGCACAATGAATTCGAGTCGTTGCATGACAATGACATCATTTGGGTCCTATGGACTCCAAAATTTGTGCAGACGGTAGCGTAACATCGATCATTCTAGAAATGTAGGTAGACGAGGGGTGGGTAAGCATGCTATGGGCTGGCAGGCATTGTAGCAAGAGTGGACGATGTCATGGACGGACATGACACACTTGGATATTGTAATGGAGCAGCGTCCATACAACGTTTAGACGTATGACGAATATCTAGACTGGTACGTACCACGATCGCGTGGTAGACTCACCATTCCTCCACCATAGTGTCTAGAGTAGGTAATGCACGATGACAGCCTACAGCATTCGTTCAATCACCATAGAGCTTCGCAACGCCACGACACTGTAAGACACTTGCAATCTCTTATCGTTTTATTGATGAATTTTGTACTACTCATTACTGAACTTATTTTGTATGTCACTTTAGTTAGAGCGGACGCAGTGCATTGCAAGCGTGTCTGAAACCACCATCAGTAGCCCAGACATACCACCGGCCCTATAGAAAACTTTCAAGTATATCCTATCGTAAGCCAAGAAAATAATAAACGACCTAAACTGCGCCCGTTCGACGGACCATGTCATGCGCATCGAGCACCAGTGGGGGCACCGTGCTCACCCGCCAGGTCATCTTGACCTAGCGAGTCTGGTCAGCCATCGTGACCTAGCGAGTCCGATCGATGTCATAGTACTACTCGTCGGTCATCCGCGGCCCACATCGACGAGGAGGTAAGTTACGTACAAATCTACATTTTATTTTTTTGTTATGCCTTACGTTCCGCTAACATCGTGGTGTTCTCCCGCCATAGGCCCGTCATCAAGATGCATCACTTTTACCATCTGCACCCCCCTACACAGACTACTGCTCCCCACCAATCATCTTCATTGCACATCGCTGAGGTACAAGATTCACAGTCTACGTGTAGAAAATTTGTTTTGACTAACATCGTTCTGTCTTGCAATCTTCAATTCAACGTGGGGGTGACGGCCAGTCCACCGATGACAATACGGGCCTCCTAGCTACTTCCAGGGAGCAGTACATGGCGCTAGAGTTTGGAGCGTACGCAGGGCAAAGTTCAGCGTTTAGATCATACGTAGGGTTCGGAGTGCACGCAGGGTTCGGAGCGTACGTAGGGTAGAGCTCCTCCAGCTTCGCTAGCATGTCGTACGGTGAAGGCCAGAGCTCCTCTACACGACCAGCCTACTCTAACTCAGCCTACTAATACATCGTCGGCCATTCAAAAGACTGAACAGTCTCCATACCTCCTCCGATCCAACATGCACGCTCTAGACCAGCTGTCATATAGTACGTAGGGCAGAGTTCAAACAATTCCTACAAATAGTTTACTTAGATGATTTTTTCAAGTAAAATTCAGAACGGATAAAATGACAAATAAATTACACAATATAGTACACTGCATCGAGAAGCTCCACAAAAAATTCGTTAGTTTTTTAGCTCATTTTCTATATCTAAAAATTTCTACATACAATATTATAAATAAATATATAATTACACTAATTAAAGTAATTAACACAGACGCTAATCAGCTACTGTATGGCCACCGTGCGGCACCAGGCTCTGCTGCACGATGGCGGTGCAGCAGGCCCTGACTACACGGCTGCCGTGTAGCGCCCCCTGCGTGTTGGCCTCTGGCGTTCCACTATCTGGTGACTATGCGGTAAAAACAATATTTTTTATCAATACCATGTGATCAACGCCTAAAAAAAACTGCCAAAAGCACCTCAAACTCAATGACATTGTCATGTTTGGTTTGATTTGACCAAGAAAGTAGCCGATAAGTCGATTCATTGAACCAATCTTCAGCTGAAAAAACTGCCAAAAGCACCTCAAACCCAATGACCTTGTCATGTTTGGTTTGATTTGACCAAGAAAGTAGCCAATAAGTCGATTCATTGAACCAATCTTCAGTTGACCAAGCACAGCTCGAAGTTTCTTTGAAGCAGCCCGGGGGATTCACTCCCGAGAGGCATGCCGCAGGCGTTTTTACAAAAAAAGCCTCTCACACTTCCAAAATCACGTAAGGTCCCTCAGTTCTTACAGATAGATCCCTGCCACTTCAGCAGTTTCACGACAAGGTCCTCTACTTTCTCTAAATTACGTATGGGTTCTTAAATTTTCCAAAAAAACCCTCCTTTTACTTGATAAAGCCCCGCAATTTTCCAAAAAATACATACAAACCCTTGTTTTTTTTTTGCAAAAAAGACCTACGATTTTCCTAAAATTACACATAGATTCTTGATTTTCCTAGAAAACTCTCACAAACTGTCGGCTCTTTTACTTTGGTCCACACGATAGCTAACGTGGCGTAGCACAGTGCTTCCGCTGCTAATTATAATAATGTCAAGCAGCTTGCCTTGTTTAACTACCAGATTGCCATCGAATCTACCCTCAGCAGTCAGCATGCAAATCCTCCCAGCTCCCTCATATTTCAGCCTTCCTTCTTCATCAGTTCATCACTATGCAGATTGGGTTAGTTTTTTAGAGGTACTGCTATATTCTAAGCACTCAAGCACATGCTTCTTGGGCTTGGTATGACACCGTTAAGTTGTCAAAAAATGATCAAGACATCCTAACATTAAACAATTCTCTTTTGGCCTCTGAGTTGCCTTGATCTGCAGTCAAAACCAAGTACAGTTGCTCCCAACTTTCCAAGATTACTTTCCCCTGAGAGCAATCTATGGATCTGTTCTTTTCTTGAAATTAACGACTTTTGGCTTTTGCTATACTACCTAACTTTTAAACGAAGTATTTTCTTAAGACAGGGTCTACAAGTTAAACAATGTATACGTTAAAAACCCAACATCTGTACCATCCAAAATCGCAAGTGAGTATCTCTCTCTCCGTAATCTGTACCGTAAGCAGCCAAAATTTAAAAATTTCAGCCAAAAGTCATAAGCCATAGCCGTTGCCAAACATGTATTGTGTAAAGAAAACTTGTTTACGCTTACACATTCAAGATCACTACATTATCTTTTATAAACATTTCAACTTTTCAAGCAAATGTTAGTGTCCACAACCTGCCACTGAATCTCAGTTCTCAAATTCTTTCCTTTACTAATACAGAAAAACCGCCTTCACTCATAATATTCCTCTGTGATCAATGTTAGTCTGATTATCTCAACCTGCTTAAGATGAATAGACAGACGCTCAAGGTGCACCATGTACCACTGTGGGTAGGGTCATAAGACAGCCAGGGGATAATGTTGCTCAGTTGCCAACTTGACAATGTTCCTCCAAATGATGATTTCTTCACTAGATGGGGATAACACACTTGGCGAGTAATTAAGTAGCATAAGCTGCAAAATTATTTAATTCATCTGGGTCTGGAATGATGGAGATATGAGCTTCTTTTGGAAGAGAGTCATCCTCCGCAGTGGCTTTGGCTTCAGCAAGCAACTCGTTGCAGTGGATGGAGAGGGTGCGCTTTTCTTGCTGAAATAACCTGCAAGCGGAGCAAGATAATGAGCTGAGGTCATGCAAAGATATAGAGAAGATTATTAAGAGAAAAATGTTAGTACTTACAGGTTCTTGCAAAGCATTGGGCTTTGAACTGTTAAAACATATTTGCAGGAAGAGATCTCCTTAATTGAGCTGATCAGTACAGTGGGCTCCGAACAAACAAACCTAACCTGTAAGAAGAAGGCAGGGTGTGTGCAATCAAATGTACTACTCAGTAACACACTATAGTGATCGAATTGCTTGAATTTAGAAACACAACCATGTAGATTATCATAGTCTTACCTCTGTCTCCCGGGGTATATCTGTGAGATCACAGACAGTCCCATTTGAGTACAGGTGGACATGATACCTGCAACAAAGCAGAAAAAACAAGTATTCATTCAAGTGAGTTTTGCTTCCAGATATAATTTGTTGTTCCGTGTCCTCACTCTCAAGAGATTCTAGTACATTACCTCTTAGAAATATCTTTCAGGTTATCATCTTCATCAGCAGACTTAGAGGTGTGGTTTTCATGGTAAGCATCAGTTGCATCAGCGTCGTATTCACCTAGAACATATTCTTGAATAACCTGCAACAAACAAAACACGCTTTACAGAGCAGCTCAAGAGCTCTAGCAACTATAAATTGCATTATAACAAAGTCCAAGCATAAAGATGGAATCATGCAGAATTGAAGCTATAGCTATATTATTCAAACTGAAGGTTAATTATCGTTTTTTGTCAAAATGTAATTGAGCTCAGAACTTGTCTCTCCTGTTAAAGCTAGCAATTCCTGGACTGGAAACATAATTTTGTTTGAGATGGTGAACAAGCGCGGGGGGTTGTGCAGCTTACCTTCTCACCCTCTACATGAACCTGTCGGATTTTCCCATAATAACAGAATTCATAAGACCACCAACCTTCGTGCTGTGTCAAAAAACTAATAATAATCAGTTTTTTTTTCAGGCATTCATTTTACCTGGCACATCTGCACACGACTGACCATATATCACATGCATAAAGACAGGGTTGTATGATGCCCACCCTGTAGAAGCACTGATCCTTGAGAACCTCCAGCAATTCATCTGGTTCCTTTGGCTTAATTCTTCGTTCGCTTTCTATGATAATGTTAGATGCATTTTGTGGGAGAATTGACTTCATGATTTTAGTTTCTTCAACTGGTAGTAAACATGTATAATGTTTTCCCTCATGGTTAGTCATTAGTACAGATTCCTGGCCATTTTCCTGCAGATACACCATAAGTATCTTTAGTTAATAGTTATGTATCAGGAAGTAAGTTTGAAATTTTGAATTATGCCAAACAGCAACCTTTGCCGCAAGCACTTAAGGTAGAAGACTTATAATATGGTTTTCTGACGAGAATGGCATGAAATACACATGATCTAGTAGAAACATGGTGAATTAACATTGCTTATACCAAATCACTTATTTGCTACAGCCAACCAAACAAAAACAGAGAGATTAATTACGCAGGAAGAATTGCATATATTTTTCCAGCTCCTGGTTACATTGACAAGTTCCGAGAATTGGATATTTGGTTTGAATCTTATTGTGGCTTTAATTCTAGTTCACTGTACCCAATAAGCCTCACAAACCTACCTAAGAGCTATCCACAACCCAAGTGTGCAAAACAAGTAAGAACTAACGACAGCTCATTTTTGCTACAAGAAGAAAACAGCAGGAAAAAACTTTAAACTTACTGGATGAAATGGCGAGTCTACAGGATGGAACTCCACACGGTACCTCGGGTCACGCGAATTCCGCCCAAACGGCACACCTGACAATCGGGAACAATTCAGTGCGATTCTTCCTCTCTTTTTTGCGAGGCAATTTCGGTTGCAGTTCAGTAAGAAACAATAGCAGAATATGGGGAAAACGAATATAGTCTCAATAAACTACCAATCCATTAGCAATTTTAGATCACAAGCACACAGATGAAGAGACTTTTCAACTACAGAGTGCTGGATCTAGCCAAGAAACGTAGATGGACAGCAAGGAACTCGCAACAGCCGCTCGACAATCGGATAGCTCCTTAAATCGAGAAGGAAGCGATGAACAAACGTGGTAAATGCATCAAAGAAGCGGTAGATTGGATTCAGAGAGAAAAGAATTGGGGAGAGATTCGAGGGCGCCCGAGAGACCTAGCTAGGCTCTGATGCGACTACCTGAAGTGGCGAAGATCTGATCGGCAGCGGCGGCTCCGGCCACCAGGAAGAAGAGCAGCAGACACGTACGGCCGGCGAAACCGGCCATCGGCGACGGCAGAGTTGTCGCTTCCGGTGGTTTCTCGTCCTTTTGCTGCAGCTTGTGACTTTTGGCTGCGATTTATGATTTTAGATTATTTATATGAGAGATTATAGAGTAACAGAAACACACGTGTGATTTTTGCCGATATAAATGAAGTCGATGCGAGATGTATACAATTAACTAAGACTTAACTAGTAGACTTAAAAGCTCCAGCCTCCGTGAATATAACTAAAGCATGCTATAAAAGAATAACAAGCAAGATTGCAAGACACAATTCATAGCGATTCAGCTTCATGCTTGAAATTTGTCGATTGGGGTCACATCGCCATACTCTCTCGGCGAGCTTTTGAAATGTTCAATCGATGTATAGAATCACCTCGTCAGAGCTCACGTCATGGCCGAATCGATGTGGCTACAGCTAGGATTGGGGAAGGACGAACTCATGAGCCTTTCGGTCGAGAAACGAAGGGTCGGACGAGAGGAGCAGCGCGGGAGGGAGGAGGAGAGGCGGCGGCAGGCAGGAGGCGGCGGAGAGGAGGGCAGGGCGGGCGGCGAGAGAGGAGGGTGGGGCGGAGGAGGCGGCAGGTGAGGGCGGAGAGGAGACGGGCAGGTGGGGCGGAGAGGAGGCAGCGGGAGGGGTCGCGGGAGGAGGAGCGGCGGGGGGCGTCATGGGAGGAAGAAGCGGCAGGGAGGGTGTGAGGCAGAAGCGGGCATAAGCAGCCCTTAAAGCTAGTTCTTGGAGAAAGCGAAAAGACGACTTTTAGAAGCCGAAAAGAATATGGTCGTAAGCAGGGCTCAGCTTCCGCTTGCGAAGACTGCTATCCGCCTCCCAAAGCCGTTTACACATCCAGGAAGAGTCGAGTACGACGCTTTTCTAATGGCTGTATTACAAGGGTTTCCACCTTCACATGACGGTTGCAACTTGTAACAGGAAATGAGTGTACGTACATGCGCGTGCGCAACGTACCTTCCTTCACACGCTATTCCCGTAGTCCCGTACTTGGCAGGCACGTGTGGTATATGCAAACAACCCTAAAATTCCATATTTCAACCAAATTACTATGAATCTTGTTTCTATTTGGTTCCTAGCCCTACCCGGTACCTTCCTCACCTATTCGCACCACCTTTCCTCCGCCATGCCACTCCCTTCGTCCATTTGTGCGCAGCTCAGCCAGTCGGCACTGTTCATCGTTCGGCAAAATTGCCGAGAGATGATGACAGCCATCGGATTGGGTTAGGCACCGCCCTCAAGCACCGTACCATCTCAAAGATAGCATTTCTGACACCTCATTAGCATTCCCTGCCAGCTGTTAAGCTTGTCAAGCTAGGAAGATCACCGTCACCACTTAGCTCCTTTCTTGGTCGCCACCGCCCCTGTTTTCGTGTCTTAGCCAAACTCTCCTACCATTAGTAGCAAACACCACAGCACCCACTGTACCTCGATTGCCACACCTCCTAACACGGCCATTAATGCCCCTGACATTCCCCGAGCAGCTCATGACAAAATCCCCCTTCGCCATTCTTGTGTCTCAGCCGACCTAATACATCCCCTGTTTTTTGACCACCGCCTTACATCACCTGAGGAACACTCTGCACGAGGTGCCACTCATCGTGCCGACCTCACTTGTGCCACTTCTGAGCTGTGCCGAGTTCTCCCGCACCTTCCCGCCGGGAAGCGCACCATAACCCTGACGGAGCCCTCTCCTATGTCAAATCGTCTTAGAGCCCTATATAAACCCCCGAGCCCCTCCATTGAGATGCACCGGCGTGAAGGTAAGCCACCACCATCCCAATTGCTCCGATGACCACCACATCACCGGCGATCACCAAAACACCCAAAGTAAGCTGCCCATTTCAATTCTTCATATTTGGTTGATTACATTTCTATTGCTTTTGCTCGTAGCTTCCTCGTGCCCCTAGTAACACCCTTGAAGCATCGCCATATGATTCCAAGCTTCCTATTGCACCGGCGACTAGCACCACCACCCAACCATGAATCTTCAATGTGGACAGCCCAAATCAGTGATTCCCGATCCGGGCCGTCACCCCCTAGGCCTCCCCTACTCTCAGAGATACTCAAACCCTAATGATATTGTCCTATTAGCCAGCAATACCCCCTGTGCTATTCAAATGTCCTGAGGAGGAAGAACCTCGCCGTTTGCCATTACGTGACTTCCAGCCACCGTCGACCCCAAAAATAGATTCCCCACATGTGACATCCCAATATTTTCTGGAATTTAAAAGGTAATTTAAAAATTAAAAGTATTTTAAAGTAAATTAAAATCAAATACAAAAAATTTATTTAGAAATATTTTTCCTAAGTCCAAAATATTCCCAGGAGCTTCTGTGAATTTTTCTGGAAATTTTGGACTTTATTTGGTATTTTTCTGAGCTTTAATTATTTTCTTGGGTTTTCTGGAAATCCATAATCCATAAATAAAATTTTAAAACTCTCGCCCCTCTCTCCGGTTGACATGTGGACGTCCAGGATGCGCCCACGTCGCCTCCGGCCTCATCCGACCACCTCGGCTCATCCCGCCTTCCCTCTCTCTCCGTGCGACACGTGTCCAGCCTGGATGGTGCCACGCCGCCACCCGACCTATCTCACATGTCTGCCGCCTCTTTTCTTTCTCGGTCGTCCGATCCTTATCCATCGCCCGCGCCTCTATCCTCTCTTCTCTCTTTGCCTCTGGATCCCGCCTATCAAACCCATCGTCCCCGCACCACCTCCTTCCTTTCTTCTTCTTCCCCTTTCCTTTTCCCCAGCCGACGACCGAATCCCCGCCGCCACCGCCTTCCTTCTTCGTCTCTGCCCGGTTTTGGAAACCGCATGACGCCAGGACCGAATCCCCTCGATTTTGCGCCCCTCCATTCCTTTCTCACCCCTTCTTTCCTTCTTGCCCCTCCTTTCCTTTCTCACCCCTTCTTTCCTTCTTGCCCCTCGCTTTCCTTCCTCCAGCCGCCATCAACAGCAAGCAATTCCCGCGCCCCTGCTCCCCCACCGCTCCTATAAATAGCCCCCTCGGCCTCGCCTCCCCTCACACCAACCCCCACCGCCTCCAATTTCCTTTCGAGGGCAGCCTAAAGCCCCCGCACCGTGCACCCTCCTCACCGAGCTTCAGAAGTACTCCGGCAAGCAATTCCCACCGCTCTGACCACCCCCAAGGAGTACCGCCACCTCCATTAGCCTCCTCGAG
Source organism: Bonia amplexicaulis (assembly GCA_036346245.1). Taxonomy (NCBI): domain Eukaryota; kingdom Viridiplantae; phylum Streptophyta; class Magnoliopsida; order Poales; family Poaceae; genus Bonia; species Bonia amplexicaulis. The sequence continues at coordinate 2,723,517 of CM070750.1, read as the reverse complement.
CATCGGCGAAGGTCGTCGACCCCTCTACTGCCCGTATTCACCGCCGGCGTCACCGTCGACCAGTCTCTAACCACTCTCAGTATTGCCGCTCGCCGGAGCACTGGCGACCATCGGTCCCCGAGCTCGGCCACCGCCCGGCGAGCCATGTTAGCACACTAGGGCGACTTGGCTGCCATATGGTGCCTGGTGGCATGCCGCCTCCGCCGGTCAGCGCCACGCCGGCCTTCGCCGCTTCGGTCGGCCGCAGACGGTCGCTTTGTCCATGTGGCACACACCTAGCTGACACCTCAGCAATTTTTGCCCAGTCACCCACCACCTGGAAGCCACATCATCATCCCTGCCACCTCAGCCACCCTCTGGTCCATGGACATAGTCCATGTAGACCAGGGCCCACCTGTCAGTCACACAACCTCAGGGTTGATGTCATGCTAGTGTCATAAACTTGATTTTCCTTTACAAAAATAATTCAGCTGAAAAAGGAAAATCAGCGCTGACGTCATAAATGCATTTTCCTTTAAAAAAATAATTCCAAAAAATTAATTTATTCTTTTTCTTTGATTTTAAACTTCCAGGAGCCCGTTCTCGTTCGTCTTAACTCCGATTGAGCCCATTCCAAATTTTAAATTCATTTCTGCCCTAAATTTAAATATTTTGAGTTTATTTGACTTTATTTTGAATTTATTTGAGTTTGGTGGGTTATTTTCATGTGTAGACTGCGACGATTTCGGAGAATTCTATGACGATGAATCACACCCACTTGGGAAGCAAGGCAAGTCACACACCTTGATCATGTTGATCCTAGTTTGTGAAATAAAATTATGTTGTTTTAAATAATCATGCATGCATATTTTTATTCACTGCATTTCAATTCAGTTTTTAATTTAGTTAATACATGTCTGTTATTACCTCCTTTGACATTGCAAATCCTTATACCTTGTCACCCTAGAATAAAACTCTAGTTAGTACACTAGTATTGGCTAGAGATTCTTATATCAAATGCTTAGATGTGTTTAGACATAATATTTGTTTTGGGATATTTTTTTCACATAAAATGATAAGCTTTTGAAAAGTATTGTTGACTTCGATGAGCCAAGAAGGATTATGAGATATTTCAAAATAAAATATAAAATCTGGACTTAGGCTAATGGTTAGGTGGTGGGTGCAGGCATGCACTGTTGCTCGAAGACACATGTTGATTGTTGGGCACATGGGGTGTGTGGTTGAGCCTAAGTCAATTAAGGACTGGTCTGTGAGCTACTATTGCAAAGCCCTATCGTACTACCACAAGGCTGATATGAGACAATCCTAACTGAACAATTTGCGGGTCCCAACCTGAGTCATGTCGTAGGTTGAAAGTGAGAGTGGTGTAGACCATGAGAAGTCTCACTCGACTCAAGAGGGGGTTCCGGTCTGGTGGATTCCTTGCTGGGGTGAAAACTTAGTGTTGGCTTGGCCAGGTTGAAGGCTTTGCATTGTAAATGCCTTATGATGATCTCCTCGCCGCACACGTAAGTAAGTGTGTTAATCGCGTGGTAATATGGGATGATCATGCATTGTGGATAAAGTTGTACAATCTCTGTAGAGTGTATAATCTATCCTGGATAGCCGTGTCCACGGCTATGGGCATGCTGAATAAAGTTTTTTATGGATTAGACTTTATTTTTGAAAATGATTTATGAAAGTCTTATGGATGAAATCCATATGGGATCTTTTAAAAAGATGGTTTAGGTGAGATGCCCGTGGTTAGGTTAGTGTTTGGTCGGTGTCTGCACTAACGGTAATAATTTTATTCACAGTTACTGTTTTTATTTATTGTATTAAATTCAACAGTTTTAATCTACTTACTGTATTTCTCAATATTCTTGCTTTACGCTCAACTAACCCTATATGCCTTCCTTTTGTTGCCCTTACCATTATGCTGCATTTCTCTGTGTGACTTGCGGAGTACAAGTTTGTACACACGTTTGATATCTCATCATAGAGGAGGACTACGTTGACTACGTTGAGTACCAGGACGAGTAGGCCATGTCTTGCAGTCGTTTGCCTGTGGGCAGACTTGGGCTTCGCCTTTATCCGCTTGCTTCCGCAGTTATTTGCAGTTAATATTGTTGCCAATGAGCATTGATGTAAACGCTGGCCATAAGGCCGTACTCTTTAAATTAATAAAGTTGTCATTGGTGTTTGATATGTATCCCTGTTACACTGTATGCACTAGCTGATCCTGGACTAGTGGTTTCCGCTCCAGGTTCCGACACCACACTCCCAGGAGTACATGCCCTCAGATTTCCCCGAAGATCACCTTAGCAGCAGAATTGCCGACGCCTTTTCCCTGTGTTTCATTTACTACGGTGCCGCTCGGGAGGATAAAGATGAACGATGAGCCACCAACATCGTTGTAGCGATAGGTGCAATGAGCGATAACTGGACCAAAGTGAACAATAGCCATCCGTTACTGTTCACCTAAAACCCAAAATGCATATTTATATCCATTTTGACCGTGTTGACCCCACGAAGCCTATTTTCAATTCCGTTTAACCAATTTAGCCATCGATAAAATTCTAGACCACCTAAAGACCATTCTAAACCCTAAACCCAATACAATCCAAACCTTTACAGTTCTTTGAAACCTGTTAGACATATATGTGCCGTCTTGGCATTTTGAGCCGTCAAATCCACTCTCAATTATATTTAGCCTGAATGTGCTACGATGAAACCCTAGGCAGCCAGATGCTATTTCAAATCCATATCTAGTATAGGTACAACATTTGCTATTCATCGAAAACCCGAGAACACATATACATCCAGTTCGACCATCTCGAGCCCACCTAGCTAATTTCTAACTCTGTTCAGCTAAACCATGCACCACCTAAACCCTAAACACCCAACATATTTTCTTTGCGTCTTTTGGTTATTTCATTGAATTTTGTTCACAGCTTTCATTCTGTAAAGTAGGAGCTTATTTGCATTTGTCTTTCGCGCTAGTATTCGAACCCAGCGAGTTGGTCAACAGAAGAACTACAAGAGCAGTCTAACCTGAAGAACTACAAGAGCAGTCTAACCTGAACCCACAAGAGCAGTCTAACCTAAACCCACAAGAGCAGTGAAATAATTAGAGACAATGGACAAAGAGGCAAGTCAGATATTTTTGATCATATTGAAACTACATTCCTTTAATTATTTATTTACCAGTATTTCCATTATGTTATTTACGCACTGTTATTTCTTGTACAACAAATATTTAGAATGACATGATATTAGTTATGTCATACCACCTGATAAAGCCCAATTCAAATTAATGGCCGTATTCACCTTGATAAGACTTAGTATTATTATAAATACTACTTAAATAATCATGGTAGATTAGAAACTCAACTGTTTTATACTACTAAAATATTTGGTATTTTACTGGTAGATTTTTAAAATGGTTTTAGGATAAGAAGGAATCATGGGAAGCCACTAGACGATTGGGTTCCATGACCTTGTCCTAGGGTGGAGGCTTGGATCAGAAATGTGGCAGTGCGGATAGCACTAAAACAAGGGTTTGTGGATGGAAGTTGCCTCAATGAAAACATAAGGACTAGAACCTTATACCAATTAAAGAACATAGTGATTGTTCAAACACAAATGTTGATTCGTCAAACATAGTCTAGTAGCAGCTCAAATCGATTGAATATCTACAAAGAGTGGGGGGAGACTGAGGGAGTTTGTGGTATGGAAACGATAAAACCATACTTAACAATAGTAGGGCCGCTTCAAATCAGGTGAGGCCACGGGCCACTCAAGTTTGTTGTGATCAAAGACTTACTCGGTAGAGGCTATAAAAAAGAAGAGCAGTGAAAAGCCTTATTTTCTTAATTCTGTCACGGGAGTTAAGAAATCTTGTGGGTAAAGTTGGACAGCTCTACAGAGTCATAATTACAAAATGTTATTCGAATACGTCGTGCTTCCGGTAAATGAAGCTGTGTTTAATGGGTGATATCAGTAGCGAATCATAAGTAGATTTGGAAATGGTTTAGAAATGTTGAAATCTGGTAATCAAGTTTTGAAACCCCAATTACTTAAGAAGTTGTTGTTTTTTGTGTTTAAAATTATTTATAAATAAAATTATATCCACAAATACTAAAATAAAACCACTATATCCCCATCCCTTGGAAATTCTAGCATGTAATTAAATAGCGTTCTCTATGTGACTTATTGAGTATGGTTGATTGTACCCAGTCTTGCTTTATTTTTCACCAACACAGAGGTCGGAAGAAGAAAAGATGTTGTAAGTTTTAGTGTTAGGGTTACGACCACACTCAAGTGTTTCTATGGTAGTTTTCTTCGGTTCTTCTGATTGTAAATTAAGTTTTAGGATTGAATGCCCGTAAAAGTTTATAAAGTTGACCATTATGTCATATTTTAATCAAATTAACCCTTTTAAATGTTCATGAGCAGGTATGATACTTTTTCTGTCCACAACTGAATTCCTGAACTGTTGCAGGACGTACGACAACCATGTTCTCAAAAATAGAGTCGTTACATATATCCCAGCTCATGAGCAAACCAGCCCGTGCTAATTTTGCCCGGGTTTGTAGTTTTGTTGTTCTGGAGTTGTGCTGCGCACGCACCCATAGCCCAGCCCCAGTACCCAATCGCTTCTCTTTTCTGGTGCGGTTGCGCGCCCATTATTTTTGTTTTTTCAACCAATTTTTGAGGCAGCTCCAAACGGCTTTAAGCCACGGTTTTCAGCTGTGTCTATTGATTCTTGATTAAAAATACACTACAATAGTTTATTTTTTTCTAAATCATTTAATTAAATTTTTTTAAAAAAGTGTGAAAAAAATAAAAACACCGTTATATCTTTGCGGACAATGCCAACGAATAAGGGAAAAAAGCAAAAAAAAAAGAAGCCTAAAACAGGTCAAAAATGCTAAAATTAAGATCCATTGAATTCCAGGTGACTTTTGACTTCTGTAAGCTGATAGCTAGAAGCGCAAACCAGTTAGACCAGAGCTCAAGGATTTGGCTTCTTTCAACTATTTTTATTCATTAAACTAATAAATCATATACAAAATATATAAGCCATAGCATGAAAGAACACCCTCGCACCATTGGAATTAACCAGTGAACCACCGTAGCTAAGCGCGGTTGCGAGCGGGCGTCGCGTGCAGCTGATTACCGCGTGCTGCGTGCATGCCCTTAATAAGCCGAGCGCGCGCGCTTCGCTCGCCGCATACACACCACCGTTCCATACTGTAAACGATCGGGAGCAAGGCAATGATTTAGCCGAGATAAAGAGGAAGGGGATCGATCACCATGGAGCTAGAGCGCTCGATGGGAGCTAATCTTTCCATGTTGCAGCCGCCGCGCCTTCCGAATCCGACGGGCAGGTCGGCACATGGCGGCTCGGTGACGGCGGCGTCCAAACAGCCGCCGTCGTTGCTGCTCTCAGCGGCGGTGCAGGGAATGCTGATGGTCCGGAAGGGCAAGGTCATCGGGAAGCCGCCTCGGTCGCTGCGACTCCCGCTCAGCAGCAGCAGCGCCGAGAGGAGGAGGGCCGTGGCGGCCGACGCGGAGCCGGCCGAGCGCGCGGCGAAGGACGTGCTGTCTGCAGTGCGGATGCGGCAGGTGCTGGCGAAGAGGGTCGCCAGGCGCGTGCTGAAGCGGGGCGCACCGTCGCCGGAAGAATAAGGGTCGTCCTGACGTGCTGTTGCCCTCGGCTCCCGCCGGGCCTGCGCTGCGCGCTGCACCAGGGCGCGCCGGGCCGGTCCTGGATGCGCGTGCAGCGCACTGGCGGCGCCGCGGGCGCGGGCGAGGCCGTGGCGCCCAGGGCGTGCGGGCGCGGCGGGTTGGTGGTCAGCGAGTACGCGCGGTGGCGCAGGAGCGTGTGGTTGCCGAGCCGGTTCTACCTGGAGCGCGTCGTCGATCAGGAGTACGACCAGGCGGCGTGAGCAGCCCGTGGATTAAGCTCGACGGCCGGCACTGAGCGAACTGCTTGTTCCGATCAGATGCCTGTAGATGTGCTAGCATTGTCTGTGTTTGTAGGTTATTTCTTAGCGATCTGGAGCAAATAAGCACTGATCATGCGGGTGTTCACTTGTTCCGATTATTTGCAGTGTACATACGGCGAGTTCAAAGAAATTTGGTTACGATAACGGAAAGAAGGGAAATGAAATAAAACAAATGAACTTTCGTAATGTCAACCTAGACTATGGCACATAGCATTCTTGACTCTTGATATGCACATCCATTAGCTCCTCTTCTTTTTTGTCTTTTAATTTCTTTGAAATTGAAATAAATAGTGTCGTTTCTTGAAGCGAGTTTTTCAGACGGTTTTCTCAGCCCAAAACTACGTACACCATCCGTGTTGACATCTACGATGTTCACTGCCATATCAAAAAATGTAAGTAAAAGCTATCAGCCATAAACAAAAAAGAACAGAACCAAAATCTCAAACTCAGCGAGATAAAAAATTGCGCTCCGCACACACAAATATCACATTGCTTGGGCTTTTGTATAGGGGCATTCATATTGGTTTTTACTGGTAGTTTCTTGTTGTGGCTTTTAATTGAAAATAAATAATAATGGCTGAAAGAAGTGACTTTAGAAAGAGGAGCTGAGTGGTGAAAATAGTGAGAGAGATGCGTGCATATGACGAGAGCGAAAGGAGTAGAGTGCGTGATACACCCATGATCACCTATCTTATCTGAAGTAAGATGTTAGCGAGAGAAGTATAGAAGTTATTTCAAAAGTTCAGATATTCATATTAATTTTTGATATTTCTAAATAGAAAAAAAAGCAAAATCTAATATGAACATGGTCTTAAAGTTACATCTGTTAACTTGGGTCTTGTGATCTGTATCGTACGACAACTGGAGACGTGCTAGGCTCGGCAACTGCATACGACAATTGTTCTTGGAGATGAATCTGGTTGATACAAAGAACGAATAGAGTAGAGCACTTTGTAGATGCTCGAGTCTATCCATCCAATACTAAGTTGTTGAAAGCTAGAGAACGGTAAAAATTCTCCCCTGTAAAAGAAGCCATGCCTGTAAATTAGTGTGAGCGTCATATTACGAACGTTGTTGCAGGCATATTGTACGTTGTAGATGCGTCAAAATGGAAGTGCAAGTTTCATAACAACACAAAAAAAAAAAAACGAGTAAAATGCACTTTACTCCAGTTATTTATGCCCAAGTTCCAGAAAACCTTAAGTTCTACAAACAGTTTTGCATAACTCAGATTTAAATAAAAAAATTAACTCCAGGTTAAATTTTTTTTGTTAGAAAACCTTATATTTTGTTATTCTCGTAGCTTCTATTGGTATATTCCACCAAACCCAAAGTCTGCCTCCTCACTAGTCACTAACTAGTGAGACCCACTTGTAGTACAGTAGAAGTTACGGACAATAATAAAACCTGTAGTACTTATGTCAAATGTTTTGCTTACGGTCATGTGAAAGTATTTTAAAACGTAGATTTTTCTAAAACCGATGCATAAATATCTAAGGTAAAGTGCAATTTACTAAGAGATTACTGAGAAATAGGTCACAAAACTAGGAAAATGCTAGATTTTTTAATCAACACATAACTATTTTAGTTAACTAGTGCTATATATCCATAACTGGTATGGGTTGCAATGCATACCATCCTGCGGTTCTAGACCCTGTTTGTATTGACTTCTAAAATCAGCTTTTCTATAATAAATAGCTTTTTTTACAATAACTAGTTTCAAACAGAGTGTCTTTTTAAGATGAGATCTACTAATTAATTGTAGTACACATTGTAATGACTTTATTTATATCGGCTAAAATCATATGCGACTATTTATTTCTTTACAAGTTATTATTATTTATAAATCAAAACCAAAATATAATATGAACGAGCCTATATTGATTCAATAGAAAACAATGTACAAGATCAATCTCCACAATATCTTCTCCCTAGTATTCGTCATGGTACTTAAGAGAATTCAACATGATTTTTCCCATCCTATGGTTGCGAAGTAATGGCTAGTGTAGCAATATGCCACTATTTTGTATCCAATATTGGGGATATATTTGTACAGTAAAAGGTCCTTGTGTAAAAGACCAAAAGTAGATGGTAACTTTTGCAAATCAAACGGCGTAGAGCCGTAGACTGTACCTTCCTTCGGACAAAGTCAGGAAGCACGCGCACAGCAGGTGAACTCCAGGCTCATCTCATTCCCAAGCACAACTCCTCTTCCGATCGCAGCCGCCGCCGCCTCACCCAAAACCCTAGCTCCATTCGCTGCTGCCGCCTCTGCGGAGGCCATGGAGGACGTGTGCGAGGGGAAGGATTTCTCCTTCCCGGCAGAGGAGGAGCGCGTGCTCCAGCTATGGTCGGAGCTCGACGCCTTCCACGAGCAGCTCCGCCGCACGGAGGGGGGCGAGGAGTTTATCTTCTACGACGGCCCCCCCTTCGCCACCGGCCTCCCCCACTACGGCCACATCCTGGCCGGCACCATCAAGGATGTGGTCACCCGGCACCAGTCGATGCGCGGCCGCCACGTCGCGCGCCGCTTCGGATGGGACTGCCACGGCGTCCCCGTGGAGTTCGAGATCGACAAGGCCCTCGGCATCACCAGGCGGCAGCAGGTGCTCGACCTCGGCATCGGCAAGTACAACGAGGCCTGTCGGGGCATCGTCACCAAGTACGTCGCCGAGTGGGAGGCCGTCGTCACGCGCACGGGGAGATGGATCGATTTCAAGGACGACTACAGAACAATGGACATCAAGTTTATGGAGAGCGTCTGGTGGGTTTTCTCCCAGCTCTGGGAGAAAGACCTCGTCTACAAGGGTTTCAAGGTCAAATTCCTAATCTCACCCTGGTTAATTTTGAGTCCGGGCTTTGCTTTACATAATGCAGAGTTTGGTACGCGAAGTTGGACAAGCTTAGGCTTCAGGGAAATGAAAATCTCATGGTGTTCTGAACTATGCCTTGACCAACTGTTTGATTTATTTAGAATTCGGAGTTTTTATGTGCGAAAAATGGAACTAGTTCTGAGCTTGGTTTACGAAGTTGGACGAGCTTAGGCTTCAGGGAAATGACGATTTCATGGTTTTCAGAACTCTGCCAGTGTGCTGCGATGAACTATTTGAATCACTTAGAATTTGGAATTTCTGTGTGCAAAATATGGAACTATAGTTTGTAGGACTGATATAGCAAGAAAGGGGGTGAATGTTGTCTTCAAATTTTTTCCCCAAGTATTCCTTTAATCTTCACTCCAATAGCTATAAGAAGCTATGAAGATCAAGGAGCCAAAAATTCTAAAATTCTCGATGCTACAGTGATTTCAGCCATGAATAGTAAAAACATTACTATTTCAAATCCGAAAAACCATGGAATTTTTGATCCGTCGATTCAAAAGACTTGAAACTTGAATCAAGACTAGTTCATGACCTTAAGAGCCTATCTTAATAAAAAACCTAAAAGAACTTGAGAGAATTGGGATCTTTCGGTTCGTGAAGCTCTGCTATGTTAAGGGACCTTCTCACATGGTCCTCATAGTTCAACCGTTATTACATTGCAATCTCTATATGATAAACTGTTATTATGTTGCAAGTTCTGTATGAGAAGATTAAATAGCCAATGTCTCGAAATCATGTGGAAAGTGGCTATTCATTTCATAGTTAAGGCTGTTGTGATGACATGGAACTATAACTGTTTAGCTTTATCTGTTGCTTCTGTTAAGGGAATGATCCATTTCTTGTGTGGTGAGTTGGGTTATGGCTGGAACTAAATTAAATTGTGTATTGATTTTAATGTAGTTGCTGCATTGAAGTTGCCTTTGCCTCTAATGCACAACAAGTCTTGTTTCTGTAGAAGTTGCCTTGTACTTCTTTCCAATAAAGGAAAAGAATAAGACACACATAAGTATTGGGCGATCTTATTTGTCCTGTCTAAAAGGAGAAGTGGATCAGAGTTGTTTTCTTGTTTATTCTATTGTAAGGAATCCCTTTAAAGTTAAGCCCCCCTGAACTCTTGTTCTTGTTCCAGGTGATGCCTTACAGCACAGGCTGCAAAACAGCATTGTCAAACTTTGAGGCGGGGCTGGACTATAGGGTTGGTTATTGACTTTGTTCCTGTTCTAGCTCATATTCTGCTGTTGCAGTTTGTAGTAACTGATTCTTTTATGGTGCCGTAGACTGTTCCAGACCCAGCGGTGATGGTGTCTTTCCCTATTGTCGGTGATGCGGACAATGCAGCTCTTGTTGTGTGGACTACAACACCCTGGACACTTCCGAGCAACTTAGCGTTGTGTGTCAATGCCAATTTTGTGTACGCCAAGGTTAGTACTTCTCTGTTTTCCTGGGTTAATTTTGTATTTTGTAATGCTATAAACTGTAATTGTCGAGTTTCCTGACTGTTAGCAGTAGTTTATACTTGAAAACTTGATTTTACAAGGAACAGAGCCACACTGAAAATAAATAAAGAAAATTCAGTGAAAATACTGAGGAATCTTCTCACTCCAACAATAGTCTGAAGTTCGGAACTTTGGATGTTCACCTAAACTAAGGCATAATGCAAGCCTAACGTGAGCCTGTCAGTCAGCTTCTTAGATATTGGTCTTGTTCCAAAGTGTTGTGGCTTTTAGCTGAAATAGTACTGTAGCAGCTGTAAGCTTTTTCCTAGGTATTTAATGAAGAAAAAATAGGAAAAATGAAAAAACACCGATATATCTCTATGGATAATCAAAGGAAAAAGGAAAAAAGTGGGAAAAAAAAGAAAAAAATGGTATGTTAAGAAGCCAATGTATTCCAAACGGTTTTTGGCTTCTGGAAGGCAGAAGCCATCACTATTTGGAACGGGGCCATTATGTTATACATGGTAGATTTAGCAGTCTTTGCTTTATCTTACTTTTAAGTTGCTATGCCTTGTTCTCTGTCTCTCTTAATGATTTTGCCTGTGCATACATCTTATTGTCCTTATGTTAGTGGATATGTACTGGGCCTAATATGAGTTGCCCACCAATAATTTAATTGCCATGTCGGGCTAATTCCATATGTATCAATATGGAGAAGCATGTACTAGTCACTCCAGCAATTGCAATTGCACTTTTTTTTGGTTTGCGAACGAAGGTTATGTAACCCTTTTGAATTAACTTAACGTTGTAAACTTGTAATGTTGAAAATATCCGTCTCTTTTTGATAACTGGATCAAGTTGGTTGTAAAAGAAAGGCATATTTGTCATGCTGTCTGTCTATTCTGCTCAGACTAACCCAAGTCATTGTGTCACAAGAGAATTCTATTGTAGATGCCCTTCTCTACTTGTAAATTGCTGTTTTCTTCTGTTTGAGGATGTGTCAGGTTAAGGACAAGTCAAATGGAACAGTATACATTGTTGCAAAATCTAGGCTCGGGCAATTGCCAGTTAAGGCCAAAGCTTCTGGAAAGAAGCAAGCACCTTCTAAGGGAAGCACCGTTGAAGCTGTTCAGGGCAGTTTGGATACTGAATCATATGAGTTATTGGCAAAGATTCCTGGCTCATCCTTAGTAGGCCTAAAGTAAGTGCTCTTCTTTTAATCGATCATTCGATCTTATATTTCTTTCATAGCGCATGGGATTAGTTATCCACAACATTATGGAAATTACATTTACATTATCACTTATCTGTAGTTGGAAGTGTTTATTAGAACTAGTGAACTAAAATTTCCAAAACTAGATGCAAGAGTTATGGCTGAAAGATAACACTTTTCCTTAAACCTAGCTGTTTTCTTTTATCTGTTTGTTAACCATGTGTTGGTTTTGTCAGACTGCACTGCTATTTTTTGGCAGAGCTAAATAACCCACATCGCTTTAAATTTGGATTTTAATGTCCAGATTTTTTCTGCATTTGGAGAGATTGGTTTGATTGCAAGTCGACTCAACACTCAAGCGATGTGCAATGTTCACCAAGGCATTAGGCACTAGTCAGACGGTGGGCTGGCGCCTAGCGCCTAGCCCGCCTAGGCACCCCCTAGGCGGCCATATTGCAAACAACGGGGAATCAGTGGCGGTACCGCCAGGTTGTGGCCTTGGAGGTTGATGTCAATAATGAGGTGGCGAAATCGGGTGGAGGGGAGGCGGAATTGAGGAGGACTGGAGGCGTGGAGGCCGATGTCGATGGCATGGAGGCTGGAGGTCGCCGTCGATGGTGGAGAGGAGACGTGGAGGTCAGGAGGTGGAATCCGGCCGGAGGGGAAGGCAGCTAGAAGGTGGATCCAATAGGCTCGAGGTGGATCTTGCTGCTTGGTGTGCATACGGTGCACACTGGCTCCCTTCGTTGTGAGCACTTATAGAGGTCAAGGACTCTAGCGGTTTGCTGGTGGTGGTCACTTATAGTTAGCCCAATACAGCCCAAACCGATTGAAATACTGAATCGCAGCCCATATGACCCAAATCGATCGAATCACATCGTTTCAACTCGTCTTCAACCTTTGAAGTTTGGACTGCAGCGCCGCCGCCGCCACTGCCTCTTCATGGCCACGATAAGTCCGTGCTTCCTCTTCCTCCACCCTCCCCCTTCTGCCCCCACCTTTTCTCTTTCCCCCTCCCTAGTCGGCCGCCCAAGCCTGCCTCACCCAGCTCTGCCTTTGACCGCCCAATCCGCCTTTGACCGCCTACGGTCGCTTAGGCGGGCTGGCCGCCTAGCGTGCCGATTATGGCAAAGGTGTGGTGGCAGGGCTGCAGGGCTCCTAGTGCCTAGCGCCGCCTAGGTGGCTGCCTTCTTGAACACTGGCGATGTGTTCCACTTTGTTAGCAAACGCCTGTTCACATGGCTGCCTCTCCATCTTCCCACGCATGCATGAATGCATGCCTGTTCACATGACTGCCTCTCCATCTTCCCATGCATGCATGAATGCATGCACAACATGCCTCCTGGTTCAACTTCTAGTCTCTTCATTTCTCTCTTGTATTCACACTCATATGTGTGTAGCTGGTGCTATATATACTTGTAAGATGTAACTTCATTCATCAAGTAATCTATGCACAAAGCATTCCACGTTATCATGGTATCAGGAGGGTTCATCTCCTGTGCCTTTTCGCTTCCGCTCCACAAACCTTAAACTCCACCAGCAGCCATGTCCGGCGTCGGCTGCCGCCGCCGCCATTGCGCCGATCGCGACCGCTGGCCGTTGTCGCCGCGAACGCTGGCGACTGCGAATCGGCCGGCCGCCGCCGCCGCGTGAGTGCGATCTGCGGCCGTTGCCGCCGTCGCCCGCGAGCATGAAACCCTAACTACCGCCGCCGATAGTGCTACTCGGGCCGTCGCCGACGCCCAGGCCCGCGTTCGTGCTGTTGTCGCCACCCTCGACCGTGAGCGCAAGGACGTAGCCGCTCTAGAGCGCGCAGCAGCCGAGGCTCGGGATCGCCTCCGCGACGACCACTCCGTCCCGACGATCCTTCCGTCCGCGACGACGCCGATCATTCTGGCCGCCGTCGCCAACTGCACTCTCAAGCGCGGAGTTCGAACATCGGGCCCTTGTTCCGTTGTTCTCGAACCTCTCGCCACAATACAACAAGTGGCGTGACCTCATGCTCCTCGTCTGCGGCCACTTCTCCCTCTCCGATCACGTTCTGCGCAACGCCACCTTCCCTGATGTTCCCTCGTGGCACCGCATGGATTGCGTGGTCCTCTCATGGATCTACGGCACGATCTCCGCCGAGCTCATGGAGATCGTCCGCGCCTGCGGCACAACAGCGCGCCTCGCGTGGGTCGACATTGAGCAACAATTCCTCGGCAACCGCGAGACTCATGCTCTTTATCTCGATCTGAAGTTTCAGAACCTTGTTCGCGGGACTGTCGATCTCCGACTACTGCCGCAAGATGAAGGGTATGGCGGATGCCCTCGCTGATCTCGGCGAAATCGTTCACGACAGAACCCTCGTCCTGAATGTTCTTCGTGGATTAAACGAGCGGTTCCAGTACATGTCGGCCCTTCACAAACGGCAGTGACCCTTTCCCACGTTCATCGAGGTACGCTCCGATCTGCTCCTTGAAGAACTCACCATGGCGCCGGCATCCTCCTTGACACCGTCGACAGCTCTTCTCACCGCCAAGGGCACCTCTGCCCCAAAGGGATCATCTGGCGGGAGCTATTATCGCCCACCTGCTGGTCCGCCTACCCAACCGAACACCAACCCTCAGTTCAACCAGCAGGGGGGCTCAGGCTCCGGACGTCGCCGTCGCTGTGGGAACGGCGGCAATCGCTCCTTCACCGGGTCTGCTCAGTGGCCTTCGTTCTGTAATCCCTAGACCGGGTCCATCCAGATGTGGCCCGGCCAAGGACGTCCACTTTCGACAAGTGGCCTGCCGCAGCGTCACCAGCCAAGGCCGCCTCAGCAGGGCCATGGTTAGCCGCAACAAGCGCTGCTGGCCGCCCCCGAACTGCACCCTGGTCTGGTTGCGTCGGGGCCATACGACACGCCCATACGCACCACACCCCCTACCACAGGCCGAACAGCAGGGTGGGTTTGCGTTCGGCGCACCTAGCCCCACCGGCGCTTATCTGACCTCCTTCGCCATGGGCTCGTGGTGGGGGTGGCTTCGGGATCGGCGGTCCACAGCAAATGCGTTCGGCGCATGATCGCCACTCCACCACCTCCACTAAGTGGGTCGTGGACTCGGCGCCTCTCATATGACGCCGACACCGGTAACATCTCTTTGTTCCGTCCCCGTACCTCCTTCCCTTCATCTATCATTCTTGGTAATCTGCCCACACGCCTGTTACTACCACCGAGATCTGACTTTACAGGCCTTTTATCTTAATAATGTTCTAGTTGCCCCTGACATTATTAAGTCTCTTATTCTCGTTAGTCAATTCACCACCGACAACGCTTGCTCGTGGAATTTGATCCTTTGGTCTTTCGTGAAGGATCTCGGGACCGGGACCGTGATGAGCAGTGCAATAGTTCAGCCCTCTCTACTCGTTGCACCTCCCGCGTCCTCTTCATCCAATGCACCTTCCTTGCCGGCGCCCGGCTTCCTTGTGGCATCGCCGCCTTGGTCACCCTCCTCTCAAGCCCTATCCGGTCTTTCTAGTACTTAGCCATTACTTGTAATACTAAGTTGTCATGTAATACCCTTTGTCATGCTGTCAACTTGGTCGCCACATCGTTCTGGTTGCTAGTTCCTCTTCTCGAGCATCTCATGTTTTGACCTAATTCATCGTGATCCGGCGTCTCTGTGGTGGCGTCTCGGTTATAAGTATTACCTTGTCATTACGGATGATTGCTCTCATTTTACTTGGACTTTCCCTCTTCGTCTCAAGTCCGAGACTTTTCCTACTCTAACAAATTTCTTCTCTTTTGTGGCCACCCGCCCAAGTAAGACCATCAAGGTTGTTCGGTGCGACAACGGTCGTGAATTTGATAATTCTTGACCAAGACCTTCTTCCTCACCCATGGCGTTGCCCTCCGTATGTCTTGCCCATACACGTCTCAACAAAATGGTCGAGCTGAACGAATTCTCCGATCCCTAAATAATTCTGTTCGCTCCCTCTTGTTTCAGGTGTCCACCCTTCTTATTGGGTCGAAGCTCTACACAATGCCACATACTTTCGCAACCGTCTTCCTTCAAAAACCCTAGACATGACCACACCCTACTTCGCTCTCTATGGTGTCCATCCCACCTACAACCATCTTCAGGTGTTTGGCTGCGCCTGCTACCCTAACTTGTCCGCGACTGCTCCTCACAAACTCTTCCCTCGCTCTACCTTGTGTATCTTCCTTGGCTACTACGATCACAAAGGTTACCGGTGTCTTGACCCTTCCTCCAACAGGGTCATCATCTCCCGACACGTCACATTCAACGAGTCTCTTTTTCCTTCTTCTAGAGATGTGTTGCCTCCCCCAGCGGATTTTGATTTTCTTACTAACTTTGAGACAAGCCCTGTTCCTACCGCTCTTTTCGCTCTGAGCTCCCGACGCACCTCGCCAGCGCACTGATTCTTCTTGCCGGTGGTTGACGCCATCGCCTCCACCACGGCTCGACCATCGATGCGCCCAACTCACCTGCCTCGGCGACCTGTCCTGCGACCGTGGTGCCGCTTGCGCTACGCACGACCACGACGACTACTCCATCTGCGCCACACGCGGCCACAACGTCTCCTTCGTCCGCGCCCCGCATGTCCGGCGTGCCCGCTGCCTCACTCGGCGCTCCTGTGCCGTGTGCGGCCCCATTACACCGCTTTGGTGCCATCTACAGCAGACGGGTCCAACCTGAGCCATGCGCGCCCTGCAGCCCGTCGTCGGCCCCTCCAGTACAACGGGTTCCGGCCAAGGCTGTTCCCATAGCTCCGGTGGTCAACTCACACCCCATGATGACTCATGGTAAGCACGGTTCGAGCAACTTGTGCGATCTCATGAATCTCATGGCCACCGCTCTCTCTATCCAGAAGACTTCTGCGCAGTACCGACCGACCCTCATTGGCGAGGAGCTATGGAAGAGGAGTATCGTGCCCTGCTGTCCAACAACACATGGGATCTAGTTCCATGTCCCCCCGGCACAAACATTGTCACCCAGAAATGGATATTTCATCACAAATTGCACCGGATGGCACACCGCATCTACAAAGGCACGTTGGGTTCTCCGGGGCTTTACCCAACGTCTAGGCGTGGATTATGATGAAACTTTCAGCCCGGTGGTGAAACCTGCGACAGTTCGGACTGTCCTTTCTCTGGCTCTCTCTCACTCCTGGCCGGTGCATCAACTTGATGTCAAGAACATGTTTCTACATGGCACATTGACGTAAATGCATCTCTCGCTCCCGACCAACCGGATTTGTTGACTCCGCGCATCCTGACTGGGTCTGTCGTCTCAACAAGTCGATGTATGGGTTGAAGCGAGCTCCTCGCGCTTGGTATAGCGGTGTTCGCCACATACTTACTTGGACTTGGCTTTGTGGAGGCAAAATCGACACTTCTCTGCTTATCTTTCATCGTGGCTCGAGACAATTTACTTGTTTGTTGTCGTCGACGATATTGTATTGACTGCCTCCTCTTCAGCACTACTTCGTCAGACCATTCAGGCCCTTCAGCAGGAGTTTTCGATGAAAAATCTTGGTGAGCTTCATCATTTTCTGGGGATTCATGTTGACCGGTCTCCAAATGGAATGTTTCTTTCTCGGTCGAACACTCTGGATATCTTGGGCGCGCAGGGATGTCGGATGCCAAGTCTGCGGCACACCGCTTGACACCAACTCTAAGATGTCCGCATTTGTTGGCACCCGTGGCGATCCTACCCATTACCGCAGACTTAACGGTGCTCTCCGGTGCCGACATTCACTCGTCCGGATATTTCCTCTGCTGTTTAGCGGTGTCCGCTATATATGCATGATCCTCGGGAACATCATCTCACTGAGGCCGAGTACTGGGCTGTTGCAAATGGTGTTGCCAAAGCTTGTTGGTTGCGCCAGTTACTACAGGAGTTGTGCAGCCCTCTCCCTCGGGCTACTCTGGTTTATTGTGACAATGTAAGCGCAGTATACCTGTCAACAAATCCTGTGCAACACCAGCGGACAATGCATGTTGAGATCGATCTTCACTTCGTTCGAGACAGAGTCGCCGTCGGAGAAGTTCAGGTTCTTCATGTCCCAACTACGTCCCAGTTCGCCGATATCTTCACAAAGGGGTTACCGACGTCCGTCTTCACCGAGTTTCGCTCCAGTCTGAATGTCGTTTGTCCCGATGTTACGACCGCGCGAGGGGGGTTGTTAGCAAACGCTGTTCACATGGCTGCCTCTCCATCTTCCCACGCATGCATGAATGCATGCGCAGCATGCCTCCTGGTTCAGCTTCTAGTCTCTTTATTTCTCTCTTTGTGTTCACACTCATATGTGTGTAATTGGTGCTATATATACTTGTAAGATGTAACTTCATTCATCAAGTAATCTATGCGCAAAGCATTCCACGTTATCACACTTCCATATTCTGCTATAGTTTTTTGATTGGTGGACATTGTTTTTCCCAGTGGTATCAATAATGGTTGATCTTGATTCTTGGTTACTGAGAGGTTTTTGAGCAACTCCAATCATGCCATAGCCAATGATATTTGGAGTATCTAGAGCCTTTTCATGTTTTTACTGTTACTTTTATCTGGTTGCAGATACACTCCTCTATTTGATTTTTTCTTGGAGCTTCAAGGGACTGCATTTATGGTGATTGCGGATAACTATGTAACTGATGATAGTGGAACCGGTGTTGTCCATTGTGCTCCTGCTTTTGGTGAAGATGACCATCGTGTCTGCCTTGCTGCTGGGATAATTGAGGTTGGAATAATTCTGCTTTACTATTTGAATATTGTTAGACTAACTAACATGCTACCATGGCCTTGGGGTTGAGAGAAAAGAGTAGACCAGTCAAACTTCTTATTATTATTGAATAAAGGGTACAGTGCAATATTCTCCTAATGTCAGTTTGTCTTGAAGTCTAGAACATGCATTCCCCCCCTAGCATTCTTGAATTATCTAAGGGAAATGGAGCATAGGTTGATCATATTGCTTCTTTTGTCCATGCAAACCATCTCTTTGGTGATGGCATGCAGTGGTGTCATCTGATTGATTTCTCTTATTTCTCAATTCGGAGAATGGCCATGCTCTACTATGGCATGCCTGGTACCTCCTAGTTTTGCAGCTTGTTATCTATAGTTAGTTACCTCTTAAAGGGATGGCCTTTTAAATCCGATGCTTTTACTCTGATCACTGTGGCATTCAAGGTTGCCATGTCATGTGTTTCCTTTTTAACCAAAACCATCACAAAGTTCTATGCATCTCTGCTGCTTATGCAAGCATGACTTTGTTTTAATATTTTTTCCTGATGGCTGCTTCACATCTAGGCTAGTGGACTTGTTGTCGCCGTTGATGATGATGGTTGCTTCACAGAAAAGATTTCTGAGTTCAAAGGGCAACATGTCAAAGATGCTGACAAGGATATCATCAGCTCTGTTAAGGCAAGTTGTTTCAGTGTTCAATGGGCTCGTAACTGTAAATAACAGATTTGCATTTAGTTGCTTGCTCACTCAGTATTTCTGAAAACAACTATCTACAGATCTTGGAGTTGAGTAATAAACTAGTGCAATAAAACATCAGTAATAAACTAGTGCAATAAAACATCACATTATATAGAGTTTCTAATGTTGGTATGTCTTGGGACAACCTTAGAAGTTGTGCATGCATTTTGATGCCTTATCATGCTGTTTATCCGGATAATATTGAAGGGGATACATGCACAAGGAAATCAGGTATATATCATGAACGTTCTCAAGCTATATCAGTGTATTATGTGGACTGCACTGTCATAAGCATCACTTTGGTTTCTTCTTAACATATTTTGTCTTATTATCTTGGATTTATTCTGTGCATTGTTTCAAGGGCACCTTAATGAAATTCATCGCATACATTGCATAGTTTTTATTTTACTGAGGATTGCATTCTGAAAATGATAAACTACATGAACAGGATAAAGGAAGACTTGTTAGTAAAGGGAGCATCGAACACTCTTATCCATTTTGTTGGCGCTCGGGTACTCCTCTTATTTACCGGGCTGTTCCAAGCTGGTAAACTTCTTCTGCTACTACCGTTTAAATCTATTATGTCTGTGTGCTGAAGATTGATGTTTTCATTGTCTGCTTGCGTTAAGTTAGTACTAATGCTTTTGTCTTTTTCCTGGTTCTAATAAATACACATGACACTCCAGTCCATGTTCTACTTGCTTCTCTTACCACATGGAGCAATCACTTAGCAAAATTTGACTTCATCGTGTTATAGTTCCATCCAGATGCACAAATAAGGCTTCCGTTGAATCTTTTGGGTTTCCTTTTTGTTAGTTTTGTTCCTCTGCTTTTGTGTCCATTACAGTTTTCCTATTGCATGTTTTTATTGAGGAATATAGGTCTGAAAGAGCTTTCCTATAGGTTTGTCAAGGTTGAAAAGATTAGGGACCAGTTGCTAGAGTGTAACAAGGAGACCTACTGGGTTCCAGATTATGTTAAGGTACGTTATGCTTCCTTCCTGTGATACAGTGCTTTCAGGAAGAAACTTTTTATTGGGATTTAACCCGTGTGGAGATGCCCCTCATAGCCACCCGGTCGTGTATGGAGATTCATGAGATCATGATCGGACGACTATGAGGGGCATCCTCACTTGGGGTGCTGCCCCATAGAAGTTCTTTCCGTGCCAATACTTAATGATTATGTAAATCTAATGCACGGAAACCATGTATAAATGACACTCAATGCTAAATAGTGCAATCATATGACATTTGGTACAATGGTTTAGTACAGTATTGTTTCCAGACCTTGTGGTTATATATGATCTTAAATGTTTATACAGACATTTGATAGTGTGGATTGTTGGGCAGAGCAAATTGCAAGTTTAAAAACCTTTGTAAGTGTTGTCTCAAATTCACTTATGAAGGAGGTACGACATATTCGGGCATGATCTAAAAGGTTAAGGTAATTTGTTGCACCTATCAAACAATATCCCATTAAATTCACTTTTGTCAGAACAGTGGTTCCAATTGATAAACCACAGAACTAGTCTGGATGTTTTTATAAATAAATAGAAACTCCATTTGAGATTAAGGAAAGGGCACCCCGTTTTCTAGCATCACCCAAGGTAATTAGCTCATGTTGGTTTGTAAAGGAGGAGGGTTGATCAGGGATTCAGGGTCATACTGTTCTAATATAATAGAATCATGGTTGTCACAGCGTAATTGGTGACCACGGCGCCTAAGAGACGCCGGGACGCCATGGCGATGCCAAGGCGAGGGCACGACGACTGCCATACGTACATGGGTACATACTCTTGACCGACTCTCTCCCGCTGTCTCCCCCATATAATCTCGTCTCGCTCTCCCTCGTATAATCCCATTTCCCAACTCTCTCCTGACTCCCGCTCTTTCTCGGCGCCGATCTCCCACTCTCCCCGGTGCCTCCCTTCCCTGGCGCCTTCCCGCCCTCCCCACCTCCCTCCCTCGGTGGCGGGAGCAAGCTGGAGAGGGAAGTTGGCGGCGAAAGTAGGCTGGAGATTGGTGCTGGCGCGGGAGCAGGCTAGGCGAACAGCCTCGACGTCCACCTCCGGCCGCCTAGGCGGCGCCATGACAAGCTTGAATAGAATCTCTGGGAACAAGTGATCAGTGCATGGATTTGCTAGTAGAGTGCAGTGTTATGAGGCTTGTTGTATTGCAAAGAGGCCAGAGGCCCAATACAAATGTACAGGGTAAAAAAGCAAATGACACCCAAGACCCTAGACTATTTACATGTCTAACACCCCCTTAAACTCATGGTGGATCAACAACGTTGAGTTTGGAGAGGTAGAAGCTATGCTGAGCTCTAGTCTGTGCTTTGGTGAAGAAATCTGCTAACTGAAACTCCGAAGGTACACACTAAAGAGCAATAGTTTGGTCTTACACCTGCAATCGCATGTATGAAGCATCCACCCTAATATGCTTGGTGAGCTCATGCTTCACAGGATCACGAGCAATGTTGATCGTGCCAGTACTGTCTGAGAAGAGAGGAGTCGGTGCAGAAGTGGAAACACCGAAATCCTCAAGTGGCCACCGAAGCCAGGTGATCTTAGCTGTCAACAACGGCATGGCTCTCAACTCAGCCTCAACGCTCGAACGGGAAACGACAGTTTGCTTCTTGGTTTTCCAGGCAATCAAGGAGGAACCAAGGAAAACACAATAGGTAGAAAGAGACCGACGATCATAATGATCGCTATCCCAGGTCGCATCAGAGTATGCCTGAAGCTGCAAAGAACTGGAGCGAGGAAAGAAAAGGCAACGAGTGATGGTCCCACGAAGATATCGCAGAATACGAAGGTGATTGTACTGGAGCTGAGTAGGAGCAGAATCGAACTAACTCAAGATGTGAACTGAGTAAGAGATGTCAGGGCGAGTGATGCCAATGTAGATAGGGCTCCCGACAAGATGGCGGTAGTGAGTGGGATCGTAAAGAGGCTCACCATTGGTAGGCCAAAGGTGAGCACTAAGCTCCATAGGAGTATCCACCACATCCTGATCAGTGAGACAAGCGCGAGTAAG
Source organism: Bonia amplexicaulis (assembly GCA_036346245.1). Taxonomy (NCBI): domain Eukaryota; kingdom Viridiplantae; phylum Streptophyta; class Magnoliopsida; order Poales; family Poaceae; genus Bonia; species Bonia amplexicaulis. The sequence continues at coordinate 2,701,489 of CM070750.1, read as the reverse complement.
GATATGTTGAATGTAACACTCCTAGGAGAGAGTAGCCCTCCGGCGTAGAAGTGATCTCAATCCCAACGAAGTAATGAAGCGAACCCAAATGAGACATCAAGAGTTGCTCACTGAGATACTCCTTCACAAAGGCCATATACCGAGTCATCACCAGTAATGATCATATCATCCATATAAAGGAGCGTCTAACCCCGAGGAGAGGGGTGAACAGAGAGGGTAGGGTCGTGATCATTGACGGAGTAGCTGGCAACAGTGACAACAGAAGAGAAGTGGTCAAACCAATTACGAGGGGCTTGTTTGAGCCCATAGAGAGCGACAAAGGCGACAAACTGTACCCTTAGGGACAGAATACCCAGGGGGCGTCTACATGTAGACATCACGTTGCTTACCGTTGAGAAAGGCATTCTTAATGTCCAACTGAGAGATGGACAACTGTCGAACAAAGGTCACAGCAAGAAGAGTGCGAACTGTGGTGATGTGAGCAATAGGAGCGAAAGTCTCATCATAGTCACGACCATGTTCTTGCTGAAAACCACACCTCAAGTGCCAAGTGACAGTACGTTCCAAAACAGCAATCTCCTCAAACATTGCAAGCTGCCACTTAGGATGAGCAGCAACCTCGCGGTTGGTCAGGCTCAAAGAGGCAGCAGCTGCAAAAATGAAGCGCTTAGGCGGCCTGAGAGTGGCGATCACGAAGATCATATCTGGGAGGAGAGGGTGGAGAAGGACCCAGCAAGGACGGGGAAGAAGAGCTAGGAACAGGACCCAGCATAGACAGAGGCTCAACTGGAGTAGGCGAAGGACGACGAGAGTAGTGTAGAGGAAAATGTGGAATCTTAAGAACAGAATGGGAAGCAAACTCCGGCGGAGATGGAAGAGGTGCAGCCGGAGGATAGAGGTGAAAGAGGATGAGGCGAAACAGGAGTAGAAGGCAGAGAGTTAGGAGAAGTCAGAAATGAGATCGACTCAACAAGAGAATCTGAACTGACTGCGGGGAACGAGGGTAATAAGGTCGGGACTCATTGAAAGTGACATCCCGAGAAATCCTCATCCTGTGAGTAACATGGTCGTAACAATGATAACCCTTATGCTCAAGACTATAGCCAAGAAAAACACACTCAACTGACTGAGTAGTCAGCTTGGTGCGCTTACGAGGTGGAAGAAGGATGAAACAGATAGCCGAAACCGCGAAGGTGACCGTACTTTGGGGCTCGACCATAGAGATGTTCGACAGGAGTGGAACCCATAAGAGCAGTAGAAGGCTGCATGTTGATGAGAAAAGCAACAATGAAAACAACCTTAGGCCAGAAGTGAGGTGGAACAGAGGAGGCAAGCACAAGCGGTCTCAAGTAAGTGACGATGCTTATGCTCAGAGATACCATTTTGAGCGTGAGCACCAGGGCAACTGGGCAAGAGTATTGGGGAAGAGTACCCTGCTCAGCGAGAAAGCGGTGCAAAGTAGCAAAAAGATACTCACCAGCAGAGTCAGCATAAAACACACGAATGATCAAATTGAATTGAGTGCGAACCATGGTTGCAAACATCTGGTAAATAGATAGAACCTGACTGTGAGGACATAAAGTAGATCTAAGTATGGTAAGAATAATCATCAATAAAGATCACATAATATCGATGACCCCTTTCGAAACGAAGAGAGCCGGGCCCCAAACATCAGAGTGTATAAGATCAAAAAGACGAGTAGAAATAGAATCACTAGAGGGATATGGGAGCTGCAGCTGCTTGCCAATACGACAGTTATGATCAGTGATCTGACCAACCGACATAAGCTGCATAGTAAGCTGAGGAACATGAGGGACTGCAAGAACATGATCCCATGTTATGAGGTTTGTTGTATTGCAAAGAGACCAGAGGCCCAATACAAATGTACAGGGTAAAAAAGTAAATAACACCCTAGACCTAGACTATTTACATGTCTAACAAGCAGGATTTGCCTAATTGTAGCTGAAATCTTGCCAGGTTACGCTGAGTTGTAGCTAATTCACAGCGGCTCTTGGAAGAATTTAAGTTGTCTATAAAAAATTCAAACATGGCATCAAAGCTCTAACACCAAGTGTTTCTAGCCAGTAATTCCTAGAAACTGCCCAGCAACTGGTATTGGCATTCTTCAGAAACTAGGTCTAGTTTATGTTACCTCAATATGACAAAGCCAAAAGGAAAACAAACATATTTCTGGAGATGAGATTGGCTTATTTGTGATTTCTACTATAACTAGACGATGAAAGCAAGAATGCAACATCTGTAGGCTGTTGCTGTTGTAAGAATATGTAAAAAGTTTCCATTAACTCTATTTGGATAATGTACTCCATATTCATGTGGATATGTATACTTGATCTGCTCTGCTTGGCTGCATATTGCTTGGATGTGCCATCAATGAACATATTATTTTGCTGTGTCAATTCTGTTTCCCACCCGCATGTATTCAATATCACTTCCTGTTTCCAATATTTGCAACTACATGTATATAACTGCATAGATTTTTTCGAAACTGCTTGGAGAGTTTAGGTTTATGAAAGATGATGTAGTTAATGTTTTACCTTGATTTCTTCGTTAACAATGAATGCATGCAGGAAAAGAGATTCCATAACTGGCTAGAAGGTGCTAGGGACTGGGCTGTTAGTAGAAGTAGATTCTGGGGTACTCCACTTCCATTGTGGATCAGCCAAGATGGTGAAGAAATTGTTGTTATGGATTCCGTTGAGAAACTTGAAAAATTATCTGGTGTCAAGGTTCATATCTCTACTGTGCAAGATATGTTTTATTCTATTGCAGTATTTGCAGTTGATGACATGTGCATATTCTTGTAATTTCATAGTATTTTAATTGAAAATTTGAAATAATAATGAACTTGTAATATGCTATTGTTCTTTCTTTTTGTTTGGACATCAATGTTTTTTGCCCTTCTGGTACATAATGCATATTAATAGGCACTTGTTAGACATGTCCTGATACCACCTGCAGACTTGAAATAATCATTTTTTAAAATTATGTGATCAGGTTAACGATATTCACCGACACCATGTTGATGATATTACAATTCCCTCTAGTAGAGGACCAGAGCATGGGGTGCTCAAACGTGTTGATGATGTAAGTTTGCTTCTAGGCCCAGCACTGCATCTTATTTTAAGTTTATATTGATGTCCCAAAACATTTTCCCCTATCTTTTGATTTGTATTAAAAGGAAGTGGGTTCAAGGGCTCAAGGCAGATGTTACAATTTTGGTTTTAGCAATATATTTGAATTATGTTTTCGAAATATAATTAATATACACCAGTCAAGTCCTTGAATTACCTTTTTAGGCTTGGTGAAGTCGTCTCCTGTAAGCGTCTAGATGAGAAACCCTTGTACGACCCATTTTGCACCTATTTGCCTTATTGTTACCTAAATTGTCATAGCATTAGATGGTACCTTGGTTTTGCTTAAAGTGGTTGCTAGTACTTAAGTTCCCCTCAAAGTTTGAATGTGGGTAGAAATAGTAATGTGCAATAGATGGCTGAAATGTCCTAGCTAATTGTTTAAAGTCGTAAGGTTACTATTTCTGCTTGTGTAGTTCCAGTGTTATTCATGTTATGTACGTGAACATTTGATTTGTCAACTGCCATGGGTGTGAATGTCTGTGTGTATCAGTGTTTTCTTCATTTTAAAATGGTTCTCACTCAGCAATTGTTGTGATGCCTTCAGGTTTTTGACTGCTGGTTTGAGAGTGGGTCCATGCCTTATGCCTACATTCATTATCCATTTGAGAATCGTGAACTATTTGAAAAGAATTTTCCTGGTAACTTTGTAGCAGAGGGCTTGGACCAAACACGCGGATGGTTCGTTACTCCCTTCAGAATATTTGGCAGCTATTTTATATTGGTCTCGCTAGTTACTAACAATTTTGAGGGTGCAATTTCTTCTTTCTGTTGTTTGTGTATGGCCTTTGATGATGTTTTATTATTATATACCATATACATTGTTCCTTGTGGCATATTTATACTAATCATGAGAGAGGGTTTTAACCGTTAACACAAGTAAATTCACAAGAACTGCTTGAGACCTAAATTAAGTTACTGCATTTTATTTAGAGCCATGTACTCCTAATTCTTTACACTACTTGGCAAGGTTATTAAGGCGGTAAGGCGAGACGAGGTGACCCACCTCCCTCACACCTTTTAAGCGGTAAGGCGTGAGGCGAGGCGAGGCGACGCCTTACACATCGTAAGGCGCTAAAGGGCAGCAAATAAAATGAGCATTTTAGCAGCATTTTTTCTGCTTCTGCATTACAAAGAAGTAATCATCAGAGAAGAACAACACAACAACTCATGGCATACAACAACAAACAATCAACTGACCAACTCATCGGCCAACGCAGTAACGCACACAGCACACTGCAGTTCATCGCACAGACGCACAGTCGCACACAGCACAGTCCGTTGCGGCATCAAATACTCCTCCCTCTGACTGTCTCGCTCGCTCATCTCTCTCACTTGCTCTCTCTCCCACTCAACCGCCTCCGCTCGCTCTCATCTCTCGCTCGGCGCTCGCTCACTCTACTCGCGAGGCCTGCAGAGGGGAGGATGAGAGGAGGGGAGCAGGAGGGGGGGCGAGGCGAGGCGCTGGGGAGGCGGAGGGACCGAGGAGGTGAAGGTCTGCAGGGAGGGCCGGGAGGTAGGGAGGAGGAGGAGGCCGGGAGGTAGGGCATACCTGGAGATGGAGGCCGTAGCAGATGGTCTTTGACGCGCTGCTTCGAGGATGGTGGCGCCACGGGGTGACGGGGATGTTGGATATGTGGGCAATATTTTAATTCCAAGTTTTAGTAGAGACAAATACAATAAACTAATGATGCAAAACTCACAATTAACAAAGAAGCTATTCATCATACTTGTAATATACTCAATAACAATATAGTAACTAAGTCGACCGTGCGCATCGAACGACTTACTTGTTAGCCCGAAGATGAACAGAAGCCGCAGCAGCTTGACGCAGGCGTAACGTAGATGTCGCAATGCGCGAGCGGTCGTGCGATCGCCGCCCGAAACCTTATTGCCGCCCGCGTGTACTTTCTGCAAGAACGGTTCGGAGATACCCGCTCTCCTCCTTCCAGTGCACGGAAGAAAGATCGACGAGGTTCACGGCGGACAAAGACTCGAGCACGTAAACACGTAGAAGAAGGAAATGGAGGCCGGGGTTTCGCGCACATACTACGGGACGTCTCGGGCATATAAATAGACAGATCGATAATCGACATGATTAAAGCAACCATTACCCACGGTAAGTGGTAATCGACATTCAACCGCCATTTATCCACCGGTAACCGTCATCATCAAAACCCCAATAAAGCCTCAATTCAAACGCTTGAATCGCATTCAAACAAGGAGAGAGCGGTGCGAGTTCAAAGAAAATAGAGATGGATTTGGTGCGCTAAGTGGCGCGCCATGTCACGCGACGCGATCGCGCGTCGCAAGTCGCAAGTCACGCGATTTTCACGCGAAAATACACGATATCTGTGCGGCAAGCGCTTGCGTGTGTGACTAGACAGAACCCTCCACATACCATCTCTATCCATATTCAAGGAGTGGAAATGACTCCACCTTATAAATTGATCTTCTTCTCCTTTCCTTAGCAATATGGTACTAAACAAAGCATGCTTTGGAATTAAGGAAGTGGGCCATAAAATGGGCCACATTCTAACAGGGGATGGAGGCGGCGCTAGGGTTCGACTTCGGCCCAGGCTTATGTGACAGGTTCCCCACTGGTCCCCCTCATCCCATCTCTTTATACTTGCTTTTTCGGGTTCTTGGGGCTTCCGCCTTCGCCGTCTCCTCGCTTTTCTTTGCCTAACCGACGCCATAGCGACGCCTTGGGGTTTGAGGTGGACGCCATACATCCTCCTAGCAAGGCGACGCCGACGCCTTACAGTCCCTCACCGCCTTAAGCGACGCTTAGGCGACGCCTTAATAAGCATGCCGCCCTCGCTGCTGTCCTATGAACCAATGAACTAGGACATGCTTGAGTGGATGCTGTCGACAAGTTCCTCCTAGGCCGAGATGAATTCTTGAAGATCTGATAGCGGCTTCTCCAGTCCTAGTAGTCCATGAAGAGCTACCAGAACGGTCGCCGGCGTGAGGTGGAATTCAATTCCGGCGACTCTGTATGGCTGCGTCTACAACACTGGCAAGTTACGTCCGTAGTGGTCAAGGCTAAACAGAAGTTGGCACCCAAGTATTTCGGGCCATATCAGATTGTGCAGTGCATAGGCGTAGTCGCTTACAAGCTTCGTCTTCCGGAGGGTGCTCGCTTGCATGATGTTTTCCATGTCACACTTCTAAAGCGCTATCATGGACTTGTGCCTACCGCTACACCGGATTTTCCACCTACACTGCATGGTAAAGTGGTATTCCAGCTGCCAGCCGTCCTTCGCGCGCGACTCCACCAAGGGATATGGGAAATTCTCGTCCATTGGAAAGATCTTCCGTCCACGGATTCTACGTGGGAGCCTTTGGAGGATTTCCGTGAAGCCCACCCTCAATTTAGATCGAGGACGAGCTGTTGCTTCAGGGGGGAGAAATGTTGCAGATACGCTCACGGGACACTTTGGGAAAGTATACCAGCGCCGGGCCAAGGATGGAAACGCAACAACGGATGAGCAGCCTGGGCCGGCCATGGCACAGCCGCCAGCAGGTTCGCCGGATAAGGAATAGTCATGCATGATTTGATTAGTTTCCAAATTAGTTATTTCTTTTATCTCCAAGATTGTTAGTTACCTTTCCTCAAGACTATTTCCTTGTTGGTTGAGATTTATTAGGTAGAACTCCTCACGTTATAAGGGGAGCACTGAATAATAGATGGGCAAACAGAATTACCTTCCCTATCTATCTCCTTTGCTCTTCTCATCCCGTCTGCATCCCTTCTTCCCGTCCGTGTCAGGGAGTCGCCATCATGGCGTCTTCCCGGCAAGTATCCCCACACAAACACCCCAACCCTCATCCACACTACAACCTACGATCCAATCCACAGCATATCACTTCCACCCAGCACCTCCTAGTCTCTCTCCATGCTCCCAAACATTGATATTTTAGCTGCCATCACCTACAATATCATGCAGCAACATTAGTCGAATTATTTGTTCTGGTATTAGTCGAATTTCCTATAAGGTCTGTAGCATGAAAGGAACACTGCATTACTCTGCAACAGACATGATAGAGTGTTTTTATTTGAAGTCTTGTTTTGAAATACGTTGAGCAAACCCACTCACCAAAGATTGGTGAATTCTCACTAACTTCAATGATATCTCTTTGATATTCATGTGAATGGTTCCTTTTAGAAACTGTAATAATGTATTAGGCACGAAGAGATAGTAGATTGATTATCAGAGATAAGATGATACACATATATAGGCAAGGATGACCCATGTTTATAGCAATGTAACCGCCGGTGATCCTTGCCTTATAGATATCAATCTATCTATCCTAACCAAATATGCACTAGGCTCTAATAGGTCACAGCAGCCAATAGGGTTGCAACACTCTCGCCTAACACCCCCACGCGAGCGGTAACCTTGGTGACGTTGAGACTGGACCTGAACTCATCGAAGACGGAACCGGGAAGCCCTTTGGTGAAGATGTCGGCATACTGCGATGTGGTGGGTACATGCAGAACCTTGGTGTCACCAAGAGCTACACGCTCACGAACGAAGTGGAGATCAGTCTCAATGTGCTTGGTGCGTTGATGCTGAACGGGGTTGTTGGACATGTAGACCGTCTCGATGTTGTCGCAGAGATGAGCCGCATCGCCAAGAGGCGATGAAGTTCGAGTAATAATCGCCGCAGCCCATGTGACCTCCGCGACGGCATTGGCCATCGCACGATATTCGCCGCCACCGGAGCGGACACTGTGGGTTGGCGCTTGGAAGACCACGAGACGAGGTTATCGCCCAGGAAGACTGCATAACCGGAGGTAGAGCGGCGCGTGTCTGGGCAACCAGCCCAATCAGCATCCGAGTAGACCACCAAGTCGAGCTGTGAAGACGGATGAAGGACGAGTCCCAAATCCAGAGTGCCCCGAACATACCGAAGGATGCGCTTAAGGGCAGCAAGGTGAGGTTGGCGAGGATCATGCATGTGAAGACAAATTTGTTGCACTGCATAGGAGATATCCGTCCGTGAAAGTCGATATTGTAAGGCGCCACCAAGTCATGGAATCGGCGGGGTCCTGGACAGGAGCACCGGAGTCTGCAGGAACTTTTGGCTTAGTGTCAACAGGAGTACTGCAAGGTTTGCAGTCAGCCATACCAGCCCGATCAAGAATGTCCAGCATATACTGTCGTTGAGAAAGGAGTAGTTTGTCACCGTGGCGCTGAACATGCATCCCGAGAAAATGATGAAGCGGTCCAAGATCCTTCATAGAGAACTCGAGTACAAAAGCTCAATTATCTGTGCGCGTGGACGGCGAGGAGGTCGGAGAACGATGTCATCAACATAAAGGAGCAGGTACATTGTATCAGGTCCGTGGTTGTAGATGAACAGCGATGCATCAGACTTGGCCTCTGTGAAACCCAGAGAGAAGATGAGCGTGAGCGGCTATTCCAGCCAGGCGCTGCTTGCACCATAGAGGATCTGCTCGACGACAAACGAAGTCAGGGCGAGCTGGGTCCTCGAATCCTGAAGGTTGTGAGCAAGACTGTCTCGGAGAGCTTTCCGTGAAGAAATGCATTCTTGACATCAAGCTGGTGAATAGGCCATTGTCGAGACAAGGCCAGGGTGAGCACAGTGCGTACTGTTGCCGGCTTGACAACCGGGCTGAAGGTTTCGCCGAAATCAACGCCAGGCCGCTGAGTAAATCCGCGAAGGACCCAGCGTGCCTTGTAGCGCTCCAAAGATCCATTGGCCAGGAGTTTGTGCTTGAAGATCCATTTCCCGGAGACAACATTGGCGCCACGGACGCGCACCGCTTCAGTGTGGTTGTGCAACGAGGCAAGATACTCCTCCATAGCTGCCCGCCAATTGGGATCGGCAAGGGCACTACGGAAGGTCTTCGGGATCGGAGAGAGGGACGAGGCGTGATACAAGGCAGGAATGCGATATCCGGCCTTGCCACGAGTCGTCATGGCGTGCTGGTTTGCCACCGGAGGATAGGACAAGACCCGCAGTGCCGTGGCGAGCGGTATCAAGAAGTAGCAGACGGTGTCGAGACTGCAGGAGCAAGGTCCGCTGTGTTGTCTGCGCACCGGTCGACTCGGGCAAGGCGGCGGAGTACACGAACGGAATTCGCAGGCGCGAGCATAGCCGCACGGGCCGTCAGGCGTCTCGCATTGTCTCCGTGGCCGCACGTGGCTGTGCGGACTGCATGGTCGCCGTGGCCGCACGTGGCTGTGCAGGAGAGTGAGCGACGTCGAGCTCCGCCTCCGCCAAGGGGAAGGAGGAAGTCACGGGCAAACCTGCAGGATGCAAAAAACGAGCCGGGCCTATGGGCAGCGGCGCGATATTAGTAATTTCATCCAAAAAGGAGAGGTCTGCCGGGGTCTTAGAGGCAGACTGAGTCGCAAAGGGAAAACAATGTTCATCAAAGATGACATGCCGAGAAATGATGACCCTGTTGGAAGTAAGGTCAAGACACCCGTACCCTTTGTGATTGTCGAAAACCAATGAAGATGCACAATGCGAACGCGGGCCAACTTATGGGCGGCATTGGCGGAGAGATTAGGATAGCAGGCGCAACCAAAAACACGAAGATGATCGAACGCAGGGGCGGAGCCGAAAAGAGCTTGGTGCGGTGTGGAGTGGTCAAGTGTCTTAGAGGGCAGGAGGTTGCGGAGATGAGTGGCGTGATGCAAGGCCTCGACCCAGTAGGAAGGCGGAACGGACGCCTGAAAGAGCAAGGAGCGAATGACATTATTCAGTGAGCGAATCATACGTTCGGCCTTGCCGTTTTGAGCAGAGGTGTAGGGACATGACATCCGGAGGTGGACGCCACGGTTGAGGAAGAAAGTGCGGGCGCCGGAGTTGTCGAACTTCGCGCCATTGTCGCATCGAATCGCTTTAATGGTGGCGCCAAACCAGCGGAGACAAGCAAAAAATGTAGAGAGAGTGTAAAAGGTGTCGGATTTGAGACGCAAGGGGAACGTCCAGACATAATGAGAGCAATCATCTAGAATGACCAGGTAATATTTGTAGCCAGAAATGCTGGCAACAGGAGAGGTCCACAAGTCACAATGAACTAGATCAAAATTATGTTTTGCTCGGGACATAGAAACATGAAAAGGAAGACGAGTATGTCGTCCAAGTTGACACGCATGGCAGACCGAACTGGTGTCTTTATTACAATGTGGAATCAAGGAGGCATGCATAAGACTGGAGATGGCATCAGGGCCAGGATGGCCGAGACGTCGATGCCACAGTGACGCGGAGGTGGAGGCATGAAGAGCACCCGCAGCAGGAAGGCACAACGGGTAGAGGGGTCCGGAGCTATTGCACCTGACGATCTCGGTCCGAGACTGAAGATCCTTCACAGAACAACCAGACGGGTCAAATTCCACAGAGCAATTGTTGTCAGATGTGAATTGGCGAACGGAAATAAGATTCTTAATAAGGTTTGGAGATACAAGGACATTATTAAGATGAAGATGACCTGGGAGAGTGGTTGCGCCAGTGGAGGTAACAGGAAGAAGAGAACCGCACAGACAACAATTGAAGAGGAACAGTGCAGGGAGGAGGAGTGGGAAAGAGTACCGGCATCGGAAGTCATGTGTGACGTGGCCCCCGAATCGAAGTACCAGTCCTGTTGCGGCTGCTGTGGCAACGTCATGGTGTTGAAGGATTGGGCGAGGTCCGATTGGTTCCATCCTGGGGCGGCCCAAGGGTTGAAACCCGGAGGCGGAGACGGTGCCCAGGCGTTCGAAGCACCAGCGAGAAGAGCGTGAGGAGGCGCCGTCTGCTGGAAGTGCGTCTGGGCAGGAGCTTGATGAGTCGGCCTGGTGGGAATGGGCGCAAGAGGAGGACGGGGTCCATACATCTCAGATGGAGCCCGCCCACCAGTGGAGGTAGGAGGGCCAGGCACGCCACCACAGAGCACTGTGGCCACCATGGCCACCGAGCCACCTTGTCCGCCGGTGAAGGGCTGCCCACCCCGTTTGCCGCCCGCTTGCCCCGGGGATTGTTGGGGGCGCCCGAACCTAACAACCCGAGGACGGGGTCTGCTGCTCTGACGAGGAGCAGGCCGAGGGAACGCAGCGCTGGCCGGCACCACCGGGGACAGTGGAGCGTGGACGACCGATGCGCTGGTTCGGCCTCCTCCAAGAAGTCATTCCGGCCTCCGAGAACGTGGGAAGGGACGGCCGCGGCGGAGGTGAAGGCCCATGGAGGCAAACTTCGCTGAGGCCGCCAAGCAAGGTGAGGACAAGGCGCGGTCGGGGCGTGTTCGCCGAGGTCCTCGAGTCGTCGGCCATGCCCTTGAGGCGCGGCAATAGTCGGTGACGGAGAGATCCCCCTGGGCGAAGGTCCGGAACTCAGCGTCGAGGTGAAGCGCGCGCGTCTCCATGTTTCCCAGGAACTGCGACTCTACGGCCAGCCACACCGAGCGGGTTGTGGAGCGGGAACGTGGCACCATGTCAGATAGCTCGGGAGAAATGGCGCCGTAGATCCAGGACTTGACCACGCAATCCATGCGCGCCCAGTCCGGGAAGGCCGGGTTGGGGTCGTCTTGGAGGACATGGTCTTCGAGGGTAAACTTCCCCAAGGCGAGGAGGAAGAGTTCGCGCCACCTGGTGTATTGGTTGGAGGAGAGATCGAGGACGATCGGTACAAGGGTGCGGATATTCGGGCGCCGACTACCGCGAGTGGAGGTTGACGATGACCGCGGCTTCATGAAGAAGCAGAGCATCGCGGAGAGAGGATGGAGCCGCCACTGGGCGAGGTTGGTCGCGTCGCGCCTCGGCCGCTGCTGCTGCCTGCCATGATGGCCTTGCGATCTCGCGGCGGCAGGCGCCTCGCCGCGCGGCGGCGGCGGCCTGGCCTTCGGCCGGCGACGCGCAGCTCTCGTGCTTTCGGCGGCGGCGCGGCTCGCTCGCCGTCGGGATCGACCGGAGCGGAGGGCTGGGAGGGTGATCGTCATGGCGGCGATCGGTGGAGGAGAGGGCGCAGCGCGGAGGCGCACCTAGGTAGCGGAAGAGGGGCCGGGGGGAACCCGGGCGGCTGATACCATGTAATAATGTATTAGGCACGAAGAGATAGTAGATTGATTATCAGAGATAAGAGGATACACATATATAGGCAAGGATGACCCATGTTTATAGCAACAGAACCAGCGGTGATCCTTGCCTTATAGATATCAATCTATCTATCCTAACCAAATATGCACTAGGCCTAATAGGCTGCGCAGGCCCAATAGGGTTGCAGCACTCTCTGTCTAACAGAAACTACTGCATTTCTTTGTTACATGATCCATTGCTAAGTGCTAAATGATTAATGATGTTTCCTTTAAGTAATTTGTTTTCTTTGTTAGAGGCACTATCACTAGACAGCTACCTAAGGATCCCATCTATAGAGATAACCAGTCATCTTCGGGAACAATTACAAGTTCAGCATTGAGTTTCATTGTTATATATTTTTCATTGACCAAACAGAACAAGTAGAGCAAAAGAGTGAAAGAGATGGACACAAACTCAGATCTAGCTGCTGGCCTGCTGCTGCTCTTCTTCTATTTGCTGCTGCTGCTCTTCTCCCCTAGCGTGCTGCTGCAGCTGCTCCTCTTCTCCCCTAGCGTGCTGCTGCTGCTGCTCCTCTTCTCCCCTACAACCTGATGCAGCTGCTCCTCTTTTCTCCCCTGGCTGCTGCTCTCTTCTCCCCTGGCTGCTGCTGCTGCATTTTCTTTAGTGCTGAAGTGCTGCAAAACAGTGCAAAGGCAAGCATCCAATGTGCTTTCCAGCACGTGCTGCATAACCTGTTTGCCAATAATCAAACTAGCTGTACTACCTAGCACATGCTGTTGCACTTCGCCAATTTACATTGCGTACAATACGTGTAGGCATGGTAGGACAATAATTCATCCATTTTTACTTCCTACAATAGCTAATCTATCACAAACAATGTCTAAACCAATCTAGGAACTGCATTATGCAGTCACAAATTCAAAATGTCATTTGAAAATTTTCGGCCAGGATTTTTCATACCGCTTCAGCCTGGTTTTTTCGGTTACCGGCGCTGGTTTTTTGAACCCTGATCCTGACTAATATACTTTGCTTCATGTCCTAATCATTAATGCTAGATATGAATTTCACCTTTATGATTTAACATCATCCTGCAGGTTCTATACTCTGATGGTGTTATCAACGGCATTATTTGGGAAGCCTGCATTTAAGAATCTTATATGCAATGGTCTTGTCTTGGCCGAGGATGGTAAGAAAATGAGCAAGAGTAAAAAGAATTTCCCTTCACCTGTAGAAGTCATTAATGAATACGGAGCGGTATGTGGTGTTTCTTTGAACAAGTAAATGACTATTATTCATTTTTCAGTTTTCACACATTATATGACTGATGCTTTAGTGTGTATACTGTACCATTGTTTGATCTGAAGATACATGCATTTCGACTTTTTAAGGCTTGTGATTGCATGGTATGTCTGAGTTAGAATTTGTAATTAAATTGAATTTTCTTTTCTTTCCAGGATGCTTTGAGGCTGTATTTGATAAATTCCCCAGTTGTACGGGCAGAGTCTCTACGATTCAAAAGGAGTGGTGTTTATGGTGTTGTAAGTGTCCATTTTCAATATTTTGGGGTTCCGTTATATCATATGGTCAGGCAACTAGTCTGCATATAGATTATATGAATCACCAAATGCTCCAATTATATTGTTTCCTTAAGGACATTGCTTCAATTTAACATGTTTTAAATTGACCAGGTGAAAGATGTCTTCCTTCCGTGGTATAATGCTTATAGATTTCTTATCCAAAATGCAAAGAGACTTGAAGTTGAGGATCTCGCAGCATTTTCTCCGATTGATCAAGCACTTCTGAAGTCATCCAATGTGTTAGATCACTGGATAAACTCTGCAACTGAAAGTCTAGTTAGCTTCATTCACCAGGAGATGGATGCATATCGGCTTTACACGGTTTAATGCTTAAGATATTTCTCTGGATATTTGTTCCCTGGACATGTCAGTTCTTCTTTCCATGTTATGGCAACTTGATGTAATTTGTTAACTTTCCTACCCTTGCAGGTTGTGCCATATTTGGTAAAATACATCAACAATCTTACTAATATATATGTGCGATTCAACCGCAAACGGTTAAAAGGACGTACTGGAGAAGAAGACTGCAGAATTTCTCTTTCAACGCTCTACCATGTAAGTTTATATCCAGTAGTTGACTGTTTCAACTTTGGCTGGTTGACGATATTGCAAATTGTCTATGGATTAATGAAAAAAAATATATCTTTTGATGCTATACTCATATATCGAACCTCTTTGGCATTTTCATCTGTTCCTGCCTTCTAGGACTGTATCAAGAGTTATTTGTGTTTACCTGTTGCTCATGTGCCACTTTCTTCATAGCATTTTTTTTGTACCTCTCCATTACTTCCGGAAGTAGGCTGCTTCACCAGTCGGCATTGTGATGATTTTGTTGCTACTCTGCTCTTTTGCTTAACTTTGATAAGAAAGTTACTCTAAGCCTCTGGAATGATCTTTTCTTGCTCCAAATACCATCTATCACATTTTTTTGAAGTACATTATGTATTCATAATCCCCTATCATGCACACTGTACCTTTTGGTGGTTCTTTCTCCACTTCTCTAAGACATCTTATCCATGAAATGTAGGCACTTGTAACAACTTGTGTGGCGATGGCTCCATTTACACCCTTCTTTACGGAAGTTCTCTATCAAAATCTGCGAAAAGTGTCAAATAAATCGGAGGAGAGCATTCATTTCTGCAGTTTTCCTTCCACAACCGGGGAGGTAACTCTTTCTCATCTAAATAGTCTTTACTATGTTTTATTCCATCAGAATTACTTATGACTTATGTTCTCTTTTTCCCACATGGTTTAGAGAGATGAGCGTGTTGAGCAAAGTGTAAATCGGATGATGACCATCATTGATCTTGCTCGCAATATCCGTGAACGGCATAACAAAGCTCTCAAAGCACCACTGAAGTATGTTCAGCTCTGTGATCTTATTTTCTATAGCAATGTATTCATGTAGAGTGATTTAGTTTAGGCAGTTGACATTGCATTATATGATGTGTATTATCTTTCTTATAAATGTAATGAAATGACAAATGACTACTTCAAGGACTTATTTTTCCCAGATTTTGGTAAAATTTTGTCTTTACAACCATGAAGTGTAAGGAACCTTTTTGGTTGTAGTGGTTGTCACAAGATTGATGTAATTTTTTTTTGCTTTCCTTTATATGGAACTTGAAGAATATACATACATATATATATGTAGAGAGAGAGAGAGCGTCTGGGCACCATGGTGCCCCTGTTTTATATATCTATGTGTGTGTGTACCTAGTGCTAATGGCTTTTTCAGTGCTAGTGCCGATATGGACCGTCCGATCTAGATTATGTGGTTCAGTTGGAGGTAGGTGGAAACCCTATCCCACTTAAACGCTTTTACAAAAAATCCTCTGCGCTTTTAACAAAAACCCATCAAGTCCACCATTGTTGTTGTATATTGCAGCGTTTTCATTTAAGTGCAAAGCGTATGGGGTTTTCTGCAAAAGTGTTTTAAGTGGGATGGAGTTCCCACCCACCTCCATCTGAGCCATGCCACGCAATCTAGATCGGACGTTCCACGTCGCCATTAGCACCTTAGCACTGAAATAGCTATTAGCACTAGATATGCTCCTATATATATATATATATATATATATATATATATATATATATATAACATCAAGAGGGTTCAAGTTGAAATTCAGATTAAAAAAATTAATCCTTTTCTTCATGAGACTCTTAAAAAAGCATGATCCCTTTAATATCATTCTACTTTGCCATATAGCCTAACCAATTTGAGTTTCAGGGAGATGGTGGTTGTTCATCCCGACAATGAATTTCTTGAAGACATCACTGGAAAACTAAAAGAGGTTTGTATCAGTGTTTATCTAACTGTCTTTTGCAATTGCTTGTAAACAGTCTCTCTTCCCCCCTTCCATGTTCCATATTCAATGTTTGTTATTGTTGATCTGTCCCTGCTTACGATCAATATTTGTCAACAAATCTGCTTATCCATATTTCTAATGGTTGATTTAATCCTAATTATCGAGCAACTAGATTGATTAATTCTTCTTCAATATTTGCTACTTCGTTTTCATTATATGTGGAGTGACTGTTTTGTTTCTTTAGTGTTGAGTGTTGTTGACATCATCTACTTTCCACTATGTAGTATGTCATGGAGGAGATGAATGTTAAGACTGTCACTCCATGTAATAATCCCTTGATGTATGCTTCTCTGCGGGCAGAACCCAATTTTAGGTATGTGTACCGTATGCATAAGAACTGTTGCACATTTTTATCAATTGCTCAGTACTTGTGTTATTTTCTTAGCGTGCTAGGCAAAAGACTTGGAAAAGACATGGGCAAAGTATCAAATGAAGTGAAGAAAATGACTCAGGAACAAATCTTAGCCTTTGAACAAAGTGGAGAGATTTCATTCTATGGTCATTGCTTGAAGCTAGATGATATTAAGGTAATATTCCATGCTTCAAGTAGTTGTTAATTTGAAGACTCAAATGATTGCTAGCAAATGTCTATTTGAAGATTCACATTGGGTGACAAGTGCTAGTTTATCTCCTCAAGAAGATGCATCAGGCTCATGACCCTTCATGAAGTTACATTTAAGTTCTACAACAGTTGGCACAGAACTTATTTCAATCTGCTGCATCTTTATGTCTACAAATTTACCTGATAAACTTTGTATCTTTAGGTGGTCCGACAATTCAAGCCTCCTGCAAATGTGTCAGACAAGGAAATTGATGCCACGGGAGATGGTATGTCATAAATATGTTACTTCATCTTAGTAGTTTGACTACCCTCTGTCGATAACTTCGCTATCTTGTTTTTGTTACAGGTGATGTTTTAGTTATTTTGGATCTCCAAGCTGATCAATCGTTGTTTGAAGCTGGAGTGGCTCGAGAGGTAGTCAATTAATTCTTTCTTTGTATAATGTATAGGATTGGTACTCTTGGGCTTGACGCAGATTGTTTTGGTGTTTCCTGTACGATAGATATTTGCTATCTGCTGTTGCATAGGTTCATTTATCGGTGCCTGAATTCAGTAATTTTGCCTGACCTACATCATGATGGTTTAATATTAGAACACAGGAATAGCTGAAACTTCGATCGTGCCAAATGGAAAATTAAACATAGCATTTTGTGTCAGAAAAATTCATGGTCGTTTGATTGCATAAGTTTTCTTGGTGCTTCAGTCTTAAGGATGGGCACTCATAATTTGGTCTAATAATTCATGAACATCTCTGTCCAGGTTGTAAACAGAGTCCAGAAATTACGGAAAACTGCTCAGCTGGAACCTACAGACTTAGTTGATGTGTATTACAAAACTGTGAACAACGGCAAGAATACACTGGAAGAAATTTTGCACTTGCAGGTAGCTAAAATAATTGTTTCTTGTTTCAGAAATCAGAACATCATTTCATGAAATCGACTGTCATTGTGTGCAGGATCAGTATATTAGGGATGCGCTTGGTAATTCTCTAATTCCAAAGGCAACGGCACCACCAGATGTGGTGAGTTTGGATCTTCAACCTGTTTCAGTTTACTGCCTTTAACCTTCAATTATTGTCAAATTCAACTTAAATAATGCATCCTAGTCTACCGGTTCAGTTGTTATATGTTCACCAATATTTTTTGCTTGTACGTTGTTTAATTTACTGCATTTTGGAGATATATGTATTCTATTTTAACACATTTCTGTGGTTATTGGTCTACTTTAAGCTTAGGTTTCACAATAATAAACCTAAAGTAGACCCAAAAAAGCAGTTTTTTGGCTAACTTTGTGAGTATAAGCAGCTATTTGAAGGATAAAGTTTAGTGGAGAAGGCTTTTGTGGTGTATAAGTTTTGAGCCTATCTTATAATCTAGGTTTACATTGCCACTTTTTTAGAGTTCATTTGGCAACTTGCTTATAGATGTAACAAACTAACTTATGGAAAATTGGGAAGCAATGTGGTGTTGGCATAATTTGAAATGGTCATAAAGCATTTAATTGCAATGTCATTGGTGTGGTTTAGCCTACCCCAACTTGTTTGGGACAAAAGGCTTTGTTGTTGTTGTTGTTGTTGTCATCATTGGTGTGGTTTGCAGGTAATCGTCTGTGAGGAGTCTCACAATGTACATGACATGTCGTTTGCCATCTACATTGCAAGGTGCTCCCCTGTGTTCACACCTGATCTCCTTCCTCATGCCTCAGGTAAATAGTGCTGTTTCTGCTCCAGAGTGCAATTGCAAAGTAGTCATGCGTATGCTTGCTATTGTTTTTCTTCATATCATGGCATTCTCTGGGAGATATTCTGCAAGTAATGTATGCATGCACTTTGATGAAACAGGCAACAGTGACCATGTTGATGCATTAAGAGTGTATTTGTTGTCAAGGTCCATTTCCAGATTGAAGAACGAATTCGAGGCTGGAAATGGCATGGTAAGCAATCTACAACGTTGTAACAATATTTCAGAATGTGTATTCTTCAGTCCTTATATGTTTTGTCTTTGTTCTTGCAGATTACGGTGAACTGCATTGAAGGCTATCCACCAATTGATCTGCAGTTAGGAAAACATGTTTTTCTTAGTGTGGGGGATTTTTACCAGGCTAATCGGTCTTGATTCTTTTTTGCAAGCATCCCAATTTTGAGTGATTCGTCGTTTTTTGACCGCAATCATTTTAATCCGGCCGACTCTATTTGTGCCCCCTCAAAAGCAATGTAGTTACATTCATCTGCGGTGAAAGATGAAAGGGAGATGAAATGATCAATGTGTAACCGAAAACTCGAGTATGGTATAGTGATACTCCCATGTTCCTGTGGTTACACACTAATTAAATGTGTCAATAGCAGTTAAAATCAGTCAATCAAATGTAATAATACGGATTCAATAGCAGTTAAAATCAGTCAATCAAATGTAATAATACGGATTGACGAACTGTGAAGTGAACTATCTCGGAAAGGCGAACCTGTGTTTCGGTGGAGTTATGTGATCTGTACCTGTTCGACATTTTTACTTGCAATGCCACTGATTTTGCCAGTTGCCGTTCTTCCCGGTGCCCGGAGGCTCAGTTTTGGGTGAATGGTGCGATGTGGGTATTGGGATGCGCCGGTGCGGGATGCCCTGTCTATTTAGAGGCTGTTCTTTTCGGCTGCGGTTTATAGTTTTTGGCAGAAATTTTTAAATTTTAGCTGTTTACGGTACAGATTACAGAGAGACAGATACTCATTTGCGATTTTGGCTGGTATAGATGTTGAGTTTTTAACGTGTAGATTGTTTAACTTGTAGACTTTGTTTTGAGAAAATACTTCGTTTAAAAGTTAGGTACTATAGCAAAAGCTAAAAGTCGTCAACTTTTAACTTAAAAACTAGCCGGCCTATCTGCGGGCCTGGTTTACTGTCAGTTATCGGTGAAACTGGTCTGCGATCGAACATGCATTGCCGAGTGCCAAGTGGGTCGATCGGTGACAGTTTGGTTGCGAACTTTGTATTTTTAATTATGAGTATAATAAGGTGCACGAAAAGCAAGGACGATTGCATATACATAACATCACACACTCGTATACCTATATAGATGTGTTCAATACACATGCTTTAGACGATTAGAGAAGTCTTGTTAAATTTTGAGATTTTTAGTTCTTTAGAATTTTTAGCGGATTTTTTAAACGGTTTTTTAAGTCTAAAATCGTATGTGCCATTTGCGTCGATGTTTTTGTCATTTGTTGTTGTCTTAAAAAATAAAAATTATTAATTATAATTAAAAATCATCAAACAGCCCAAAATAACAGAGCTGTAGTCGACATCTTTGGTGGTACTTTTCCAAGACTGAAATAGCAATGCCTTTATATGGACGGGCATCATTATAAAGGAGTAATGACGGTGTCGCGCGCAATGCTTGCTGTTTAGGGGTGGGGTGGGGTGGGTTAAACTTGTTTTGTCGGTCATCGTCAGGTTTGGCAACTTCGGGCCTGTTTGCCATGGCTGCGATTTATAGGTTTTAGTTGAAATTTTTGAATTTTAATGCACATAGATTATGGAGAAAGATATTGCATTTTGGTTGATATAGATATTAGGCTTTTAATATGTATTACAATTAACTTGTAGACCCCGTCTTGAAAAAATATCCCGTTTAAAAGTTAGGTACTATAGCAAAAATCAAAAAACGCTAGCTTCGATCGAAAAGAACAAGCCATTCAATTGGTTACTCTTCGTATAATCTCGAGACTGACAGAAAGTTCATTACAAAAGGGAAATGCTAGCTCTAGTTGCTCGGCTGTAACATTTTTTTGCCATGTTTGTAATATTTTTTATCTATGTTTACAACATTTTTTGTCCATACTTTTTGTTGCAATATTTTTTATTTCATGTATACAACATCGATTTTTGCATCACTATTTTTGTTGTATATGGTGATTAAAATTTTTACACATATTATCTATGAATATTGCATCGAGCGTACAATACTCACATCGTTCATTATTTTTCTTGTTGCATACATAACCATAAATATTGTAGATACATGGACAAGAAATATTGCGGATGGAAATACTCATAACGTTCTTTGTTTTTTTATTGCAAATATAGGTAACAATATTATATATATAGTCGAAAAATGTTACAGCCAAGTATTCGATCAGACGTCCAGACGCTAGTATTACCCTTACAATATATACATGGTGTTGCATTGTTCGGGTAAGTGCGCGGTACTGAACTCCTGAGAGGTAACCCATGGTGCCGTTTCAGACATAAGCGAGAGAAGTTCATCATGCGATGCAATTTGTTCACTCGTGTGCACTCAACTCCTTTGATTCCGCTAGTAATGAAGATGATACTATGTGCAGGGCAAACTTTGCCTTCACTCTCACTCAAAACATGAAACCCATGCAATTCGGTGGAAACAACACATTTCTCGACAGAATCAAACTACATTGGCGTTCGATATCATTGGCTGAACAACGTGAAATGTGCATTTCCACGTTCTTGCTCTCCCATTTTCTTCTCTTTTGTAGAAGAACACAGACCATTAAGAGAAGTTTAAAATTCTCTCCTCTCCTACCATAACCAAACCCGTAACGACCTACTCGCGCAAGATCATCAAACCAATTAACAACACAAGAAAGAGAGAAAACTAAACTCGATCATCACGTTGGTTTCAGGTCCTGAAACATGGAGTCCCACTTGATCTCACCTCCGCCGGCGCCGTCCTCCTCCTTGTCATCCTCGCAACAGTCGTGGAAAATTAGGCTCGCCTTCTGCGACGCCGAGAACCGGCCGCCCCTCGCGCCGGCGCCAGCGCCGTCGGTGATCATGAGCACCATCTTCTTGACGCTCCTCCTCTGCACGGCACCAACACGGACATCATCGCCATTACAGATCCTCGGCACGAAGGTCACCGACGAGCCCCTGCCGCCTCGGTGCGCCAGCCATCGCACGCACCGGGCGAGGCACTTGCCGGCCTTGCGCACGAACCGCGCGTAGGAGGCGGCGTTGCTCGTGGCCCCGGCGTCCTTCCTGGCGAGCTTGAGGATCTCGAGGCGGTGCTTGGCGACGGCGATGCCCATGCTCTTGAGCAGGTCGTGGTCGAAGTGCGCGGCGTCGCCGGGCTCCAGCTCGTTCTGGTTGAAGAGGAGTCCGTACTCGTACGTCAGCGACGGTGTCAGCCCCGCCTTTGACAGCCACGAATACCAGTCCATGGACACCTTCACTTGCCTCCCCCTCAGCTTGGTTTTGATCTCCCTGCTTCTCAGGCCATGTGTCAAGACCCACTCACTGGTCACTACTCACGACGACTGCTATTCATGATGTGTGCAGAATATATAGAGGCCTTCGGATTGGATTTTGCTGTGGTTTTTTTCTGCGGTTTATACTTTTTTATTGAAAATAAATAATAATAGCTGATAAAAATGACTTTTAGAAGAAGCGAATGAGCGATAAAAAATAAAGAATAGATGCATGTGCATGACGGAAACGAGATGAGTGTAGTACATCATGTACTCATGACTTTTTACCTTATCTTTGAAGTGAGATTGTAGCGAAAAGAGTGAAGAAGCTATTTTAAAAAATCAGATATTTATATTAACGGTTTTGTTATTGGAAAAGACGACTAAAATTTTTTTATCTCTCAGTCACTTGAAGCTGCACTTTCAATCAACTAAAATTGCAGCCCCTAAAAAGCAAATTGCAATTCGGGTGATTCAGAGTGCAACTAAAGTTACACTTAGTTACACTCTCAATCAACTGAAGTTATAGTCCCCCTCCAAAAAATCAACTATAATTTTAGTTGATTGAGAGTGCAACTTCAAGTAACTGAGAGATAAAAAATTTCAATCGTCTTTGCAATAGTCACTCCCTTATATTAATTTTTGGCTTTTCTAAACAAAAAACAAAACCAGAAACTAATTAACAGGGCCATAAAAAGGAAGACACATGCACGGCTCAGCTCACATGCACAGGCAAAAGGATTACCACGATCTCTCTTGCCTAGTAGCTACGGCTTCCACGTTACAGAGTTTTTTTCACTTTTGGTGGTATTTGAACTTGTAATTATAAAAATGACAGTCATCGTATCAAATTAGCAAAATATTGCTTTTGATATACGGTGGTTGTGTAGCAGCCCTAGGGTTAGAGGGGACATGTGACCTCTGATGCACAATGACCGTGCGATAGCCCTAGACGGGCGACACGTGGCCTCTGCCGCACGGCCACCATGCAGCTGCCCCTATGCTGCACGCCCACTATGCGGCAACCTTAATTACTAATTAATATGTATTATTTGTTTAAATTTTTAAATGTAACAAATAAGTTCAAAAATTATAAAATTTTATGTACAGTCTTCTGACACAGCGTACTTGATTGTCTAATTTTTTCATAATTTTATCCATTTTGAATGTTTCTTAAAAATTCATACGAATGAACTATTTGTAGGGTTTTTTAATACAGAAAAATGAGGTGTAAACATTACAAAATTTTGTGAAGGTTCCGTATGTAGTGTACTTGATGTTTAATTTTTCTAGAATTTTATATGTACATAAAATAACAAGTGGCTTGTAATCAAAAGAGTAGTCTAATAAGCAAAAAATTCCATTAAAATTTAACTTTATTGCGGCTTGTTATTTTATGTACATATTACTGAAATAGCTTCTGTCTTAGATAATCCAAAAACCAAAATAAGTCAGAAGCTGAAGCCGTTTAGAACGGGACCATATTATTGAAATAATATTTAATAAAATTAGATTATATTTATCCCTAATAGATAATAGTGTTGCTATATCTAATAGTAACTATGGTCTAATTTTATTAAATACTATTTATACTGTGGGACGGAGGAAGGAAACATTTGGGTTGATGTGCGCGCAGCAGGTGCAAAACTGCAAATCTTTAGCCAAATGGAGAAAAAAGAATTCTAAAGTTGTAAGGCTGATCTGATGCAAATCGCTCTATCCTGGGCGTGGCCCCTCACATGCCCCTGCAAAAGTGGCACCATTCCATCCTTCTTTTCGTATATTATTGCAGAGGTTGCTCAATGAGCACTTGCATTAGCCTTTATGATTCGGTTTGTGAGACTTTTTTTTATGCATTCGCCTATATTAAGCTCCGGGATCCCGCCTCGGACAGCACCGTCATGTCAGCGTTTTTACAAAAAAGTTTTTTTTTGGTTTTTTGACATTAAGTACGAGTCTTTAGCTTGTCTAGAAAGGTTTCGCCACATCGGCGCTTTTGCAAAAAAATTCTTCATTTTTTGAAATTATGTATAGATCTTTGATTTTCCATACAAGCTCCTCTTTTATGGGATTAAGCACCACGGTTTTTCCAAAATTATGTATGTGTCATCTTTTTTTCAGAAAAGCCCTTAGCTTTCTCGAGAAATACATACGGATCCTCGATTTTTCAGAAAAGGCTTCCTATGAATTGTCGATTCTTTTTACTTCGGTCTACGTGGTAGCTAGCTGGCTCAGCGCCGCACTTCTGCAACTTGTTCACTTGAGATGAGGCGAATATGATGGCTGATTGATGTGTTCTACTGAAGAACCACGTATGATGGCTTATCAACATACGTGAGGAGTGTTTTTTTTTGCTTCGACTGATGGATTATGGTTATGGTTGATGATTTTTTACTTTAGTACAAGAGCTTGTATGAATAAATCAAATATCAATAAATCACTTCAAAAAGATTGTCCCGATAAGCTATTTCAAAACAATGACGAAAAACCCATCTCATTTTCTTGTTCGAGAAAAACCATAAATTATAAGTTGAAAAACCTAGGCGAAACGCTAAAAGGACACGAGGTAGTGCTCCAAACGGCTTAAAAGACATGCCTTTTAGTTTCTGCTGTAGATTTTTGGCTGCAATTGCATATTTGCACTGTAGCGGTTGTTAGTCTTTTATGAATTAAGAAATAAAAAATATAAAAATGAGAAAATTGAAAAACACTGTCATATCTTTTGGGACAATGCAAATAGATAGAGGGAGAAAAACCAAAAAAAGGGCTAAAAAGCCAAAAAGATGAAATTAAGAAGCTGATACATTTTAAATGGCCTTTGGTAAGGCATAAGCTAAAGTTGTTTATAGCAGGGCGTAAAATAATGACAGGGCTGGCAGGACAGAAGGTGGGTAGGGGCCTACGTGTTTGCTGATGCTTCTTCTGCGTCTGAACCCGACGGTAGAAAATTGGAGCGAGGCCAAGAGGATACGAAAGCAGGTACTAGGATATATTTGATAGAGCATGCATGCATAAACAATGACTTACGAATAGCCAGGAAAAACTGTGTCGAAGCTTTGGAATCTCTTCATGTGGGGATTTCTTGTCTGGTTATGACTTGCCTACGAGTAGATAGGAGTGTTAAAGAAGGTCACAAGGTTGGCCGTGCTTTTTAGGCTTTTAGTTTTTCTCAAAATCAAAACAAACATGATATCTTTTTAAAATAGATTATTTAAACGATTTTTAAGTCTAAAATCATATACACTGTCAGTATTGATGTCTCTAACATTTGTTGTCTTTTAAAAAACATAAATAAAAATCATCTATCATAGACTAAAAAAACATGGTCGTTGGGCATGGGTAAAAAGGCAATTGGTCAGTAAACAAAGTGAGTGGTGATAGGAACTAAGCGTCAGCTCAGTGATGGGTTCAGGTGTTTCGAACCTACCAGTCTTGAGTTCGATCTTTGGATCAACGGATGATTTCATACTTATCTCCTCCGGCTAGGTTTTGAGAAGAGAATATACGTGCATGTGCTCTGGTCAAGTGTGTGCTAGTGGATGCACCCACATATATGTGAGTTGAGGCATATGGAATGTGTGCGTGAGTATGCATCAACCGTTATACTCTAAAAAAAGTGTCTGGAATCTAGGGTGATTTTAGCTGCCTCAAACAAATGCAGTTGTTTTTGTATGCGCGCGGTCTAAAGAATCTTCCCTTTCGAAGCTTCTAGGAAATCACAGTTCGGCGCCAAAACTAGGTGGTTTTCCACTAAATCAGATTCGACTTACGATTTCAGTTTTCAAAAACATTTTCTTTAACCTGCGGTTTCTTTAACCTGTTTCTAACAAAAACCAATTTCCAAAATTTGTTTCAAAAACTACTCTTTTTTTCCATGGTTACTATTTCACTTTAGCCAAAAGCTACAAGCAAAAAAACATAATTTTTAGCCGATTAAAACACCCCCTACGTCTCTCCCGAGCTAGGTAGCCTAGAAGATTGGCGAACAAGCAGAGCAGCAACCAGCAGGTGCAAATTAAATTGCGCCCCGGTCAGTCAGACGTTCACGCGTGACATCAATTAGCGTCCTCGCCTGCCGCGATGCATGATCTCTTCCTGCACCGAAAGCCACCGAAAGCCGCGCGTTAAGGGCGCGATCGATTTCGCACCGGCCGGCCGGCCGGCGTTCGGTCACCATCATGGCCGGCCTCGCTGCGACTTTGCCACGGTGCACGTCACGTGATTAACGAGAACGTGGCATGCATGCATGCACACAGACGAAACCAAACAAAAATAATCAGGATTCACCGTTTCATCATATATATATATATATGGGCATATTCTTTTCAGCTTTTGAAACCGATTTTTGACTTTTGCTACAGTACGTAAATTTTAAACGGAATATTTTTTCAAGACGGGGTCTATAAGTTAATTGTAGTACATGTTAAAAACCTAACATCTGTACTATCCAAAATCACAAGTGAATATCTTTCTCTTCGTAATCTCTATCACAAACAGTTAAAATTCAAAAATTTCAGCCAAAAACCAAAAGCTACAGCACAAAGAACAGCTTATATGATATGATATGTTCTTTTTAGCTTTTGACTTATACCTTCTACAAAAGTTAAAATACCAAACGTTAAAATATGACGGTCTCTTGAAACGAATTCTCTAAATAGTTTTTTGGATATAAAATTATATATACTATCCGCATCGATATCTCCATTGTCTGTTATATCATGTAGAAAAACGTAGACATAGGCCGCATGTATATGGAATGGATATTGTACCTGGGGCCTGGACATGATTGCGCGGCGTGTCAAAGCCGGGCTCTCCAGCACTCCATCTCGCGTTGGCTTCCCAAAGGAGGGCAGGATGATTGCGCCCGCGCGCCGGTGTCGCGCGCCCGGCCGGCTGGCCGGGCCACACACGAAGGGAGATGCATGGAGTGGCTGCCGAGCGTTTGTTATGTTATCCTTTGTACTAGCCGTATTATCAGTTTTATCACGTTGATAGTGTTGACCCTTCTCTCTCTTTTGCACGATGTCTTTAGTGTCCATGTTGTGATTCCTGGATGGGAGTCGAGATCCAGGCCTTCTGCGAAAGTGTCCTGGCCGCCACTGTGTGCTGCTATGGCGCTGTGCTTTTTAGTTTTTTTTAATCTTTCATCTTTGGTTTCTTTGGAAGCTGAAATAAACGGGACGAGTCTCTGCTCGTCCGCGGGCAAAAACCATCGTGAGAAATTTATGTTGGATGTGCAACTTTTGCACCCAACTTTTGCACCCGTCGTGAGAAAAGTCATCTGAGCTTTTAGCTTTTTTAAAGTTATTTTGCTGGGTTTTTTTCGTATTCATTTGTGTTGTCCGTGATAAGCTAGTATATTTTTTCTATTTTTAATTTTTTTTAAATTTAATTACGCTAAATAAGTCACTTTCAGCTACAGTAAAATTTCAGCCGCTACAGTACAATTTCAGCCATAAACCATAGCGGCTGATAGCTTTTTAACGCAATTAAATTTTAAAAAATTAAAAATAGAAAAAAATTATCCCATCACAAACAATGCAAAGAAATATATAAAAAAGAGACAAAAAATCTAAAAAAAGTCCAAAAATTATAAAAAGATCAAATCAAGAAGTTAGAAACCCAACGGAGAAGCTTTTTAGGAGTACAAAACGAGAACACACAACTTGCACACGCATACATACATTTGTACGTCCCAAGACAGGCCCAATGAAGCCCATATAGAACGTAGAACGGCGGCCTAACAATGGACATTAACGCTATGGGCATTAGCGGCCCATGAAGATTAGAAGTACACAAAACATAGCCCACACGGCTAAATGATGGTCGCACTTAAGCATAATTCAGATGCAATTGGATCAGTTTGGACAGCTTGAGCAGCCACGATCAATATTTCCATTACTCAGTAACACTAACATTGATATATAAATTGGAAAAATTTATTTCTCGATGTGCATGATGTTAGTGGTATTACTAAGCGATTTGCTCCAATATAAAATTCACACATAATTTATCTACAAATACAACAAAGTGAGATATGGATATTTCCAAGATGTTTAATATGGCAAAACACGAAAAGATAAAAGGTTCTCAAATGTGATTGACATTAGTTAACCCAATATGCGGCGTTTATGCCATCCAGTGCTTGAGCTGCGGCCACTCAAGTGGTGTTTGCAAACACGCTTCAAACAATTGCCAGGATACTTCCACCCCCTTACCCAAAAGCATTACAGGTATTTCACTTAAGCGGCAGCTTGAGCTGAATGTTTTTTTTCCTCGAACGCGTAGGAGAACTGCGCATCAATATATTAAGAAGAAGAACAAAAAAGTCTACGAAGACTCGTACAAACCTCACCAAAAGGCGAGGCTAAAAACAAAAAGTCAAAAGAACTAGAGAAACGCCTAACAACCAACAAACACAACCACAACACCTAAGGCCAAATGGTACAAAGGCCTTTGGCCCCGCCAAACACCACAACTTGAGCTGAATGTTGATAGTAATCAAACAACAAACTTCATAATCCAACTAGACTGCCTCTGCTTGTCACAGGGGCTCTTGTAACCATTTACTACGGTCAAATTTAGCAAACTATGTAAGGTATAAATATAGCGATCACTTTGAGTTTTGCACAAGACAGAACATAGCTTTTGTTTTCCTTTGAGTTGGGAAAAAAGAACCAATAGTTTTACTCATGAAACTCAAAAACAGTTATTAAGTTGAGTTGAATTGAGAAGGCTGGGTATAGTACATGGAACTAATGATATGAATAGCTATTTAGCCTATAGCAATAGCCCATTTTATTTTTAAAGCTCTTTAAATCTGGAAGTGTGCAGCAAATGGGTCCTGTTGTGGCATGAGCCACAACAGTGGGTACTTGGTACACTTCTTCATGTAGGATATGGACTAGCTAGAGACCACCACATAAGTGAGAGTGCCGGTGAGTAGAAAAAATGAGCAGAACTTGGCCCTCCCTCATACCACCAGGAGCTTTATATATGTGAATGGGGCAGGATAGAAAAATTAAGAACGTTCAATGTCATCGTTGCAAAGGCTATGGACACATGATGCGGGACTGTCCAAACAAGCATGTACTGATTATACGCGAAGATGGTGTGTATTCCTCTGCTAGTGATTTTGATGATAAAATATATGCTATACTTGCAAATGACCCTACAGAATATGATGATGAATCTGATCATGAGGAGGAACATGTTGGCGCCGAAGATGCCGACAAGTATTTGAGCATTACAGTGCAACGCGTACTAAGTGCTCAAGTTTCTCGTGTCGAGCAAAATCAACGCCATAATTTGTTCCAAATCAAGGGCGTTGTCAAGGAACGCTCGATTCACATAATTGTTAATGGTGGGAGTTGCAATAATTTGACGAGTATGGATATGGTGGAGAAGCTTGCTTCGCTGACCAAAACTCATCCCCACATATACCATATTCAATGGTTCAACAACAATGGTAAGTTGAAGGTAACACGGATGGTCAGAGTAAGCTTTTCTATGGGTTCATACCATGATTATGTTGATTGCGACGTTGTTCCTATGCAAGCTTGTTCATTGTTATTAGGAAGACCTTGGCAATGCGATACTGATTGTGTGCATCATGGCAGGAATAATCAATACTCTCTCATGTTTAAGGAAAAGAAAATTATGCTACATCCTATGACTCCTCAATAAATTGTTAAAGATGACCTTGCTAGAGCTAGTAGAGAGAAAAGTCTAGAGAATGCTGAGAGCGAAAATCAGATTGTACCAAAAGAGCTTCAGCAACATAAAAAGAAAGAATCTAAATCTGCTCATGTGAGGAATAAGGAAATTAAATTGAAAGGTGCATGTTTTCTTGCTACCAAATCTGGTATGATTGAACTAGATGCTAGTAATTCTGTTTGCTATGCATTACTTTGCAAAGAAACTTTATTTTCATTTGAGGATATACCTTCTTTGGCACCTGCTGTCACTAACATTTTGCAGGAGTACAAAAATGTCTTTTCGAAGGACATACCGCCAAGGCTGCCATCGCTTCGTGGGATTGAGCATCAAATTAATTTAATTCATGGTGCATCATTGCCCAACCGCGCACCATACAAGACCAATCCAGAAGAAACTAAAGAAATTTAGTGCCAAATTCAAGAGTTGATTGATAAAGGGTATGTGCGCGAATCTCTGGTCTTCACCATCATGACTGCTCGACGTAGTCGGCTGGTCGACGTGACCGCTGCGGCCATGGCCCATCCCTAAACAGTGAGAGTGCGACAAAGAAAAGGTGAACGACGAAAGCGTGACGGAGAAAAGGTGACAGCAAGCAGAGCAACTACAATTGGCGATGGGCAAGCACGAGGAGAAAGAAGCAAATAGCTGGAAACTAGGCAGCATGCTGCTAAAGTACCGAGCATGACATGCTCAATTAATGCCCGCACGACGGGCGTGCCTTTTCAGGGGACATGCGTGCCCCGTAACCAGCGCATTGACCCACATCGCACGACTGATAGCGAGGCCGTCGCCATGTGCACATAGCTGATGGCTATCACGCACGTCCACGCCATCAATGAAAAATAGGCAGGGAAACCGAACAGGCAGCCATCCAGTGAGATGAAGGGACGGAGGAGGTCAAGGAGCAAATAACAAGATCTTGGCCCACCAAAAACGAAGTCCTTTACTATGAGAGAATACTGTTTGAGAGAGGTCTCCACCTTGACCCAATCGGTCCACTGCGCCAAAAAACCCAGTGTGTAAGCGGGCCCAAATAGGGATATGACAAAGAAAAAACATGTTTGCCCCAACTATTGTAGATCCCAATAAAAACACTTATATAAACAACCGTAGGGCACTTTGGAGGAGAGATGATTTATTTTCATAAGAGATTAGACTATAGTTCAGACATAGTACACATATATTCTACATCCACCCTCATTGTGAGTTTCAAGCTCCGAGCAGCCCCTTTGTGATCTCTCCGTAGCCCCATCATCTGCTGTTTAGCCTGTGGGGGACAATTTACACCTTTGTGTGCTTTAAAATCTGTGCACCTCACGTTGAAATCCCACTGCACTGTGAATCATCGAAGCACCCCCCAAATCTATTTATTATTTACACATACACATCTATGATCACAGGCTTGTTTGAAACATTTCATTTTTGTCATGATTTCTGCCGGAGTTGAGCTGTTTTTTGTTGTTGTTGTATTTCTGTAAAATTCATCAGAAATTCTTACTCTATCCTAGGCACGCGTACCATCGTCAGTCCGTCAACCTCTACCTGACCAAGCTGCTACCCTCGCCTCGCCTGTATGGCCTCCTCGGGCTCTTGAGCAGCGCCTTCTCCTCGATGGGGAACCTGTACGGCGACACGTGGAACCTCCTCGCCTCACTCCGCCTCCTCCTCTCCCGGGAGTACGCGACCCACACCACCACGGCCGCCATGACGGCGACGGACACGGCGAGCAGCGCCTGGTACACCCTGCCGCTGTACCGCCTCAGCTCGGGGCAGTGGTCCCTGGTGACCGATTGGAACGCCCGGCGGACGAACGTGCAGTCCGCCAGGTCGGCGAGGATCGGCCCGTAGTGGCCCAGCCCGACGCTGGCGTTGACGGCGACGAGCATCTGGGAGTACATCGACGGCGTGAGGCGGCCGACCGACGAGCAGACCTCCGACCCCGGCGCGCCCGCCGCGCGGCACACGAAGCCCTGCCACACCTGAAGCAGAGCACCACATGCATTGCAAGAACAGTCACTCACCGCTGTCAGATATCAAGAATTGAACCTTACAAGTGCAATGCATATATGACTGATATGTTGTACCTGTTTCGCGTTGCCGGCGGCGACCTCGCCGGCAGCGCAGGCGCGGTCGGAATGGTCCGGATGGTAGGGGTTGCAGAGGAGGGGCACCGGGGGGCCGGACTGGTTGTAGTAGAGAGGGGGCCCGGCCTGGGGAGGGACGTTGGCGTTGGACACGTTGGAGATGACGCCGTTGAGCACGGCGACGAGCTGGTAGTTCACCTCCTTGCTCCGGCGCAGGGCCTCGGAGGTCGCCGCCGTGTCAACGCAGGGGAGGATGTCGTCCAGCGCGGTGTGGTCCTGCGGGTGGAGCACCCACTCGTCCATGGCAACGCAGGTGTCCCCTACCACACTGAAACACGAGCAGAGGTTGTGTTGCGTTCAGGTTTCAGAATTCAGGTGTGAATCAGCCCTCGTCTTTTTGTATTCTAAAAACTAGTTTTCAGTTTTTCTACCTTAACTAATTTTTAAATAAAATATCTTTTTAAAATAGTTTTATAAATTGATTATAGTACACACCTTAGCGACTTTATTTATATTAATTAAAATCACACATAAGTTTATCTTACTCTGTACTTTCTCACAAATAACCAAAAATCATAAGTCACAACTCAAAAGAATAAATCAGCAGGGACAAAAGAAATTGTGTAGTGTGTTTTTGTGACGTGTAACTAATCAATACGATTATGAGATGCCATGGGACAAAAGAAATTGTGCAATAAGTTGTGCTAGTTTGTAGTAAGCAGCGAGTGCCAAGAACTTAGGCCTTATTAGGAACGTGAGAATTTTTTTCTCGATTCCTCTAAAAATGAAACTGTTTTCTATAAAATTTCTAGAAAATTTATATGTTCCAGACAACCCCTTACTTGTGGAAGACAAGGAACGTGCCGCACAGTATGAACGTTGCTGTGATTAGGATCCATCCAAGAAACACCAGGCTGCAGAAGTACAAGAATTAAAACTTGTGCCAATCTCTGAAGAGTAGAGTAAAAAAGAACCTGTACTCTGGAGAAGGATGTGATTTGACATAGTGCTTACGTATATACAAGTGACTGCAGCCCGGACAACGAGAACACTGCGACAGATTGACGAGGAAAATTGAACCGTGATTACAAACAGCAGCAAAACATAGAGGATCTTGCAATTTCAAGCCAACCAAGTAAGAATTTTTTTTTGCTCACCAAGCCCAAGAGAAGCTAGGACCAGCATCACGGCTGCAACAACGATCAGGACTTTCCTTCTGCAATCAGAGGAAAAAAAACCAAACAAGATTCGTCAGTTCATCACGTCCGTCAAGACCCAAAATCACTGAGGTTGCACGTGCCATACATGGTCTCCAGCGCGGTCCGGATCTTGTGCGAGTTGCTGGACGTGCGCACGGCTAGCTCGTCCGACGACGCGCTCACCTTCGCCACGACCTCGTCGATCTTCCCCTTGAGGTCGGCAGACAGGGAGATCCTGTCCACGCCGGCCGCCTTCGCCGTCTCCAGGAAGCCGGTGAAGTTCCTCAGGCTGGCCACCGCGTCGTTGGACTGGCTCACCACGAAGCCCAGCGTCGCCGTCGTGCTGCCGTGGAACTTGCCCTGTCCGTCGTACAGCACGGCACACCCAATACTACAACAGGATCGCGACCGATGCAATCATCAGGAGAAAAAGGTGCTTTTCTTGTAAGATTGTGCTAATTTCAAGAAGAGATCGAGAGAAGTATTATAGTAGTGAGCTGGGACTGATTACATGGCTGCTGCTGTTGAAAGGAGTAGGAGCACGAGGAAGACCACGAAGGCCGCGCGTGAGTAGTAGCAGTCGCTGCTGTTGCTGCTGCGGCAGCAACGGCAGCAGCAGGCGACGAGCGCCGCGATCGCGAACACGACGAACCAGGCCGCCGCCGCCACGAACACCGGCGCCGCGCTGAAACCGACTGACTACAGCACGAAACACTCGACGGCGTGAGGTGAGCACAACAAGTCATGGTTCGATCGATGGATACACAACACACGCGTATACTACAAGAGCAGCGGAGACGACAAGAACAACAAGAGCTAGCGGTTGCATTGTACACATAAATCACAGCAAGAACAAGAGATCGAGAGCTTACTGCCAGGTAGTGCCTGTCGCTGATGTTCCAGCCGCCGGTGTAGTACCTCAGCCCGTTCAGGGGATCCTTCCGCCGCGTCTGCGCCG
This sequence comes from Bonia amplexicaulis, assembly GCA_036346245.1. NCBI lineage: Eukaryota > Viridiplantae > Streptophyta > Magnoliopsida > Poales > Poaceae > Bonia > Bonia amplexicaulis. The sequence continues at coordinate 2,667,604 of CM070750.1, read as the reverse complement.
CCGCCAGCACGAAGGACGCGTTCTTGCTGGAAACCGCGGCTGCAAATGAGTGATCGATCGATTGATCATCAACCATCTCGTTGGTTCATGCAAAATTTGCGGTAGAATTGAGCACAGGAAGCTCTTGAGGAGACAGGTTACCTGAAACTTCGACATAGAAGGATGCAACGATGAGGAGTAGGATGAGACAGCGTCTGTCAGATGACCCCATGATCGACTGCCTACGGAACTGAAGTTCTGAGCAAACGCTGACCAAAAGGATTGGGAGATTTGTACACGACAAAACGGCAGATATGCTTGGTGAAGCGATCGGAATTGGTCTTTGAATTGTAATGTTTTGCTTGTCGGTTCAAGATGTGGATGCATGGCATAAGGTGTGAGATATGACCGTGTCTTCGTCTCTTGCCAAGCTACGCGTTGTTACTAGTTTATGAGCAGCTGCGTAACTGCAGCACTCTTTCAGATTAAAGAAACATAGGTCACTTCGCAGATTCGTCAGTGCCAAATGCAACACGTTTCAGCTGTTTATATATATGTGTGTGTGATCCGAGTATCTTACCATGCAACATAAGAAAAAATTTGGACGGGATTAATTAAAGATTGAGGCCATGAATGTAACATGCACTCGCAGTAGCTGGTTATCGTCAGTCTATCCCGGTAATACGGCGTAGCTCAACTTAAATCGCAGCAGGTGTCGGCTACCCAAGGGGCTCGATATCAAGGCCATTCCTTGTCCTGATCGGGCGATCCAAACACCATTCGTACATTTCGAGGTTTTGTGGAGCTTCCTTGGCGGTAGGGAGCTGTTAGGTGAGAGCATCTCAAGTAGCATCCTCATTAGAGCGAGTTTCTGATGAGTTGTTGTTGGTAGATTATCAGTAGGTCAACATCCTAGAAATTTACACCTCCTTTTATTCCATCGAGAGAAAAAGTGCCGCATTAGTTAAAAGACGATGACTTGCTCTGTTACATAGGGGTGGTAAACGGTGACAGATAATATATGGTAAGTAAAATCCGTATTCGAAAATATTCGTATTCATATCTGTATTTGAGAATATTCGTATTCACATTCGTATTCGTATTCAATCTGTTTTCAGAACCCGAAAAAAACTCGATCGAATTTTATAATTCGAAATTTGAATTTGGACGATTTAAAACCGGTAACCATTCCAGTAACCGGTGAAAACCCGACAAAACCGCTAGAAATTTATTCTTCCGAAATTTGTTACAGAAGTTATAGAAAGATATTCGTATTCGACCGAATTAAATACATATTTTTGATTCAAATTCGTATCCGCTATGATATTCGATTCATATAATACAAAAATATTCTAATTCGTATTCGTTTTAAAAATATAGATTCATATTCATATTTGAGACCATTCGATCGCATATGATATGTTTCCATCCCTACTGTCACAACACCAGCCATAAATGGGTCTGTTTGATACGACTGCAGCTTATGATTTTTAACTGAAATTTTTAATTTTAGCTGTTTGCAACAGAGATTATAGAGAGAGATAGTCGCTTGCGATTTTGGTTGATACAGATGTTATGGTTTTAACATATACTATAATTAATTTGTAGACTCTGTCTTGAGAAAATACCCGTTTGAAAGTTAGGTACTGTAACAAAAACTAAAAATCACTTTTAGAAACCGTAAAGAAAAGGATCATATAAATTGTACCATTCAATGACATAGTCATAAGTTGACATAGTCATAAGTACCAATTCAAAGTATACACATCATTCAACATCTCAAATAAGGTCATATACAGATGCAAGTAAGCAACTTGTCCAGCCGATGCATGCTCCTACTTACTTTACATGCGTTGACTTTGGACATTTGTACGGTAGCCTCTAATTATGCAAGATGTTACCTTGACCAATCATGGCCGATTCAGACGGCCCAAATCTCGTGCCCATCGTAATTTTGGCTCGAGTGCTTAACTGAAATTTGGCCACCAGCTTAACAGTTCAGACTTCAATCTAACCACCTCAATACAAACAAGGAAAACTGACAAGGAAGCCAAAAGAAAAGTTCAGACCAGTTGTAAACCAGGCACGTGCTTTGACCTTGTGCATCTTGATCCATATGATTCAGGGCCATTCACATAGGATATACAGCTACAACATCAGGATATGGACAAATTATATTGCTACATTTTTACAGCAAGAGGCCAACAGTTACAGCGGACCCTCAATGGCTAACCTAGAGCTTGTGTACATTCGAACTCCCAACTCCCAATACCAACAACAAGGCAAAAAAGTTGGAATTGGGATCACATATATATCAATATCACCGCCAGAACCTAAAAAGAATGTACAGGTGCCCTTTCCCCTCCTACAGATCAGCAAAATGCAGCATTTATGTTAGGATATAGGCATATAGCAACAACTAAATGCCATATCTGGTTATTTCACTTGTCCTCGATGGCATATTCTGCATCGTCAAGCAGCTCTGCGCTTTCCTCCAGAAGATAATCGCACATCTCCAAAAGCTGGTCAGCAAGCGGAGGGATGGCAGGATGGCGTGTATCATTGTATATGTGTGCATTCAGTGCTATCTGGGCCACGTCATGCCTGAATTCCTCCCTGTTTTTGTACTCCATCTTCCTAACCTTTTCCTTGATGGTACCAAGATCCATTGGGTGCTCGATTATGTCAAGGTAATCAGGAGCGTCTTTCTTTGTCACTGGTTTAAGAAACAGGAATGATACAGACTTGTGTCCCCGCAAGTGGTCGACTATCTTTTCCAATATGTTGGAGAGCTCAACCTGCATCAGGATGCAAACAAGTAATCAAACTCAAATTCCTAGTTGTAGCAAATTCCCATAAACATCAATTGATTCCATCTCTTTTTTACGAACAATAGCACATATGGGCATCGCATCCATACTTAACAAAGTAGCAGTCTCTACATAGAAAAGCCAAAGTAGCAGTCTCTACATAGAAAAGCTTAAAAGATGACAGAAGGTGAAGACAACGATCAAACTAAGGGCCTTTTCATATTAGTTTCTACTTCTGATTTCTGCTTCTAGAAGCAGAAGTCAATATGAACGTCCCAGTTTCTATAAACCGCTTCTATCAGCCACTACTATTCATCAGCTACTACTTTTCGTTTTCATATATTATAATGTATTTTGTATTTTATTATATCACAATTCCGTAAATCGCATAATGGTCCGAATGTTGTAATGTTTTTCATTGCACCGTCTTTCTTACATAATACACTACTATTCATCAGCTGCTTCTATCAGCCATTACTATTCATCAACTTGCAGGCAAAAGCTATTAGCAAAAGCTAAAATGAACAGGCCATTGGATAAAAAAACAAACGGAATATATGATCCAAGTGATTTTCTACGCTATTGTGCCTTCATCTCTTAACAAAGAACAAACATAATATTCCGTTGAGATCACACATTTGAGTGATATTGTTTAGTTGAGAAAAAGCTAGACACAGTTCTCGAAAGAAGAAAAAAGAAAACACAAAGCTGGATGAGGTGCTTTCATACAATTTATTTGGTCAAAGTTGTGGCGACGATTCTCCTAGTGCAGTGGAATCAGCAAAGGGCATAATCACATTAAACATATGAGTGAAAACAAGTACCTCTCCTCCTCTGCGCCGCTTCGCCGATGGTGCATATTCTGTCATATCAGCTGGGGTACGTCTCTTTGCTGCTCGATCTCTTTCAGGTACCCTTCTGTCATTTTTGTATGGCCTTTGATCAAGTAGGTAATCATCTCGAAATTCATGTTTTTTCTTTTTCTTGTTTTTCTTCTTTGCCTTCTGGAGCTCTTCCTCCCTTCTTGCTTCATACATCCTAGCTTCAATGAGCCTTTGTTCCTGTCTCTCTCTTTGTTCTTCAAAAGCTCTCCAGGATTCATTAATTTCTATTACTCCTTTGCTTCCCCTTTTTCCCTGCTGACCCCATATCCTACCTTGTGAGGAATTCATCTGGCTGGGTTCTCCAGCAAACAAATGATCATCCTCTCCGTTTCTCTTCTCAAAGCTTGACAATTCAACAACCTTCCTTGTCTTTCTGGGCTCCTGACCACTCCTATGTTCAATAGTTCTTTGCTGGTCTAAAAGCCCCTTAGGCTGCTTGATAATGATCTTCTTACGAGGTGGATCCTTCTCTACTTCAGCAGGAGGCCGTATTACAACAGATGGCTTAGGAGTATCAGGTGGATAATCTTCAGACTTCGTCTTATTAGATATTTTAATCTTATTGACCTTTCCAGTAGATTTCAGATCTGTAGCATCCATCATACGTTTATCAGAAACTAAAGAACCTGACAGTGACATGTTCCTCTCCAAGGACTTCTCAGGTGCTCCACATTTGAATTTTACTGGTTTAATCTTCTCAATACTTTCTGCCCCTTCAGTTTCAGGAACTTCAGACGAAACCTTGGCTACCAACCTCTTGTTAGGTGTCTTTATTTGAGCATGACCCACTACATCAGGAGGATTAGATCTCACGGAAGTCGCATCCATTTCTGAGGTTTCTTGATCTTCCCCATACTTGGGGCACAGTTTGTTGGTCCGCATGTGCCCAAGCTATGCAATAACAAAGTGACGTTAGGAAACATAATCTCATTTCAGAGCAACATTTGCAAGAATTCATTCTACTATGCCTACCTGACCACAAGCTCCACATACAAGACTATCACCCCTTCCGCCCTGCCTCTTTTCCTTAAAATAAGAAAAGGCATGCCAGATAAGAACCATGATAGGAAGATAGGATGAGCATTATGTTAATGCTACTCCTATTAAAACAAGTTGAGAAGTTCAAATATAACCATAGAATCCTCAATACCAGTATTCACGTTTCTTTTTTAATTTAAGCAGAAACCTTCCCACCTAAAACTCTTACAAAAAGCCAGTGCACGGCAGCATAACCTTACCTGAATTGCCACAAGAGTACCAACACGAACTTTGGTACTTCACTATTTAACTTAAATTAGCACTCACCAGCCAGTTATTGTGCAGTCTGACAAAATAAACAGAACAGCAACTTATAAACTAACTTGTGCACTTTTAGATGCCACTGCCTACTTAGCAAAATGCACTGACCCAAACCAACCAATATTCACTGTAGTATGAAAGCCTAAGCTCTCAGGCACTGACCAAATTAATCAAGTTATGTCAGATTTCAATCATGGGATGGTATCCAGTGCGATGTTAGCTTATGGTGTAAAGTACTAAAGTCATGCAAAGTACCATTGAAATTTTTTAAAGAACATTTGCAAAAAAAGGTGCTTGGCACGTTCAGATGCTCTATAACCTTACCAAATTAGTAATATAACTCTCGGTATATTGAAAGAAAGTAAGAAACAGATAGTACAAGTTCACCAAAATATTTAACTTTAATATTTTTATCTTCTTTTTTTTATTTTTTTCTGTGTTTTTCCCGGCCTATAATCAGATGGCAAAATTTGGTCAGGTTGTAGAGTAAGATAAACACTATTGCCCATATATATGCTTAAAAAAAACCTATTAATGATACATGGTAGTTTGCACTAAATAGTTACCCTTCAAACTGACAACATTGTGCCAAGATCTCTACCTCTAAACCATTTAGTATCATTACTCCATCAGCTCAACATAATCAAACATAGTATAGATGGAAGTTCAGGAAACCTTGTTGTGTCAGATTTATGTTAATATCAACAATCAGTATAGACAAAAAAACTGGTTCAGGAAGACAAACAATAACATGTATATATTCAAATACAACTTCTGGCAAAATCCCAAGTAGGAATTACAAAGATGAAATTCAATAGCCTCCAGAAGTAGACAAAATTACTGCAGAAATCACAGTCATGCTCTGGACTCACCTTAAAGCCATCCTTTCCTAGAACGTTTTTCTTTTTAAGTAGCATGACATCACTTACATCAGACATCATCTTGGTTTTTAGTTTTGAGGGTAAACCTCCTTCAGCAAAAGAATTTTCAACCTGCATGCAGTCACATGAATCACCCTATTGGAGCTTGTTTCTGCTAGTATAGCGACAAATAAAAAATAAGCAACAACTGAGACTAGCTCAGAACTTCGTATGGAATTTCTAATACCTCTTTCGCTTCTCTTGGCGTGCTCTCCTTTGGGGTCAATGCACCGACATAACCAGATGATTTAATCATTTTCCCAGCCTTACTCTGCTTCATTTTATTGGCACCCTGATTAGAGGTGCCATAATTTGTCATTTCCACAGGCTGCTTCTTCCTCATCGTATCATTACCACTCTCTGCAACACAATACACCATCAATCATAGCTACTAAAGTTGGTCTTTAGAAAGCAAAACATATGAAACTAGTAATTAAGCACCTTCAAGCAACTTTTTTACTAGATCAGCTTCTGCATCATCATCTTGAATTTCCTCGTTAGTTTGAGCTTGAGTAGGGCACCTTCTCATTTTAAGCCCTCTCATTCCATCTACTTTATCACTTCTCAGGTCTGCTTTAGCAGCATCTTCATCGTCAAATTCTTCTGCATCTAGCAAGTTCTCAAGATCCCCAGCAAATGAGTCCAGATCACTGTTGGCTTCTGTGTCACTGACGTTGTCATCACCATCTATAGCTGAAAGTGACTGAAATTGTCTGTCCCAAATTTCCTGACATTTTTCTTTAGTTTGTTGTTGAAGCTGCAGAAAAGACATCCTTTGCCCACGTGCAAACTTACTAACTGGAATTTCATCGATAGTAACTCCTGATGCTGCCTGCTCACTTGAAAGCTTCCTCACCATAGCAATCCGATGCCACCTTGTTAATTTATCAATTTGATCTTCTGGAACGCCGAATTTGAGAAGCAACTGATTTAAAGCAATATCAATGGCAAGCATTAGTGAACAAAGTGTAAAAGGACAGGAAAAATAGTATGATTGATATATGAATATGGGAGATTTGCTTCCATGCCACTAGGAAAAGTTATAGTTTGCCAAAATACCACCAAGTGTGTCAATGACATGTGGTAGTATGTCCCTCTTGTCATTTGTCACAGGCTCACAGCTGATGGTATTTTGGCAAAATGTGATTTCTTTTTCGGTGGGATGGATGCTATTATTCCTTTTCTTTACAGGGATCCACATGTATCTTTCTTCTACCCCAGTCAATAAAAGAAGCATCTGAAAGACTATCAATGCAAATATATATCATATATATTCACAACGAAGCATGTTCCATGATCTTAAGGCATGTCAATGCCTGGAACCCCAGGCAACGTTCCTGTGTATAGTACTGCTAAATCATTAGGGTTTGATGGTACCTCTCTGGCTGCATCCATGCTCAACCGACGGAGATCAGCATCTGTTCCAGTTACAGTGGTACCTTTTGCAGCAGCCGACTTTTTCTTAAGCATTGAATTGGATACAGGTGCCTTTGGAGTTACTCGCACGTAGCTAAATCCTAGCCCACGACCAGATGGATCACCAACACCAGTAATTTCTAATCTTTCTATATTTTCTCTGTCCTGCATACATCCAAGGAAATTAGATTAACACAGTCCAGGAAAAACGTGTACCAATAAACAAGAAACATTAAAAACATACCTATGCATTTACTTTTAAATTAAAAGAGGCACAAACATGCACGCATAGAAACATACATACCCAGTCTAACTAGAGGTGCCTCTAGGTATCCCTTACTCAATAACAACAACAACAACAACAACAAGGTTTTGTCCTAAACAAATTGGGGTAGGTTAGGAATGAAACCTCTTCAAACCTACATCCTAACATCTGAACCGAGAGACTAAAACACCGTTTATAAACCTTCTTCTTATGTCATTATTCTAATACGTGGAACACTAACTTCCATGTGTTCCAATCCAAAGTCAACTCTTTGGATATATTTCAATCCCTCAAGTCTCTTTTAACCGCTTCCTCCCGTAAGTCTTGATCGACCTCTGTCTCTTCTTATGTTTTTGGTACGTCTTAAAATTCTACTACATATCAGTGTATTGTTAAAATTCTACTACGTGTCAATGCCTCAGAAAGCTTCTATTGGAGATGTCAAAACCATCTTAAGCAATGTTGGACAAGCTTCTCTTCAATTGGTGCTACCCCTGTTAAGGAGATAAGGATATTAGAGATAAGGTATTAGAGATAGAATATGCTGATCCTATTCAATTCTTATCCTTAACAACCCCCACCCTATCACGTATATCATCATTGCGGATTCGATCCTACCTTGTGTGACCACAGAACCACCACAACATCCTCATCTCCGTTACACTCATCTTCTATACATGTTGTCTTTTAGTCGTCCAACATTCTGCTCCATATAGCATCGCAGGTCTGATCATCGTCCTATAGAATTTACCCTTTAACTTTTGAGAGACTTTTTTTATCACACAGGACACCCCCTTTTATCCTATGGCTCACATCTTCATCAATCCCATCGTCCCACTATAGCATCGATCCCAAAATAACGAAAAGTGTCATTCGTAGACGCTACTTGTCCGTCCAAACTAACATCTTCATCATCTGCTCTGGCGCCGCTAAAATTACATCTCATATACTCAGTTTTAGTTTTACTAAGTCTAAAGCCCTTCAAATCTAAAATCTTCCTCCACAACTCCAGTTTCCTATCAACACCTATCCTACTCTCATCAACTAACACTATATCATCAGCGAAAAGCATATACTAAGGATATCCCATTATATGTCTTGTGTGACCTTATCCATTACTAGAGCAAAATGTATGGACTCAACGCTGACAATTGGTGTAGAACTGTCTTAATAGGAAAGTCATTAGTATCGCTACCACATGCTCTGACGTTAGTCACAACATCTTCGTCCATATCATTGATTAGGGTAACATACTTTATTGGGACTTTTTTCCTTTGGAACACCCACCACATGCCTTTCTTGGCACTTTGTCGTAGATTTTCTCTAAGTCGATAAACACCTGTGAATATCCTTCTTTTACCCTCTACACCTCTCCATCAACTTAAACCCATCTAATTTGGGTACTAAGGCTAACCCGGCCATCTAGATTACAAAAAATTCTTTCTGAACCTCCTCCCTCCACCTCTCTGGCAGCAGTGCCGATAGAGCTGGTCATGGTATTGCTGCAGAGGGTGGTGTCTGAGTTCACAGGGGAGGGGACCAGAGGGCTGATCCCCCAAAAAAAAAAAAAAAGAAAAGAAAAGCATATTCGCCCCCTCCCTCGATCTCTCTCCTCTCACTCGATTTCTCTCTCTCTCCCTATTGCCTCCCTCCATCTTTCTTCCCGTGTACCATGTACCCATTGGGTCTAACCGTACCCACTGGGCATACCTGTCTTTTAGTGGGTATGGGTTCGGAAGTTGATTGGGTAACCCATACCCTAACAGTGGCAGTTCTACACCCAACAACCAAAAAGAACTCGTATGGAGTGGTACAATCAAAATCTTACACCATCAAAATCAAACATTGTGAAATGGTTGACTACAGCGCACATATACAAATTTAGTTTATCTCGACACAGACAGAATCCATATCCCACAACCTGCTCTATTAAGTCCTGCAATGTTTCATCATTATTCTTACATCAGTCCAAACAGAACTGAAAGTAGCCGTCCCAAACATAAACAATTTTTCATGTGGAATTAGTCACCCACCATTCCCCCTTACAAGTCTTTTCATGTTCGCATTCATTCTATCTCAATATTTATTCAGTAAAGAATGATAGATGAGGGCTCTCTAGTACACAGACTAGTCTGTATTTCATACCAACAGTAGCAGGTTTTAGGTCAACAAACTGTCATTGAATGGACAAAAGAAGTCCTTCTGGCTCACTGAACGCATGAATAGAAAGAACTCCCTCCATTTGTTTTTGTTAGGTGTACTTTATCTGAGCACAAGACGACCCCCACACACACACACACAATGCAAACCGAACACACGGCTGAGAGATAGGTGAATGTTTTCACTTTGCCATTAATGCAGCAGCAAATCACTGATGGCATTCGTTACTTGGCAAGTTGTACTGGGAGAATGAATAGGAGCAGAAGTGGGAAAAATCACAAATTTGGCATCGTTTCATGTGTGCACCTTACAATGCACACCAAATTTCATGTGTGCACCTTACAATGCACACCAAACTGCTAAACAAAATATGCCTAACAAATATAAACAGAGGGAGCAGTGAAGTACCTGATTAGTGCAAGCAACAAAATTGCTGGTGAGATTCCAGCTAGTGATTTGCAATTCCCTCTCAATATGTGCTGCAGCAGCAAGCTCAATAGCTTCATCAGGAAGCTGATTCATTGCGGAAGCGAGTCCCACTGGCTGAGTAAGCTTCACAATTCCTAAGCGCTTGAGACGATACTGACCAGCTTGCATACTCTCGTAACAGCAGACCTGAAGGAGTGAAGGCTTCAGTTGAAATAAACTCCATAGTAAGACATTGCAGTACATTCAGATTAAAACACTACAATTATTAAACGCCAAAACTACAAAAGAACACAGTTAGGTACCCTATCTTTAAGAAATAGCTGCACAGTGGACACTTTGGCAGTTTGGCCTTTACAAATAGAATAAAAAACTGTATTAGGAGTTCTAGCACCTGTTGTGCATGAGAGTATCAACTTGCTCTAATGATGCAATTTCTTTGAAGGTTTCAAACTTTCGCAACCAAGGTTAGAAATTTCAGTACGGGGGGTTATCGCTTGGCGCCCGGTAACCGGAAAAATCGGCCAAATTTCAAGTGTCGAAATTTGAATTTGATACCGGTAACCAGAAAAACCGCTAAAAACCCGCTAAAAACCGGTTTTTCAAATTTGAAATTGGAAATTCCTAATACATTCATGCATGGTTGTTACGGCGACCACGGCGAGCACGGCAGTGACGATCGCTGACGCTAAGCGGCGTCGAGCGACGTCCAGCGACGCCAAAGTGCGTCGTCACATATACATACGGACATCGCGCCTCTCGTATCCTCCGCCTCCCGTGATCCGTCTCTTATCTCCCCTCCCTCGTCTCGTCCGCCTCCCATCTCTTCATCTCCCGACTCCTCGTCTCCTCCCTCTCCCGATCTCCGCCTCTCTCGCCGCCTCTTCTCGCCTCCTCCATGCTTCTCGCCTCCTCTCCTCCGCTTCTCCCCTCCTGCCCTCCTCCTCCCCGCCGCTTCTCCGCCTCCTCTCCCAGCTTCTCCCCTCCCGCTCCCGCCTCCTCCGCTCTTCCCGCCTCCCGACACCTCCCGACGCCGCATCCCGTCGCCTCCCTCCTCGGCGGAGGTAGGCGACAGCAGAGGAAGTAAAGCGGCGGCGGAGGAGGGAGGCACCAAGCGGCGATCTCCGGCACGGACGCCGTAACAACCATGCATTCATGGCAAAAAGCATGAAGTCAAGCACGGGAGGTGTATGCATCCTTCTAATATATTTCATTAGTGTTAAACAATGTAAACATCATTAGGGAAACTAACTTTTACATTCAAAATTTTAAATTTGAATTAAATAAAAAACCGCCGGTTTTTATTTTACCGGTAGCCACCGGTTACCGGCGGTAACCGGCCGGTTACCGCCGGGTTTTTGAACCCTGTTCAGAACTAGCTCAAGCTTTTGGCGTTTCGAAGATTTATAAAAAGTTTCATTGTTCATTCTTGTAAAATGTTTGCTAAAGGCATGTTTGTTTACATTCCTTCTTGCAAAATGTTTTCATCAATGGCAAGTAGCGATAATGATAAACCAAAAGGTCCTCCAACTGATTCAATTGTGCCATTTAGGCCCATAAACTTGAATTGTAGTATGGCAGGTCCCTGAACTTGCGTAATTGCACCAATTAGGTGCGATAGTCAATTAGCATAATGAAAAATAATGTGGAAAGCAATTGTTGGGTCCACGAACGGGAAAATGGGCCTAAGTGTTACAAATAAGAAAGTTCAAGGACTCAGCAGATTGAAATTCGAGTTTAAGGATCCAAAGTGGCATCTTAAATGCTTTAGTGGTTGATCCCAAACCATGATTTCCCATTGAACCACAAAATTGAAAATGTTCTAACCATTAGAACTGATCAGGGACATATCATGACAATCCATGTTTGCCTAAGAGCAGCTCCACTCCAAGATGACAGGTGCTTAGATGTGGTTTTTGTTATGAATATTGTGTATGTATTGATGAGGTCCAAAGGGCAATATATATAGAGAGTACAAGAGGGTATATGAAAGGAATACAAGTCATATAAGGAAACAAATAAGAGTCCTTATCTATTTCCTATTCTTATCCTTAACAGTTTTCTTGCCACGTTGGAGAGATAATGCATCAAAACATAAGCATGGATGCTTGGTTAAGAGCCAATGCTTGCATGGACTCTTATGAGTTTGCAGGAACATATAACCACCTATAAGAATATGTGCTTGCATTGGAGGGTTGGATGCTTAAATGGATATTTGGTGACATGCTTCTAAGCACTTGCCACCTCTTGCACTGCAGATGCTCAGTAAAGTGCCCAAAACTTGGTTGCCATTTAGCTGTCACATATATGTTCCAGCCCTTGGATGGGATGTAACAAATCGTGGAGTAAAGTGTCATGGGCGTGGGCCCAACCAGAGAGATTAGTTTCTATTTAAATTAGAGATTAGTTTCTATTTGTTAGGGATATGATTAGAGATATGATATTAGCCTCTATTTGTTAGGGATATGATTAAGATTAGATTCTATTTGTTAGGAGGGAGTCTATCTATATAAGGAGGATGCCACATGATATTGGAATCAAGAAAAGAATCATTTACTCCTTTTCTTCCTCCTCTGCCCATCCCCTAGGTGCACGGGCGCACCGCCAATGGTGCTAGCCCATAACAACCTGGTATCAGAGCCACTCACCATGACTTCCGATGCCGAAGAAATCAAGGCCATTAAAGGCCTCTACGCTGAAATCCGCTCTAGAATCCAAGACTACATGAGGCTCATGATGGAGGTCAAGGAAGAACTCATGGCAAAGAAGATGGAGCAGAGCCTCCAGGAGGCGACGTGCGGCAACCTCTTCCACCAAATCAACAACCCGCTCAACGTCCCCAAGGACTTCGCCGCCGACGTGCTCCTCCTCAACGCGCGTCTCCCCGGGGCTCTCCTTCGCTACCGAACCAGCCCGTCCTCTCGGCCGGATCCAGCCCTCTCCATCGTGCCCCAGCTCGGATCCAGACCGATCCAGCGCCGAGAAGCTTCTCAACCATCCGCCACCGCCTCTTGAACTACCCTAGAGCCGGTCCATCGCCGAGCTCTCCTCCGCCTCCCGCGCCGCCAGCGGGCTTCGCCACTGCCACAACCGCCGCTCCCGGCCAGTGCGGCTCCGCCGACCCCGGCGCACCCCGCCTCTTGCGGGTCGTCGCTCGACAAACGAGTCACCGAGTCAAGCCGCTAGAGTCGGAGCCACCACCCGCTGGTCGTCGGAGCCGCCGCACTTTTTTTCTTTGGTCAAGTCTTGGCCTCTTGGGTGTATCCGGTCAGTCGGTTTTGTAACCGACAACGACTTGTTAAAAAAAGAAAAAAATTGTCTTCTTTTGCAGGCACCGCTTAGCCGAAAACGCTACGCTTCATCGACATGGAATTACAACCATGGCCACCGCCTAGCAGCTCGACGACGAGCTGCATGTCCGAGAGGGGTGTAATGTCATGGGCGTGGGCCCAACCAAAGAGATTAGTTTCTATTTGAGTTAGAGATTAATTTATATTTGTCCGGGATATGATTAAGGATATGATATTAGTTTTTATTTGTTAGGGATATGATTAAGATTAGATTCTATTTGTTAAGAGGAGCCCATCTATATAATGGGGTTGCCACATTCTATTGGAATTGTAATATGACCTTTTGAAGCAAGTCAAACCAAAATTGGCGGGCAAACACACATGGGTTTTTTCCCCTTCTTAATGCAATGATACGCAGCTCTTCTGCGTGTTCGAGAAAAAAAACATTCTATTGGAATTAAGAAAAGAATCATTTACTCCTTTTCTTCCTCCTCTGCCCATCCCTTAGGCGCACGGGCGCACCGCCAATGGTGCTAGCCCATAACATAAAGTGACCAAAAGTTCATTCTAACTATTAATCTGGAGCAAATCATGGCCATCCATTCCTTCTTAAACACTCCCTAAAAAGACATATCTTCCACTTTATCTCCCAGTATCTGTACAAGCGCATGGAATTTCCGCCACAACACACAACAGCTCGCAAATATTAAGACACGTTTGAGGACCTCTAATGCAATTTACTAAGCACCATTTGATGATTATTATGAAATTTACAAAAGTGCTGAATCTCACTAACTATTTTATTTACTAGAATAAAATTCCATTTGGTCTTGTTTCAAAACATAGGGCCTGCACCAAAATCAAGAGTTGTAATTAATGCATTTTTCCTCTTCAAACCATTAAATTAAAGTCAAGAGGTAGAGATTTAAGCAATTGATCACCCATAAAAACAGGAATAGCAACACCCAACTTTTCTTCTCTTTTCTTGATTTCACACTTAATTAATGCATGCACAAGGCTTTGAGGCCTTGTATTTTGAAACGGAAGAACTAGGGAGTAAGTAATCAATCATGCTGGCGATCCTCATAGGGCAGGTGAAATGTGATCACTGACCAGCAGTCCAGCATTCACATTTTTTTAAGAGGTAAGGCTTGTCATCAAGAAATAGTTGATCGACACAAGTGACAAAAGTAATTTTGAGAAACTCACGCTTTCTGGTGTCAATAATCTTCTCAATTCTTCCTCTGATGGAATCCGAAAATCAGGTCTCTGTGTCCAGAATAAATATCCCTTTGGACCTTTCTGTAAAAACGAATGCAGGAAAGCATTAATTTTGGTTAAACCAAAAGCCCATAATCGAAAGTCAAAAGCACCGGAAAGGCGGAAAATCGTAAATAAGATGTACAGATACAACTACAAGAGTAATGATAACATGGGTCATAGATCTACCCTCAAGTCTGCACAATGCTTCAATCGTTTTCTCACAATAGCTTCTGTCAGGGGACTCTGAATAGGTAGTTCATCAGCTCGAATCTGAGGAAGAACACCAGGCTTCTCCCTAGCACGGAATTCACGATACACATATACAAGAATTCGATTCAAAAGATAATTCTGCATATTTTTTGTCCCTGGGGAAAATACTTCCATATGAGGTTCCTGCCAGGAGAGCACAAAACTATCATTTTATGGATGAAATAATTCAAGAATCATCGCAAACAGATCCGCTACTAGAATGACGTCATGCAAGAAACAGCAACAAGTTTATATATACGGCAATCATAATATGTGTTTTTAATGTAGTAATGTACTATTCCATCTAATATCTATAACGGAAATCAAGGGGCAATAGAAAGTACCATTTACATTTCAATGATAAAGAAAGCGATTATAATGGACGATAATTTCATTTCAAATTTTACACACAGCAAATTATCCAAGTACATTTTCAAGTTACATTCCATAGAAATAACACAAAATGCAATATCAACGGCACAACCTACTCGCAAAACTAACTGCCGAAATCGAAAGCATGGCTATTCTCAGCCAAGCTCAGCTTCTCGAGCGATTGCATTGCAGATAGGCAGTTGGCGATGAAGGGAGACCGTCCTCTTGCTCTTCCGGAGGATTGGGACCTGCTGCCGGGCAAGAAGTTTCAAGCGGAAGTCCTTGCTCGCTTCAATTCTTCGGTACATCATCCTTCTTCCTCCACCCATGGATGTTTCTTCTTATTGGCGGTGTTTAGAAGATTAACCTTCCGTCTCACAGATTCTTCTGTGAGTTTGGCTTTGCACTCGGTTTTGGGGGGTTCCCTTGCGGGCTTTCATGTGAAACTTGAATCTGATAGACATTTTAGATTCTCGGTTGCCTCTAAAGATGTTAGTTTGCTTATTTGTTCTTGGAAAAGAATCATTACGAAACATTTTGATGTTTATTTCCATCTTTGGAGAGATGGAGGTTCTGATTGGAGAAAAGAAAAGGAACTTTGGGATGAAGAAGAACAGTAGTGGACTCTTGTCAGTTACAAGAAGAAACCGAGCTCTAAAAGTGTTTCCTTTGCTTCTAAACTTGTGCAATCCTCACCCAAGCGAAAATCTTCTCCGGGTCCTCTCATTAGGTCGGTCAAGATTGGTAGCTTCTTCTGTCTTATTAATCTAGGTTCTTCTTTGGATCCTTTCTCTTGCTCTGGTGGGACGCTTGTTAATTCAAACCTGGTGTTTTCCCAGCTCAAAAATGCTCTTGGTGCCCCTTCATCCAATCGGTTTCTTGAGTTGAATGAACCGAGGAGTGCCCCTTTCCTAGGAAGGTCTGCGCGAAAAGTTTCTTTAGAGCAGGGCAAATCTAGATCTCATTGGTCAGTCTCTCATGCAAAAGATATGGATCCTTGCAAGGGTAGATCCTCCTCTATATCGCCTCTTTCCAATGCTAGAAAGTTGATAACCGAAGTGTTTTCTTGGAAAGGGCTAGGCTTTCAAAGGAAAAGCCTGTGGTGACACGCCTTCACAGAGAAAGAGAAAATCCCAGTTTGCTTAAGACACCGGTCTTTCCTTCACCCGCTGCAGTTTGCTTCCGTTGTTTAAGCCCTGGTCATTTTGTCAGAGACTGCAACAGCAAGCTTAGATGTAGAAGCTGCTTCCGGTACGGGCATTGGAGCGCCCAATGCATCAGAAGAAAACTTCACCAACGGTTCAGATGGATCTCTAAGCAAGCACCTTCTGATCTAGCAGTAGACTCTTTTGCCATCACAAGACAAGAACACGTCTCACTCTTCTTCTCGGCCTGAAAAAACCCCCATCCTGCTCAGCAACTCTTGGCCTTCCCGCTTCTCTTTCTCACTTCAGAGTGAACCACACCGATTAGTGCTCTAGAGTGGAAGCTATGGCAAACCTTGCCATCAATCCTCTTCGCTTCATTCCCCTAAGATAGTTGTGGAAGATGGAGGTCCAAATCGCATTGCTAGGGTGAGGGTTTCCCTGGCGGGGGGAATCCAATAAAAGAGCATGAAGAATTTGTGATTGTGGTGGCTGATGAAGAGGTGATCAATCCAGAGGAGTATAACACTTTTGCGCTTCAGGTCAGACACTATATTCAGAATGAGCTTCATCTACATGTTCAGTTTAGCTGTCCGCATCCCTTTGGTATTGGACTGTTCCAGTTGAGAGATACATTCCAGAAAGATAGGCTGATCGATGGGAATGTTCATAACATAGATGGGTTTCAGGTTAGATTTGTTGAACATGACAGAGCAAAGAATTTTCGCAACTTGCCATACCCCAGGATCGGTTGGTTTATGTTGCTTGGGTACCCTTTAGGCTATCTAAGTCTTCTTTATTTAGATCAGGTTGTTTACGGTACAGATTACGGAGAGACAGATACTCATTTGCGATTTTGGCTGGTACAGAAGTTGGGCTTTTAACGTGTAGATCGTTTAACTTGTAGACCCCGTCTTGAGAAAATACTCCGTTTGAAAGTTGGATACTGTAGCAAAAGCCAAAAGCCGCCAGCTTCGGAGGAAAAGAACAGGCTCTTAGCTAATCAACAAGTTCAACAGATGCAAGGTGACCCAGTTTGGGATTTGGCTGCTCAGGAAATTCAACAGCAAGGTGGACAGGGTGGACAAGCTTGGCACCTGTTAAGGATAAGATTAGGAAATAGATAAGAGTCGGATTCTATTCCATACAACCCAATATGGGTGTTCCTGCAGTGCCCCTCAGCAACAAATGGAACAGTCTGTCTCTTCTAATACCAATTCCATTGGTGCCAGTAAATCTTCATCCAGTGTCCAAGGTCCCACTTACAACAGCAACAGCAAGATTTGCAACTGGTGGAGCCAGAACAGTTAGATATTCAACCTAA
This sequence comes from Bonia amplexicaulis, assembly GCA_036346245.1. Lineage (NCBI taxonomy): Eukaryota > Viridiplantae > Streptophyta > Magnoliopsida > Poales > Poaceae > Bonia > Bonia amplexicaulis. The sequence goes on along the minus strand of CM070750.1, from coordinate 2,649,802 downwards.
CTGGATTATGCCATTTATGTCTGGGGCACTTAGGAACATCCTGGGAACAGCCTTTCCTCAGGCTCAGGCTGTTGCCTGGTGCTGCAGCTCTTCCTTACTTCCATTACCCCAACCAAGATAATATCAACACCCCCTGATAGGTGTTCAACAGCAGTCTCTCCTCCCTAGATTGAGATGGAAATTAGCCTTGCAAAATGAGAAACAAAGGATGCAAATATCCAATGGGGAAGGCCTGAGCAGCAGGAATCAGATTGTGGAAATCTCTAATGCAAGAGCCTCTGCTGGGAAATCTGATGTTGAAGCTTCTGAGGATAAATACACTGCCTTGAAGGTGAGGATGGGAATTAAGTTCACTTATCAGATAAGAAAGAAATTGGTCCATGATCTAAAGGCCAAGCAAACCATATACAAGACTTACTCTATGAGGAAAAAGAATAAGTTCGCCTTGACAGTGAATACCCAGAGGTAGAAGAAAGGTAACAAAAATATAGATTCTCCTCTGTTGGCTGAAAACTTAAGAAGCAGCAAAACATTGGAGCTGAAACATAAGAGGTTGCAAGCCCATAGTTAACATCCCAAGCATCTATAGAAAAAAGAAGTGCTAGATCTCCTACATCGCTGAAAAGTCCTTCCTTTGATGATGGTAATGCTTCTCCCTCTAGCGCTTTTCCTGGTCCTATTAAATTTCCTAATTTAGCTGACCTTGATGGCCCATGGGAACTTACCCTGAAATCACTGTGGAAATTATCCAATCGGTGGCTGTGGACAAATGCAACATCACTCCTGAGGAGGTGTCACGGGAGCTGCTCATGAAGTCCAAGATGGAACCAGAGCAGATGCTGACGAACAACTCTTTCAATGAAGAAAAAAAATGTCAGATAAACAAGTATTTTGGTTTCCTATGGTGGCTAGTCCCCCTTGGATGTTACCTGTAACATTTCTTATTGTAGTGGTTATTGTACACTGGGCTGCTTGTTGTCAGAAACTTATGTCCTGGAATATTGTCTGTTTAGCTCTCAGATCTGTTCTTTGGTTAGAACTTGCCAATTTGGATGATGAGCGCAGTTATGTGTTTCTCAAATATTATGCTAGTCAGTGAACTGGACCGTTGCATACCCCAACACTTTACTTATCCCTATGGCCAAAATAATTTCGGATCATATACCATGCACAGTGCAGATCTTTAGGTTTGAAAACCTTTGGGTTGACCAACCTGGGTTCAAAGAATTGTGGAAAACATCTGGAATTCTGAGGTCAGAGCACCAAACAGTGCAGTCAAAATTTCAGCAAAATTCAAGTTACTCAGGAGAGCTCTCAAGAAGTGGGGGAAAAATTTATCTCAACTTAATAGGATCGGTAAGGCTTGTAATGATACTCTGGAAATCTTGGATAAATTGGAAGAACAGAGATCGTTGTTTGTGCAAGAATGGAACTTCAGAGTGATGGATCAACCACTCTTCTCTGGCATGATGTTTGGAACAATAACTATCTCAAAAAAAAGTTGCCTAGACGATATTCTTTTGCGAAAAATAAAAATATCACCTTGACAGTTCCTCTCTAACACTACACATCAGAATCACTTTCACACACCTTTAACTCTTCAGGCGTTTGAGGAACTTCAATTGTTGCAGAGTTTGCTTAATCAGATTCAGCAGTCTGATTCTCAGAAGGATAGTTGGAAATATTGCTGGGGAAACTGCACATACTCTTCAAGGAAATTCTATTCAACTCCTTTCAATACCCTATCGTCGCCTAGACCCTTCACCTGGATCTGGAAGTCGAAATGCTCTAAGAAGCTTAAGGTCTTCGTTTGGCTTCTCTTCAGGGTCAGGCTCAATTCCAGAAATTTGCTAAGAAGAAAAAACTTCATAATTGAGGGAGATGACTACAGCTGTGTTTTATGCAACCTTAATATTGAAGAGACCACCTACCATCTGTTCTTTGATTGCCCGTGTAGTGTCAAATGTTGGTTGTCTATAGGTAGAGATGCAAACGGATCGAATACGGACGAATAATGTCTCTACCATATTTGTTTTCATATTTTTTCTCGAATGCAGATACGAATACGGATAACTCAGATACGAATAATATAGAATACAGATATGGAGCGAATACGGTCACGAATATTTATCGGAACATGAAAAACCCCTTAAACTATACATCCAAAATCAATGAAACACATAAATAGTTTATCTTGTCAAAACATTCATGAAATCTAAACAAGCATAAGTATTTTTATCCACAATAGTCATACCGTTGTACACATTTTAAATCTTCAAGTGACAGTTAATTTTTTCTAAAGTCATAAATAATTCTTAATGGATTTGTACCATTTACATGTGACTAATAAATTAATTAAATATTTAAATTTGCATCAAAATGATTTAAACGGGGGTACATCAATTAATCGGTACAAATTTTAATCCACCGATAATAATAAATTTATTTTTAATAAACATAAATATTTGCTAGTGGTGTTTGTAATTTAATATGACTAAGGAACCTAATGCCTAATGGTAATGGAGGCTTATGGCTTGGTTGGGCTAGTGGGCTGGTGGCAGGGGAGATGAGAGAGGCTGACTTGGGATGGGCAATGTTGGGTTGAAATCCCGGATATCCGTTTTCATATTATCCGGATAATCCGTATTCGTATCCGATCCGAGAATTATCCGAAGAAAATCCGATCCGACACAATCCGTATCCGTTTTCATCCGAATCGGTCGGAAACTATCCGATCCGTTTTCACCCCTATCTATAGGCATCACTTGGAATCACATGATTGATTTTTCAACATGATTCAAGAGGCAAAGAACAATTTTCAGCATCCTTTCTTTATGGAAGTTTTCTCAATTGCAGCTTGGGAAATTTGGAAGCAGAGGAATATGAAAATCTTTCAGAGTTCAAATCCTTCTTTCAATAGTTGGTTAGCCTGTTTTGTAGATTCTGTTCATTCACAGCTCAATAGAATGAATAGCCCTCTTAGTTTTTTTGTTTCTTCTTGGATCAATAGCATCGTTTAGTTCTTTTTGTTTGGGCCTCTGGTCGTACGGTTTTGGGTTCTCGGGAGTTATCTTTCTTTTTATTAATTTATAGGCTTTTGCAGTAGGGCATTCAGCATTCCCCTACTGTTTCACTTCAAAAAAAACTTATGTTCTACTCAAAGAAGAAAAAAAGGAGGAAAGAAAGAAACAATACATTTACTATAGGCAACACACTGCCACAATAAGGATCTTCCAGAAAGGGTGGTGCATGCCATGCCAAAATAGCTCAAAAACATTGAACTTCCAAGAACAAAACAACACACTACAAAGCAGATTCCAATCAATATAACAAGATGAATTTCGATGACAAAATCTAATATAAATTAATGAAAAGTGCAATCAACAAGCACATATTCCTATCAATATAACAAAGAATATACAGTCCTCTTCTCTTTTTTTTTTAAAAAAAAAGGTATACATGGGCCCTAATAAAAATCTTCCAACTATCTTCCATACAGACTCCAATAAACCTATATGTTTATAGCCCTCTCTTCCTACACATGCAGTTGACTGAAAATACATAGATGAGCAGATCAAAAACATTTTTTAAAAACTACTGGTTGAAGAATTTTCCAGCATTACACATTTGCAACCCAATAAATAAACAAAATCACCCCACTAAAGTAATTCTAAACTAGTTGGCCTTCAAGCGAATGTTCCAAACATCCAAGAAAGTCACTTTTGACAAAAGTAAAACCAAGAGAATACAATGAATAATATTTCAGAACATGATCCACAATGTATAGCTTAGCAATGCAATACAGCAAAGCTTCCAACAAATGCATGTTAATTTAATCAGTTTCTTGTTAACCATCTTAGGACAAACAGCAGATTAAAAAAAGGTTGACAGCATTGCACATCCTGCAGATACAGAATACAGTATTTCAGCACCAGAGCTTACTTGTTGGCCAACAGCATATAGCTTGTCAATGCGACGAAGAGAGAGCATCCCTTTGGCCGAACGAACTAAGAGATAATCAGTTGATGCAACCTTATGAGGAAATATAGGTGCTCTGTACATGTTTGTTTCAAGACACGATTGATGGGACCCAGAACGTATGTCTCCCAGAAAAGGAGATTTGTCAGCAGGATCAATAGCAAGCACTGTACCCAGTCCATCACTATTGCTTCGCAGGGATGTAGCTGTCTGATCAGCGGGTGAAGTTTTCTGGTAATACGCACAGAGTCGAGCACCCATTCCTGCATTTGCAAGTAGCAAAGGCCTCTCCTCACAGTATCTGCATTGAAAGCGATAAACAACACATGTCACACATTAGTAAACAAAAAGAACTAATCAAAACAATAAAAAGTAGATCATATGCCCATTTTACATAATAACCAATAACAATCTTGCACATAGTAACATCATGTTCACCACTTGGCTAAACTAGCAGTAAAAAATTGAATAAATATCCAACTGTAATAATGTGCATATGTACAAGTTTATGACAATTACTACTCCCATCATATGAAGGGAAGTATCAAGTAAATTGGACTTACTCCATCAAAAAGACATGTCCATCCTTAATGGACAAGTCAGATTTTTTCCTGAATGCTCCAGGAGGACGTAGAGGCTTGTTCTCACCAGGTAACTTCTGTGCTTTTGGCCATAGATGTACTTCTGTGCGAACAACATGCAAAATAGAGTTCGGTCGCACATTTTGCATAGCCAAGGAGATGTCATCCTGAAGCTCTTTTCCAGAACAGAACAATTTGATCTTCTCAGACGGTTTGAATTCTGCATAGAGTAAAGTTAAGGTGTCACGAAGTAACTATTAAAACTGGATGATGTGGTCATTTGTTCATTCTTTCTGGGGCTTAAAATTACCCAGCAGAGGTATTGGCGAGCAACTGATCCACAAATAAATAGAAGATTGAACAAGAATGTTCCAAACTAAAGCAAAATAAACAAAAAGACCGGATAACGGATGAATACTAGCCTAACTTCTTTGAAGCTTTCGATTTGGCAGAGAGTGGAGTTTCCTTTGCATTGACAAGAAGCTTCACTCCTTTTCCTCCCAAAGTCATCACTATAGTAGTCATTGGCCCATGGCTACAAGCAGCTCCTTGCAACTTAGCAGCAATTTTATTTTCATGGGGATACCACTTAGCTTTTGGTCTATGGAAGTTTGCAATTTCCTTACTGCATAAAAGTTTATCAAACTTATTAAAACTGAAGTCAGCAAAGAACAGAAAACAATAGAGTTCAGTAGGTGAAGTGCGCATGACAACTTAAGCCCCAGAAGTACATTTGTTGAATAGAGCTAAGATTAAATTGTAAAAAGGTGAATCATATGATGATTGTTATCCAGACCAAGGAGTTTTGCAATCTATAAACACAAGCAGCCCAAGCCTGCAAATATTGAATCCAGTATTTTTCACAGGAAAACTCACAGATTTTTCTCAGAGTGAAAATGCATGTGACCAGCATTACAACCTGATCTCCAAACTTTCAAGTTCTAAAGTAGCGTTTTATGACTTTATCTCTATAGCATATGAACAGATAACTACATCCAACTATTGATCTAAAATATGTATATATCCAACTATAAGCAGGAAATGCATATTATGCTTTCTGAAAATCCACCGTGAAACATTAGTACAGACAACCCAGTTACACTAACCAAAAGTCAAGGGTGAAAAATTATGCATGTAAAAGATACTAATATCCATTGTCAAAAGAAATATTTCCTCAAGTCAATAGTGTTCAGGGTATTTGTGGTATTTTCTAGTGCTTTAGGGTTTACTCTTGTGTTGTGTCTATGTACTATATATATTACCCTTTGGGCTATTGCAATATGACTAACTATTCACATTTGCAATCATCTTCTTCATCTAACATGGTATCAAAGCAGGTTTCGAAAACCTAGCTCCGAAATCGCTGCCGCTGCCCCCGGGAGGAGCAATCTCCACTTCTGGGGGCAGTCACACCTTAGCTGCAGTTTAGTGTCAAGCAGCAGCATCGTCTCCGTGCTCGATCCCGACGCCGCCAGATAGTCTCTAGCCGTATCCGCCGTTGTCAAGCCTTCCCCGACTTAGATTCGATCGGATCCCTCGAGCCAAACCACCAGAGTTCTTATCGCCGACACCCAACTGCTCTTGCTCTTCCTCAAACTGCTGCCACCGAGATCTCGAGCCGTTGCAATCCAGATCCAATCTGGATCTGGCCGCTGCCGCCTTCAAGGGTCCATCGATGCCGCCTTTGCCTCTTAGGCTATCACTTGCACAGCCTCCCCTGCTTCAAGCCGGTGCCTGACCACCATGTCGTCGCTCGAGGCTACCGCGTCGCCATTCTCTAGGCCAGATCTGCTCCTCATAGCCATCGCCCCGGTCTCTCTCTTTGGCCGCAGCGCTGCCTCGGGCCTCTTCTTCCCGTTAATTCTCTTGCCACGGACTCAGAGATCTGTCGAGATCATCGCCGCCGTTTGGGGCTAGCGTCGTGTCGTCCTTGACTTGACCACGCCGCCGTTGTGTGCAGCCATCACTGCTACCTTTGCTCCTTCATTGAAGTGTTGCTTCGCTTGGAGTTGGCTCTCACTTGTTGGTTGGGCTCTCGGTGGTGTGGGCCTCATGGTCCATGATCCGCCTCGATTGGGCGACACATATGGGCCGAGGTCTTTGGTGTCTTGGCACGGCCGATGCTCGTTGTTTGGATGTCGTCCTCGGCGCTTGCTGCTGCTAGTTATTCTTTGAATCTTTTCTTTTTAGTGTCGTTGCTTTCTTTGCGTCCATCGAAGTTCGTAGCATCTATCTTTCCGTTCATCAAAGCTGTGTAAATCCACAAATTCCTTGTCGATTACCAATTGCTTTGCTAGCCATGGTACATCCTCTTGGATCAAGTGTGGTCCTCTCCTTCCTTTTCACATGGCTGCAGCCACCGCTCTTCTCTCTGAACCGCTGCAAATCGTAGAAGTCGTTATGATGCCACCACTTCTTTCGAGGCACACTCGAACTTCTAAGGCCACCACGCTTCCTTCCGCATCACCATTGTCTCAGGCTTCGATCTGTGCCGCCATACTTCTATCCATCCCATTTCGACTTGATTTGACCACTCTCTCTATTTGTGTCGACTTCATCGTCTTCTATGTCGTGGTCACAGTCGACTTTGCTTCCGCTTGCCTCCGCTCCTACACTTTGTGCTTTATGAGCTCACACAACCACGATGGAGATCATTTCATACTCGACATATTTTCCAAAAACTGCACGCTACGACAACATTATTAAGACTCAGACTTTGGATTTTTTCCTTTTTAGTGTCAACCCTTTCAAATACAATACTATTGCATATGCCTTGCATTTGAGGGAAGGTTAAGGGTATTAGTGGCATTTCCTAGTGCTTTAGGGTTTACTCTTGTGTTGCATCCATGTACTCTATATATTGCCCTTTGGGCTATTGCAATATGACTTAACTATTCACATTTGCATTCCTTCTCTTCATCTAACAAACAGAACCGTCAGTTGTTACCTTGAGCGGATATTATCAATAGAGACAAATTGATAAGTCACACTTTTGATGTAGAAAAAGGAAAATGTAAAAAAATTTATTTTGATTATGTGGATGCCTGCTTGATTTCACTATCTCACCATGTGCAATACGTATCACCTTGATGAAATAACTTTAGAAAGCATGCAAGATTCATTCAAATACAGGCTTGTTAATCCAATAAAAGATGAGAAAACATAGATGTGGAGGGACCATTGTTTTAAATAGCCCGATATAACCCCATTGTAGCCCCGATATAGCGGTCAGGGGATAGTGGCCGCTATGCAACAGGTGTTTGTAGCATTTTGCAAAGTTGCGGCGCTGCAATGGCGTGCTATAGCCTACTACAACCCGCTATGACCGCTATCCACTATGGCCACTATAGTGTATGGTGTGTAACGGCAATTCAGTACAAATATAATTCAGGTTTTCATATGATTTATTTATTGCATACTCTTGCCATTTGCCATTTTAAATCATTACTATAAAACTTGAGATATGCACAAACAAATAATCTGAATACAAGATAAGTCATTTTACTTCAAAACTGATTTATTTAACTTTGTATTCCTACAAATATAGCTGACCATGTTGCGGCCGCTATATCGCCAATATCTGCAATCCATTATAAAAACACTTAGCCGCTACACTCCCGCTACACGCTATGTAAAACAGTGGGAGGGACTCATACTTGCTCAACTTCGGTTTCATGGTCTGCAGTTTCTGTGCAGGAGCAGAATGTACCACCTTTATGCCCATTGAAGCACGCTTTTTGGTAGGAGATTTAGCTTGCTGTGACATCTTCCTGTTAGAATAAAATTTGTCGTTGGAAATGTTGAATCGACCACTCGATGTAATTACGTGGCTGTTATGGTCAAAATTTTCCACTGATGAAGTCTTAGTTGACTGACTAACAATCATGGCACGAGCGTGAGAGCGGAGGTGATCCCCATTCTTTTCATCTAGAATCTCAAAAAGCATTTGGTCATCTTTAAGGTCAAAGATTAGCTTAGGCTTCGGAGTATCTTCACTAGGATCCCAAATTATGCTGTCTAACCAAGATCCTTCTAATAATTCCTTGTTCAGTAAAGAGAGGTTGTTCAAACGCTGCATGGTCTCGATTCTAACTGTTTCATTTATGTTATTTGGTTCTGCATGGTCTAAGTTATTCTTCTCCTGAGGAGTCACCTTTCTCAATAGAGGATAACTGTTCTCAGGGGAATGGTAATTAGCTGAAGCAGGCACTTCTGTACAACCAAAAGGCTCGGTTATTACTGGAGAACTATGAATTTTACTCTGTACATCACAACACCCGGAGACATAACCATAATCCTTAGCCTGGTCTTCGCTGTGAGAATCCACGCTCTCTTCAGATATTGCACAGCTTTTTAAGCAAGGCCGAATTTCAGTTGCTGGTGAATTACCCCAAATAATATCATTTTCCCAATCTTCGTGCTCAAGTGGATAAAAATCAGGACAAACTCGAGATTGTTGAGCAGCAGGAATATCTTTATGTCCGTCTTTCATTGGTTGCTCACAAAGACATGAGTCTCTCAACCTTAAAGTGACATCAGAAATTGGCTCATCACTGTCACTCTCAATATAATCCTCATTTATCTTGATATGCTTCAAAGTTGAGAAATTTTTAACAGTACTCTGTAGAAATAATTCCTCGTCTTCTTCAACAATATCCGTGATATTTGTGATCTGGAGCTCTGGAAGCAATTACCACCAGACAAAAAAACACGATGAGACATTGAGACATTACATATATTAGTAAATGTTTTGATTAGGAGCAACTTCCATAACAATAAATAGAGACTAATTCAAAACTAAGTCCTATCACCAGGTAGTCAGATGAGCCAACATTTTAAAACTAGCCTTTTATTAAATTAGAGACTTGCTCACAGATAAAATGATCTAGGTTAGAGACACAGATAAAATGATCTAGGTTAGAGATCATACATGCAGTAACAAACATGTACTGTCAACATGGTTGGTACTAATAAAATTTGGCAAAATTGGCTCCTAGATACTGCACTTGGTTGGCATTTGCTAAAACAAACCACATAATCGTGAACTGGCTTATGGACATTGCAAATTTGTGGTCATTTACCAGAACACACTCTATCCATTATAATAGTATTGTTTTGAAATTCAGGAGATTGGGTGTAAAAAGTTCAAATGACCCTCCCATCCGGCAGCAGTGTCACCGCCAGCGATCATTAGTCACTCAATTTGGGAATTTTGAACTGTTTCTCTCCAAATCCTCCAAAAATCGTATTATAATGGCCAGAGTATGTTCCCGGCAAATAACCACGAATCTGCAGTGTCCATCAGCTAATTCTTAAATATGCGATGTGTCTCAGCAAATGCCAACCAAGTGTAGTGTCCAGGAGCCAATTTTGCCATAAAATTTCTAAAGCTTCAGATTGAACAGCCCAAATAAGCATACTTTTAAGTTTTAAGTAACCATTACTTTCAGGTAATATCCCTCCAATCACCAACCAGCTATCCATGTAAGACTGCCATGGTCTACGGAGGACCATGGGGTTCATGGGGGGGTTGCTCTCAGATTTGTTTCTTATAATCAGCATGAAGAATACCTTTATTCACTGGGCGCTTATGGTGATCTGTCTTGGGTTTTCTCACAGGATCCTGGACACCAAAAATTTCAGAGAACCTCAAGATCACACTCCCATCCTCTATGCATAAAACAGGGAGGGAAGTCGCAGTTTTAGACTCGAGTTGATCTTCTTCAGTGTCCATTTCTTTCTGCTTCATTAGAGACAGTAGTCAAGTGAGACTAAGAGATTATTACGAAACAACAAAAGATTTATGAATAGAAATACATTGGGACACTTGACTACAGGACATGAGAAGTATGTAATTTACTACTACATGGGACTGGTGTATCACTGAAATGTGGATCCAGGCCCCACTTCTCAGCAGTCAGCATGGATCCAATGTCTTTCAGCAGTAAAAAAGTTTTGCAGTGTCCCCTAGCTAATTTCACAAAATAAGCTTGATCCAAGCCCTGCAGGAAATTTTCATTCCATCAAAGATTCCTCACCCCTAACCTAAACATATTGTTATGTGACAGGAGCAGAAATACTTCAATGACCATGAAGCAAATTCTGATTGAAACAAAATTCTAACTAAAGATGCATGCAGTTCTAAATTCAAGGGGAGAACAATTCAACAGAAACACAGTACCTGAAAAGCTCCATGTTCAAAGTCCATACTTTCATCTTGTTGGGCTAAAGAGCAAGACATCTTTTCGATGGCAAGGTTGCCATTTGAGGGCGCCACATCCAGCTGCTCAGCTGAAATTACATCCAAACATATAAAGGGAAAAGAGAATGTCAGTTAGCTAAATCAGATATATAGAAATAAAACTAAAACAGAAACTCTTAAGGCGTTGGCTTCAACAGTTCCTTACTGCATAAAAGTTTATCAAACTTATTAAAACTGAAGTCAGCAAAGAACAGAAAACAATAGAGTTCAGTAGGTGAAGTGCATGACAACTTAAGCCCCAGAAGTACATTTGTTGAATAGAGCTAAGATTAAATTGTAAAAAGGTGAATCATATGATGATTGTTATCCAGACCAAGGAGTTTTGCAATCTATAAACACAAGCAGCCCAAGCCTGCAAATATTGAATCCAGTATTTTTCACAGGAAAACTCACAGATTTTTCTCAGAGTGAAAATGCATGTGACCAGCATTACAACCTGATCTCCAAACTTTCAAGTTCTAAAGTAGCGTTTTATGACTTTATCTCTATAGCATATGAACAGATAACTACATCCAACTATTGATCTAAAATATGTATATATCCAACTATAAGCAGGAAATGCATATTATGCTTTCTGAAAATCCACCGTGAAACATTAGTACAGACAACCCAGTTACACTAACCAAAAGTCAAGGGTGAAAAATTATGCATGTAAAAGATACTAATATCCATTGTCAAAAGAAATATTTCCTCAAGTCAATAGTGTTCAGGGTATTTGTGGTATTTTCTAGTGCTTTAGGGTTTACTCTTGTGTTGTGTCTATGTACTATATATATTACCCTTTGGGCTATTGCAATATGACTAACTATTCACATTTGCAATCATCTTCTTCATCTAACATGGTATCAAAGCAGGTTTCGAAAACCTAGCTCCGAAATCGCTGCCGCTGCCCCCGGGAGGAGCAATCTCCACTTCTGGGGGCAGTCACACCTTAGCTGCAGTTTAGTGTCAAGCAGCAGCATCGTCTCCGTGCTCGATCCCGACGCCGCCAGATAGTCTCTAGCCGTATCCGCCGTTGTCAAGCCTTCCCCGACTTAGATTCGATCGGATCCCTCGAGCCAAACCGCCAGAGTTCTTATCGCCGACACCCAACCGCTCTGCTCTTCCTCAAACCGCCGCCACCGAGATCTCGAGCCGTTGCAATCCGGATCCAATCGGATCCGCCGCCGCCTTCAAGGGTCCATCGATGCCTTTGCCTCTTAGGCTATCACTTGCACAGCCTCCTCGCTTGCCGGTGCACGACCACCATGTCGTCGCTCGAGGCTACCGCGTCGCCATTCTCTAGGCGGATCGCCTCATAGCCATCGCCTTGCTCTCTCTTTGGCGCATACGCCTCGGCCTCTTCTTCCCGTTAATTCTCTTGCCCTGGACTACTGTAGATCTGTCAGAGATCATCGCCGCCGTTTGGGGCTAGCGTCGGCCGTCGTCCTTGACTTCAGCCACGCCGCCGTTGTGTGCAGCCATCACTGCTACCTTTGCTCCTTCATTGAAGTGTTGCTTCGCTTGGAGTTGGCTCTCACTTGTTGGTTGGGCTCTCGGTGGTGTGGGCCTCATGGTCCATGATCCGCCTCTGATTGGGCAGCACATATGGGCCGAGGTGCTGGTGTCTTGGCCTGGCCAGTGCTCGTTGTTTGGATGTCGTCCTCGCTGCTTGCTGCTGCTAGTTATTCTTTGAATCTTTTCTTTTTAGTGTCGTTGCTTTCTTTGCGTCCATCGAAGTTCGTAGCATCTATCTTTCCGTTCATCAAAGCTGTGTAAATCCACAAATTCCTTGTCAGTCGGCCAATTGCTTTGCTAGCCATGGTACATCCTCTTGGATCAAGTGTGGTCCTCTCCTTCCTTTTCACATGGCTGCAGCCACCGCTCTTCTCTCTGAACCGCTGCAAATCGTAGAAGTCGTTATGATGCCACCACTTCTTTCTGAGGCACCGCCCTGAACTTCTAAGGCCACCACGCTTCCCTTCCGCATCACCATTGTCTCAGGCTTCGATCTGTGCCGCCATACTTCTATCCATCCCATTTCGACTTGATTTGACCACTCTCTCTATTTGTGTCGACTTCATCGTCTTCTATGTCGTGGTCACAGTCGACTTTGCTTCCGCTTGCCTCCGCTCCTACACTTTGTGCTTTATGAGCTCACACAACCACAGATGGGAGATCATTTCATACTCGACATATTTTCCAAAAACTGCACGCTACGACAACATTATTAAGACTCAGACTTTGGATTTTTTTCCTTTTTAGTGTCAACCCTTTCAAATACAATACTATTGCATACGCCTTGCATTTGAGGGAAGGTTAAGGGTATTAGTGGCATTTCCTAGTGCTTTAGGGTTTACTCTTGTGTTGCATCCATGTACTCTATATATTGCCCTTTGGGCTATTGCAATATGACTTAACTATTCACATTTGCATTCCTTCTCTTCATCTAACAAACAGGCAACTGCTGGTTGTTACCTTGAGCGGATATTATCAATAGAGACAAATTGATAAGTCACACTTTTGATGTAGAAAAAGGAAAATGTAAAAATTTTATTTTGATTATGTGGATGCCTGCTTGATTTCACTATCTCACCATGTGCAATACGTATCACCTTGATGAAATAACTTTAGAAAGCATGCAAGATTCATTCAAATACAGGCTTGTTAATCCAATAAAAGATGAGAAAACATAGATGTGGAGGGACCATTGTTTTAAATAGCCTGATATAACCCATTGTAGCCCCGATATAGCGGTCGGGGATAGTGGCCGCTATGCAACAGTGTTTGTAGCATTTGCAAAGTTGCGGCCGCAATGGCGTGCTATAGCCTACTACAACCCGCTATGACCGCTATCCACTATGGCCACTATAGTGTATGGTGTGTAACGGCAATTCAGTACAAATATAATTCAGGTTTTCATATGATTTATTTATTGCATACTCTTGCCATTTGCCATTTTAAATCATTACTATAAAACTTGAGATATGCACAAACAAATAATCTGAATACAAGATAAGTCATTTTACTTCAAAACTGATTTATTTAACTTTGTATTCCTACAAATATAGCTGACCATGTTGCGGCCGCTATATCGCCAATATCTGCAATCCATTATAAAAACACTTAGCCGCTACACTCCCGCTACACGCTATGTAAAACAGTGGGAGGGACTCATACTTGCTCAACTTCGGTTTCATGGTCTGCAGTTTCTGTGCAGGAGCAGAATGTACCACCTTTATGCCCATTGAAGCACGCTTTTTGGTAGGAGATTTAGCTTGCTGTGACATCTTCCTGTTAGAATAAAATTTGTCGTTGGAAATGTTGAATCGACCACTCGATGTAATTACGTGGCTGTTATGGTCAAAATTTTCCACTGATGAAGTCTTAGTTGACTGACTAACAATCATGGCACGAGCGTGAGAGCGGAGGTGATCCCCATTCTTTTCATCTAGAATCTCAAAAAGCATTTGGTCATCTTTAAGGTCAAAGATTAGCTTAGGCTTCGGAGTATCTTCACTAGGATCCCAAATTATGCTGTCTAACCAAGATCCTTCTAATAATTCCTTGTTCAGTAAAGAGAGGTTGTTCAAACGCTGCATGGTCTCGATTCTAACTGTTTCATTTATGTTATTTGGTTCTGCATGGTCTAAGTTATTCTTCTCCTGAGGAGTCACCTTTCTCAATAGAGGATAACTGTTCTCAGGGGAATGGTAATTAGCTGAAGCAGGCACTTCTGTACAACCAAAAGGCTCGGTTATTACTGGAGAACTATGAATTTTACTCTGTACATCACAACACCCGGAGACATAACCATAATCCTTAGCCTGGTCTTCGCTGTGAGAATCCACGCTCTCTTCAGATATTGCACAGCTTTTTAAGCAAGGCCGAATTTCAGTTGCTGGTGAATTACCCCAAATAATATCATTTTCCCAATCTTCGTGCTCAAGTGGATAAAAATCAGGACAAACTCGAGATTGTTGAGCAGCAGGAATATCTTTATGTCCGTCTTTCATTGGTTGCTCACAAAGACATGAGTCTCTCAACCTTAAAGTGACATCAGAAATTGGCTCATCACTGTCACTCTCAATATAATCCTCATTTATCTTGATATGCTTCAAAGTTGAGAAATTTTGAACAGTACTCTGTAGAAATAATTCCTCGTCTTCTTCAACAATATCCGTGATATTTGTGATCTGGAGCTCTGGAAGCAATTACCACCAGACAAAAAAAACACGATGAGACATTGAGACATTACATATATTAGTAAATGTTTTGATTAGGAGCAACTTCCATAACAATAAATAGAGACTAATTCAAAACTAAGTCCTATCACCAGGTAGTCAGATGAGCCAACATTTTAAAACTAGCCTTTTATTAAATTAGAGACTTGCTCACAGATAAAATGATCTAGGTTAGAGACACAGATAAAATGATCTAGGTTAGAGATCATACATGCAGTAACAAACATGTACTGTCAACATGGTTGGTACTAATAAAATTTGGCAAAATTGGCTCCTAGATACTGCACTTGGTTGGCATTTGCTAAAACAAACCACATAATCGTGAACTGGCTTATGGACATTGCAAATTTGTGGTCATTTACCAGAACACACTCTATCCATTATAATAGTATTGTTTTGAAATTCAGGAGATTGGGTGTAAAAGTTCAAATGACCTCCCATCCGCAGCAGTGTCACCGCCAGCGATCATTAGTCACTCAATTTGGGAATTTTGAACTGTTTCTCTCCAAATCCTCCAAAAATCGTATTATAATGGCCAGAGTATGTTCCCGGCAAATAACCACGAATCTGCAGTGTCCATCAGCTAATTCTTAAATATGCGATGTGTCTCAGCAAATGCCAACCAAGTGTAGTGTCCAGGAGCCAATTTTGCCATAAAATTTCTAAAGCTTCAGATTGAACAGCCCAAATAAGCATACTTTTAAGTTTTAAGTAACCATTACTTTCAGGTAATATCCTCCAATCACCAACCAGCTATCCATAAGACTGCCATGGTCTCACGGAGGACCATGGGGTTCATGGGGGTTGCTCTCAGATTTGTTTCTTATAATCAGCATGAAGAATACCTTTATTCACTGGGCGCTTATGGTGATCTGTCTTGGGTTTTCTCACAGGATCCTGGAC
This sequence comes from Bonia amplexicaulis, assembly GCA_036346245.1. Classification (NCBI taxonomy): domain Eukaryota; kingdom Viridiplantae; phylum Streptophyta; class Magnoliopsida; order Poales; family Poaceae; genus Bonia; species Bonia amplexicaulis. Next base: position 2,633,855 of record CM070750.1, on the reverse strand, counting down.
ACCAAAAATTTCAGAGAACCTCAAGATCACACTCCCATCCTCTATGCATAAAACAGGGAGGGAAGTCGCAGTTTTAGACTCGAGTTGATCTTCTTCAGTGTCCATTTCTTTCTGCTTCATTAGAGACGAGTAGTCAAGTGAGACTAAGAGATTATTACGAAACAACAAAAGATTTATGAATAGAAATACATTGGGACACTTGACTACAGGACATGAGAAGTATGTAATTTACTACTACATGGGACTGGTGTATCACTGAAATGTGGATCCAGGCCCCACTTCTCAGCAGTCAGCATGGATCCAATGTCTTTCAGCAGTAAAAAAGTTTTGCAGTGTCCCCTAGCTAATTTCACAAAATAAGCTTGATCCAAGCCCTGCAGGAAATTTTCATTCCCATCAAAGATTCCTCACCCCTAACCTAAACATATTGTTATGTGACAGGAGCAGAAATACTTCAATGACCATGAAGCAAATTCTGATTGAAACAAAAATTCTAACTAAAGATGCATGCAGTTCTAAATTCAAGGGGAGAACAATTCAACAGAAACACAGTACCTGAAAAGCTCCATGTTCAAAGTCCATACTTTCATCTTGTTGGGCTAAAGAGCAAGACATCTTTTCGATGGCAAGGTTGCCATTTGAGGGCGCCACATCCAGCTGCTCAGCTGAAATTACATCCAAACATATAAAGGGAAAAGAGAATGTCAGTTAGCTAAATCAGATATATAGAAATAAAACTAAAACAGAAACTCTTAAGGCGTTGGCTTCAACAGATAAGATTGGCTTATTGTATTTTCAAAGCTATTTTCCACAATCAAAACTAATCGCTGAGTATGAAACGCTTTAACAAAAAGGTTGCCCAATATTTTCACCAGGTCAAAATAATGACCCATTTGTCAAAACAATAATGTTTGTGCCAAACTTTGACCCCAAAAAAAAAAGTGGGAACAAAAAGAGGCTAAGTCTCAGTTTCAGTTTTCTTTTCTTCAACAATGGAGACAACAGTTAGATCTGAGATGAACTTTTACCACAATCAGCAACACTGGCCCTAACCAACATATTTTTTAAAAAAAAGAAAAGCATATGCACATCCATGAGAACGGATATGCCAAGCCTCAATATGTAATCAATAGATGGGGAAAAACTAATCTCAGTGGTAGCATGAGAACCAAATAATCAATATAGAGATAAAAAATGAAATGAATGCCAATACCCAAAAAATGAAGTTAGGAAACAATTAGAAATGCGATCCACTATCACCTGAAGAGCAATTTTGCACCACATTACCAACAGGAAACTCATTATCATTGGGTGGTTCTTCGTCCTCATCATAGTTGTCATCATCAAACACTGAAACTTTACTATTGACCGAAGCATACACTACATTTGAAGAAAAGTAATCTTTCTTCGGCAGCAAATGGTCTTCCTCCGTAGTTGCTTCAACTTCAGGTCCATCGTATTCTTCATCAATATCTTCATAGTCAACAGCATCTTCTGCCTTCTCATCATAGTCTACAGAACAGCAAAAAAGATCCAACATCAGCTATTATGTATAATTATATATGGAAGAACAGAATAACAAAGCTGTCAGAAACAGCAGAAAATAAAAATGGTTGACAAATTGGGCTCGGAGAAGAACCCCCTGAAAACTAATACATGCAGCTTACAAGGAGATATAGAGGTGTTACATACCTTGCTCAGAAGGATCAGCTGGTGCTGGAGAAGACTTGATTAGCTATATTAGCAAACAACATAGCATTAACTTGTTTGGTAACCCAAAAAAGAAGTCAAATTAACTTCGTAACCATCATAAGATACCATACATCAATGTCTTTCAGGGAAGGACCAAGCTTGTCTGCCAGTGCAAAAAGGTGTTCCTTTGCATCCTGATAAATCAAGAAAAAACAGAAGTAATAAGGAAGGCAACACTTGCATCATTACATTACAAAGACAACTAAATAAATTCTTGTTTCATTGTCAAAAGTTTCAACGAAAATCAAACAACTAAGGTAGCCCTATGCTGCACAACTGACTTCTGGTCAAATAGCCTGAAGTCTTACTAGGTAAAAGGCTTGCATGATTTCATCCAAATTACAAGAAAACTAGTGCACATGGTGGATTGTTTGGATTTTACCCTATCTCATCATTTTGATGACAACCAAACTCTCCAGGTCCAAAGTCCACTACTCCACTTGTGTCATTTTTGAAATTTTCTTAACTTGACTCAAATCTTAAACTCTACCCAGTTGTGTAAGTGGGTGGAGCTCCAGTGGATCCAAAAAGATGGACCTACTATCTCAACTCGTATTACCCATTATGACATAATAAGCAAACGTATTGGAACTCACCAAATACAACAAAATGAAACAAGATTTTTCCACCTTTCTATCCACTTAATTGCAACAGCATTGATACTGCCACATTATTAGTTTGCTGATTTATGTTGGCTCCTATCGAGAAATAGAGCATTCTAAATTATAAAATTATACAGGCCAAAATACAATATAATAAAAAAGAACACACTCACATTAATTAAAGTTAAAGTGTATTGAATCATTGGGAATGAATCGGCCACCATTAGAGAGAGAGAGATAGAGATCCACATTGGATGTTGAAAGAATAAACTGTACGATGGTGACAAGATAAGACTTCTACATCCATGCCTACCACAACAATATCACATCGGGCAAAGTTTCCCATCAACCTATATGCATCATTTAGGAGATATATGGCAGTATCACACACAGAACTACCCAAAAACTATCTGCCGCTGGATATCATCTGCTAGAAACAACAAAATGAAAATGAAAGAACCACAAGAACAAAAATCCAGAGATTCCCCATAAAACAATAAAGATAGTGAAAAAGTCTTTACCTCATCAAGATAGTCAGCATCTAAGTCACCAGAATCATCAACGTTGCCAAACATAAACCCCAGGAAGTGATTCCCTCCACCAGGTTCCTCATAATCCTCATCATCATCATCTGGAAAGACAACAATAATAACAAGCAAAATGGGGTCAATCAAACTATATTTTGATATTAATTGATTAATTCCGATCACATTAATTGTGCATAACTTGAAATACATCCAGTTTCAGCACAAACTCCTGAATTATTATGAAAACTCAAGAATCCAGATCATAGACAAACGAGTCACAATAGTTAAAAGCAATTTTTGTGCATTCCCAAACTGCAGCTTACCACCTAGAAATGTTATCCATAAAAACAGATGGCTTTATCATGGGTTGAGATTTTTAAAGAATGCCATGCATGAATCTCACTACCTGAGTCATTTCAGAACTTAAAAAGGCTACTGAATACAAAGCTTGCAGGAAGGTGCTATATTTAAAGTTGCAACACAACATATACAAACAGAACAGCAAATCATTGTGGAAACTTTGAGCCTACAAGGATTCAGCTTCATGGGATCGTCAGGCATTCAAGAATTATCATCCAACTCACTGTCTCATCCTAAAACTAACTGATTCTAGAGCTTAAAGTAGCCCCACAGCTCCAGAAAGAAAGAAAAATAGCAACAAGGTGCTAACTTTACAAACTGCATGACAATGGATAAGACAACAAGCCAACCACCTCATCTCAATACAATTGCATGGGTGCTTGCTCAAAGGCACCACAACTTAGTCAGTCCAAAGCCCTCTAAACTTCCCAAAAATATCATCCATTCCTATATAAGACGCAAACAGCAAGCCCGCCAGCTCATGAAATCCAACATTCATAACCAGGTACCAAATTTACAGCGCAAGGTGCACCGCACAGCCCACATCAAACACAAACATACCCATAGCACCCGGACATAATCGCATCAAAACTCTGCGCGCCACAGTAATTCACAACCCTAGACACCACACAGGGGATCGAACTCGCGCGAGCACAGAAACCAAACCAAAGGCGCACGGGGAGGGCGACAAGCTCCGGGGCATCGAGCTCACCTGCGGCGCTGGTGGTCGGGTTCTCGTCGTCGTGGCGCTCGCCGTCGCTCATGGCTGCTGCTGCCGCCTCCGCCCCGCGACGGCACCACCCGCAGCTGCAAACCCTAGTCCACCACCACTACACTCCCAAAGCCCCCAGCCGGCGCGAATTCGCGAACCCTAGCGAGGCGAACCCTGGGCACGGCGCGATCGATTCGCCGGGGCTTGGATTGGGGCGAGTTAAATAAAAAAATCGCAAAGGGGAGGAGAGCCGCGGGAGGGAGAGAGGAGACGGGGGCGATTTCTCCCCGGACTCTGCTGGATTTCCGCCACGTCAGGGGCGCGAATCTCAAAGCGCGTGGGCGGTGGCGAGGGGAACAGATCTCCCTCTTCGTCCGCGTCGACGGCGGGGGGCGGCGCCGGGATCCGGCACAAAGACGACGGCGAGGAGGGGGCGAGTGCCGGCGGACGGGAGGGAGGAGGGCCGCGCGAGAGCGGCGGGGTCTGGGAGGAGGAGGGCCGCGATGCGGAGTCCGGCGGCGCGGGTGGGGTGCGGAGACATGTGGGCCGGGCCGCGGGAGACTTGTCCCGTTGCGGCAATGGAGACCGAGGCTCGGTCTGTCGGCCGCTTCGGCCCATTACGTGGTCTTCACGAGCCTTCATGCCGATTCTCTTGGACAAGTGCCCCGCTGCACACAGAGCTCCTTCCAGTAGCGGCCTTGCGGGTTTGGTAGCTCTACTATGATGATCCTATGATAGCACAAGGCCTCTTCATATGCGACCATATCAGGTGTTCTTGTGATGTGTCACTATGTATATATTATTAACTAAAATTGAAACAAGGAGCAAACATGTATTCAACTGTAATTCATAGAATTTTGAGATATCCTTAAATCCTAACTCCTAGGTAGCTCTAACAATGATGATGTTCGACAACTCTATAGATCCAAGCCGTATCTCGTCGCCTTCTCTCTCCACCACCTCAACTAGCCTCACTTTTGGGACCCCTAATCTCCTGCAGCACCTCGCCGTTAGCGACCCTCACCGCGACGAGGTGGCTATCCAGACCAAAAGGAAACTCGTTCTTCTCCCGATGTAGCACCACCTAGTACCCTTCTTTCCGACCGGGTCTCACATTCTTCAGATAGTCCAGCAGCTCGGTAAACGGCTCGGATGTGCAGGCCTTGGGCCCCAGGATCCAATACCTGAGCAGCTTGCACGGCTCGGTCAGTGCAACGACTGTTGGAAAGTATTTTAATTCCAGGTTTTATTAGAAGAAAAATAGCACAAGTAGCTAGTGATGCACAAATTAATACTAACAGCAGGCAACACATTGCATTTCGAACTATGCTCAAGAACATTATATAACAAAGTCGACCGATCACACGAACGACTTATAATTGGGCTTAATGAAGAACATGAAGTAGCGCAGGCTCGATGCAGCACATAACATAAATGAAGCAGCGAAGTGAACAGTCACGCAGATGTGCATTGCCCAGAAACGTTACTGCCGCCCTGTGCAGGTGTTCTCTGCGGCAATGGCTTATGACATACTACTCACCATACTTCCCAGTGCACATCGAGTAGGAAGGCCGGCGCGGTTCAGCTACTCAATAGCACAGTACAGCTCTCCAGCAAGAAGGAAGAAGAATAACGAAGAAATTCAATTGATTAGGCCTAGACGTTCTAGGTCCTTATGAAGACGTGCAGCAATTACTCACTAAGTAACTAACGGTATTAACTCAATTAAACCGAATTAAGCTAGATATTAAAGTCGCATTTAACTAGAATAAAAGAGAGAGATAATGCATGATTTAGTAAAATAAAAAGTGGATTTTATGTACCAAGAGACGCGCTATGACACGGTGTGGTTATTCATCACAAGTGTAACGCCCTAGGGTCCAAACTGACTTAGGTCTAACCTCATTCTGGATAGACCACACACACGTAGCAACCCAGTTGCACTTTTGTCCTCGCTTCACGCAAAACGGTTAACAAAGGGTGCTACCATTGGAACTCCTAGACTTATATGTAAGTGCTTCTCAAGCTAGGGCAGCAAAGTAGGACTAACCCACACTCTTATGTGTACACACATATAGGTCATCATGGGCCGGGGTATCACATACACCCCCCTTAAAGGACCTGACGTCGTCGTCGAACCAACATACCCACACTGGGGCAAATGATAATGATCTCCCCTCTTGGCACATGTCCGTGTGTTCAGTGCCAGCACATATGACATGTCGTGTGTCCACTCCGGGCCCACACGCGCCATGCGCCATATGTCCGCGCCCATGTAACCGCGAGAGTCGGCTCTAATACCATTTATAACGCCCTAGGGTCCAATCTGGCTTAGGCCTAACGTCATTCTGGATAGGACACGCACACGTAGCAACCCGTTTGCACTTTCGTCCTCGCTTCGCGCAAAACGGTTAACCGGGGGTGCTACCATTGGAACTTATAGGCTTATATGTAAATGCTTCTCAAGCTAAGCTAGCAAGGTGGGACTAACTCACACCCTCATGTGTACACACACATATGAGCCATCATGGGTCGGGGTGTCACAACAAGTCACATGATTTTTCACGCGAAAATACATGAATACGTGCACACGTGCATACTCACACGTGTGTTTTGCCAAAGTCCGTCTCATGCCATCCCCAATGCCATATGTCACATGTTTCAAAGAGTAGCAATGACTCCACCTTATAAATTGATTTTCCTCCACTTGGCTAAAAAATATAGTACTACATTATGCATGCTTTGGAATTTTAAAGGAAGTGGGCCTCAACTCATGGGTCAATTTTCAACAATGCCCCACCAATTCCAAAGCAAAAGTGGAAAAATATGACAAAGATTACTGTACTGAAGTATTATTAATATACCAGCCTTTTTGTATAGGTTCCATACGGGTTGAACTTGCACTTAGATTAGCAAGATTCATCTTTCTCACAGTTGATGAATAGATTACGCCTTGAATTCATAGTTTTTCGTAATCAAACTTCACTTGAAATTCCAACTAATACTAGGCTGCCAATGAACTACACCAAAATAGAGTGTTATATGATTATGTTCCTTTATATGATTTTGCCTATTAGGACAGGGTACGGTTAATAATATTTACTCTTTTATTCAACAACAACTTGTTTTTTCTATTACCTAATTCACAGGATCTCTGATCAGAAAGGTATTAGTTACCATTGTGGTGTAGCTCAAATGGCCCCCATACTCATGTCCATAGACACAACGAAAATCGCCTTCCTTACTAGTCCCTTTGTAAAAGGGTCTGCCAAAATTTTTTAGTATGAATATAATTCATAGTAATCACTCCAGAGTTTTTTAATTTTCTGACAGATTTAAGCCTACGCTTCATATGTTTGGAAGACTTCATATTATCCTTAGTATTTATAATCTTAGTCAACATTGTTTGGTTAACGCAATACATTAGGATCACTGGTATTGGATTCTCAATCAATGGCAAGTCCAACAGTAGCTTTCTAAGCCATTCAGCCTCAATAATATCTGTGTCTAGTGCTACAAGTTTAGCTTCTATGTTTGATCTCGTCAATATAATCTGTTTGCAAGACCTTCATGAAACTACAACACCAGCTAAGGTAAAGATATAATCACTTGTAACTTTGATCTCATCCATAGGAAAGATCCAATTGGAATTACTATATTCTTCTTGATACGGAGTCGCCCGATCTTCTCGACATAGGATCAAGATACTCATGTATAGCCTCTTGAATCATAGTGATCCTCTGTTGTCAATGCAAGAATGAACACTCTTTAATTCGCAGGAATACACGTGCCGAACTTTTCAACCTCCAAGCAAAGCCTTATCACACTCCCAATTTCTAACGGAAATGTTAAACGATCACGATTATCAAAGTGCTTCCAATTCCCCTAAATATGGTTGAGCCATCATGAAAGAAACAAAGTAATCTGCTATTTTAATTTATTATCAAAAGTGGTCCAGGTTACATGAGGAGGGGCGTTGATATTTAAGGTGTCCCTCCAACACATCACGCATGCCTGGGCCAGCCGATACTATTTCGGCCAAGAGACCGAGTTAAGTCCTATTCGGCTAGAGCAAACCAACTTAAATTCTCTAATTAATCTTCTTGCCTAAACTAATGACCGAACTAATGTGACTAATTACATCACTGGATTTTCAATAGTTTTGGCCCAAATTAGTGAGAAGCAAAGCCTTGGCCGTGACTTCCTGTGCATTAACTCCTCTTTCTCTCTCTCCTTCCAATACTTTTCCCATGGTGCAGCAATTAGTCAATACTTTTCCCACCAATCTCTATAGTGCATATGAAAGGAGCTACACTGAAGCTTGTTTGGTGCAAATATAAGATGAAATGGCATAACTCATCTTCTAAGCATACTCCTGAAGAAAATTCTTGCGCATGCCGGTTTCTTTTTATTGTTGGCCGAATTAAATAGTTCACTCTTGTGCTCCTCCTTAGCTTTGGCTCCGGCCTCCTGCTCCTCCCTCTCGGTTTAAAGTCTTCATATTTGTCAAATCTTAGTATGCACAATATATGAACCATGGGGTAATATTCAATTATTGTAAATAACAACATTAAGCATAGTTAAGAACGAATTCACCTGATAATATTTAATGCGGCTCAATAATTTTTTTCACCAAATAATATTTGTAACTGAAAACCCTAAGACATCTATGTATCTGTATCCGCATCACTTCTAGTACAAATGGATAACTAGTATGGTGAATTCCATACAAGGTTGTGCCTCTCAACTAGCGCAAACACTCTATGAAGTGCCTCCCTATGATCATCCTATGGTTTAGAAGTAAGCCAACTTAATTTGCTCATAACAAATAAAATATCAGGTCATGTGGCATCATCTAGATACATAAGGGACCCAATAATTTATGGATATCTCAGTTGATCTTTCCCTAATTCTTGATTATTCCGAAGCTTAGCACTAGCATCATAAGGTGTTGAGGAAATTTTGTAATTCCCAAAGCCAAACCAGCTCAATATTTGTTCAGTATAATGGTATTAGCCCAAAGTGATCACATCCTCATTCTTGATCAATTTAATATTAAAAAAATTTGCCTCTCTTAAGTCTTTCATATCAAATCATTGAGATAAGAAAATTTTGGCATTGTCAATTATGGTAGTGTTAGTTCTAAATATAAGTATGTCGTCAACATATAAGCACAAATACTCCTTAACCCCACCATAATGATAATATACATAATTATATGTCTCAATCACATCAAAATCAGCGAATGTCAAAGTTTTATCAAACCTCTCGCACCATTATGTAGGTGTTTTCTTTAGACCATACAAGGAATTTGCACATCTTATTTTCCTTCCTCCAACTCTATATTAATGAAAGCTGTCTTTACATCTATTTGATTGACATGTAGACCATGGCAAGCAGCTAATGCAATGAGCACTCTAATGGTGGTTAGTCTGAGAATAGGAGAATAAGTATCAAAATAATTATCTCCTTTTTAGGTATAACCCTTGTCCAAAAATATTGCCTTGTACTTATCGGCAGTACCGTCAGGCCTCATTTTCTTTCTAAAGGCCCACTTATATCCAACTAGCTTATACCTGCTAGGACAATCGTTGGTCTCCCAAGTTTCATTAGCCATGATGGAATCCATTTTGCTATAGACCACCTCTTTCTAATACTTAGCATCATATAGCACATAAGCCTCTAAAAAGGTTTTTGGCACATCATCCATGCAATTTTTCACGTGATTTCTCTAGAACAATCATCGACCATTGATCATTGGCACAAGTCACACGATTTTTCACTCTGAGTCTCCCTTGCCAGTAAATCCCCAAATTTGTATCATTTTCTGTGGAGATGTCGGCGAAAATAGACACTAATTATCTTTCTGTGATACAATAATAGAGAACATAGAAGAAAATAACCACCTATATATTCAATTTGTGCTAGCGTCTGTATGTTATGAAAAACAATATAGGTAGGACGATAGCATATGCAATTTGTGCTATTGTAGTTAAGAACGTTGACACAGGATCGAGTATGTGCTAATTCAAGAAAAAGTAGAGCATCTATTAGGGTTTTTCTTTAACCTGCAGCATTGTGCATACATTTGTTGGCACACCATGTTCTCAAATACATTCAATGGTATGCATGTGTTTATTTTTCTTTACAAAAAAGAGGAAGTCCTAGCAAAAAATCCATTTTAATATAATCTATGCAAATATGTAGCAAAAGGATTTTACAAGGACTTCTGAGAAAACAATAGCTATACTCTTGAGTCTCTGACTGCAAGGTTGGATGGGTTTTTTGGCTATGGCTTCTGCCCAGAGAACATGATAAATGACCTCTGCACCTTACTGCTATAGTTAACAAGACCACAGGATTTGCACAAGTCTTCTAGCTCTCCTTCAGTGAAATAATTATAGCTGGTGTTAACTGGTCCAACAATCTGCAATATGAAGCAGAAGCACATCAAACTAGATAAGCTCACACAACAACAACAAAATCTTTTGTTCCAAACTAGATAAGCTCAGCTAAGCAGAAATATAAGTAGCACTAAATGATTAATTTACCTGTCTCAGTGGCCTCAATGCTTCAACTGAGAATGGATTGTTCCTTGGAGAGGATAAGAATGTCGTTGCCACAAACACACCACCAGGCCTCAGGACACGACTTATTTCAGCTACCTGATATTAAACAGCAGTAAAATAACCAAGACAGGAAGAGCAGTGGATCTATTGCTGATTCCTGATTGGCAGTTGATTTATGGAATTATGGGACGGTCTGCTTTATCAAGTTGGCCGAAAAATGGTATTTTTGAAGTTAATAGGGACAAGAGCCCGGTTTGTTACTCGCTGGAGTCTTGCTGTTGGTGATAGCAATATCCTTACTCTCATGGAGAGGATGACACTTGGAGATGGGGCAATTTTTCTATTTCTCACACAAAGTCATATCAACCCGAGGGTTGGGGATACATATTTATAGGTCGCCAACCGCCAAGCATATGCTAAGATGTCAGTCCTAGATGCTAGTCAAGGATGCTAAAGCGGATCTTGTCCTAGATGCTAAAGCGATCTGTCCTAGATGTTGTCCTAGATGCTAGTCAAGGATGCTAAAGCATGTGTCCTAGATGCTAGATGTGTCCTAGATGCTAGTCAAGGATGCTAAAGCGATGTCTTTGTACAAAGACCATGATCATGAGACTTATTCATCATTCTCCCCTAAGTCTTGTGCGTCGTCTTGTGGGAAGTTGAACCATCCCGATCCTAGGGCGAGCTCGAGAATTTGACCTCCCAAGAGGCTTGGTGGCAGGTCCGCAGTCGATCCGTGGTGTTGATGTAGCTCGCCTTGATGCCTTCATCCAATGACCTCGGATGAAGTGGTACTTCACCCGGATGTGCTTGCTCGTTCGTGGAAAACGGGTTCTTTGCGAGCTGGCGGACTTGCATCCACCCCGAGTGCCACCGCCGTGTGTCTCTACCGGGAGATCACCAAGCGCCGAGCGAGCCGGCGCTCGAGTCGAGCGGTGGGCCGCTATGTACTCGGCCTCACACCGGACAAGGCCACCACCGCCGCTGATCGATCGCCATTAACGAGGCACTTGCCGAGGAAGAAGAGAATCCCGCTTGTGCTCTTGCCGGTGTCGATGTCGCTGCGTGGTATTGCCGTCATGCATTGGCGAAGTCGCCACGGGACACCTCGTAGTGCAAGCCGTAGTCGGAGGTGCCCGCAACGTAGCGAGGATCCTCTTCACGGCTTGATGCTCGCCGCCGTCGGTCGCCGCATGAACCGATCGACGTAGCTAACGGCGAACGCCAACTGGACGTGTGGACGAGGTAGCGGCGGTCGCCCACGATGCGCCCGCTCTTGCGTTGCCCACCTCCTCCGCCGTGCTCTCACGACTCGGCCACCTCTCCTCCAGCAGGAGTGGGCAGGTTGCGATCGGTGAGCCCGCCACTCGACGGCGCTTGGCGTGGCGGTCGACGAAGGGAGATACGGAGTCGTCCCGGTGGACCTCGATCCCGTGTAGAAGGAGAGAGCCCAAGTCGCTCATCCGGAAGGCGGTCTTCATCTCCGCCTTGAACGCCTCGACCTCGGCCTCCTTGGAGCCGGTGATCACCGTCGTCGCCGTAGATACCCACCGCGTGGCGCGCCTTTGCCCGCCGGTGAGACCGCACTGTGCGCGCTCTGGAACCTCATTTGCTTGAGGTGGAGTCCGGCTTAGCGTTCGTGCTCGTGGTGCCGCCGCAAGCCGTAGAGGCCTGCGCAGTGAGAACCTGCCTCCTTGCCGGGATGACGAATCCCGGCACGACGGACGTAGGCCTCCTCCTTCAAGTCGCCGTTGAGGAAGGCGGACTTGACGTCCATGTGATGGACGCGCCAATCCTCCTCGGGCGCAAGTGCGAGGAGAAGACGAACGGACTCGGCGCGCGCGGTGCGAAGGCGTCATTGAAGTCGACCCCCCCGCCGCATGAAACCTCGTGCCACCAAGCGAGCCTTGTGCTTGACGATGGCGCCGCTTATCCCGCTTCACTTGAACACCCAATTAAGGGTGATCGCGCGGTGATCGGCAGAAGATCCGCCAGCCCACGTCCGGTTCCGCCGACGGCCCATCTCTCGCTTATCGCGACACGCCACGCCGCTCTCCTCCGCCTCGGCCGGGCGGGCTCGCGTTGTCGCCGCGCGCTAGCGCCTCGAAGTCGTCTGCGCCGCCACCAGTGGACGGTACCTCATGAGGATGTTGTCCATGGTACGATAGCGCAGAGGCTCGTCGTCGTGGTAGGCGTTGACGCGTCCTCGTCGTGAGACAATGAGTAGCGAACTCCACCATGCGCCGCTCGTCGTGGACCAAGTTGTTGGGCCGATCCGGTGGTGGCCGCCGCCCGCGTGAGAGCGGTGGCCGGTGCGGGAGGCGTGGGTGGCCGGTCTTGAAGGTGGTGGAGCACTCACGGAGCGGTGGCGAGCAAGGTGTCGAGGTGGACGAGCTCGGTGAAGACAGCCGCTAGCTCCCCGGCCTCTCGGGCGGACGTAGTCGACAACAAAGTCCCTGAGAGTCGAAGTCGAACCGTCGTCCACCGCCTTGTCCCACGTCCAACCTCGCCCTTCGTCGAACACAACGTCACGCGAGATGCGGACGCGCTGTGTGACAGGGTCGAGGATGCGGTAGGCCTTCGAGCCCTCCGCGTAGCCGATGAACACTCCCGGAGTGCTCCTGTCGTCGAGCTTACCGATGTGGCCAAGCTCCTTGGCGAACGCGAGGGCCAAGACCCGCAAGTGGAGACCGCCGGCTTGCGCCCATGCCAAGCCTCGTGACGCGTCCTGCCGAGCGCCTTGGTAGGCGAAGCGTTGAGGATGTAGACGGCCGTCACCACCGCCTCTCCCGAAAATGTACGATGCGCATCCCTGCGCTGGGAGGCCCGAGCCATCCCCACAACCGTCTGGTTGCGCGATCGACGACACCGCTCTGCGCGGTCAGACGGTAGCGAGTAGTGGCGTGAATGCCCTCATCGTCGCGAAGACGACGCGACCGGTGCCGTGAATTCGCCGCCGTTGTCCGTTGCGCAAGACGCGCAGCGGCTGCGACCGCACTCGCCTCGCAGCGACTGCGTGCGCTGATAGCGTCCATGACCTCTCCCTTGCCGCCGAGGACCATCACCCACATGTAGCGGGAGAGGTCGTCGACGGCGCAGGAAGTAGCGTCGTCCTCCGGTGTGGCGGTGTCACGGCCACACAAGTCCCGTGCACGCGAGCTCGAGCCTCTCTTGGCTCTAAACTTCGCCCATTGGGGAAAGGGGTCGCCCGCCGTCAACACGCACGCCGCAACCGCCCATATGGTCAAGGCACGGCAGGCCGCGCACATTTCGCGACCGAGCCGCTTCATGGCCTCGGTGAAGGTGCCCAAAGCGCTCGTGCCGCGCCACGCCTCGTCGTCCCGGCAAGCGGCGAGACGTAAGGGTTGTGCCACCGCACGTGAAGAATGTAGAGTCGATTTTAGCCTCGGTTACCTTGGCAAGAAGGCGGCGGCGATCCCAAATCCGCAGTACCGTGCTCGATCTCGACCATGAGCCGTTCTCATCCAACGTCCCAAGCCGATGATGGAGTTCCGCAGATCGGGGATGTAGTAGACGCCGGTGGCGACTGTGCTCACCGACACACGTGGTGAGGATGACGGAGCCGACGCCTTGATTTCCACGGGGCGCCCCAAACTTGACGGAGCCTCGGACGCTAGAGTCAAACTCGGCGAAGAACTCCGTCGACCGGTCATGTGATGGGTGGCGGCGGGTGTCGAGGCACCACCCGTCGCCTTGTTGTTGCCGAGCCGTGCCGAGGAGGCATGTGCTTTGGCTCATCAAGGTGGAGTAGCCACCGCGCCGGTCACCGTGCGGTAGTTCGATGCTCGCATGAGCAATGAACGAGCCGGCCTCCCTCCTCCTGCGCCGCGACGTGGGCTGGCCGCGTCGTGGTGCCGACAATCCACGCCCAATGACCAAGCTTGCCGCATTGTGGCAAGAGTCGTCTCGTCGGCTTTTGCTTGCCGCGCCGTACTGGCGCCCACGGTCATCACCTCGGCAAGACCGCCCTCGCTTGCTCGGGCGTCTTGCGCTGGTTGCGCCGCCACGCTTGTGGCGGCTCGTGGAAGAAGGCTCCCTTCTTCCTCGCCACCTGGCCGGCGCCCACCGCTCCCGAGTGAGGATGAGCTTCCGCCAATGGTGACGGTCCCGAGAGGCGCCGGCTCATCGTTGTCAACGACCTTGAGGCGACCCATCACCTCCTCGATCGTCATCGTGGAGGCCAGCGAGACTCGATCGAGCGAGCCATCCGCTTGTACTTCTCGAGGACGCACGGAAGAGCTTTTCCACGCTCTCTCCTCACCGTAGGTGTCGCCACCGAACGCACCATCTTACGCAGCAGTGTTGAGACGGAGAGCAAAGTCATCAACGCCCTCACCGGCTTGAAGGCGTGTTCTCCCACTCCTGCGTAGTGCTCGCAATGTAGACTTGCGCGCGGTCGGCGCCGATGCGTCTTTGCGGCGATGGCGTCCCAAGCCTCTTTAGCGCTTCGCTTGTTGGTAGCGAAGCGCATCTCAAGTGGATCGCGGCGATGAGAGCATCCAGCCCGTCGATCCCGGTCGTAGTCGACGCCGCCGCATCGGACCGCATCCCACATATGCCGCACTGGGCTTCACCTCATCACCGCGCCCCACTCGACGTAGTTGGTCTTGGTGAGGGTAGGCCGCCGCCGGACCGACGTCCTGACGACGACTGTACTCGTGGTGACCACGATGATCAACCGGGAGAGAGCCGCGTCGCTGTGAAGGCGCGCTTCTCCGTCGACCGTCTGTTGCCGCCGTCGCGTGCCTCCTCCAGAGCGCCACGGCCATGCGCCCATGCTGTCCGCCGCCGCGCGCTCGGCGGCGCGGCCGCCCACTACGCCGCTTCTCCTCGCCTCCTCCAAAGCTCAAGGTCTCGTCGCTTGTCATCGGCATCGCAGAGATGAGCTGCTTTATGCTGCCACCTGAACCTTGACCTCCGTTCGCCGCCTGCGCATTCTCCGCCGCCGCCACTTCCACTTCCGCCTGCCGCCGCTTTGCCGCCCGCCGCCTTGACGCCCTTTCAAATTACAAGCTCGGCCGTCACGACGCATGCTCGAGGCGAGGGCCGAGACCGCCTACATGGCGCGCTCTTATTGGGGCTGCTTCGACGATTCCCGAAGCGATTTTAAAACTGGGCCGCCATTAAAGGAGATGCTCGTGCTGAGGATAGTATAGCTCGATACCACTTGTTACTCACCGGAGTCTTGTCATTGGTGATAGCAAGATCCTTACTCTCATGGAGAGGATGACACTTGGAGATGGGGCAATTTTTCTATTTCTCACACAAAGGCATACCAACCCGAGGGGTTGGGGATACATATTTATAGGTCGCCAACCGACCAAGCATATGCTAAGATGTTTGTCCTAGATGTTAGTCAAGGATGCTAAAGGGATGTTGTCCTAGATGCTAAAGCGATGTCTTGTCTAGATCTTGTGCTAGATGCTAGTCAAGGATGCTAAAGCGATCTTTGTCTAGATGCGCTCCTAGATGCTAGATGTCAAGATGCTAGTCAAGGATGCTAAAGCATGTTGTACAAAGACCGCGAAGACTCATTCATCACGGTTGAATAGTGGCTTATGGCTAAAATTACATAGAGCCCGAAATTTCATCAGAAAGGTAGCTTATTTGGCATAATTAAATTTTAAAAATTAAAAATATGCTAGCTCATCACGGACAACGCAAATGAATACAGGAAAAAAAACCGGCAAAAAAGCTCAAAAAAAAGAAAAAAGTTCATAAAAAGACGAAATTTGTGAATAGTGAAAAATAAGCCAGAAATCAGAAGCCAAAAGCTGAAGCCAAAATATGCTATCGCTGCTTTGGCCTTGGCTTTGGCCTTTACTACTGACCTAATTTTCAAGCGGAGTATTTTCTCAAGACGGGTCTACAAGTTAAGCGTAGTACACGTTAAAAGCCCAACATCCGTACCACCAAAATCGTAAGTGAGTATCGGTCTCTCCGTAATCAGTCAAGTAAACAGCCAAAATTCAAAAATTTCACCAAAACCATAAGCATGACCAAAAAGAACATGCCCGATCATATAGTGACATAGTGCCGAATGCCACCCATATGCAATGTCATATTCAGATGACAAGATGGTTATAAACAAACAACCAATATAAGAAACATGTAGATAATTAAATTATCACTATTTAACATTAAATAATGACTTGTTGTGTTTTTTATATGCTTTACCAAAATATCAAATCTGTTTGAATGGAGAAGGCATAATTGAAATGCGACTCAGTTTTTATCTGCAGTTTTAAGCACTGAACAATCATAGTTGACTTTAGAAAACGTTTCCATGATTATGATAAGGCATGACATGGGCAATACTTTCAGGTAAAGTAGTTATAGTATTGCACAGTGGGCTTGGTGAATATAATATCATAAATCTGAAGACATCAATTTTCCTATACAAACCATATTATACTATTGTAGTCACTTGATCCAGAAGTGCAAACGAGACAGTTACTGTACCGCATTTGAAGGGGAAGGCCAACAGTGGATAGCAGCTCCAGCATGAATGGCATCAATTGAACAGGAGGCGAAAGGGAGCCTTGAAATATCTGCCCTTACAAGCGCGAGATTCCTGCCGAACCAAAAGAGGATAACAGTCAGATATATGCCTGGATCGAACTTGGAATACTGCTAATGAACGTTCATGATTATTGCTTCACCTGAAAATACTGTTGACGTGGTCTGGAACTTACAAATTACAATACTTAGAACAAAAGAAATCATTTTGAAGTAATACCAGATTGAAATAATGGAGTACCATGTTGATTACAGTTCTCTTGGGTGTTTAGCACATAGATCTTAGTCTTCCTTTGTATTAAACTAAAACAAACCATTAGCTTAAAAAAAGTGATGCCCTGCAATTGTCTAATTAATAATTTGTTCGAGTGGGAAATGGTAAAGTTTCCATTTTGAGTTTTTTTTTCTGGAATGGTAACGTTTCCATTCTGAAGTATGCAAGACATTTTTTTTTGCAGTCTTACATGGAAAGCTCAAACATATAAAAAAGAATCAGAAACAGGAAGGAGAGCTCACGTGTTTAGGAGAGTATCATCTTGCTTAATGAATTCATAACATTGGCGAAGCATATTCTCAGAGAAGTCCAAAGCAATCACAGCTGAGTATATCCCAGATTTTGCAAACTTTCTTGTAAACAAACCACTACCGCAGCTGACATCGAGAAGGATACCACCAGCAACCGTTTCGAAATAATCTTGAGCCATTTGAAACTGACAAAGCCAACAGAAGATCAGAAGAACATAAATAAGAAAATGGATATTTTATCTAGAAGAACAATATGTGAATCACTATCAATTCTGCAAGCAATATTTTGTTGCAACAGAAAACAAAAAAGCACTGAATACTTATATGTGATAAATTTATTAAATTATAGGCCAGGTATGTAAGAACTTATTGAGCAGTAACACTGTGGAATTGAAGAATGAGGTGGACTAGAAATGTACCTCCTCATCAAGACCAGGGAAGCCACTTCGATTGAAGTTTTGACGCCACCCTCTCTCGTAAAGAAATGAGACAAGTGGGCTCCTGAACAGCTCAGTTCTAGCAGGCTTCAATTCGCTGTATTGTTTTGTTCCTGAAGTAACAGTGAGGTCCAAGAAGATATCTTTGCTGGTGAATGACTTGTTGCACTTTGAACAATTGAATCCAGACCTATAAATTGCTGGCCTGGGACATCCATAAAGCCAAAAGATCATAAATGTTAATGTAGACAACACATATGCATAAGACATGAGGAAAATAGACTTGGACATACAAGTTTATGCCTGACGGGCCTTTCCTTATCAGTGGTTCATAGCAAACAGGGCATGCAAACACCTCAGTTTTTGAAACGTTACTCTGCTGGACTTTGGTTTCCTGTAAAGTTTACACCACAAAGATCGTGCATGCTTCAGTTTTACACGGTACAAAGAAGACATATTTTTGGGGAGCAACACCAAAAATTCATAAAAGATTGATATCAGGGTCTAGTAAGAAACAACATCACAAAATAATGCACTCTGCACACAAATTTACAAAGGCACATAGTATATACTGCAAATTAATTATCAAACCCGTCTCTGTCCCAGCACACATGAGCACCTTGAATAATCAAAAGTCATAAGCCATAACCACCGTAGTCTCCAGTCATCTCGTTCGTCATGATTAGGACGTACTCAAAACCAAGCTGGTTTCAACAGATGTCTAGGTTCATATGCACGACTTAACTTCTCAGTTGATCATCCAACGAGGCAGCTCTTCAGCGTTACAAGCTAGTTTACAGAGATCAGCTGATCAGGCCTCCTATACATGTGCGGCATCAGAAATACAGATAGCAGCAGCTAACCACTTAGCTCACTACAAGTTAGGCAAGGTTTAGCACATCTCGTGTCTAAAGACCAGAGATTGCAGGTCAGAACTCGCACCAGCGCTCAAGGAAAAGCTCTACACAATTTTGACTAGCTTGACTGCTCATCTAGGTTGCTGCCAAAGTCCCACCTCGGCAACGCATAACGCTAAACTGGTAGGAAAAAGTTCTTTTCCTGTTTACTCTCGCAATTCTAATTTCTTTTTCTAGGATTAAAAAAGAAGTTGCTAGGGACGCACCGGCTCCACGGCGATCGCCGCCGCGGCGACGGATGCCCGGGGAGCGGGGAAGCCGGGGCGGCGGTGGAGGCGGAGAAGGCGTGGGCACGCGAGGGCTGGAGCGATGGGTAGGAGGAGGAGGACGCCGCCGCAGCCGCTCTTACGGCGAGATCCATGGGCGCAGGCAGCACGAGTACAGCGCACGGGCCCGAGGCCACGAGAGCCGATACCCATCGGAGATTCGGAGTCGGAGAGACGGACTGCGGAGTCACGGAGAGTCGGAGAGGACGAGGCACTGTGTTGGTCTGTGGAATGTGGTGAGGAGTTCTCGAGTTACAGGACTGACCGAGCGACCGACTGAGGAATTCCTGTGGCGTGGCGAGGCGAGGCCTTATGGTGATGATTTGCGCAGTGAGCCGCTGAGCTAGTGACGCGTGACTCCGTGGGGACCGACGGCCGACCGGCGACAGTGGTTTCACTGATTTGGTTCATTCTCCTACGAATATAAGTGGATGTAAATCTTATTTTATTATTGTTCTATCAATTAGCTAAGTTGTTTAACCAGTTATTAACTAATTGTTGTTTAATTATTTTTAGATTTATAAAATGGAGAAGCGAACTTTGCATAAATATTTCTCAAACAATGCAACTAACAGTAACCCTCCAATCATAGAAAGCAGAACTGAAGAAAAAAGGTTCGGTATGAATTTAATCCAGATGATATTTTTGCCGATCCAGTATATCGCAAACTAATTGAAGATTATCCTAATGAGATTAGAGATCAAGTTAGGAGAGCATATTTGTTAAAGGGTCCAACTCAACCAATTGGTCATGATTTTCCAAAGAAAATACAGGGTTCAATTTCAAGATCCTTTTCAAGAATTATGGTATAAAAAATTCGACTAGCTGGAATATAGTGTGGAAAAGGGTCTTTTGTTTCTATTGCTTTCTTTTTAAGAAGTCATCACACCTCACTCACTTTGGGAGAGATGTCTTCACAAAAGTTGGGTATGTGAATTGGAGAAGTGCTATGGAATCTTTCAATCAGCATGTTGGACCTACTAGTGTCCACAACACTGCAATACTAGATTGTGAAGATTTTCAGAATAAAAAATCATTAGCCAAATCATAAGACATTAAATGTAGCCGAAAAGAACATGCCACACACCTTTGTGCTAGCTGGCAACGTGAGTGTCTATGTGGAGCGTAGTGCTTCCACATCGAGCAAATAGTCAAATGTACAGTTTCCTCACGACGCGAATGGCTCGCTCACCACCACTTGTCTCTACCTATCAGGATGAGTTCTTTTGGGCTGATGGCTTATGGTTTAGGGTTTAAATATTTAAATTATGGCTGTTCGCGAGAGGTAGTATGCATAGAAAAATAGTTGTATGTGATTTTAGCCGGTACAGCTGAACTCAGTATACTTTTTACTAAAATCTTCCTATTGACCCCGTCTTAAAATGTATCATTTAAAAGATAGTTACTCTAGACAGCACAAATATAATTCCACCTTAAACCATATCGAACCCACCCCAATTCTAGTCCTATCTAACTAGCCTCGTGGTAAGCGAGACGCAATAACCAACCTGAAGCTCGAAATTATCTAAAAATCCAAGGGCATGTACGTATTTTCGAAAAGGTAAAGGGTTTTTGCAAAAACGAGGACACATACGTAAATAAAAAAAGAGATGACGGGGACACATGCGTAAATAAACGAGGACCGTCATGTAATTTAAAAACATGCGGGGGCCATCACGCAAAGGGAGGGGCCAAAAATCTAGGGACCTTTCGCGAGAACCGGGGACCATTCGTAATTCGGAAAAACACGAAAATTACCACCGCCGACCATGCGCGATTTCTTGTAACGCTTTTTATATATAAAATGGCGGGCGGTTATATTAGGCGGTCGTGTTTATCGCTCCTCCGCGTGCGCTTCCTTCCTCTCGTAATAGGGGTTGATTTGTCATGATTAAAGCAAGACCAATAACCGGGCATAAAGCAAGCTCGTGGTTTTGCCACTGATACCCTGACAGTGTCCCTCCCACATAAGAACCGTGATTATTATTTTTTTCTTGATGGAGAGAGAATTGAGATGTCTTTTAAGAGGTACGGGACATACTTGCATATACAACTTATACTCCACACACACATATATAAGAAGCCGCACATGTATAGGAGGCCTGTGGTTGTGGTTGTGTAAAAGGTATTTTCATATATATATATATATATATATATATATATATATATATATATATATATATATATATATCCTCTAACATAGGTTTGAAAATTTTATAAGAGTACCAAAATTTTACGGAGCACAGATACGTATTATCCCGCTCAACGTACCATGTGTACTCATATCTAATTATTCGGATGTGACATATCATATACGGGTGCGATCCCAGGTTAGTGACTTTCCAGCGGAGCTTCGAGCCCAAACGGAACCCGGACTTGGACCGTAGGGCTCATAGGGTACGTGATAACAGTCCATCATTCGTAGATTGTTCATATAGACAGAAAGCCCACTGCCTGTCACACGCAGATTATTCGGCCCAACGAACATGCCACTCGGCCCATCCTGTCCTAGACTCCTAGCCAGACTGTGGCGCCTCTCAAAAAAAAAAAAAGGCCAGACCCACAAGAAATGCAACATGGTTGCTTTGCACTTTTGCTGCCTCCTCTCGACCTTTTATGAGATAACCACAGGATATCGAGTTGCAAAAGGAGAAAAAAAAGGCCCTGGTTGGGTTGAAAAATAGTGGTTTATGATTGAAATTGTATTGTAACTGGCTGAAATTATACTGTAGCTGAATATGGCTTATTTGGCGTAATTAAATTTAAAAATTTTAAAAATAGAAAAAAAAATATGTTAGATCATCACGGACAACGCAAACGAATACGGAAAAAAAAGAACCGATAAAAAAGACAAAAGTTTAGAAAAAGATGAAATTTATGAATAATAAAAAATAAGCCAGAAGCTCAAGCCGAAATATACGGGACAAAACTCTAAGATAACCTCTCACATATGTTCTCTTCCCGTACTAGGTGATCATGATTCATGGGCTGCTAGACTACTAAGTAACACAAAAGCTTCTTCAAGGAAGACCAGGCAGGAGGAAGAGGGAGTACATTCAAAGAAAAAGGAGAAAAAAGGTGCACCAGTCTAGGCTAGCCTTAACAAAAAGCAAATTAGGTGTGGAGATGGCTGGCTCGAGGAGAGGCGTTGGTCCAGGCCGCCAGAGGGTACGGGAGTACCAATCTAAATAAAGATCCTATACACTTGCAGCTAGACATCCGTATATGTTGCAACTGCCTAACCACGTTGGATAGTCTTATTTTTTAGCTTATAGCTTATAATTTTTCTTAAATAAATAAATAAGATGTTTTTGTTACTGTTTCAAGATTTATCAGGAAATTTTTGAAACGATTTATCAATCTATCGATATTCGATTTGTTCATATAAACACTATATTAGTATTAAAAATTATAAACCGTAGTTATTAATTATAAGTCGTTGCTAAAAAGAACCACTCGGTAACCTAAAAGGCTAAAAGGAGTTAATTTCGTTCCTGTACTCGCCATGTTGAGCCGGGCACTCGCCGTTACTATTTTTTCTATATGAGTATTCCTACCACTTCAGCTCCCGCATTGGCCATTGACATCACATGCGGTGCATATGCGTTGTTTGAGAGGGTTGCATCTTCAACTAAACTGTGTTAGAAACTTAAGAAACGAAGGGCTCCCCAAGTTGGACTACTTCCTGATATGGTTCTGTTCTCTTTTAGCTTTTAATTTCTACTTTTAATTTTTCTATAATAACTAACTTTTAGATGAAATATTTTTTAAGATAAGATCTAATAGTTAATTGTAATCTCTCACATCTAAACCATGATCAAAAGCTATAAGCCTCAAGAAAAAGAACAAGTTTATTTATATCGACAAAACCGCATGTAAGTTTCTTCATGATACTGTAATCATCACACAGCGAGTCCAAGAGTCATAAATCACGGTCAAAAAAAACCATAAATTACGTCTGCCTTAGTCCTCAAAAAAGGTCCACGAAAGTTTTTGGATCATGGAAACTCCATAGTTACGAATTCCTACAAAAAATCAATCATTAATTGTTTCTTCTTGTTACAACCAAAACCAGACTTAACATATTAGTAAGAACTTAGTGTCGAAAGGTTTTTTTTTTAATGAACGCCGGTTGATACTATATGAGATTCAAATCTGATGTAAGATTCGCAGTTCCACATGCCAACGACTGTTCTTTCTAAACAAGTACCCTAATTCCTTTCGCACATGCAAATATGCAATCTATCATGAAAAACATACTTAAGCGCTAGATCCAAACAAAACCTGAAAAAAAGAGCCCCGCGGAATCAAATCAAAGACAGTGACCAAATATATGCACGCTCTACCTCCACAGCATCCATCTGTAGATTCTGTAGCCACCTTACCCAGTCAAAGACTTAAACGACGACGAAATACTCCCTAAGTAAAAAAAAAGTTCATTTTAAACATCCATATGGCCACAGAATACAAATTTAACCACTTTTTTTATTGACAATATATCAATAGAATCCAATAGAATTATAATATTACAAAAGTATTTTCCAAGACAAATCTATGTATACTATTTTTATATGTTCAATCTAAATACTCATAAAGATATTGGGTGTATCCTTTTCAGCTACGGTTGATAGCTTATAGCTGCAGCTGATAGTTTTTAGCTTAACACGAGCGCTTGTGCGAACAAACCGAATGCTAATAAGCCGATTTGAAAATGTTGTCCCAATAAGCCGCTTTAAAACGACGACAGAGAAACCGTCATGTTATTTGTTTAGAGAAAGTCATGAATTATAAGTTAAAAAGAACGGGACATTAATAGCCAGATGAATTTAAAATGATTGACTGTAGATATCTAAAAACGATTTCATTTCATGGCCGGAGGACAATGAAAAAAAAGCAAGCAGCATGCCGACATGGACAAGTACAGAGGGAAAGGATTAAAAGGATAAAGCTGAATTGATAAAAATATAGTCTTGCGCTGTCATGCAATCTAAATTCATATATTAATAGGAGAGAAACAAAGCAAAAAAATATGCAATGAATGTACATTGCTAATGGAAAATGCATCCCAAAACATATAAATATGCTTCCAGTAAATAGCAGTATGTCATTTGTATATCAAATTTAGCAAAAATTAGTGGTACAATAGTAAATTGTAAATGATAATAAATGTTCAAAACAAGCGAAACATACCACTAATGCGCTAGCTTAAATCACGAGGCAAATTCATTCCACGAAATTTCATGTCTTGGAAGCGTCTTATGATTCAATCATCATCAATTCTTATAAATATTTCTCGCTCCATGTAGCATTCCATCAAGTCATTGAGCCATGTATCCGTTATCTTGTTGCACAAATTTTGTATATAATTTCTGCTTCTTTAGTGTAAGTATTCATTTTACTAAACACACTTGACCGATGAATATTGAAGTCATTGCACTCACTCCTTTCATTGTTGTGGAAACTATTTGGACTGCTAACTTGTTTATTGAAAAAAAATTATAGCCGTTTTTCAATTAGATAATTCAACTTTTGTAAATATACTACTCCCAAATGTGTTGGTTGTGCCGGTTTCTTGAAAAGAAAACAGTAGAAACGAAAGTGGTATCATTTTCATCATGTATTCCAACCAGTCAAACATACTAAACCATGATTCTTGGAAGGATCTCCACACTTTACCATCCAATTTCTGTCGAAAGGCATGCCCAATTGCTTGAGTTGGGCTACACAACAAATATGCCCTCCTTAGTTGATTTCTAACTTCATTGGTATAACTTTCTATTGATATGTGATGTGCTGCATCGGTAATAATTTTATTAGAATTAAATAATCAAAATTTAAAAGACACAGGACTCAGCCAAAAAAACCCACTCCATATGATATTACAGCAGAGAGGCAACTCATGCTGGCGCCATTTTGACTGTCGCCTAACTGGAGCTGGATTCCAAATTCCAAGAAAGTGCGACGTACAAGGAATCTTATGCAAATAGTACTGATATGACCGTAAAACGGGGAACTATGCTCTGTTGATCACAACAAAAGCCACACTGTGCGACAAGAAGACGCACAACAGCAGTGTTTCTCGGATTGATAACTCACGGTTCGTCCAAAACGAATGCGTCCAGGCGTTTATACGTGGATTTTCATTGACATTGTTTCCCCTAAAACCTTGTTTAAATTATCACGGTTCAGGGATATTAACTTTTCTCCGGAATCAACCACTTGGCCCCTCTTCCCCTTGTTTAAGACGTCAACATGGGAAAGAAATCCTTGCTTCACTATCACCACCATCCTCTTTATTCCAAGCGCGACAAAAAAAAATCTCATAAAGCGAATTATCTCTTGGTGACGTGACTTAATTATTCAATAATCATAAGCATTTTCCAAATCTGAAATATTTTACTTAGAACAAGGCAAATCTTGAGATCTAGACGATAGAATTTTTCTGTAATCACAATGAATTTTAGACTACATTTGAATCAAGGTCTATCTGTAACATATGAATTCCACAGGAAACTATAATTCCTTCGGAATTTAATATGAATTTGGATTCGAAAGTATGATACGTCCATAATAGTAGATCCTAGTATGGATGTATCGCGGCTTTTATCTTAATTTTCTCTCTAGGTAGCATATATATAGTACTCTCTCTGTCTAAATTTATAGGGAGTATTCTTTGAATAGCCATACTTATAAATATAGGACATATTTCATGTTATAATGCAAAATTAGTGCGATGTTTCTTTTTACCTTTAATAAATATATATCTTTATTTGCTATTCTCTATATACATATATTAAATATAGTACTTAAAGATAATAATTAAAAGTAATCTAGCTATTTTTATTATTTTTTGGTCTATATATTAAATAAAAATATGTTTTATAAATTTAGATGAAAGGAGTATTGGTTAATATAGGTAAGGTTGATAAACGTTCATGATTACCTGTGGGGATGCTGGCAAAGGCCTTGATAAAGCGGCGTACCATCTTCTCTGGCAAACAACCAACACCCCGATTGGACATCTGAGCTCCGTGGCCCCACCCACTGCGGCATGGGACGCTGCCTGTCTTCGGCCTGTTCTTTTCGTCTTTTGAAATCGATTTTTATTTTTGCTATAATATTTAATTTTTAAATAGAGTATTTTTTTAGATAGAGTTTACAAATTAAATTGTAGTATATATTAAAAACACAACATCTGTACCATTCACAATTATAAGCGAGTATCTCTCTATAATATCTATCGCAAACAGCTAAAATTCAAAATTTTCAACCAAAAGATATAAGTTATAGCCATAAAGAACATGCCCCTTCGTCCTCTATTTCACCCTTTGCCTCGCTAATATGGTGGTTTGAGGTTTCGGGTACGTTTTTTTTTCAGTTTCTGACTTTTATCTTTTTTTTACGTAATTAGTTTTTAAATAGAGTATCTTTTGAAGATGAAATTTACAAGTTGATTGTAATAGACACAGTATCGACTTCATCTATATTGACAAAAATCGTACGCAAGTGTCTCTCTTTGTACTCTTGCTCGCGAATAGCCAAAATTCAAAAATTTCAGCTAAAATCCAAAAGTTACAGTTAAAAAACATGCCATTCTTCTTTTGTCAGGCCCAACTAGGCTAGGTCATGTTTGTATTATCTTTTTATTTATGATTTCTATTTAGAACAGCCAAAAACTAATACGAACATCCGGCTTCTCTACTCCTCTCGCTCCGGGGAAAAGACATGTGTCACAGATGCATCATTTACCATGCTCCTCTCGCTCCAATCACACTTGTGCACCTCTCCTTCATTTTTTACAACGTTCGCATCTTCCTTCTAAAAGAACTTTTGTCAGTCTCTACTATTCATTTTCAGCTAAAAACCATAGCAAAAAACAATCAATAAAAGCCAATAAAAACACTATCTTAGTTCACCATCATCTTGCTTACAATTTGCTTTCTTTTTGCATAAAGAAGCAGATTTAGTACGTATTGAAGTTCCAAAAAAGGCGTGTTTTAAATAAATCCGTTTGATAGCTACCTCCTAAATACTACAGCTATTAGTATGATTTATGAGTATATTTGATAAGATAGGATTTATGAGTATATTTGATAAGATAGGAGAAGTTAAGTGTAGTAGTCGCAAAAATGCAAAATGTTGTTGCAAGTGAGACATTTCTTTTCCCATGGATTACTATCTTTTCTCATATGGCTTAGAAGTGCAAAAAAACACGACTACACAAAGAGGCATAAAAAATATCAAACTGAAGATGCTTCTGTACTAGCAGGATGCTAAATGCTAAAGCCACCAGTCTCTCCTGCCATGTCCGAATCTGAAAGGTCAAGCCCTACAATTACACCCTAAAGCATCCTATTATTGAGCTGAGCCACTTTAAGATTCTGGGGTACATTCCTGTAGGCCCAGTTGCGTTTTTAATGTGGGGGTGCCCGGTAAATGTATGCCACCTAAGGCCAAGGCTCTTCAATTTTTGCCCCGTAGGTAAACTGGCAACCCCTCATGACAGAGGAGTAAATTTTAGTAGTTTTTTTCTTTTATTTTGTACCCTGAAGTCTTATCCTGTGAGAATGTCACGTGCAGTACTGAAATTAGTGGTTTGTGCAAATGAGTGGCCGGGCTAGTGGGTGCAGATTAACGGGCTTCCGTAGTAGACGCAGTACGTATCAATAAAACTGTGTACTTTTTTTATAGTACAGTACTACTACATTCAACCTCGAAAATATGTCGTTTCGAGATTCATACAGACTTTTGAAAGTTAACTTTTAGCTATCAATATATGTCTAAATATTTAGATTTGATATATGAAAATCGTAGTATACATTTTTCTCAAAAAAACATTTTCTTAATATTACGATTTTATTAGGTTTTATAAATATATTAAATTAAAATTAGTGATTAAAGTTATGTTTTAGAGACTATATCGATATTCAAAATAACATGTTTTTGATTGGAAGGGTATTATGGAACTGGATAATGGTTTTATTTATGGACTCAATACAACAATAAACAGTAGGAAATTCATTATTTTGAAAGCATTGTGGAGAGCAAAGTTGTCCAGAGAAAATGTGTACTCTTTTTTTATTTTTTGCATTTCCGTGATGATAAATAGTCGCTATGCACATCAAATAGAGGCATTGATCATCGTAATGGACTTCTCTTTTTTGTTGTGCCATCGGTATTTAAAAAAGCTAAATGATGATCGCTTTTTTGGTCTTGACTTAAAAAGAGGAGGTCAAATAAAACCCAAAGTTATAAGAAGGGATAGATTAGACATAAATAAAAAATAAGGCCAACAAAACGAAATTGTTCAGCACCATCGAAAATGCCAAACGACAAGTATTATATCCTAATAATCCAATTGATGTTAGAACACCCACACACATATCCAAATTTGAGTGCGTAGAAACATTGACTTCTATCAACTTAGACAATGATCGATAATCTGGTTGCACAGTTTCTATCTTTAGCAATGTGACTACAATTTTGCGCACACATCCCATATAAATTTGTTTGTATGATCCTATTGATATATAAAATTTTACACATTATTGTAAAACTACTCGACACGGATAAATTATCACTAACCACATATCTGGTATCCACCGCGTGTAAAAATCCTCTCTATATCACATCTTCCGGCACAATTTCCTCTCTAACAACCCAGAAAACCCCAAACCAATGTTTTAGCAATAATCCAAAAGCAAAAACCCAAAAAGAGAAAAAAAATATAAAAAGGGCCAAGAAAAAAAACAAAACGAAAATAGAAAGCTCCAAAATCCGACATGGAAAACCCAACGCCGAGGTAGAAAAAAAAGTGCAAAAGAAAGCAAGGAAAACCGGCAGCCGAACCGAGCCAAGGGTTTTTGAGTACAACACACCCTCCCCTCGCTGCTCCCCTCCCTCCATTCCTGCTCCACCCCACCCCACAAGAACACACTGAAATGAAACATTAAAACCAAGCAACCCAAGCCATGAGCTAAGCATCGAGCGGTTCGCCCCAGATCTTCGAATCCGTCGTGTTTACGGTTTCGATTCTTCCGCAAAACCTTAGGCCAGCTAGATCCGGGGGTTCAGGGACCCGCGCCGCCGATGGCTGCCACCGCCGGGGTCGCCGAGTACGCCGGCGGCGGCGGGAGCGGATGAGGCTGCTGTGCAGCCTCGGCGGCCGCGTCCTCCGCGGCCCGGGACGGGACGCTGCGGTACGCCGGGGCGACACCGGATCGTGTCCGTGCCGCGCGGTGGTGCTCCCGGACCTCTTCGCGCGGCTCGCGGAGGCGTACGGCGGCGCCACGGGGCTGCACTTCGCTGTGAAGTACCAGCTCCCCGACGAGGGGCTCGACTCACTCATCTCGGTATCCTCGCCGGAGGATCTCGACAATATGATCGAGGAGTACGATAAGCTGGTCGGCGCCAGCCCTAAGCTACGGGTGTTCATCTTCCCCATCTCCGACGAGGTGGGCAGCGCGGGTGATGAGGAGGTGGAGAGCGGGGCCTACGATGCTGGGCTTCGGTATCTGGAGGCCGTGAACGGCATTGTGCGCAAGGATAGCCTCGCGAGCCTCTCTTCCACGCAGAACTCCGATGGCGGGCCACCTCCTCCACTGCCTTCAGGAGGAGGCGGCGGCGGCTCTCCGTCTGCGCTCTCCCCAACTTCCACTTGCTCCAATGACGCTGCGAGATCGGCGTTTAGTGTGGCGGCTCCGCCGCCTCTTGTTGATGTCTTCAGCAATGCCGCTCCTGTCCCAGTGAAGCCACAGGAAAGTGCCGCTGAAGTGAGGTTTCCACAGGCGAACTCGCATGCACACCCGGAGGTGGCAAGGTACCGGCAGCCACTGTCACAGCTGCCACCACTGCCTCCTGTGTTCCTGAATGATCATAGAGAGGCCATGCAGGGTATGAATCAGCCGCCTACAGGAAATGTGGCAAGGTTGGAAGACTGCATTATGTGCTTGAAGGCGCTGCCTCATGCACACTCTGATCCTGTGGTGAATGAGTATGGCAGCGATGTGTATGGTGGGGCTGCGCCTGAGCAGGTGCCAGTGTTCATGAGCCTGCGGCCTGAAGATGTTGCAAGGATTATGATGCCAGAGCGGGCAGTTCCAGCTCCAATGGGGGCTTATGGTTACACACATATGCATCCAGTGCCGCCTGAGAGGGAGAGGGTGTATGCACTAAAAGTGGAAGGGATTACAAACTCAGTGCTTGTTGATCCATCTGGCTTGCATCAGCAGGTGTATATGCAGCTGCAGCAATTGCCACCACAGCAGTTGCCGTCCACCTATGGATTTAGCCATATCCATGTGATTCCTAATGAGAAGGAGAGAGTATTCTCACCAAGTTCCGTCTATACTGATATTGGGAGCTCTCATGAACAAACTATGCAGCAGCAACTGCCTTCAGGCCAGGGAATGGCTCAGTATCCAGTGAAGCAAAGTAGTCCCAATAATCAGCTTTCAGGTGAAGGTAGTTTAAATGGCAATGCAAGGCATCGTGAGGATGGACAGCTGCGTCATGATAGTGTGCCTCCAGTGGCACCTGTGGCTGTACCAACCTATATGGCAAATGTGGACAGGATGATGGATTCACTCCGGGTAAGCCCCAATGAGGCTTCTGGCTCTGCTGAACAAAGGAAGCATACAGTGGCACCTGAGGATGGTTTACCCCAGAATGCAATACCAGAGCACTCTCAAGCAAAAGAGGTTCAACAGAGCAACACCAACACCTTTTTTGATGTCAATGAACCAAAGGTACTCCTTCCTACTGAACCAATGCCGCCACCTTCTGTGGCCAGCTCTTATTTGCACAATGTCCAGCATGCCAGTGTGAGCCATATGCCACATATGATGAGCATTGGGGGACCCTACTCTAGTTATGTTGTCGCTACAGTTGGGCCTAGTGGAGTGCCTCCATCGGCTTATGGTGTTGATCTTGTCTATACAAACGCCACTGTTAATCCAATGAGTGAGCGGAAGGATGTTCCGCCTGATGTTTATCACATGGAAGTACCACATGAAGTTATTGTTCCTCCAAATGCAAATGCTCAGGTACCAACGGCAGCATTGGAAAATCATGCTCCAAATGTGGACCAATTCCAAGAGTCTGGTTTATCAGGCCAACAATTCAGCAATGAGGACCCTTGGAAAGTAGTTACGAATGCACATGTGTTGCCACCCAGACCCAAGAGGGTAGCAAGCAGGGAGAACATCAGCCCAAAGGATCCCCATTCCCACAACTCTATGTTGAATTGCAAAGGGCCAGATTTGAATATCCCAGCTGAAGATGTTGCTCTCCACCAACAATCAGATCACAAAGGCGCACATGCAGAACACGCTCAGTTTATCAAAGGTTCATTGACTAACCATACTTTCAATAAAACCTTGTCCATATGTATACTTAAAGTTGTGAAATCTTATTCCTGTCTATCATCAATCCAGGCGATGATATCACTAACCCAGATTCGCTGGGTATGGAGGACAGTTTAGCTACATCTAATAGTCAATCATCTGAGCTTCAACCTCCTTTGCTGAATGAAAAAGTTGGGGCTGTCACTAAGAAAGTAGACGGGGAAGCTCACACTAATGAGGTTTGGAAGTGATTCCGTTGGCGCTCCTATATGTCCTGATTTATGTCATCCATAGTGCTAAACACGAGAATGGTGCAGGTTGTCAAGAGCAGACCAGCAGATTGGATTTCAGGATACCCAGCTACAGATGACCTGGGACGCCTGCAGGTTACAATCAAGAAATATATCTTTTTCAACACGCACATCTTTAATATATTGTACTTATTTATAATTTTGTTACCAACATGTTCATGTCGCAGATTATAAAGAACAATGACCTTGAAGAGCTCCAAGAACTTGGTTCTGGAACTTTTGGAACTGTATATCATGGTAAATGGAGGGGCTCTGATGTTGCAATAAAAAGAATCAATGACAGATGTTTCGCTGGGAAGCCATCTGAGCAAGACAAGATGGTTTGTTCTCATTCCCCCTAATTTTTTTGCTTTGTTTTTGCTTGTCATTATATTGATAGGTCCTGAGTCTTTGCAGCGGAATGACTTCTGGAATGAAGCATCTAAACTTGCCGATCTACACCACCCAAATGTTGTGGCCTTTTACGGTGTTGTTCTAGATGGACCTGGGGGATCCATTGCCACTGTTACAGAATACATGGTTAATGGCTCACTTAGGACGGCTTTGCTGAAGAATGCCAAGTACATCCCTTATTTATATGTAGCATATGTTTTATAAGTCATCTTCTGTATCGATATGCTACATTAAATAACAGAAAAAGGTAATCTTACATGGAGCTGAAGGTATTAACATTTTCTGTCTGTGCAGGACCCTTGATAAACGTAAAAGATTAATAATTGCCATGGATACAGCTTTTGGAATGGAGTACTTGCATGACAAAAACATAGTGCACTTTGACCTGAAAAGTGACAATTTACTTGTTAATTTAAGGGACCCTCAGCGTCCAATATGCAAGGTAAGTTGCACTTCGTTGCTAGATTGTCATTTGTTCCCTTGTATGTTGTATTCATGGTGCTTGTCTGCTTCATATTGGGCAATCCATCCTATATTAACTTTCCAAATTAGGCACTAATGATACCTTTTTAGCACCATATCCCCACATACTTTTGCAAATTTATTTCTATAGTTAGGAACATATAGTTCTTGCTGTGATAATCAGATAGACATTTAGTTTTGCTGCTTGAGAATTGCTGATAGGATTGGACTTTCAAGTGCACCAGAACCTACTACTACTTAGCAAATGAGGAGTAGCGTCTTAAACTATACACCTTTGATTCTGAGCTACCTCAAGACTCAAGTTATGTGGGATCCATTGTGGCTAAACTTAAGGCACCTTTCGGTGACACTTGAAGGAACGTGGGATATGTATGACTGTATGTTCAGATGATGGAGCAGCTCTCATCGTGGTTCTGTGTTATTAAAACACAAATGGGGTGCATGGTTATACAATATAATAAGACAAAATCACAAAAGTATCTAAATCCTAACCACTTGAAGTGGCTTTATTTTAGGTATATCTACTATCTAGCAAAGACCTCTGTATATAGACTTCAGAATTACTTACTTGCCATCTGAATTTTGTATTCTCTTAGTTGATTAACTAGCAATCTGTGTCATTTTGTCTATGGGGTAGTTAGGACTTCACATTTTAATATCTTGCACATGTCACTTGCAATTGCAAATTGGTGGCTGCACCAAATTTGCTTATGTGAACTGTCAACAAATTGGATTTACTCGTGCCAACAAATTGGCTTCTGTATAATTTGGGTTAACAGCATCCTTTTTTCCCTATATATATGCAGTGATTTTCATGGGTGATGCAGGTTGGTGATCTTGGTCTTTCAAAAGTAAAGTGTCAGACCCTCATCTCTGGTGGTGTGAGAGGAACACTTCCATGGATGGCCCCAGAACTTCTGAATGGAAGTAGTAGCTTGGTCTCTGAAAAGGTCTGCTAATTCAGTTATATTGCTTCTGTGTATAGACAGCTATATTTAGGTTCACGTAGAACTCACTCATTGTTGCTGCCATGTTGCTCTCAGGTTGATGTCTTCTCTTTTGGGATTGTTCTCTGGGAACTCCTAACAGGAGAAGAACCATATGCAGATTTACATTATGGTGTTATTATAGGTGGGTACAAATCTGCTATGACTGATTTACGTAATGCTCGAGTGATACCCTTGTAGAAATTATACGTGCAATAGATTGTGAGATGGTCAGTAATCAAAACCCGATGTAAACTGTTCTTTTGTTGGCAGGTGGCATTGTGAGCAACACTCTACGACCGCCAGTGCCTGACTCGTGTGACCCAGAGTGGAGATCACTGATGGAGCAATGCTGGTCGACAGAACCATCTGAACGACCAACTTTTACAGAGATTGCTGGCAGGTTGCGCTCCATGGCTGCATCCCAGAAGGTGCAACCCTAAGGTCACCAACCTTCAGATATGTACCGGGACACCAGTCTTCAAACATCTGGGGCATCCATGGATGCCCCAGTTCTCTACTGCCCAATTGCGTATTTTGGAATTCGGCACTGATATATATGCCTCCATTGTGTCCCTAGGATCTGTTCATACCCCTTCATTGTTTCATATCTTGTAATCAAAAGTTACCAGCCGTGTGTCTAGAAGTATCACAACGGACGTCCCAGATCTCTATTCTTTCATTTATATCTTCTGCTTAGAGGTGCGTTTAATAAGTTGGTCTATTGTCAGTTATATGAGTCCGATGTTTTTTCCTTTTGCCCCTTCTTTGGGTAATAATTGAGTTATTTGGAAGTCGTCGGTCGGTCAGTCTGAATGTGAACTGATTGTTGCGGGGTAATTAAGGTGTGTTGGTCATTACAAGTTTTGGGAACAGAGAGTTGAGGTCCTTGCTTGTAACAAGGGCTGCTTGGTTTTGTGATTGTAAGATATACCGAATCGTTCGGTACCCTTGTAAAAGTTCAGTTATTTGATACCTGTGTTGGAAATCTTGCTGTGAGGGTTGTCTTGAATTTTTTTGTGTATTCGAGCTGTTGCTTTTCTGCCTGAAAGAGCTGAAATTTGATTCATGGTAGTGATTATGCATTGCCATGAATTCTTATAGAATTTTTTAAAAAATAATATATTTTTATTTCAAATTACGGTAATATACCTCTGTTTTTTTATTTTACACTAATAATCCTCTGTCATTCCACCGTTGAGCGACTTAGACTAGTCGTCCAACGATTATGCGCTAACTGTATAAGCCGTCAACCGGTTGAATGACTAGTACTAGACACTCAACGGTTGAGCGACTATTTACTATCAACTTGTTCATTCCTCTTTGACCCGACCTCCTCATGGTCTTTTTCACCATTGTTCTTGGAAGAGAACGAGAGAAGCTCGAGAGAGGAGAAAAAAGAGGGAGAAAGAGATGGGAAATGAAGAGGGGGATAAGATCGCGAGAGAAGTAGAGGAGCTCGGGAGAAGAAGAGGGGAAGTGAAGAGGGGGAGAAGATCACGAGAGATGGAGTGAAGGAGAGGAAAGAAGCTCAGGAGAGGGAGAGGAGAGGAGAAGAGCTTGTGAGATAAGAGAGAAAGACGAAGAAAACTCATTGACAAGGAGTGAAGGTCTTCGCGTGAAGGTAATAGTTTAATCCATTTTTATTCTCATCTGAATGTACATAATGTGTAGCTACTTATTGGTTTAGCACGTATTTAGTGAATGGATATTGACAAATGCTAATATTTACAGTGAGAAATCAGTCATGTTCCAGCCCATAAGATTAAAAGTGCATTACGATGTTAGTACTATTTATGAAGGTCCATACGGTGTTGACATGAGAGCTTTCCCATAAGTCAGTTTGGTACACCCGAATGTGGAGAATGCTCTAATTGGAGATGTCCTGCACTGGTTTACATGCAGCTTCTCCTTAGACCCGATGTGTGGAGTGTCGTCCTACATGGGCTTTGGAGTCAGTCTGCTACTCACATTTGGTGGGCATAATAGAAAGATCGCACAATGTATGCTAAGCCCACTAGATGACAGACTCAAGGGAGTGTATCTACATCATAATGCATTAGATGGAGATCAACGATCAGATGGTCTGGGCTGAGCAGGAAACTTTAGAAGAGGATGCCGATGACTCTTCTGATGAGAGCGAAGTTCCCATGCCGCAGGGATGGAATGGGTGGATGTTGAGGGTCTTTCTGTGCACGACGAGTATGAATCACCGTAGGAGTACTATGGTACAAAGGATCGGCTTTATGCAATGTTTGCTGACAAAGAATCACTACATGATGTCATTAAACTGTGGGCTTCGTCCATGCATCAGACGTTTTGGGTCCTAAAATTCAGTCTAGAGTAGTACACCATCTGCGAGCAGATTGGTTGTCCTTGGCGTGTTCACGCATGCAGACCCAAGTATGAGACTCACTGGATTGTCTCTAAGGTGGAGGCGTACTGCTGCGTGCTCAGTAGTGTTTTGCTGAAGCATCGCAACCTGACATCCACTTTCATTGCAAGTCTCATGTACGGAGAGATAGTTATGTAACCCCCTTGTTGGATCAATTGTCATGTTGTTATCGTTACACCATTTATCCAAAGCTCTCCGTGTATGAATTTCCTGTTGCATCGCTATATCACTTACCTTCCTACTTATGAATTATTGCCACCTCAATCGTCCTCACAAAATTCTTCAAAAATTTAGCGCACTATAACAACATACGACGATCACAAAATGTTATTGTGAGTCTAACATATTTCGTACACTTGAGAATCTATAAAAATCACAAATGGACCAACCTACCTTGTCTCCCTTTTTATTTAAAAAAAACAACAAACAAAATTTGCTAAATGTATCTTTACTATTATAAAAGAAGGAGTTGGTGGTTGGTCCGACCTCTTCCACCCCTTCTCACAAAAGGCAGCGCTGACATATAGCCTCAAAAAACCTGCACCGAATCTTCCCACCTTCCCATCAAAATATCTTTCTTTTCATGATTTAGTGGTCAAGGTGGATTTCATCTAGACTGCATTGTAGAGTACATGCTGTATTTTTCATCCAGTGCTTAATCTTGTACTACACGAATGCTCGTTGCTACGGATTTTAAAATTTTATCATAATATATGTTCTGAAAACTAACGGTGGTAAAAAATTTTAGAACATGCATACAAATATGTTCTAAATTTTTTAAAATCCGTAGCAACGCACGGCATTCATCTAGTTACTTACAAAAGCTGTCTTTATTCTACCACAATTATTTCCATCGAGCAATAAAATAATAATAATATTATTATTATTTTAAATCACCAAACAAGACGCGACTTGTTGATGTGTCGCCCACCGATTGAGCGACTAGCCCTAGTAGCTCAACTGGTAGACGACTTAGACAGTTGGTGTGCAACCGTTAAGCGGCTAGCCCAAGTCACTCGACGGTGAAGCGATAGATGGCCATTAGTGTAAAATAAAAACAGATATATATATATATATATATATATATATACTCTTGTAATTTAAAATAAAAATAGGCTATTAAAAGAAATTCAATTCTTATAGTGCATGCAAAGTGAGATTGAATTCGCAATGATGATATACGTGATAAGATGAGGGTAACATCAATTGAAGAGAAATTTGTCTAATATCGTTTGAGATGGTTTGGATATCTCCAACAAAGGTCTTCTGAGGCATTGGTATATAGTGAAATTTTAAGATGTATCGAAAAAAGTAAAAAGAGACATGTCGACCAAAACTAAAATGGGAGGAAACAGTTAAAAAAGGCTTGAGAGATTGAAATATATCCAAATAGTTTGATTTGGGTAGGAGCGTATGGAAGTTTAGTACACATACTAGAACCATGATATAAGAAGAAGGTTTAGAGACGATGCTTTAGGTTTTCGATTCAGATGGCAGAATGCAGGATTTAGGTTTTATCCTTGTATATTTTATTATAAGGCTCTCATTTCTTTGATTTTAAGAAGACTTTATTTCTAAGCTATCTTTAACTTGTTTAGAAAAAAAAGAGAGCTTATTGTTGAAACTTGTGCCGGATCATGCCATCTTGGTTGCTCACAATTGCATTGGACTCTTTTCATTTTGTAAGTTCGTCGAAAATGAGGGACTACCCATCCGTCGCAGTTACGGGTCATCGTCAAATATTGAACAGAATAGTTGTGTGCTCCATGCCTACATCAGTTACTGGGCCATAGAAAGATTCGTCCAGCAACCTACGTAAAAGTACGGTTTGATTGTTTGCGGTTTGGCTAGAATCGTGCTCTCGCTAAACTTCGCAAGACAAACTGGCCTTTTCAGCGTCTCAATCAGAAGCTATGTCCGAATAGAGGGAACAGGCCGGTACGCAATCGGAGCACGCCGACGGTGAGGTGTCCGGAGGCGGCAGCGTCGCAGGGAGCGTGAGTTAAGTAAGGACCAAGGTACGAAGGTCGATGTGGAGCGAATCGATGGCCGGCCGTGTGGTGATGGCGACGCGTGATGGTGCGTCGTCTCGGGCATGGGATGTAGAGCTGGAATTCGGCCGGGCCATACCGTGCTGGCATGCCCTGAACTCATTATGTTTCGGACCGTTTCGAGCTATGTCTGTTTAGTCCAGTCACTCTATCGTGTTGTGTTGTGTTGATTCGTCTCGTCTTCGATCAGGTCGAAGCACTATCAAAAGTCCGTTATGCCGGCGTTTGTGCCGTACCAGTCCAAGTTCAGTCCGAAGTAACTATACACGACAAAGGCGACGACGATAGTGGCGGCGGCCGTCATCTTCATTTCTCTCGTACCCGTCTCGTTAACAGCTAGTTAAAATTGAATTAGTTGCGTACAAACATGGGCACGTAAATATTCCGGGGGAAAAGTAACAACATGCGTACAATATACTAGTCTTGTGACGTTCATATGTGCTTGTCAAATGTAGGCATATACTGAATAAGACCGTATTATATGTTATTTATTTGTATAGATACTAAGAGTCTACCAGAGAGAGTGTGGAAATGACAAGTGTACAATATGTCAGCCTTGATATTAGGAAGGTCTTAATGTTTGAAACTGCTATTATATTTGTTAAACCTCAAGCACCTTGTGTCTGCATATGTATAATGAACTATAGACGGTGGAGGCAGCGGCTGGCATCTTCATTTCTTTTGTGCCCGCCTTGTTAAAAACATAGTAAATATTGAATTAATTACGTAAAAACATGGACATGTAAATATTTAGGGAAAAAAGTAGAATTCCTATGTATACATAAATATGTATAATCTAACTAGTGAAAGTATAGCCCAACAAGTTATGTATGTATGATGTATATGTATAAGTGGCGTATAGAGTTACTGATTCTGCCCGTCTTTAGACAAAACAATGGTTTCTATTATTTTGATGTGACTAATCATTGAATCGAGTATTTAAATAAGCATTCGAATAATCTAATAGCAATATATTTATTTAATTGGTGGTCGCTAATTCCCTCGTTTTGGTCTACTAATGACATGCTATTCAACTTTTAATAACGTGCCAGCTTGCTACTAAAATTTTGCAAGGTAATCAGTGTTAGCCAAATTTTATAGAATATTATCTTAACCTGCATTTTCTAAATCTAATTTGTAATTTTCCTTTTCCTTTTCCCTTTTCTTTTCTTTTTCCTTTTCTCCCTTTTCCCCTTTTCTTTTCTCCTCCATTCTTTTTCTTCCACCCAGCCGATCCATCCCCTTCATTTCCCTTTTCCTCATCCCCTCCTCCAGATCTGGATCTCACGCTTGTCGTGCTCCCTCCCCTCATGCCGCAGGCGCCCGATCACACCCGTCCCCACCTCGGCCTCGCCTCCCGCCAACCCGCGACCGCCGTCCACACCTTCGCCACCTTCCTCCCCATTGCCACGCCAAACCAGCCCGCCTCCTCCACCGACCAATCCTTCGCCTCCCGGCCGCACCTTCACCCTCCTCCTTGGTGCGCCACCTTGGCCACGCCTCCCAGCGACCCCCTCCGCCTCGGGGTGGGGAGGTCCCCTCCGTTGTCCGAGGGTGGGGCCGGTTGCACGTGTTCACGGTGTCAACGCCGAAGTACGCACAGGAGCAAGGAGCCTGGGGCGCGCTCTTCGGACTCCGACCTCTGCGACCTTGCGCGGTTGTCCGACGATTGGTAGTACATGGCTCCGGTATACTCCTTCCCCTCTACTCCCTCTCTCTTTGCTCTGTGATGGCTTGTGGTTGTAGGGATGACCATGAGATGGATGGCGATAGGAGGCGAGGCCGTGGCCGAGGCGGCCGCTAGCGTGCTAGCCGTGCTCGTCGGGTCGGCCCGACCCGAGCACGGCACGATATGCCATGCCGCACCGTGCCACTCGTCGGGCTGGCTTTCTAGGCCCAACGTGCCCATCATTCGTGTCGTCTTGCGCGACGCACCACGTGGCGTGCCCGTGCTGTGCTTGGGCCATGTCAGGCCAACCGGGTCTCGGGCTAGTACGGATAAGCCCAGTCTGACTCCCAGCTCTAATGGGATGCGTATGTACGTGTGCAAGCATGAATACGGCCAAACTCCTATTGAGAATTTGTTTTTTAGGTCGTGATGGATATGTTTTGTTTGTATTTTTTGACGGTATTTACGGTTTTAGATTCGAAAAGTCGTTTGAAAAATTCAATTCAAGAAACCATCATATTTATTTTGATTTTAGAAAAAGCAAAGATCAAAAGAAAAGTCCGGAAGAATCGGCCATCAAGTGGATTTTTTTGCTCCGTGCGTTTGTGGTTTCTATACCTGCTCTTTCACAGCGCCGTAGGTTAACTTGAGCCTAGATCCAATCTCGCGAGTCGCAACGCGGGCGATTAATTTGTAGAATTGTACTACTAGTAGCCCTGTTCGTGTGTGTGGGTGGCTGCTGCTACGCTCTCGGTCGTGATCCCGAGAAATCGGGTGTAAGACGATCCTCTCCCTTGCCCTCACTTCCGAATTTCATTAATTGCAGGTTTCCATTGCGTCCTGGTGCGACCTCGCCTCTTATTTTCCATCCCTTCTGACCTCTCGTTTCGTTCTACAGCACGCACGCCATGAATGGAAAGCACAAACGAGCTCCGTTTTGTCTAGCTAGCGGAATGAAACGTCTCGGCCAGAACTGATCGATTGATGAACGGAATTGACGAGCCCCAACCCCAAGCCGATCAGGTCAGTCCCAGGTCTCTCGCTCACCCCACCGAGCGTTCCAGATTTACCAACGGGTCTGGTACAAGTAGAGCGTGAAGATTTCTGTTCCTTCATGGAAAGAAGAACAAAAGTAAAAAAAAGGTGAACGCTGGAGCAGTGTCAACGCGTATGTGAGAGCTGCAGCGTTTCTGACAAACTCTCAAATTCCCAACGAATATCGAACAGGGACGTCGCTCCCTCTTAAATCCCGCCGATTCAAGTGCACCCCACCTGGTTCTCTGCGTCGCGGCCGCCAGGGAAGAAAACGTAGAATACAAATCAGGTAGACGTACGTGTCCACGTACAGTCAACCGTGTACATAATCCCACGAAAAGGACGTAGAGTGGCATGTGCAGATGCACTTCGCAGTGGCTTGCACATGGACTCCAGCGACGATGGTAATTAACACGGTATATTATGTTATATCTTTTTATGCGCACCAACCCTCACATCATATTAGAATTATATGATACAAGCGTATATAATATCAAAAACAAAGAAGGTGAATTTTATAGAGAGAACTAAAATAACGATATTGAAGCAATCACAACAAGACAAAAAAGATTTAGCGAATCAGACCATAAATTTTTTAAGCACAATTTCAAAAGAGTACAAGAGGTTGTTGCTCTCTCACAGACCTCGAATCTTTTAGGACAATCGACCCTTACTTTATATAAGAACCTAGTGCTAAAGAATAACATATCATCTAATCGTCTCGTGCACCTCTAGCTTTATATGCGTAACTTCTTTGCTTTGTTGCTTGAGTTCTGTATGGCCACTCCTTATGACTTTATATAGTCCCTTCTAACACTATTCCAAAGTAGTATATGAGTCACCACACTCAACAATCTCCAGTTTGACTATTATCTGTTGAAGTCACTATGCTCCTCTAAGATCTCACTCTAAGTCAGCTCAGTATATTTTTTTGTTGCTTTTTTCATTTTTTTTCTCCCACCTTTAGGAGTGCCTCCACCACATGGGCTCATACACATCACCGCAATGTGCGTATTAGTGGCCGGGCTAGTCTACCAAGACCCTTCACTTCAAAGGTCATTTGTTTTGTAGTTTGATCAACCACACTTTCTATTTGTATAGTCTTCCATGCCATATGTTTGTACTGTCTCCGAGCTTCATCTGTTCGTTGATTCCACGCGGTTGGTTTCACTACATCTTCTTTCTTCCAACAGTTTGCATGTTCGTCTTTGTGTCTGCTAGATTTTGCAACTATTTTTGCAGTTCCACACATAATTGTAGATGAGATATGAGTACCCACCATTGACGACACGATTTTCTTCTTTTGACCAGGATTTTTATCAAGATCTCACTCCAAGTCAGCTCAGTATATTTTTTGTTGCTTTTTTCATTTTTTTCTCCCACTTTTAGGAGTGCCCCCACCACATGGGCTCATACACATCACCGCAATGTGCGTATTAGTGGCTGGGCTAGTCTACCCAGACCCTTCACTTGAGAGCTTATTTGTTTTGTAGTTTGATTAACCACACTTTCTATTTGTATAGTCTTCCATGCCATATGTTTGTACTGTCTCCGAGCTTCATTTGTTCGTTGGTACCATGTGGTTGGTTTCACTATATCTTTCTTTCAACATTCTGCATCTTCGTCTTTGTGTCTGCTAGATTTTGCAACCATTTTTGCAGTTCCACACATAATTGTAGATGCGATATGAGTACCTACCATTGACGACACGGTTTTCTTCTTTTGACCAGAATCTTTATCAGCCCTCTCATTTGTTGTCCTTCATTTAGGCGTACCTATCAATCGGTATCATCGATTGCTCCAGATACTTTTCATTATCATATACCCTTTGCAAGTAACTCGCACGACTCTATCTCGAAGTGATACATCAAAACCTTCGATTTCAAACGACCTCATAGATATTAGATTTTTTATGCCGAAAACATACCGAACTTCCATCAGCATGCGATGCACTCCATCATATATCTCCAATGTAAACGTTCCCACCTCAGTAATCGCATACCTTTTGCAATCCGCTAAGTGAATAGTTTCATGCATCGAGCGTAGGGATTCTTCATCAAACATCTCTCTTACCAAACATATATGAAAGTAACAAGATAAATTTAATATCTATCCATGAGAAGTACCTGATTAACTAACAATTAATACATCTAAATCATCTATTTCTATCGCCACTGAGCATACACCATTCATTTTCTTCAAACTCGAACAATATTTTATCATGTGACATTCCTCGTCACATACATAGTATACACATATGCCTTTACTCTTGCCCTTCTTCCTATGTCTTTTGTTTCTGCCTACAACACCTACTGCAGCCAATGTTGATCACCTAAGGATGAAAATTTCGTTGGCATTTTTAAGGATTCTGCATCCAATATATATGTAACTGACTCATTTAAATTAAGAGTGATTTTTTCCAATGAGAGTATTTATCACTAATTGCTCCCATGATAGTGGTAGTGATGATTCAGTTTGATAGCTTTGTCGTTCTCCTCAATCTTCTCATCCATACTAGTTAGCTATGTGATAAATTTGTTGAAGACATCAATATGATTAACGAACCGTGTACCTTCCTCTATACACAACATGTAAAGTTGACGCTTCAGCACTCATTGGTTTGTTAGCGACTTTGTCGTATACAATTATTTTAAGTCTTCCTATAATTTCTTCGGTGAATTCTTTTTTATCATCGAGTACTTTACATTATCAAAAACACATAAACGGATTGTATTAACAGCTGTCCACTCCATCACCTTCTAGACTTCATCGGATATCTTTTTTTGTTTGTCCCATTCAAGAGTATCGGTTAGCTCCTGCTGCATAAGGATATCCTTCGCAATGTATTGCCACACACTAAAATTTCTTTTGCTGTTAAATTTCTCAATTTGACTCTACACCGTTG
This sequence comes from Bonia amplexicaulis, assembly GCA_036346245.1. NCBI lineage: Eukaryota > Viridiplantae > Streptophyta > Magnoliopsida > Poales > Poaceae > Bonia > Bonia amplexicaulis. Next base: position 2,590,076 of record CM070750.1, on the reverse strand, counting down.
ACATCGATCTTGATTTTTGTGCCACCTGACGTTTTACCGACATTCTCACAAATCAGATTAATTCAGCATTGACTCTGATACCCTTTTTATGCGCAGTCGCACTTGGACCAGGCTAAAGTTTGTGAGATATGGCACGAGCATGTACGGTAAAAAGATAATCTTGTAGAGAGAACCAAAATAACGACGTTAAAGCAACCAAGCGATAAAGCAAATAAGCCACCCACATAAATGTAGAGTTGCATGGGAGGATTAGATACTAGTTATTCTTTCGTACTAGGTTTTTGTATAGGGTAAGGTTTTGAAGGTCGTAAAAGATTCGAGAGGGTTGTGAGAGAACGACAATTCTTTGTACTCGTTTGAGGTTGTATTTAAGAAATTTGCGGCCGGCTTCGCCAAATCTTTTCACTCTCATCGTGGTTACTTCAACATTGTTATTTTTGTTCTATCTATGATATTTATCTTCTTTATTTTGGATATCGTACACGTTTGTGCCGTATCCTACAAATTCTGATTTGATCCGAGGACTGCTGCACATTAGAAGGGGCATCCGAGTGTAATAAAATAGGTAATTGATCATGTATGTGTGCGCATACATACAACTCTGAACCCTACAGCAATTTACCTTGTAGTATATGTTTCCTCGAAAAAGGAGGGGAGGTAATTGATCATGTACTTCAGCGACGGTGGGCGATGGATGAGCGCCCGCGCGGCCAGCGAACGCGGCGCTGCGCGCACGCGATGCCGAACGTGCGATCGCGGTAGGATAGGACTTGGGGAGGGGAGGTGACGCCTGCGCTGCCCGCGGCCGCGGTTGCCGTGCCGTCGATGAAGAGGATTGGGAGGTCGAGCTGCGCGCGCAGCGGATCCTCCCTCCCGTTCGACTTGCCAAACAGCTCTGCCTCCGCCACCCCTGCCTTTTATGTCGCCACTGCCGCTGCCATCTGCTCCAACCGCAGCGAGCCCAGCCGGTGGCGGCAACAAGGACGCGGCGGCGCCCCAATCAAGTCACCGATCTCCTTATCGACCTGCTCTTCCCGGCTTGGCTACAACCTCGTAGAACACAACACAACTTAAAATAATCTACTTTTCATTTTAAATTATAGTAATATACCTACGTTTTTTATTTTACACTAATAACTCTCATCGCTCAATCGTTGAGCGACTTAGGTAGACGACTAGTCATCATACGATTAGACGACAAGTGTCTAAATCTTCAACTGTTGAGCGACTAGTGTCCAGTGCATCATGATCGATATTACAGGCATACAGTACCACAGAGGCACACAGCTCATAGAACGATTTTTTATTCCACGGTTTTACAACATACACTTCACAAAACACATGACTCCAGAATAGTCTTATACACTCGAATTATACTGCGCTCTAAAGATACAGCACGTCCCAACAACTGCAAATACACTAGACAATGGCAAACGAGAAAACTACCTTCTGGTAGCCTGTAGGTCACTATATACGTTCTTTAGTTTCACTTCACACGACTAATTACAACATTACATGATTTCTTTGCTGTAAATATTGGGTCCAGGAAACTCCTCTCTGAATGGTCGTCTCGGGAGCAATAAATATATTAAGCATTCTTCACAATAGAAGCATCATTTACATATACGTTCTTCTCCAACAGCGTACTACCAAGATTGCTCGGCGTTGCCATCACCTGCATTGCTTCTTTTATCCAAGCATAAACAAACAGGAAATGGAAACCAGTGAGGGGTCAGGCTTGTAAAAGAAAATTTCAGTAGAATTTTCGCGATACGATACCTTTTTTTCTTGCTTTTGTCTGAAGAGGATGAGGCAGGATTGCTGTGCCAGTTCCGTTTACGTTGGTTGATGAACCAATTGTTAATCTGCTTTAGTTGCAACCCTGTTTCCTGCACCAGGCGAGCCTTGTCCTCCTCCTAAACAAGTTACGGAACATGCTCATCGGTAGCAGAAAAAAAGTGCGGGTAAAAGGTCAATAATGGTATCTGTGAGCTGTTACATACAGTTGGGTATGGCCATTTCGAATGAGCCTGCCACCACGCTTTCAAAGTAGATGCTGTGTCTCCAGGGAGTTTTCCAGCTCTTCGCTTCCGAAGTATCTCTTCCCTAATATCCACAAGCTTTTCTCTGTACCCCTGAAAGTTGGAAATTTTGTTTAGTGTCTAGACAACAACACGCTAACAACTGAAAAGCTAGAAAGCCATAACTTCACCTGTTTAAGCTCATGCTTCAGCTCTTGCCGTACGCGCTCAACTAAGGATCTCTCACCCTCAGTCAGCATTAAGGGACCAAAGCCCATACCATCTGACCCGTCATTGCCATCAAACAAGTTGCTCTCACTGTCTACCTGATTGTCTTCATCATCAGACATAGTTGCTCCAGTACCTTCACCAGGAGATGCCCCTACAGAAAGAGTCAATATTAGCACAACTCAGGATTGGTCAACCGCCAGCTTATCTTGGTCAAATTTAGAATTCATATTGCCTTTGCCACTAAAAGATATAACTAAACCTATGCAAACTTAAACTGGCTAGGTTTATTTCTCCCCAAGCATAACGCTCATTATTTTCCACAGGTATGCTTCCCGTGTTCAACCATATATGTGTCTCAAGCCCAATTGAAGAATGTGACATATCAGTGGTAGACCGATGCAAACCAGTTGATGCTAAGTTGCTAACACATTCAAACAGATCAGGCAAAGTTGTAGTGTCCACAAAACATTGAGAAGTATCCCCTACTGTTTTCAGAAGGTCATATTTTGGTTAACGACATCCATTTTTGGTATGTGAAGGGGCCCTGGCATAACTTCATAGATGCATGCCACCTAATGCCCAGAGGCAGGAATGGTGTCAATTATTCCTTGGATATATGTCTTAACAGTCTCAAAAACTACAGTATATATAAAGGAGGACCTATAACTAAACTAAGTATAATATAAAGTAAGGGCACTAGAAATTTTTTCTAGCTCTGTCGGTGCCTTTTGTACCCACAAATCATTTTTAAGTTTCATATTTGTTGCGTAGAATTCCTTTACACTAAGAAGTGGTGCCTGAGCATATACGGATATAGTTATTGCCACTTCAAATTTCCAGTAACATAAAATCAATATTGCTACTATTTCTTCTCATTGTTGCTGTCTGTTTTTCCACAAGCAACGTGAAGTAATTCAAAGGGTACACCTTTGTGTGATGGTTCCCTGTTATATATCTTTGGCTGTTGTGTGTGGAAGCTTACTGCACTATAGACATAGTAAGGGAAGCTTTGATCAGGGCAATTTGGTTGATATTATGCTCACAAGGTACTATCAGTTCAGTTGCATGGTTGGTGCAACGCAAGGTTCATGGACGACTGCCACGTATATCAACCTCAAATCTCAAAAAGTATTAATTTAATCCGGGTTCAATAACTTCAGTTTGTAATTCTTGTATCTAATGGAACTTAAGAGGGAAACGATACTACTATAAAGGTGGATTCCATTTGTAAATTCTTGTATCGAAAAGGACTTACAACGACATGAATTTTGAGATCAATTTTCTTCCAGGTAAGTAACAATGGAGGAAAGGGTCAAGTCAGTATTTATTGTAGGGGAAGCTTCAATAAGATGGCACATCATTGATTGCATGACACTTACTGTGACCATCGGTATGAATAAAACAGTGAAAATAATAAATATCTAGAGTACAGATTGTAAATTCCTCTTCCTAAAAAACTCAGGAAGCTCCTATCTTCCTGTCGAACACTATCAACAAGAAAAGCTCTGTTCTACCTGTAAGACTTTGTAAAGTTTGTTCAAGCTCCCAGCAAGCCATCACTGCTTCCATCGCGTGAACACGCACATGCTGCTGGAGTTGTTCCTTGAACGAACAAAGGAGCAGTACATAATGTGTCTGCAAGAAAAACAAAATAGTTTAGAATAGGAAAAAGGCAGGAGAACAATACCATGCTACCAAAGGAAGATTGTCATTTCCAAGCAAAAGATGAGCTACTGATAAACAAAAAGACACTCCTAGTTGAAAAAATGAGGTCGATGCTCATAACCTTAGCGAGCAGAAATTCTTTGCAAGTAGGAAGTAGAAACAAGTGATAAATTATCATCTTCAATTCCAGAAACTATTTTACACCAAAAACCATCGGCACGATTGCTATTCGTCCAGAATTAATCCAACCCATTCCAAATTCCGATTCCAATCATAACTAGCCAGTTCATTACAATTTGCATGCCCAATTTTTTGCATCACACAGCCACACTGTTTTTTTAGCATGTCAATTGTAGCATCCAATCGTACAAGCAAGCCCACGCACAAGGAGAATTCGGTCGCAAAACGCACACAGCGAGACGGCAGTCAACCTCATATCTTCAATTCTTCGTAGTAAGAGTTAAGATCGTGAGAGGGAGAGGGAGAGAGAGGAAGCGTGTCTTACCATGAAGAGATCGAGCTCCTCGCCACCGGAGGGCGCGCCGGACGCCGCGGCCAGGGGCGGTGGCCGCGCGGCTATCTGCGCGTCGATTCGCGGCAGCTGGTCGACGGGGGTGGCGACGCGGAGGCAGGCGACGTGCGCCTCCAGGAGCCGCTCGTACAGAGGGTGCGCTGCGATGGCCGCCTTCTCCCTCTCCCACCCGCTACCCCCGCCACCAGACACGAAGCTAGGGTTCGGCGACGCGGCCGCCGCGTCCATCGCCAGCGCGTGGTCGGGGTAGTGGAACGCCATGCGCGATCACCGCGGCGGATGGCCTTGACCTTGCCTCGCCTCGCCGCGCCTCCGGCGAGGCGGTTGTGAGCTGCAACGGAGGCGTGGACGCGCAACTACTCGGGGAGTCGGGATGTGGAGTGGTACCACCTCGAGAGTTGAGAGCACGGAAGACTGGTACTGCCGTACTGGTGGTAAGTGGTGGAGGAGAGAGAGAGGGGCAGCGACGGACTGATGGGTGCATTAAATAGCACTTTTGATATAATTTAAAAGTGTATTTATAAGAATAGATGTAGACGTGTGAAAATTAAAAAATAATACTTTTATCGTCGTGCCCTGCATGAGGTGGCCTCATACCGGGCATGAGGTGATTAGGTATGATAATCAATTCTAATTAATGATTTTATTTAGGTGTATTGTTTGTTTAATTTTTTAATATAGCAAATGAGTTTGAAAAATTACAAAATTTTGTGTGAATCCTTTCGACACAACGTACTTAATTGTGTAATTTTTTCATAATTTTATCCATTCTAGATTTCATTGCATAATTCATTTAAGTAGACTCTTCCTAGGAATCTTTAATGTAGTAAATGAGCTCAAAAATTACGAATTTTTAAGGTTCCTTGCACAGTTAATTTAACTATGTAATTTCTCTAGGGTTTTACATGTTGAAAATTGTCTCAAAAATCAAGGTGTCGTGTAAGTTTTGCTATGCATAAAAAATAAGATGGGCAATGCATGAAATCATGACTCCGAATGGCGACCAGTCGAGCTTGATCTGTTGGGGCAATCCTTCATTGAGTGCTCAGAGGTCTTGCATATCCTGCACTTGACTATGCGGCTAATGCTCGTACGTTGGCTGACATCCATGTCGTTCTGGAAGCACAACATGTGCCGACGTCCCTTCGCAGTTATCTTTAAGTGCTTGCTGGGGACCCATTCCAGCATGTTTGGCCAAAGATCCTTGTAGTTTATATCCAAGCTATAGGAGTGAAACTTTGCACTCCATGTACTAGAAAGGTACTACATGTTGTAGTACTCAAAGATGTATGGCTCGAACATCTGCCTTATTTGTACACACGCTTTGTACACATGCAAGTATGGATTGTGCAGGAGCTTTGGCGTGTTACAGGTGCATGTAGAGAGATCACTCAGGGTGCATGCCTATTTTCATTTCACCCCTAGCATGACTGTTGCATATTTCTATCGAAGCCTGATCTCAGACTTCCTCTGAGGCCATCGACTACCCAGATGTCATGCATTCGAGCCTACTCCATCTTCTAGTCCATGTGCCTCTGCATGTTATCAGACCACTTCTTGTATTCGTCCATTTATAGCTTGACTGTGGTGGCTATATTGACAAAATAATCAATAGTGCGAGTCCATGTCTCCTCGATGATTATGGTGATGGAGAGGCACCGCACATCTTTGAGGACGTTGTTGTAAACATTGGACATATTGGACATCATAATCTCGTATCTCGCACCGTCCGTGTCATAGAGAAGATATCATTTCTCTAATTCAGGAGCGTACCGATGAATCCACTCCAAAAACTTATGGAACTGCTGGGTTGCTCTCCCTCCGTAGTCCTCCTTTCTAGATCTCTCCAGATAGACTCAAACTTTCGCTTCTGGTTCTGTAGACATAATGCCTCGAACGTCTTCACAACTTCCCGACTGTAGAACCGTGTGAATAAGTTAGATGTATGATGCCGGGGTTCGGTCCCATGTTGCATGGTGTTGAGCGCCGCCAACAACCCAGCATTGCAATCCGTGATGGGGTATACATTAGGTTGGTCTTTGACCACTGCCCGCTTCATGTTCGCTAGGAATCAGAGCCAACTAGATGTACTCTCGCTCTCCATAATGGCAAATGCCACGGGAGAAACTGCTCATTCACGTCGGCCGCCACCACGATGATAATGGTGCCCTTGTACCTTCCTGTGAGAAAAGTGACATCCATCATGAGCATAGGACGATAGAACTTGAAGCCCTTAATGGCCTGGGCAAAAGCCCATAATAGTCGATCCAGTATGAAGCAGTTGTGCACTCCGTCAGCATCAACATGCTCAATCTTGTTTATGCACATGTCGGGGTTTGATTCAGCTATCTGGTGAAGCAATCTCGGCACAAGGTTGTACACCTCTTCGTACATCTCGGACCACCTTGTATTGTCATGTTGATAGGTTCAACCCATCGGTTTATTCCCGTATAAAACCATAGCCATAGAACACTATCAAGTCTTACATATTTGATACTTCCTGAAGCTACAGTACAAGCTACATTGTTTATGACTAACTAACACTAATTAACTACGACTATGGAAATAATGATGAAGACATGCGAAAAAAATATCTACTTTTCGGGTGAAGCAATCATCACTGCTACGGTCGTGACGAGTGCTTCGATATTTAGTCACCACAAAAATTTAATTATGATATGCTTTCTTAATTCTCAGTGACGAACGTGAGAATGAGAAGCGAAACACAGTTGAAATGAGCGATGAGCGACTACTAGAGCCCGTATTTATAGCCGATCGAAAAGGGAACCCGATGCGTGGCCACTGAGAATTATGGACTCATTGTCGACGCACCACCGTGGGTAAGGGGGATGGCATGAACAGAGTAACATATGTGCGGACGAGAGAGCGAACAAGAGGGGTCGGCATGGACGAGCTGATATATGTGCGAAGGAGGGAAGGGGCAAGGGTGGATGGTATGGACGAATCGACATATATGCGAAGGAGGGAGGGCAAGGGGATAGTAGGAAGGGAATGCCATATGTGCAAAGAAGGGATGTCAGGCACTGCAAAAGATAGCCACCGCATGGTGGTCGTGCGGCAGCCCAAATTAAAAGACGAATTAAATGAGCACCGCATGTCGCTAGTTATAACTAAATTAACATGACAAATTTGGAGTACATAAAATTTCCAAAAAATTGCACAATTAGATTGACTATGTCGGGAGGCTCTACAAAAAAACATAATTTTTTGAGCTCATTTGCTATATGTAATAATTCCTACAAATAGCATAATTCAACAAATTTTTTAGTGAAATTCAGGATGGATAAAATTACAAACAAATTAGACTATTAAGTATGCTATGTCGAAAGACTCCACACAATTTTTTTGTAATTTTTAGAGCTCATTTACTATATCTAAAAAATCAAACAAGCGATGCACCTAAATGAAATCGCTAATTAGGATTAATTATTCTACCCAATCATCTCATGCGCGGTGGCCGTCCATGAGCCCACCTCATGCACGGTGGCAGTGGCGACGTCTCTACCCCCAGGGCTACTGCATGGTCATCAAACGATAGAAGTTTTATTTTTATAATTATTGCACGATTATGATCATTCTTGTAAGTGTGGCTTTAAATTATATCAAAAGTGCCATTTAGTCCGGATAGGTGTAGTGGCAGGGGACGTTGGCCTGGGGGTAGAGAGAGGGACTACCATTGTTTTCGCGCTTGCATGTGACTCATGCTTGCAAGAGTACATTGCACACTACGATTTTTAATCGATCCTATTATTATTATTATGACTATATTATATTTGATTTCAGTTATTATCCAACTAAACCAGTAGTATCAATTTATACGGCATATTTTTTGGGTTTTGATTTCTTCGAAAGTCGAAGCAAACAAAGACGGTTTCTTCAAATGGTTTCTCGAGCCAAAATCGTATCGTTCGTGTCTCTGTCGTCAGCTGTTATCTCGAAAAGCATAATCAAAATTCATGAGATATAGCCAAAAGCTATCGACTGTCGCCTAAAATAGCAGTGTCATGGTAAACCACCCTACAAAAATCATATGGTACCCCCTATTTAACTACAAAAGCTATATCATTCTCTCAAAAAAAAATATTTTTGAAAACGAAGGCCATATCATGACGATTGGTTGCCTTGCGGTGCTGTGGACCCTGTGATTTTCCACCAATTAAGAGCTGAAATTTTGGTTAACTGCTGACCAAGGATTGCTGGGTGTTAGGGCACGACAACTGTTTTTTTTCTTTCTTAATGTAGTAATGTCATCCATGTCTTATACAGTCTGTAATTCCAGGGTTTCTGATGTGTACAGTCGCAGCTGCAGGCTAAAAACCGAGGCCATGGATGCGTCCATTTTTTGTTTCTTTAACAAGTTACTCTGGATCTTCGTCCGCTATCTACTTGAGGGTAAGAGCACACGGGCAGGCAGCGGGAGATGGGGACCGGAACTGCGATATTTTCGGTGACCGGCCCGGAAGAAAGCAGGACAGCGACGAGAAAAGCAGAATGGACCATGCGTGTGGGGCCCACCGCTTGGACTAAAGAACGGCCTGTCGTCCAATCGGACATCGACGCGTCGGCGGCCAGTTTTTTCGCTCGAGGCTGGTAGAGCGCTGGCAACCATTAGTCCTCGTAATGATGTTTAATCATGAGACGGACTTAGGGGAGTTCCTATTGACGGTAGCTGATGTCTTTTGCCTCTCTCGTAATTTTTAGCCAAAAATAATAAAAATGATTTTTAAAGAAGATGACGAGCAATGAAAAAAATAAGAGAGATGTATACGAGACGGGAGCTAAAAAATAAAGTGTATGATGATTCAACATGGCTTACCTTATCCTCGGAGCGGGACAAGAGCGAGAGGAGTAAAGAAGTCGCTTCGAGAAGACATATATTCATATTAGTTTCTGGTTTCTCAATAAGAGCATCCCTCTTAATTTAGTACTCTTCGGTCTCCACCGTTTCGTATTTTTATCAGATATATAATGACTAAAAAAAGAAAAGGAAATTATAAAACCAAGAAAGTTGTACAGGGAATGACCACGATGTCTACGGTGTCAATGGAAAAATTTGGAGAACATCTACAAAAGAAAGCCATTATAATTTATCTTGTTGAAAAAAGAGAGAACGGTTAGTGTTGAAGGCTCATAGAAATGATACACTTATTTGATTCATTGGTGTAAAAGAATATATATACAATAGTGGCGTTAATGTGAATACATGTAGCAACTGCTAATGTGAATACATGTGTCATCTTGAACGAGGCGTAATAGTGGGAACATGATGATAGACTAACACCCCCTGCAGTTGGAACGGAGCATGTCGGACGTTCAAACTAGAGCAGAATTCCTTGAAGGTCGCCGTCGGGAAAGGGGGTCGATAAGCCTGTGCCTGCCGACGCCGTGAAGGCGGGGGCAAAGCTTCGTGGGCGGAGAAGAAAGGTCGACGACGGTAGTGTCCGACATCGATAGATCACACTGGCAACGCAAGTATAGAGAAGGGGGGAGAGGTAGAAAGGTAGGGGAAGGAGTGAGTAGAGTATGTGAGGTGGTGGCTATGTAGGTGGCCAGCGGTGAGGCAGGCAGCCAGAGACAGTGGATAGGGCTGGTGGTGCCTGCAGAAGAAAATGAGGGAGGTTGTGATAGAGGAAAAGAGTGGTGGCTTCAAGGTGGAAGAAGAAAAGGATGGGCAACCTGAGGTATGGACACCGGCGGCGAGGAAACCACCGGGGTGGTGGATTTAGAGTGATAGCTGGGCAAGACCAAAGAGAGAAAGAGCGCAAGAGAGTGAGAGGAAGGGGGAAGGCGGCGATGGCTGAGGAAGGTGGAGGAGGCTGTCAACGGCGGGGATGGCCACCGGTGTTGGCAGATCTGAAGGCGATCCGGGTGGACAAGGGACAACACGAGCAGGGCGGCGATGGGATCCGGAGACCCGAGCAAGGGGGCGGCGGGATTCGGCGCCCGAAGATCCGTCGGAGTGGGCAACGACATGGGCCCACGGTGGCAAGCGACGACCGTCGGAGGACTAGGTGGCCCAGTGCGGCGTGGCGGCGTGGAGGAAACCGGATCAGGCGCGAAGTTGCCGGATCCAAGCGGGAGGCGGCTAGAAGATGGCGGGGAGCCCGGATCTAAGGCGGCTCCCCGGGGCTAGGAGTCGGCAAACTCCAAGGGTAACAAGTCAAGCTCCTCGCTTGACTCTCACTACGTGCAACGAATGCACAAGCTCAAATAAACACTAAGTCCACCTCTAGATGCAACACATACAATCTAAGTCCCTTCTCCTAGCTCACAAAGTGCAACACATGCACAATTGAGTGGAGAGCCTCACACTAGCTCAAGGAATGGAAGAATAGCACCAGCAACCTTCACTCAATAGCCCTTGAGGAGGTATTTATACACTTCCCTAAAAAACTAGCCGTTGGAGAAATGAGAAGGTAGGAATCAGCCCGAAGGCCAGAACTACTACCAACATATGGCCGGAACTTCGACCTTCTCAACGGCTACAAAACTACCCGTTAGTCTGAAAAGCCGGTTAGACCGCCCACACAGGGACCGGTCAGACCGCAAATGCACCGGTTAGACCGCTTTTAGAAAATCAGCAAAGTCACTCTCTGGAAAAAAAACGTACCGCGAGAAGGAACGGTGGTACCGCGAACCGGTCAGAGCGCCAAGTATATACCAGTCAGACCTCCGAGTATATACATGTCTGCCCGATTCATGGTTAGACTGCCCTTTTGGGCCTGGGTGGAACTGATTAGGCCGGTCTGACCGCATGTACAAAGCCGATCTGACCATCTCATATCCGGTAGTACCACACAACACATGCCGGTAGTACCGAGTCGGTAGTTCCATTTTTCCTGACAGATGCAAATATCTCAACAGATTTTGTAAAAGACATTTGCAAACTATAGTATCATGTACACAAGGATCAAACATGATTATCAACAATTTGCAAAACACATTTACATATTTTGAAATCATGACACAAAGAATAGGTACATGGACTCCTGTAATTCGTGACAATCTCAGCAAACAATGAGATAAAGATTGATTTTTGAGTATACAACATGTACACAACAAATGTATACTTTAAGATAAGCTTTTTTTTAAGCAAAGCTTACTTATCTGGTTGTCATTAATTATTCAACCATTAACACATAATGGAGAGGTTAAATGACAACCCGATTGCACATGAGTATATATGAACTACACAAGCTATATATACTTAAGAATGCATTTCAAAGTAAAGATCCTAAAAATACATATTAAAGGAAGCATGGGTCAATACTTATGAATCCTCAAAATATAGAGAGAGTTCTCCCTGAATGTGTGCATACAAGTGTGTATAAAGAAGACATATGAACATATTCAATTTGAACTATTTGTGAAGTACAATCTATATTTTGGATCCAATAAATGCACTAATATATGAGAGTGTGATTTCGAATGCATACCTCAATGATTTCACCTTTTTATCCATGTGAGACTAAGTAATATTATAATCAATGAACAAAATTAGTCTCTTAAATGCATTTGTCATTATCACCAAAATCTCATAATGGTATTTGTCATTATCAACAAAATCAACATAAATAGAGCTTGATCTTTCAGCAGCACAGCTGTAGGATCGGACAGGCAACAAAGGGGATGAATGGTGCCATCAAATTCTCCAAAGTATTCACTTAACCCTTTTTCTCTGATAGCTATAGAGCTATAAAGATTAGGGTTGAAATTCCACTTTAAAACCGAAGAGATAGGGTTGAACACAATGGAAAAAACTACATGGTTGAAATCGACAACGTGGTCGAAAACTTATAACATGGTCGTAAGTTCAACAACGTGGTCGAGAGCTGACAAAGTGGTCGTAAATTAGACTACCAAATGGAAGTACAACATGGTCAGAAATTGACTATCGAACGGACATCACCGTAGTCGAAAACTGACTGCACGTTGGAAATCAGTGTAGTCGAAAGTTCATCATGGTCAAAAATCGACTATCGAATGGAAATCACTATAGTCGATAACCACCGAGACCAAAATCAACGTGATAAAAATGGGTGCAGTTGAAACCAACGTGGTCGTAAACAATATGATCGAGCATCAATGAGTGGTCGAACAACAAACATAGTCGGAACCAGCCGGCTACCAAAATGATCAACGTGGTCGTAATCCAATGAGATGGTCGAACAACCAACGTGGTCGGAACCAAACTGCAACCAAAAGATCAATATGGTCGTAACCAACGTGGTCGTAAACCAACAGGTGGTCGAACAAACGACGTGGTCACAACCAGTTTGCAACCAAAAGATCAACGTGGTCATAAACCAACAGGTGGTTGAACAACCAACGAGGTTTAAGGCCAATGAATGATCTGCGACTAGTGTGATCGATTTAGCTCAAAAACCAACCAGAGAAAATGAGGATCCGTGTGCAGTCAAAATCCCATGCGGTAAGAAAAAGCGAAGCAATCGAAAGACTAAACATGGTTGAAAGCAACACGCTTTAGCCTGGAACTCGACCGTGGTCAAAACCAACATGATCGTAAAACTAATTGCCGTTCTAGACCAAGATTTCACTAACTACCGACTGCTTCAGTTCAGTCTCAATAGAATAATGAGAAGTGATCGAAAGATCTAAACGTGGTCGAAAACAACGCAATTCAGTCTGGAACTCGACCTTGGTCGTAACCAACTTGATCGTAAAACCGATCGACGTTCCAGACAAAGATTGCACTGACTGTTTCAGTTCAGATACAAAACAAAAATTGAAGAACACGTAGTAATCGGAAGATTGAACGTGGTCAAAAAGTAATGCGATGTGGTCGGAATCTTGACCATGGTCAAAACTAGAAGCGGTTGTAAAAGATTCGGAAGAACAGAGCAGCGCACGATCGCAAGATCTAAACTCGACATAACTTTTGATTAAAAGATCAACTGGCATGAAACTTTGTACACAACATGATTAAGGTCTCAAGAGGTTGCTCTAATATTTGATTGAAAACTTAACAAACAAATTGAGAGATATTTTCGAATTAACTGGGTGTGCACAAGAACTGAGTTCTAAAACCCGAAGACGTTGATCAGAACCGCTCATGGGTCAAAGATAGCCAAGATAGCTTTGGTTATATTCTCACCTATCACTGGGATTCAGAGCATCAACGGGATCAAACCAAGAGCACCTCTAGATCAATAAAGGAAATGGATAGAATCGAAGAACCGAGGAAGAGCCAAATCGAAACTAAGCAAACTCAATCATAGAAGAGATACACAAAAGCTAAATCGAAGATTAATGTGTTGCTCAGATGATTGGTTTTACAATCACTCCACTTAAGAGGACCAAGCTCTAAGCCTAGAACCCACACCCACTCTCTAACTTAACTCATATGGGAGGGAGGAGGAGCTAGCCACCACAAGACCTAGCCAATCGTCTCTCAAACCCTAGCTCTTGCCTCCCCTCTCCTTTTTATAGGCTCACCAATAAACCTTGGACCTAATGGATCCTACCATTAGTCCAAACCGGGATAACCCATTAACCCCCACCTAACATCGGGTTTTACTCACGCACGTTTCTCAAAGCGACTTACACCAATTAACCCATTAGTGAACCAACACTTGATCCACTTCACAATTTCAGCACATACAAGACCTAAACCACTTAGGCCAACGTCGCGGTTTCACACACCGCCACTTTTCCGGTATTGGGCAATTTACCAAAATACCCCTCTACCGCCTTCCTGGAAGCTTTTCCGTTTCCTTTGCCACGAAGCCTCACCCATGCTTCGCCATCTTCCATGTGGTTCCAATGACTTATCATCAAGCCTCTCATTCGTCCGGATCTCATCGAACCGACCTCGCTACAAACGACCCAAGTCATTTGGTGCACCACGTGCTTCTCCTCGTGCATGATGGCACCCAACTTCCTCGACCGTCTGGATCTCGACTCCTCCCTAAGCCTAGTCACGGTCCACCTCGCCGTTGCCCGCCATGTCCACCTCTGGTAGCTCCTACTCCGGTTTCTCATCGTCCTGGCTTGCAACCACCTCACCAGCCTCGGTCATCTTCAGCGTCTTCTTGACCGTTCTAGACCTCAACACCTTCCCTGTACCTAGTCCTGATCCTCGTACGCCTCATCATGACCTAGCTCCAAAATCCTGCAACCAACACCAACAAGCAAACCATCACATAACACCGCACAATACACAAAGATCATCAATTTGCGCAATCAAAATATATGCCCCAAATTACTTATTCTAATCCTAGAACCAAGCAATAACCACACATGCACATTAACAACAAACATCCCGGTCAAATCCTGACCAAAACCCTAGTAATTCGAGTGAACAACCTCAGCACACCAACTGGTCTGATACGACTTACGACTACTCGGATGCACAAAAATGTGGTACTCGTAGCCCACGAGGTCCTACCAGCAGCCTACGACCACACAACAAACCGCTATGACCACCACACAGATCTCTACAACCATCGAGGACATAAGCTACGACTATTGCACAGATCGCTATGACCATCGATCACACGGTCACAACCGATCGCAATGACCACCGATCACACAGGCTATGACTTACTAGAACAAATCACTTACGACCGTCACTTACATAGGCTACGACTATCGATCACGACTAGATAGAACTATGACCTTCGATCATAGGCTACGACTATTGATAACACATGGTCGTTCAGGCACTGATGCTTTCGACCACCCCATGGTCGTTCTGCCGATCGGATCGTCCAACCACCTAGTCGTAAATAGCCAAAGCTCCAGTACTCACACAGATGAACTCACAGACCACAAAGTCGTCGACCAGACTAACTCGAGACAGACAACGAAGTCGACAGACCAATAAGCAATCTTTACAAACTCTTGAAAAACCAAACTCAACCTCCACACATACTCTAATCCAAAAGTCAATTACTCATCACAACCATGGGGTGACCTCCACATGGTCTCACAGCAGCAGAAGATGAACAGAGCTAGCTATGAACCTAAGGCTCTGATATCATGAAGACTCATAGAAATGATGCACTTATTTTATTCATTGGTGTACAGGGGTATATATATATATATAATATAATAGTGGCGCTAATGTGAATATATGCCGCAACTGCTAATGTGAATACACGCGTCATCATAAACCGAGGCATCACAATGAGAACGGAATGGTAGGCTAACAATCACAGTGGAAACAGGATGATAGGCTAACAAGTGTGAGTGTTTGCTGATGAGAGAGAGAAGGAGAGCAAAAGTAAGGACAAATTTGTTAAATTCGTATCACAAGTAAGAACAAGTTTGTTAAATTCGTATGTACATCTTATATTTTAAAGTAAAAATACTAAAATTGTATGGATTATATTTGAAATCAAAATCGAATGGAGTAGAGGACATTTCCGGTGCTCCCGACATATTTGGTGTTACCGGTGCTCCTATGATGAAATTTGTCTTTTTTTAATGTGTTTATCAAGTTTGGATTTGAAAATTTGTGGAATGATATATTATATCATATCCTATCTATGTAATTTTTTTAAAAAATATATTATTTGAGCTGTTTTTTGAGAGAAGCACAAGTAACACTAAATATGTTGAGAGCTGGAAATGTTCTCAAACGCAGTACCGTGTACTAAAGCAAATAGCACTAGCAATGTGAAATAGCCCGACTTTCGCAGGGTGGTCATTCTTGGGCCCTGACCAGTATACACTGACTGGGTGAGGCCGAAATCGCCCAAACCGGGGCGTGGCGGGCCATACTGAAATTTGGGCTCCATCTGGCAAGAATTTTTTCCTTGGAGGTCCTTTCACATGAAAACATAGATACCTAGGTGTGTTATTTTCGGTTGCAACCGATGGCTTTTGATTCTAATGCAAGTATTTGTACGAATGAATTAAATACCGATAAATTGCTTTAAAAGGACTATCTCGATAAGCCGCTTTGAAAAAACGACATATAAGTCGTCTCGTTTGTTTATTCAGAGAAAACTATAAACTAGAAAGAACAGGTCGATCACTTTTTGTTTGGAGAGGGTCCTTGCGCTACCTTGAGCACACAACCACACGGGCTGGTCACACCAACCACAGCGGTCAGCGGACGCTGGTAAGGTCTGCACCTCTGCCTCGGAGGAGGTCTGAGGCTGACATCGGTAAGGAATTACTCGGCTTAAATAAGCCTTATGCACACAATAAGGTCACACGACCTGTGATACATGCACTCACTAACTCCACTAGGATCTTTTCTCATGCCACAACCTCCTGGATTCCATCCATGACCCAAAAGACTCGGCCAGCTTATTGACTCAGACCACCGCTTCATTCGGGCATTCCAGCTGCTACAGTACTCTTACGAGTACATTGCTGCTTCGATCACGTAGTCTCAACCACGGCTTTTTGACCACGGCTCTCCGACCACGGTGTCTCGACCACATTCAAGCACCGACCGGCTACGACCGGTTTGTTGTAGCTACGACTGCGTCTTCTAGACTCAATGCTTCGACCACGAAGCATCGACTTGGTGCTTCGACTACTGCAGCTTCTATAATAACTATAACTTCCGATTGCTGCTCCGACCACGGTGCATCGATTCAAAGCTTTGATCACGGCCTCGTCTATGGCTTTGACTTCTACTCGTCTATAGAAGGAGTTTTTAAAAAAACCTGAAAATAGCTGGATTCATGTGCACCCGGATGTGTTAGAGCGTGTGCTCATTCAAAACGAGCTTTACTAGCTCGGCTACAAGCCCCCTTTTTGTTACGTGTGCCTGCCGAGGGGTCTTGTATTGACGTATGTGAATTGAGTTAAAACTGCGTTGCCAAAGTAACATACGCAACAGCTTGTAATAAGTCTCTGTCTAAAAGAAAAGCTTGTACAGCTAGCCAGATGCTCAAACTTTAAGCATTCACCAATCACCACTTCACCAGATGAACAAAAGAACATTAACAATTTCCTTAACTTACCGTGTTTAGATGAACTAAGCTACACGGTCTGAAACTTGAACTACAAAGCTCCCTCTGGCCTCTGCCTCATCGATACAGAAGCGGCGGGGTAAAAACTATGAAAAAACTTTTATCAGATAAGGTAAGGTAAACCCACTCATATTCAGACCGGAGGATGGATCACTGTGGCGCTAATTAAACTCTAGTAAAATTTCAACAACTTATCAAACAAATAAACAGGTATGTATCGATGTGTGCCCCCCTTCTAATAACGTCTTTGCGCATGCATGCATGCATGATCAGAGAGCCCCTTCTAGCCAGCTTCCTCTATATACAGTTAATTCATCAGGTTAGCGACGCCGCGGTAATAATGTGGAGCCATCAAGGAGCTGCTGATCCATCGGCGATGTCCTGCACCGGAAGGTTGAGATCGGGAAGCACGAAGCCGTTTTGAGCGTCCTTCTCGGCCGCGCGATGATCAAGCTGTGGCTTTCTTTGTTGCTCCTCGGATTTGATCCCCTTTCGCTTATTCGACCGTTTCAACCTTGTCTGCAAAATGGTAAGAAGGAAATGTTAATGCATACTTCTCTTACAGGGAGTTTCAGAGCACTAAGGCAGGCAAGGTAAGATAGATAAGCTACATGACTATACACAATTAACTAGGCAATACGGACGGACAGGCAAAGACTAGACTCTGAAGGGAAATTCAGATATGTAGTCCCTGGCTATTTCCTATTTGGGAAAGCAACATTTGTATCGTTCTAGGGCATAAATGGGAGGCAGCGGAGAAAAAGTCCAGTGAGCTGCCACCATGATCAACGCATTAAGACTTAAAACAACCTGGAACAAGACCTAGCACATCCGAGATGGTTCCCATTGCAATGGCCCGACCTAGGGACCCCCTCATTGCCAGAAAAGAGGAAAGGAACCATGCAGTTGGGTGGCCTAATAGCCACTACAATTTTCAGTGTGTTGACACTATCACACTACACAGTACTAGTACTACACTACAGCTTAACCGGACCAGATGAGATTGGGTAGGCCAGCCATTTTGGATGTGGTAGTACTAGTATTACTCCTTATCTTTTTATAATTGTGGAGAACAGCATCACTGCAGTGACACAAGAACATTAAAGAAGGCCATGAGATTGTCCGGTATTCGGGTTGGTGTGCATAGGTTACGGGTAGTTGGCAACTTGGTGTTCTTTATTGGGAAAGATTCTAGACAGTGTACGGCCAGCAAAGACGAAACATGCATGAACAGTTGGACACTTTCGCTACTGCATCCATCTGCACAGGCAGCCCTGCCGCGCCCCGCCCCGCCCCAAGAAAAACGCCAAGGGTGTCGTCACCAACTGAACCGTGAGACAGAGATAAATGATTCTATAAGCTAACAGGAGCTTCCATTTCGAGATGCGAGCCCATGTGTTGAGACATCTCCGGAAGCAAAACAGCTGCACGTGCAGCACCATCCTGCGTATGGCCATCTACAGTTTAGGTGTCCAATCGGACGCGGATTTTAGCGGTTGCTAAAATTGTGCCGTATTAATCGTTAGTTTTTTAGTTATTTAATAAAAAATAATACTAGTACATCTATACAAATAATACAAAAATAAGGAAAATAAAACAAAAATAAAACAATAAAATTAAAAAGTCGACATGCTTATTCTAACTTCTTTAGAGTAGGGTCTAGATCTGTCATCCTACTGCCATATTATACTAATGCTAGATTTGTTTTTCTCATGTAGCGCTTAACACATCATTTCCTCTTAAAGACATAATTTATTTACTGTTACTAGATTTGTTTTTCTCGTACAGTGTTTAACATCATTTCCTCTTTAAGATAGTACTCATATCTAAATAATAAAATATCATTCTATTTCTCCCACCAGAGACTCCCCCTCATTTTTCACTTACGAGTGACCTGTAATAAATTTTTTTAGCTAACACCCGGTGCATGTAGATGTGGGAATTTGGCTAATGTGTCACTCGCATCAGCGTCAGGCCCTTCGACAGCACGACACGCGTCCCGTGCGGCACGCTAATCCTCGCTAATTTGCCACTTTCGTTAGTCCAGTAACACTAACGAAAACTGGCACAAACTCAAGATCAAGATCCTTAACGAGCTCAAGATGAGCCACTGCAGGTGGATCCACATTCCATCCGACCCCACACGCAGCGACACAGGCGGCAAAGCTAATCCGGAAGATCGTGAAGTCAGAAAAGCATGGCAATCGACATCCAAACCTGCCAAAAGCTTATCATCGGCCAGCGATCGCCATCCGTTTTCCAAAGGACAAACGGTGGTTGAGATGAGCGATGCGAAATCAAGCTCCCCACCAAACCAAAGTACCAAACCATACCGTACAGTACCATACTACACCGTACACCGTAGCAGCGCCGGCCCTGGAGGGGGGCGAGCGGGGCGGCCGCCCCGGGCCCCAAAAATTCAGGGGCCCCATGCCCCGGTGTCCATGCAGTGAGCCAGTGAGCGTCCCCCGGTGCCTGTGCATGCAGCCATGCAGAGCCATGCAGGATGGGCGGATAGTTGGCTGAGGCATGCAAGCATGCAGCACGCTGCCGTTGGCATGCAACCCAATTACGCGAGACGCAATGCTTGACGCTTCGTATTTCAGCTGAGAAGGAGGCGAAGCGACTGCGGGTGCGGGCGCGCGGCTCTTCGTATAATCGTATTTCTTTTTATCGCAGCTCAGCCAGCGCAATCGCAACTCGCAACTCGCAAGCGTATACGGTATACGCCGGCCGCCGGGGGTCGTCGACTCGTCGTCGTACGCGGTACCGGTACGCTTGCCTTTGCCTTCTGCCCTGCAAAGCAGCAGCAGACCAGCAGGCAGCAGCTGCCACTACTTTCGATCCGGCGATCTGCAGTCCGCACCGATCGCTACGCGGCCGCGGCTCGCACTTCCGATCCGCACCAATCGTAATTTTCGTAAAGCTAAGAACGTATAAGGCAGATATGTATAGACATATTGAAATTTTATATTCTACGATCATACATTCATACGATGTTTCATGTTTGGCTATAATACTATTGTGCTGAATTAAAAGAATGTTGTACAAAATTTGCAGAAACTTTCTCTCTAGATGGTTCATCTGATGTTGAGTTAAATGATCTAATTTCTGAGTTAAGTGTTATGCAATTGACTTTATCAGATAAACCAATGTCTGCTATGGAGATCTTTGAGTTTGTCAGAGAAGCGGATTGTTATCCTAATATTTCTATTGCTTATCGGATTTTATTTACTATGCTCGTGATCGTGGCATCACCGAAAGAAGCTTTTCAAAGTTGAAATTGTTGAAGAATCATTTAAGGTCAACAATGTCTCAAGAGAGGTTAAACGGTTTGGCAACTTTATGTATTGAGAAGAAATTATTGGATGAGGTTGATATCAATACCATCATCAATGACTTCGCATCTAGAAATGTTAGAAGAAATTTTAAGGTAATATCTATAAACTCCTTGATATGAATTTTCTTTAATACATAACGCATTTGAAGTGTTTGTTGGTAAAATTATATATATATATATATATATATATATATATATATATATATATATATATTTATATTTAGATATTTATACTAGGGCCCCTATTTCTAGTTTAGCCGGCCCCTAAAATCCCAGGACCGGCCCTGCACCGTAGTAGCACATCCCCTAGGAATGAAAATATCGAAGCAGCATAACACTACCTGACCATTGCTTAATTGAGAGGCTCAGGACGCTCTAGTTTTAGCAAGTTGGAAAAGTTATCACTTCATTTATGCTTTAAGCTATACCAACTGCATGCGCAAGCAATTTTTCTTTTTCTTTGTGATTATAATTGCACACGGCACACTCGAGTCCACAACCTGAAGCATACGGTAGCCTGCACGCCAGATGTGCATGAAATAAGGGAGAGAAGTTAAGATTTGGTGGTGTGCCACTAACCTCTAGTTTGCCGTTTTCCTTGGACAGCGCCGTGCAAGCTCTCTCCAACGCCTTCATCTCCTGTTTCAGATAACAAGATACAAGAAAAGGAAAAAGACCATGAGTAAAACTAACAACTTAAACCACGAGAGAAGTGCGGATTAAGGATCAAACAATTAATCACCTCGCGAAGGCCATCGTTCTCCACCGTCAGGGACCGCACCAGCTGCTGGATCTCCGGGAGCCTCTGCGAATCAAACCAATAAGCAAGGTCAGGCCTATGAAGCAAGCCAATAAACATGTGCGAATCTTGAGAAAC
Organism: Bonia amplexicaulis; assembly: GCA_036346245.1. Taxonomy (NCBI): domain Eukaryota; kingdom Viridiplantae; phylum Streptophyta; class Magnoliopsida; order Poales; family Poaceae; genus Bonia; species Bonia amplexicaulis. The sequence goes on along the minus strand of CM070750.1, from coordinate 2,568,436 downwards.
TTTATGTTTTCTGATACTGTTTCACCAGGACCATCCGGTGATGATGAGGTGATCTTTTCGGCAGGCAGCCTTTGTGGCTTTTGTTCTTCGGATACCACTTTTGCCTCCCTCTCTTTCTTTCCAATGGCAGTGGCTGCACTGCTTTATTCCAGACTAAGCTAGCTAGCTAGCTACTACAGACATATAAAATTCGAGCCATTTGAACATCCCTTCTCTAGCTTACGACTGGGTGTCTGTGGCTGGCTATTGACTAGGCCAAAAACTTTCTTTTGGTCCTGCTCTAACTAGTCTCTGTTATGAATATTGTGTGTGTATTGATATGAGACCTAAATGATCATATATATAAGAGTACAAGAGAGGATATACTACCATATAGAGATAAGACATATATGGAATAACAATCCTACTCTATCTCTAATACCTTATCTCTAATACCCTTAACACCCCCCCTCAAATGCAAGGCGTATGCAATAGCATTGCATTTGAAAAAGGTTAATACTAAAACAAGATAAATCCAAATCCGAGTCTTGATGATGTCGTCGTTGCGTGCGCCTTGGAATAAACTGTCAAATCAAGCCAAGAGGAATAGATAGAAGCATGACGGCCAGATCGAAACCCGAGACAGCGAGCGCCGTGAGCACAGCACAAGAAGCGCAACGGAGGCGCAGAAGGCGTAAAAGCGCGACGGCCTTAAAGCTTGTCATGCAAAAGAAAAATTCCTACACTTCTATGACTGATAATAAATTTGTGGACTCGCACGGCTTGGACGAAATAAAAAATTTGAGACTACGGATTTTAATGGACACAACGAAAGACTAAAAAGAAAAATTAAAGACTAACTCAAAAGCTAACAAAAGTAGCAATCATGGTGATCGGGAAGATGTTCTTCAAGACCAAGCTCTGCTTGCAAGTTCCGGCAGAACATGCCCGTATGTCACAAACCGCAACTTTGCTCATGGGATGGAGGAGCTGCAAGCCGCCGCCCAACCGGCGGAGATCGTGGCGGCGCGACGACGAGGCGACGAAGCGAGGGAGGAGCACCAGATCCCGATCGTGACCTCGTCCAGCGTGGTGCCGGGGACAACGGATCCGGAAGGACGAGGAGCTTGGTGACCAATGAGATGCAGAAGAGGTCGTAGGCGTCGGTGAAGAAACCCATGCCGGCGACGATGACGTACGTACGACGAGGTGGGCTTTCGCTTTCGTTTCTTGATAGAACGGCGGTATTGGCTTGCCTCAGGCGGCGATCCTCGGCGGCCGGACGTCGCCGATCCCGATCCGGCGACAAAGCGGGCGCCGGGTGGGCGAGGAGTTCACGAGCTCGGCGGGGGGCGTAGTCGGCGTGGACTATCTGGAAGACGAGGCGCGGCAACCGACGCAAAGCTGCAGGACAGTGATCCGGTATCGCCGCCGTTGTCCTGGAGGTGACCGACGGCGTCGAGAAGATGGCCGCCCCCAGGAGAGATCGATTTTCCCGGGGGCAACGTAGCGGAAGATGAACGGAGGCTAGGTATGTAACCTAGGCTCTGATACCATGTTATGAATATTGTGTGTGTATTGTTATGAGACCTAAATGATCATATATATAAGAGTACAAGAGAGGATATACTACCATATAGAGATAAGGCATATATGGAATAACAATCCTACTCTATCTCTAATACCTTATCTCTAATACCCTTAACAGTCTCTACTCCCAACAGCTAACAACAATTATAATAAATTTTTAACCGCTACAGTATAACAAAAACCAAAAGTCTGGCCCGAGCGCAAACGTGTAAATGGTGGGGGAGATGCGGTTGCATTCAAAGTTCAGTCTCAAAGCGGTCGACTACGAATCCTATGTGCCCATACTTTTTTACTGCACCACGGCGAATCTTTCTTGTAGTAATGGAGTAGTAACTGAGTAGCAGTACGACTAATGTGCCGTGCTGTTTTGAGGTTGTGCGGGAGTGAGGCGCTCAGCGGCTTACCATCTTCTTCCGTGGCCGCTGTCCGGCGGGCCGGGGCGGCGGGACCGGCAGGATCGACGGGCGCCATCCGGGGGTGTCCACCTGCAGCAAGAGAGACAAAGCAGCGCGCCATTAGTTAGTCATCATCATCAGATGTCCGATGTAATTGTACTACTAGTACTAGCCAACTTGCTAGCTATGTGGTGCTGGTAGAAACGGACAGCACGGGCACTAGAGCCAACCCACAACAGTCCAACCAACGCATAACAGGTGCAGAAGGCAGCAAGGGACGCATGTTCTTTGCTAAAAAAATTTCCACGCAGGGGAACGAGTGAGTGGACGGCTTCCCGCCACCTTTCCAAAGCAATTTATTAGGAAAATATTTTTGAAAGGACAGAAAACACCAGTCATAGTCATAATTCATCTGTTACATCCGAAAAGAAGACTCGTTGGAAAACGGCACCTAACTAACTCCCACCAAGGTTGCACCCATTACTCCATTAGCCAGTCACATGAAGCACATTACGAGATACTACTCCATGAAGAGCAAACATCAACACAAACTGATCACCTGTCATCTTATCTCCATAATTAATGAACCAATAGCTTATTTTTTTCGATGGAAACCTGGCTCGCCTCACCTATACAAGACGATGACAGGTGGAGGTGGAGCCTGTGCACGGTGTTAAGAGCGAACCTGATAGCTTTTTTTTTTGCTTTTGTTTTAATAATATAGTAGAAGATTCATTGTATAACTTATGATTAGTTACGTGTGTAGATGTTATAAATATGTATTATGAGCCACCGCTGTGTAATAAAGCTGTCCTAAAGAGCGATAAGCATCACCGGAATGTGGGCGACACGTCTGCGCGGCCAAACCTAAAACTGCAGCGCTGGCACGTGGGCCCACTCGATGCCATGCCGCCACGCGTACACGTGGCGGTATCCAAGTGGCCACGGCGTGCTGCATCTACCATACCGTCTTCGCCTCCGAGTCTCGTGCCACCTCGCCGGCGCCCGCTCCGCCCGCGTCCACCAAACCAAACGCCGCGCCGGTTTTGATTCCCGAGTCCCCACCAGGCCACCACAAGTACAGGAGGAGGTCAGGAAACCAAACGCACGCACCAGACTACCGGAGGATAAGGGGCGGGCAAAATGACCAGATTGCCCACGGGGGAGCCCCCACGGAGGTTGGGCTCCACGGGGGAGAGGAGGCCAGGGTAGTTTGGGAAAGCCGCGGAGGCATGGAGGCCGCAGCCGCGGCTCGTGGTTGGAGTGGGAGCCGTGTGAATTGCCACCACTGCCCCTCCCTCCAAGGCACCACGAGTCAACCACGCCAAACACAATTAAACACCGTATGGTCTGATGATGCTATCCACACGCAAAAAAATAGAATTTCATGGAATTTTCCACTCACTGCGCCACTCCACAGCAACAAGTAGAGGGAATTTGGAATTGTTGAGAAAAGAAGACGAGAGATCTGTGAAATATCCATCGTGTTTTACCAAAATAACCTTGGGGGAAAGGCGAAAAGGGAGCAAAGGACGGTGAGATTAAGAAAAGGTCGCGCGGGCGAGCAGCGGGTGAGCGGGCGAGAGACGGAGAGGAAAAGCGATGTTTCATCGAGAAGTCATCCCCTTGTTTGCTGACACGGAGGGGCAGTTCCGTCAAACCATGCCGTGCGAAACCGAAAGCAAGCATCCGGCCACGAGACGGCGGGGAGAGGGAAGAAGAAACCCAGAACTGCAGAGGAAGGAACAGGAGATGGGGATGATGCACGCGTGAAGGTACCTTGGTCGCCGCTGCAGGGGCGGGCGTGGGCCCCGCGTGTCGGTGGCCGACCGCCGGTGGCGAGCAGAAGCCGCCGTCCTCGCCGCCGCTCGTCGACGCGCCGGAGCCGCCGCTGTAGTCCAGGGGACGCCGGGCTGCCCGGGCCCACCTCTCCTTCGTCGCCGCCGAGCCTGAGCCAGACGGCGAGCGGCGCCGCGACCGCGACCGCTTCCCCCGCGCCACTGCCGGCCAGGCCAGCTCCTCCTCCTTCACGCTGTCGCAGGCAGGGGGCGGCCTGCACCACGGCGGCGTCCAGCCGGCGAGGTCCGCGGCGCGGAGAGAGCAGATGATGTCGGCGGCCGCCTCGGCGTCGGCGGCGGTCATGGCGCCGGCCGGTGACGGGCGCAGCTGGAGACCAACCAACGAACGAACCCCAAAGCCCAACCAGATAGGAGCGGAGGCGTGGATGAGAGAGAGGGGGGAGGGAGAGAGGAGGGAGGCGTGTGGGGATGGTGGAAATGAATGGGGCGTGGGGCGAACCAAAGCCAAGGCGAGGCGTCCGGCCTTTTAAATGGCGGAATAAAAAACACAATAAAATAATGCTGTCCCGCTCCTCGGCACCACTTACATCTACGCGCCGCGCGGCGACCCCGCCACGTCCTCCCACGAAGAGCGAACTCACCTTCACTTACAAGTGGGTCCCATACTGCTGTCCCCTATGTCAGTCACGGGGCGGGCGTTGTGGTGGACCGGCGAGACGCCGACACGGGAGGCGGGCGGGCCCGGCCGTGCCTTTCCCGCCCTTTCGCGTACCGTGCCGGAGAGGGAAATGACGGGCATACCCCTGCGTGACCGTGGTGTCAGTGGGAGAGGCAACCAGGGGTGGTTTGGTAAAACTAAGGCTTAGGACGCAAGGTAAGAAGAGCGAGAGGAAGGAAGGGGAGCAGGCGGTGGCCTGGGTTTCCGTGCGGCGATGGGTGTGCTGCTATAAAAGCGCATGCCCGGCTGCCGGTGGTGGGGGAAAATGCTAGTGGCCTCTTTTTAAAAAATTTACTCGTTTTTTTTTGACGTGCGGCCAGATCATGCTATGCCGCCTTGCGTCGAATTTTACCATTTTGGCCACTGTTTCTACCAGCTCCTGTTAGGATGCACGTGAAGCGGGCCAATACGTTAATCTGCTAGCTATCTCATAAAATGGTGTGTCTAGATATCATTTGAATATTATTTTGCTAATAATTATCCAAACCGTCTTTTTTTTAGAGGGGGAAGATTTTTCTTAGAGGAGGGGTAGATTTTTTTGGAGGGGATAGGGGAGAATTCATGATCATTGGATCTCTAATCTAATGGTCACAAATTTGGATGATAGTTAGGAAGAAAATATCCGGATGATGTTTATCAACACCCTTATAAAAATAGGATAGGACGGGTACTTTTAGACTGATGGTTCATGATTTATAGTTTAAATATTTAAATTTTGTTTATTCGTGAAAGACAGTTTATAAAGAAAAATAGTTATATATGATTTTAGCTGATACAGCTGAACATAACATATTTTATATTATAATTTTTTATTAATCCTATCTTTAAAAAATTATTATTTAAAAACTAATTATTATAGACACCGTAAATATAAACTAAATCTAAATCTAAAAGAATTCGACCATAGTTCACTAGACTACCCGAACAACCACCAAGCCGCCAGCGTTTCTAAGCGGGCCGACCCGTGTTGCCCGCTGGGTCGCACCACGCCGCATCGCGTCGCACATCGTAAGTCGCTCCATCGTGCAATCCTCGTATTTTTCATCGGACCCTAGCCGCCTCTCACAAGCGTGTGCCCCATCGCGCCTTGGCTCGCGGCCGCCTCGGCCCTCGTCGTTGGCGAGCTATCGGGTGTGAGGTGCTGGAGCGCGAGGAGGGGGAGGTGGAGGAGATGGGTGGAGACGCTAGAAGCAGAGGATAGAGATCAAGAAACCGTCCATCTCGCGGAATACTAAGTCTCCAACGCCGTCGTCGTCCTCATACTGAGGTGAGCTTGGAGGATTCGTACATTCCTCTGTTTCGTAGCTTTCTTTGCAGCCCAGCCTCTCAAGATCCTTCATTTGTTGCGTAGGGTTCTTGGGATAGTTGATTCGTTAGTTAATTTTTGAGATCTGTTGCCTTCTTGCCGTAGCATTGGATTAGTTAAATGATTTCATGGTAGTGTTTCCTCTACCTTTCTCTAGATAAATCTGGATATAGTGTTCTTGGAATGGTTCTGCACGAATTGGTATATGCTAGTAGAACAGTTAATCAGATAGATGAGCTAAACTGATTGATATGCTCCATTAATTGCTTTGTTTATTGCTAGAAAAGAAATGTACGCTCGAGGGTTGGTCTCATGTCATTTCTTAATGATATGCGGTGAATAGTGACGCAATGATTCATATTGTATCTCTGTAAATTAATTTCAGCGTGTCGTGCCTGTCACTGTTGACCAATTGATGCTTCAATGCGGTCCAATTTCTCTTTGTGTCCTTCAAACTTTTTTGGGTACTGAGCAGCCAGATCATATTGCATTATTGAACTATTGATGTTTGGGTACTGAGCAGCCAGATCATATTGGAGTATTGAAATGTATGTTTCATTAAAAACATCTTGTACGTTCTGTTTTTTTAATCTTGTTCTTTTTTCTCTGCAGGCAACACTTGTCCAATTCTTGACAAAAATGACAACTCTGAAGTATTCTCCTGATGAAGTTAAACTACCAACTCATAGTCTCACAGATTCACTGTTGTCTTGGTAGAGCATTTTTTCATCAATAACTTCAATATTCATAGTTTCATAGATGAATGCCGCATTTTCTCATGCATAGATGAATGCTGCATTTTTGTAGAATTAATACATTCATAGCATCTTGATGGCAGTTTCTCACATTAAGTTCTGTTTCTAATGATCCTTAACCATCTGCAGAATTGAACCACTCACCTTGTCAAAAGTACTCCACAGTGATATATATATACACACATCCCTGTCCAATTAAGTAGTACTGACATAAGAATGATAAATATCAAGTGATGGCACCACCTCCCAGATTTGACTAACCATTCATGCTTAAAAGTCTTTTGAGTGTTCCTTCTATTTGACTGGCTTGGTCTTGTGATTTGTCAACTACTGTACCGCATTATGTTACCATGTAAGCTCCATTCGTGATATCTATATCTATTCTTAAATTCTCTTTCAGATGATAAATCTCAGTTTTGGTACTAGTCTAATGGGTCTGAAACAAATTCTTGTTCTAAATAATCACCATCCTCTGACCTTCCCTCCATTCCCCTCTTTCCGCTTGTCCTTTTCTTATGTACATTTCAGTATGTCTGCACACTGATTCTGATCATTTTAGTATGTCTGCTATTGCTCATGTGGATCATGCTATGTAGCAGAAGAGTAATCTCTAAAGACTATTGATGTTTTATACATGCAGAGGAGTAATATCTAAAGAGTAATCCCAGTTGGCAGCTTTAATTATATATGAATAACTCTCTGTTATGGAACCTTTTTTGCCAACCTTATGTGTGTGTAATTATAACTTATCAAGGGTTGATTTTGCATGCATGTGCGGGCATTGAAAATCTGAATTTCTATGATGTGTGACCATATCTATGGCAAGTTAAAATGTATGATTCATTAAAACACCTTGTATGTTCTTGTTTATTTTAATCTTGTTCTTTTTTGCTCTGTAGATAACACTAGTCCAATTCTTGGCAAAAACGATAACTCTAAAGTGTTCTCTAGATGTTCAACTACCAACTTTTTGATGCCATGTTTGGAAGCTGAAGTTTAGCTCCCACCTCTTTTAAGCAAACAATGTAATTCAGGAGACAATTATTAATATATGTAAGACAGAGGAGTACAAATAATGTAATAACTTCAAATGTCGAGCAAAGTTTTTTTGGGTTCTTTCAATTATCATATTTTTAATGTATTTTTTGGATTTTCCCAAATCATTTTACTCAATTGATCGAGACTAGTATAGCTGTATTACTTCTTGGCAGTTCACTAGCTAGTACCTAGCTTGGCAGGCTCAGCCATTGAGCCCACCAACAACACATGCATTTTGCCTTGCGGGCTAGCGGCTGCGGGAGTGACCTGCAAAAGACTACCCTGCTCCAAACGGCTAAAAAACCGTCGGCTTCTAGAAGTCAGAATCCATTTTACAAAGATTGTTTTCTACTTAGGCTGTTTGCTTCAACTGCAGAAGGTAGTCAGAAGTTTGAAATACGATTGGTAGTCGATAGTCCGATCGACCTTGTGTTAGGCAGTCTGAACGACTTTGTGTTGGGTGGTCTGATCGACAAATCGACCACGGCAGGTCAAGCCGGCAGAACGACCATGGGTAGTTGCAGCTTTAGTACCACGATCAGTACTCATAGGCTTTGAGTACCTTTTTTTGTGTTCTCTGAGTGTCTTGAGTACTCGTGTTAGACTGGCCAGCGGTCTGATCTGCCTGTGCATGGCAGTTAGATTAGTTTCTCTCGTGGTCTGAAGTTGATTTTTGCAAAGTATGGAAATTGAGTTTTTGGTTTTGAGTTGGGGTAGCCATGTGGTCATAGTATGTGTGTTGTTTTTTGTGTGCACATGGGTTTATTGTTTGGTCTTAGATTTAGAATCAGTATTTTGGTTGTATATATTTTACATGATGTATTGTATGGATTAATTATGTCAACTGATGACTCTGTGTATTGTGCGGTGTTACGTGACAATTTACTTGTTGTTGGTTGTAGGGCTTCGGAGTTAGGTCATGGTTAGATGTGGGAGGACTGAGACTAGGCATAGGGTGGTGCTGTGGTCCAGAACAGTCAGGAAAACGCCGAAGATGGCCGAGGCTTGCGGAGTGGTTACAAACTAGGGCGACGAGGAACCGGAGCGGGAGCTACCAGCGGTGGACATGACGGGCAACGACAAAGTGGACCGGGACTAGGCTCAGGGAGGAGCCGAGGTCCTGTGTGGTCAAGTAAGTCGGGTGCCATCATGCGTTAGGAGAAGCATGTGGTGCATTAAGTGACTTGAGTCGTTTGCAAGCGAGGACGGTTCAGTGGGATCCAGACGTGTGAGAGGCTTGGCGGCAAGTCATTGGGGCCACGTGGAAGATGGCAAAGTATGAGCAATGCTTTGTGGCAAAGAAAGCGGGAAGCTTCATGGAAAGCGGTAGAGGGTATTTTGGTAAATTGCCTAATACCAGTAAAGTGGCGGTGTGTGAAACCATGGCGTTGGCCTAAGTGGTTTAGATCTTATATGTGCTGAAAATGTGAAGTGGATCAAGTGTTGATTCACTAATGGGTTAATGGTTGTAAGCCATTTTGAGAAGCGTGCGTGAGAGAATAAAACCCGGTGTTAGGTGGGGTTAACGGACTATCCCCGGCTTGGCCTAATGGGTAGATCCATTATGTTTTGGTTTTGGTTGTAAGGCTATATAAGGGGAGGAGAGGCAAGGGCTAGGGTTTGAGAATTTTGGCTAAGTCTCTATGACGACTAGCCCCTCCTCCTTCCTATAGGTGATAGATTTGAGTGATTATGGTTTCTTTGTGTTGAAACCCTGTGTGTACTCTAGTCTTAAAGCTCTGCTATCATAAGAGATTGGCTGTAAAAATATTCCTATCCAATTGAAATGGACATCCAACTTTTCCTAAGTGAGTTGGCCACGAATCCCCTCATGTGCTTTTGATTTTCTTGGTTTTTTGTTTGGATTTCTCTTCTCTTAAGCTATTTTGGTGCCAAGGATGTGTAAGAGATGGAGATGTTTCTTGGAGATGAAATCTCATCCATTTAGTCACGATCTAGAGGAAGTTCTTGAGTTTGCTCGTTTCTCTCAAGAGAGGTGGTTTTTTGGGTTTTGCTCTTGTGGATGTTTTGGGTTGAATTCATGATGCGTTCTAGTTTACTATAATATGTGAAAATCCATCTTAGGTCATTTAGATCATCTATGACTCAAGATTAAGAGCAGATTGAAGTTTTTCTCTTTTGCCCTGTTCTTGTACCTTCTCTACTCAAATGGAGAAATGTCTCAATTTTGACAATAATTTTCATGATCATTTGTTGGAATAGGTTCGTAAAATCCTAGAGAAGAGTTCTGCAATTTTTTATATTATTTAGATCTACGAATCAAAAGTTACGTGGATTTTTCGTTTGTGAAACATAGCTGAAATTTCTGTTCATCCCCTGATTTTACTGATCTTGTTTCGACCACATTGGTTGGTTTGACTACACAGACCTTATTTTGGCTATATTCTTTGGTTCGACCATACGGTCTTATTTCATTTTGCTTTGATCACTCGGGTTTTTGATCTCTCTAAGGTTATCGACCACGTCGATTTTAGATCATTCATTGGTCTTCGACCACGTTGGTTTTCGACCACTCACTAGTCATCGATCATGTTGATTTTAGACCACTCGCTGGTCTTCGACCACGTAGGCTTTTCAACCACCTTCTGGTCTTCGATCACGTTGGTTTTCGACCACTCACTAGTCGTCGACCACGTTGGCTTTTCAACCACTCTCGAGTCGTCAACCATATTGGTTTTTCGACTTGCTTCGACTAATCTGGTTTTCGATCATTTACTAGTTGTCAACCACTCAAGTTGAGTTATGACCACTTTGATTTTTATCTCACTGGTCGTCGACCACCCGAGTTCTTTCGACCACTTTGGTTTATGACTAGCTTATTTTTCTCAGTGGCTTACTTTCTTGATTCTCTAGGTCTTGAGTTGGGTTCTTATCCTAGTCTTCACAGTTTTGTAGGTATCGGAGCAGAGGATAAGCGAATGCTTAGGGAGAAATTAAAAGGCATCATTATATTCACCTCTTCTCTGCTGCCTGTGTGGTTTACACTTTTGGTTAAAATGGAATAGTAACAGCTAGAAAAAGTAATTTTTAGTATAAAATTTGAAAAACGACTTTTAGAGACACTAAGAAGCCACTTTTAAAAAGCCCAGGTGTTCCAATACCTTTTGACCTTCTGGACGCATCTCATTTAAGCAGAAACATTGATGAAGGGAGAAATGCTCGTGTCCCACTGGAAAATCAACCACTGAATCCAGTACTTTCTGGACGTGTCTCATTTAAGCTCAGGTTGGCAAAAAGAAATACTGGATAGCTTTGTTTGATAATGAGATGGCGGGTCTGTTTGGAAACAGCTGCGGTTTATAGCTTTTGGCTGAAAGTTTTGAATTTTGGCTGTTTACGGTACAGATTATGGAGACATAGATACTTACTTGCAATTTTGGATGGTACAGATATTGGAATTTTAATGTGTACATCGTTTAACTTGTAGATCCCGTCTTGAGAAAATATTTCGTTTGAAAGTTAGGTACTGTAATAAAAATTAAAAGCCGCCAATTTCGGAGGAAAAGAACGGCCCGGCATCTGCTTCGTTCAATTGAGCAATAACTCCACGTGCCTGCATTTGCCAGCTCGAGCACACCCACTGCATCTCACAGTGCCATGTGGATGATTGGAGCTTAGCTGTTGCTGTACTTGCAATTGAAAGTCGCAAGTTTCAGTTAGCCATTTCCAGTACATGCTTTCTGCCTGCCTGTACTTGGCTCCTTCTTTAATTATTAGCTTTATTTTTGCATCTGGGGATGATTTGACAAGTTTATCTTTAATCAATCCTTCAAGACATCTCTGTATCTACAGCACAGTATTCTTGTCACTATTTCCAAGAGAATGCTTTGTGCAATGCATCGTTTCTCTGCTCCCAGCGAAATTAGGTGCAAACGGTTGGTTGTAAGACCGAGCGTGTGGAATGCACAACGTTTATCCTCTCCACAACGTCAACCATATTACAGAAAATCTAACAAGGAAGTTGATGCAATGGGAGCCAATTTTGTATTACCGTATCAAATGAACACACATACACAAGAAGGAACAGATGTAATGAACTGACAAAGAAGTGCCGGTTGTTAGTATCAGTTAGGCATTGGGGGTGTTTGGCAGGGCACAAGTCGATCGATTTTTCGCAGCCGCTACAGTATCTAACTTTTAAACGGAGTATTTTTTTATGACGGGGTCTACAAGTTAAATGTAGTATACGTTAAAAGCTTAACATCTGTACCAGTCAAAATCGCAAGTGAGTATCGATCTCTCCGTAATTTGTACCGTAAACAGCTAAAATTCAAAAATTTCAACCAAAATTATAAACCGCAGCCAAAAAGAACAGACCATTGCAATCAACATATATGAACAGTCGAAATGGACCGAGTTATGATGTAGGTGCAACTACCCACTTCAATCAGCAATGCTCTCTCTCTCTGTTTTTTTTTTTTTTTGAGAAGTCGGCCTCATTTTCTTACTCGTTTTACTTGTTGGGTTGCTTTTGATAGCGATAGTTCGATGAAATGACGGCACTCTTGTGACTTTTGTCTCAGTGTTTAAAAATCCAAAGGAAGAACAGGACATAAGGATGAGACGATGAGATAGTTCGGTCTGTTCTGTGTGAAATGAATCACAAAATTTGCTTTGGTATATGTATTTTTCAGGGAAATTTCATAATATATGCCACTTCAAAAATCATGCTTTTGCGAAACGCTACTCTGAAGATTTTGCTTAGGTAAATGCCACTTTGAAGGTGCGAATATTTACAATATGCCCTATAGGAAAAAGACCGTTTTGACCTTGCCACCTCCATTTTCGTGATGTGATCTTTCCCTTGGAAAATCTTATTTTGCCCTCCAAAACAAACAAATACAGAATTGATACTTTAGTTAGGCCCAAAACTGTTCCCGAATCACAAGTTTAATGGGCTAAGATCTAATTATATAGGCTGATACATACAAACGGGCTAGTAAAATAAGCCTACGAGACGACCCTGAGAATGGTGAGATGCTACAGAATGTCAGGTAATTCTAATTGCACATAGCAAAATTCAAACTCCAGCAGCTAGCGGTCTGTAAGGGTTCGAGAAAAATCACATCATTTGGCACTGGTCCAATAGATTTGAGAAAGAGATGGCATAGGCAACTAACCTTCAATTCGTTCTGTTCTTTTTAACAAACATTCCCATAGCTCAACCCTATAATTTCTCCAAAGTACATCGAGTAAATTAGCAAAGCTAACATCATTATTTGTCTGACCAATATCCTGACCCAATTAAGCCGCAACAGAAAAGAAAAAGAGCATCCTGACTGAAGCTAAAGATCGAGTACGTCCTTGTCAAACTGCAAGGAGAGAACGGAAAGAACGTCCTTCTGGTCTCGATCAGACGGTGTAGTTGTGTTGGATGGTGTCGATGTCCAGCCCCTTGCGCTTCACCACCGACTCCACGTGTCCTTTGAGCGTGTGGAGCTCCCTTAGCCTGCACAAATCAATGGAGACGCACGCACGTTAATCACTATGCTCGCTCGCGCCATGCATGGCAGCATGGCCAGTGTAAGGCGCGCATATATAGATGTGTCATGCATGTACGTGCCTTGCGATCTCTGCGCGGCGCTTGGCCTGCTCGGCGATCTCGGAGAGCTCGTGGTAGTCCTTGTTGCCGTCGAAGAGGCCCGAGGTCTCGGCTTGCTGGAGGCCGTGCAGGGAGCGCTGCGCCATGGCCCACTGCGCCTCCCGCTTGCTCTTCCCGTAGTCCAGCTCGCTGGCGAACGCCGTCTTGCTGTGGAAGACGTTCTCCCACCCCTTGCCGCGGAGGAAGTAGTGGGTGGCGAACTTGAACACGTCGAGCGGCAAGAACGTGACGATGCTGAACAGCCAGATCACGGCCGCCCACCCCCACCCGATGCCCTTCATCCTCGCGAACGGCCAGTCGGCGCGCACCGCGATCAGCGTCGCGACCTGCGTGCGTGCGTACGTTACGTACACCTTCACATCAGCCATGGATGCATTGATGCATCATCGCACGGACAGTGCATCGAACGGTGCAACCAAAAGTTACCAGCTGGGCGGCGACGAACGCGCCGACGAGCAGGAGCCCCGGGCGCTCGACGAAGAACCAGCTCCGCGCGCGCGTCACGAAGATGAGCGCCTGGCTGATGATGCTCACCTGGAGGTACACCGCCGCCATGAGCTCCTCCGTGCTGCCGCCTATCGGGTGCACCCCGAACGTCCTCTGCAAACATGGGAGCAATGACGATTAGCTCCCTGCGTCAGGATGACTGAAGAGACGCGCGGGACGGCGAGGTGGTGATCACCGTGAAGAAGTCGGTGTCGCGGACGGCCCAGAAGAAGAGGACGGTGGCGAGGGCGAGGTAGGTGCCGAGGACGATGCCGGTGGCGAAGATCTCCTGGAGGCGCCAGGTGTCGGGCATGGGGGACGGCTTGACGCGGTCCTTGGAGATGGTCATGATGGTGCCGTCGTTGAGGATGGCGATGATGAGCACCATGAAGGGCGCGAAGTCGAACCGCCAGATGAGGGCGAGAAGGAGGAACCCCAGCACCACGCGGATGGTGATGGACACGGCGTAGATGGTGTAGTTCATCATGCGCTGGAAGATGGCGCGGCTCGTCAGCACCGCGCTGATGATGACGCTCAGCCCGGGCTCCGTTAGCACAATGTCCGACGCGCCTCGCGCTGCGTCCGTCGCGTCCGCCACCGCGATCCCGATGTCCGCCTTCTTCAGCGCCGGCGCGTCGTTCACGCCGTCCCCTGTCATCCCGCAGATGTGCTTCCGGTCCTGCAGCCGCCGCACGATTTCGTACTTGTGCTCGGGGAAGACGCCGGCGAAGCCGTCGGCCTTCTCGATGAGCTCGTCGACTGGGAGGCCGCCGGTGTCGCCATCCTTGAGCAGGGAGGTTGACGGGTACATGTTGGTGCCCATGCCGAGGCGGCGCCCGGTCTCCTTGCCGATGGCCAGCTGGTCGCCGGTGATCATCTTGACGTTGACGCCGAGGTTGAGCGCGCGGCGGATGGTCTCGGCGCTGTCGTGCCTCGGCGGGTCGAAGAGCGGGAGCACGGCCAGGAACTGCCACGGCCCGCCCGGCGCGTCCATGTTCCCCTGCGGGACCCTCTGCCGCGCCACCGCCAGCGACCGCAGCCCACGGTCCGCGAACTTGCCGATGATGGCGTGCACCCGCCGCCTCACGTCCTCCCGGAGCCCGCACAGGTCAATGATCTAGTCACGCACGATTTTTGTTAAACATTCTTCTTTGGTTTATGCAATGTGTCAACACGATGCTATAAATTGTTAAGGCGGTGACCTGCTCCGGCGCTCCTTTGCTGATGCGGTGCCACGTCCCGTCGGAGTCGATGTAGGTGATGGCGGTGCGCTTGTCGACGGGGTTGAACGGCATGAAGTGCACCTCTTGGATGCCGGCACGGGCCTGAGGTTATATTAGCGTCCACGACTTGTGAGACCGACCGTCGATTGAAGCAAAATGATGTAGTTTGTGTGTGCGCCTGTGTGGTGAACTGCGCTTACTTCCTTCGGGTCGGCGAGCATTCCGACGATCGATGCGTCGATGGCGTCCTGGTTTTCAATTCTCGATGCTCGAGCCGCGTACAGGACTACCGCGTCCTTGTCCAGATCCTTCACGAACGGCTGAAACCAAAGGCGCATTAATTGCGCAATTTACCTGGCACATCTATGCTCATCGTAGGAAAATCTCACGACATTGTGCACAAACTGTACCTCGATCATGTTCTTGTCGACGGTGAGCTTGTTCAGGGTGAGCGTGCCGGTCTTGTCGCTGCAGAGCACGTCCATGCCGGCCATCTCTTCGATGGCCGTCATCCTTTTGGTGATGGCGCCCTGCTGCGACAGCCGGTGCGACCCGATCGCCATGGTCACCGACAGCACGGTCGGCATCGCGATGGGGATCCCGCCGATGAGCAACACGAGGAGGTTGTCGATGCCGTCGCGGTACAGCCGGTGCTGGATCGGGTACATGACAATGATCTCGATCAGCATCCCCGCCGCTATGGAGCATATGCAGAAGTTACCGATCGCCGTGAGCACCTAATCACAAACAACATTAGAACCAAAAACATGTATATGTACGGTGTCACTACTATAGAAAACCTAATGTTGGATATTACATCATAGACGATTCTTTAAAATCGTCTGTATTAAATATTATCATAGTCGGTTTTAGTTTAGAACCGTCTGTATTACTGTAAGTAATAAAAAACGTCTATGAAAGTGAACTATCACAGACGGTTCATGGTTAAAATCATCTGTAAAGTATCACGAGCGGTTATAACTACAAACTATTGTGATATTATGAAGTATCACAAACGGTTTTTAATTTGAACCGTCTATGATAATTCATAGACGGTTCATTACAAAAACCGTCTGTGATAATTAATTTATCTGTGATAATTCCACTATATTAATAATGCGCAAACCCATCGACCTCCTATGTCTTAAATTCCCAATTTACGCTGCTGCGTTGAGCTGCAGGCGAGGCGTTGAGCTACAGGGGATGCTTTGAGGCTATTTGGTGGAAGGAGATCGACTATTTGGCAAGAATAATTGTAGATTTACTAATTTATTGGCTAGCTATAGTTAGTAATTTGTTTCTAATTGTATTATAATTTAGATCTAGCTTTTAATGAAAGGAGAATTGAAGATGTCTTAGATCTAGCTAGCTTGATGTAGAGAGAAGATTATTTACATCTAACTACATATATCTACTTAATTTAGATCGTACATATATAGTATATATATAGTATCGTACATATATAGCTACTAAATTGTTATATGTATAATGTGGGATTGAAGCTAGATGTATGCTGGGAATCGTGTGAGTGAAGAGTGCATTAATGACGTTTCTGCTTTTATAAGAGCTACCAAGGAAGATATGTTGAATAAGAGGATGTAATATATGTATTGTCCATGCATTGGCTGTGAGAATCTAAAGATGATTAAGAATCGAGAGTAGATTGAAACACATTTGATTTGAAGGGGTTTCAAAAAGGATGTGCACATTCTAGATTTTCCGGTATTCGCTAGTACATATTAATTCTATATAACTCTTCATAGTAATGTCTCTCGAACTAACAAATTCTATTTTTACAGTGCCACCACCAGCTGTCGGGCAACAACAACTGTGGATTCTATATTTACCACAACATACAACTAGTCGTCGGTTCCGTGAAGAGCAATCCTAAGGTTTGTCAATTTTGCGATAATTATTTCATACTTATCAATTTATATATACAAGATATTAATCTTCCTACGACAGGTTTCATCTATCGTTACAACTCCATTGAAATAAGTCGACCTCAAACATATCCAAGTCAGTGTGTGTAGTTCTTGATGTCTAAAGTCATAAAAGAAGATGAGAAGTTTTACAATGTAGAATGACTTTCATTAGGATAAGATTGAGTTTAATTGTTCATGTGTGTTTGTTCATGGATGAATAATTTATTTCATTTCTGTTAATTGATTTGTGAAATATATATTCTTGTTTCTGAAATGAATGAATTTGAATTGTATGTATATATACTGTGTTGATCTACTAGTTTATTTCAGAGGGTATAGCTAGTATTTTCTGAGTCTAACCAACAAACAGAAATATATTTAGGAATAGAAAAGAATATTACAGATGATTATTTTCTCTTAACCGTCTGTGATTATTTACTATCACAAATAGTTCGAAAACCTCTATGATGATCTCGTATTATTGCTGGTTCATAAACTTAGATATCTAATAAAATCGTCTGTAATGATATTTTTTAATAGTCTATGATCACCTTTTGTAAAGGTGTCGTTACCTTTTGGAAGTGGCCAACGTTGTTGGTACTGTCGACGAGGTGGGCGGCCTTGCCGAAGAAAGTGTGGACGCCGGTGGCGATGACGACGGCCTCGATCTCGCCCTGCTTGCAGGTGGAGCCGGAGTAGATGCTGTTGCCGGGCAACTTGTTGACGGGGAGGGACTCGCCGGTGAGCGCCGACTGGTCGATCTTGAGCGGGTCGCCCTCCAGCAGCCTCGCGTCCGCGGGATGATGTCGCCGAGCTTGATGCTGATGATGTCGCCCGGCACGAGGATCGCCGCGTCCTGCTCCGACCACTTGCCGTCCCTCAGCAACTGAACCGATCAAATCACACCGGCAACCGAATCCAACATCACCACCGCGTGCATTGCAAAGATCACTAGGCATGCTGCATGCACATGTGAATATGGACGTGCCTTGGTCTTGGGGGCGAGGCTGGCCATGAGGGCGGCGGCGGCGTTGCCGGCGTTGTTCTCCTCAATGAAGCTGATGGTGGAGTTGATGAAGAGCAGCGTGACGATGCCGACGAAGTCCTGCCAGTCGGGAGGCCGCCCCTGCAAGCACGCACGCACGGCGCGAGTTATATACACGTTACACGCTTACACGTTGCAATAACCAACACGACGCGCGCGTGCGTACCCCTCCATTGGCGAGGGCGATGGCCATGATCGCGGCCGCCTCCATGACCCAGGAGAGAGGGTTCCACATGAACCCCAGGAACTTGAGGAGCTTGCTCTCCTGCGAATTCATATTTCACATTCCATTTGTAAGTACAATTAATTGCCGCGTGAAAGCGTGTAACGTCACATAACACATGAACCCCAGGTTCTTGATCGGACGTGTACCTTCTTCTCCTCGAGCTTGTTGGGGCCGAAGATCTCGAGGCGGCCGGCGCCATCGGCGGAGGTCAGCCCCTGCGGCGAGCTCTTGAGCACGGCGAACACCTCCCCGATCGGGATGCTCTCCTGAAACCAACGTCACAAAACACGGAAGACTTATTAAACATGGCGATCATACCGACGTACACACAGACATATCTGAAATCGTTGAGTGGTAGAAAATTGGGAGCACCGACGAGGTCGACGTTCTCGTTCCTGAGGTCTTCGAGTGAGGCGGAGGCCGCCATGTTCGTCTGACGAATCTGATACTAGCACAGGGCTTGCTATACTAGGCTCTTGCGTGCGTTCTTGAGACTTATTCGTTCAGTTGTTTTCTCACGGCTAAAGAGTGGTTGTGGAACGGGAAGAAGGCAAGAAATAAGGAGGTGGCAGCAGCGTTGAACCCATTCAAGAGGGGGTTCCCGGTATTATGGGAGGGGATCCTGGGCGGCCTTATAATTTCCTGCCGGGTTGCAAGGAATTGTTTCGGGTCAATTTCTCTCAGGGCTCAAAAAAGGAAGCGATTTTATTGTGCCCTCGGAGGAAGGTTTTGATTTTTTTATCCTCCCTGCTAACTGCTAATTTTATTGTGCCTGACCAACTTTACACAGTTTTACACATCAAAGATTGGAGAGTAAGCGACGAGAGAGAATGGTGGCTAAAATACGCGAGAAGATGGGAAAAGTAGAGGGGTGGATGGTTGTATTCTGAGAGAGAGAGAGATGAGGAGAGAGACGAATGGTCCAGATCAAATCGGATGTCTGAGAAGAAAGGAGGGAGAATGGATCAACCACCAACTCACACTTTTATAATATTTTATTATATAGTAAAAACCGATGACATGTGATTTACAATTGCTATGAAAAAAAGAAATATGCTAGAAATTATATAAAAAACATGTTGCTCTTAATTTGATGGGAATGTATTAAAGGCTTAGATTCGATAGTTGGTTTATAGATATAAGAGTTTAAAATCTTTACTAATCTCTACTTCTTAAAAGTGCGAGTTTAAAACTAATACCGCAGTTTCACTGACAGTAGTTTTGGAAGATGGAAGTAACGTAGAATGTGCGGCGGTAGTTCCAATTTTTCTAGAAGTATGCCAAGGATTGAAATTTTGAGGAGATGGATGATATAATATTGTATCTTGCTTCAAAGCCTTTCACAAAGAAATTTAAACCACTTGTGGAGCACTTCTAACTATATGCTAAGATTGAAAATCTTTTGAATATAGATTTTAACAAATTAAGCTTTAAAAAAACTAACTCATTTTCAATGAAATCTTCAAGACTACAATAATGAGCATAAGAGGGTAATTTTAAGCATTAAAAATTATGTATGAGTTATAAACACCCTTATGAGCTAATATATATAAATTACTTTAGCTCAAATAGCAAAACTCATTTAAGTGATAGATTGTGACCACTTAGATCAACATAGGATTTTGGATGAACTTAAAACCAAATAACTTTTGATTAGTTAGCCTTTGGAAAACTTTTGAATACTAATAATATTTGAAATAGCCAACTCTAGTTTTTTGGTATTGAACATATTTTCAAATTCCTTTTAAAATTGATTTTAGCCAATTTTGAGTTTAAAGCCAAAACAATACTAGCACTTAGTTTTTCTAAAGCCAAAAACTTTGGAAAATATTTGAAATGCATTTGTATACATTTTTCAACTAGTTTTTCGAATATATACTAGTAATTTCATAATTTTAATTTTGGGCTAAATGGCTCAATTTTTAAAATAATACTAGCACTTAATTTATTTGGGCACACTTAGGGATGTGATATATATGAATATGATCGAGCACTCTCTCTTAATGTGCCACACTTATCTTGATCATAATTACAATAATAAACTTTTAGAACAGGAGTAAGAACACCCTTTTAAATGATATTCATGTAATACAACGTATACAAGGTTAGGGGCTAAATATATGAAATGTAGATACTTGTTACTGAGATGGCATTGGTTCATGATGTGGCATGATCATCCTCAAACTTAGCTCCTATTATGCATATGGTGGAATTCACCTCTTCATATTTAAGCCAAGCCTCCAATGCCTCTCCGAGTACCTATTAAGCTTTTAAACTCATTTTGATACCCAAAACTTGGTTGGGTCCACCAATGTTAGTCACAATATATTTAGGCACCCAATTGACCCTAACATAAACTTTATGTGAACTAACATTTCTAGCAAACACGTTGTTGTTTTATCTTTCGTAAGCAAACAATGTTCATTAATAAGATATGGCTTAGGAATGATACCATTGGAACAATCTTTACTAAAATATCCCTTTTTCGACAATTGTAGCAAGTTTGGCAATTGCTACCGCTTCTTACCTTCTTGTCTTGCTTATTACCAGTTTGCCTCTCCATTAATGACTTTTTCTTGTCATTCACCTTGTTAGGGCACACCGAGGTGAAGTGGCCCTTGTTATTGCATCCAAAGCATTTGACATTATTGAATTACTTTCCAAATTGATTTGGGATGCTCTTCACCTTTTTTATGGAGGCGAAACCGATTTCTCTCTTATCATTTAATTTTCTTTAACTTCCCAATATTTTGTTAAGAGAGGCCTTTCCCTTTTGGCTCTTTTCCAAGTTATTTTTCAAATTTGTAACTTGAGCCTTGAGCTCTTTGTTTTCTTCTACAAGGTTAGTATCACAAAACATAGAAGAAAAGTAGCATCTATATTTGAGCAACAAGATAAATCTAGTAAATCATCACAATATGTGGATATGCTAACTTTAGATGAATTGCAAGATCTAGGAGCTACCCATGGCATATCATCTATTAGATCACATGTAATGCCTATATCTACATTTGTCTTAGAATATTCTTTGAGAAGGAGAATTTCATGTTCTCCTTTTAACTTATTATAATCATTTTGAAAAGAGATATACTCATTCTTCAAAATCTTAAATTTAGCCTTCCCCTTCCCAAGATATTCACTAAGCTCTTCTAACATATCCATCAAATCATCATAAGAAGCTATTGTAGAGGGCCTTATTAGCCTTCGATGCCTGCATCGATGCTTTCAGGCATATGCTACCCCTGATCTCAGTTGACAAGACATTTTTGACTGGGAAATACAAGGGGCGGATCCTTACGCTATTGGCGTTGACGGGAACAATCAGATTCTGCCATTGACCATCACATTTGTCGAGAGTGGGAATTACGGCAACTAGTTGTAAACCTTTCAACATGTGAGGGTGGGAGTTGTCGGAGCTCATCCTGGTGTGTGCGTAATACATGATCACAATGCCAGAATGCTGAAATCCATAAGAACACTTCAGTAAGACCCCAAGGAGCCGTTTCCTTGGCCGGATATGAGGAGCAGATGATACATTCGTCACCTAGGGGCCAACTTCTTTAAGTAGTTCCCTAAGCAACCGTTGGTGAAGCTATTCAAGAGGCTAGCTATGTAAAACCAGCAGCGCAAATTTGACGCTTTATGAATGTTGTTGGATGAACACAGTAGGAAGCACGTGAACGAGAGGAACAAGAGACCGGCCATTGCTGGGGCGGCACAACCCAAACACCTCACACCACTGTTAGAGTTTGAACCTACTGGTCCGAGGAGGAGGACATCGAGAAACATCAAGTGCTTCTTCCACTGGATCGAGGCTGAGCCATTGGAAAAGTGGTCTCTACTGTACGACATGGATAGCGCAAGCTATTGCATAATGGCCACTAACCTTGCGGAGGTGTATAACTGGGTTCTTAAGGGCCTTCATCCTCAGCTCCTCGTCGCCATTATGGAAGGTGTTCTGCACAGCACAATCGACTATTTCAGGAAGAGGCATGCATGCCACACTTTATGCCGCCAACCCATAAACACCCTACTGCATAAAGATTACAACATACATGCAAAGAAGACAGAGAAGGGAAATGGTGGCCAAGTCCAAAGAGGCCGCTAAGGCGTTCAACGCCGAGCTCGTAAGGAAGAAAAATGGCCTTGGTCCACGCAGTAGGTCAGGCCGTTCCACACTAGCTCCTAAAGATCAAATTTATTTTTATTCCAAAAAGACGTAGATGTATCATAGGAGTACTTCGGTTTGTTATATTGTGCATGATGTTGTTTCTTATGCACGTAAACAAAACCTGTGTGCCGTGTTATTTATAGCTTTGTTATTCTCAACTTTATTATAAAGTCTATTTTAATTCGCAACATCAAATCTTGTCGTCTTTTCGCATTCAATTCTTCATGTAGCAAGGCATCCAATAACATGAAAAACATGTTCTAGAAGTAGACACGAAATCTCTACGCATCTTTCATCAACAATATTGTCTAGCATATATCCATCCTTGTGCCTCATATTATACCATAAAGTCCATATATTAGTAATTTTTTAGGATGCAGTATGTATCACTTCTGGGACAAGGCTTGGAATATTGTGTTGGTGTTTATAATAGATATATACGCTGAAGTGTCAAAGGTTATCAATCCACAAAAAGATTACCAATTCATATATGTATTTATGCTCAGTTAAAAGAATGGTGTCATGTATGGTTCACAGATAGATTCTCTATTTTTAAATTATGGATTGTTAAATGTTACATGTACATGGTGTTATGTATCACAGTAACTTTAATTGTTTTTTTATCTTTCAAAAGGAAGTCCCTTTGTTACCATCTTACCACCAAATCCTAATGTTCTAAATCTATAGATCAAGTTCAAACTAAATTCAACTATTATCTCAATTCATAATTTACAAATCAACTGCAATCACGCGTGCAAAAGCGAAACACAGTAGACCCTATCACACCACATATCAAGGCGTGACAATTGCAACGCCATGGGATCTAGCGTGACTACTGACACGCAATCCTCCACGCTAGCACGGTGGGTGGACGAGGGTTGATGTGGCATGTTTTGTCATGCCGTAATGTGTGACGTGACAGTATGGTTTGGCCACGTCACTAGGGGTGGCGTGGCCAAAAGGGTCAGAATTGAAAATAAAGTTCGTGAGGGATTAACTTTAGAATATTTTAAAAAGGATTACATAATAAAAAAGCAAGTTTCAATCGCCCAACCGTTGGGCGACATGAGGTTATATCGCCTAGCGGTTGGGCGACAAGACTGTCATTGCTCGCTTAACTGATGCGACTCGCCGTCAGATCGCTTGATCATTGGGCAATAGGAGCTAGTCGTCCAACGGTTCGACGACAGTAGAATACTTTTGCAAAAAAAAAATCCAGATATAATTTTATATTTTTGAATAAAAAAGATTATTTCCAAAAAAAAAAACTCTTGGTTTTGCCGTGCGCAAGCTCGCCGCTATCCTCCCATCCGCTCATCCTCTTCGCCGCTGCCTATCTAATCCGCGAACCGAAGCGGGACTGAGTGGGCAAGAAAGAACCGAGAGAATGGAAGCCATGGCCCTGTCCCTCTCCCTCCCGCTCTCCCCGCTTCTCCTCCAGGGCTCCCCCGCCAAGAAGCTGCACTCCAGGCTCACCTTCCCCGCCAAGTCCTTCTTCGGCTCGCCGCTCGCCGCCACCAGCCTCTCCCCGGCGTCCCCGCTCCCCCGCGGGCCCTCCAGCTCGCTCGCGGTCGTCGCGGCGGGGAAGGGTTGCAAGATGAAGACACACAAGGTTCTTGCTCCTTGGTTGTTCGGTTGCCAAGTTAATTTGTTTGGGCTTTCTTGATTTCTCCTCTTGTGTGTGTGGCCATCCGAAGGCATCGGCGAAGCGGTTCCGGGTGACGGGGACGGGCAAGATCGTGCGGCGCCGCGCCGGGAAGCAGCACCTGCTCGGAAAGAAGAACACCAAGCGTAGGAAGAGGCTGTCCAAGATGGTACGATTCTTCTCTTTTCCCTGCAATTCTTATGGCTAGCGTTGCTCAAATTTTGGTTGAACTAATTGTGTGTAGAGTTGTTTAGGTGTGAGCATTCATGCTTGGTCCTGAATTTAGCTGGCTCATAGGGCGTGTATTCTGAGATTGCATGGTGATGTGGTAATGTCTGTGGGCTGTTGATGTCAAAAACTACTGTGATCGGTTTGGTAGTTAGGTTGAGGCTGTTTTGTTGCCCTGTTGGAATGGCCGAAATGCTAAGTGAGAGTAAGTGTCATTTAGCTGGTGTGCCTGAAAATGCACTCATGATATGGAGTTCTATTTAATTGTGTCTAGTTGACAAGTGAATTCGATCCATCTTATAGTATGTGAGCTATTGTTGCATTCTCAAATTCTTATATTGAGCTTTTGCTGAAAAGTAGGCCTTTCGTTTGTGCATTTGTGCTAAGTGCTAACTTACTGATAGTGTATTTGAAATATGGAATTACAGTATTGACACACTTTGATGAAATTATTGTTCCGGTGAGTCAGGCTGTAGAAAGTATTTGGTCTCTAGAGATGCATATCCAAAAATTAGGTGTCATGACCTTGTGATACCAGAAGGGCCGGACATTGAAGGTTATATAATTACTGTGCAGGGAGATATAGATCTATACTAAGCTCACTTCGGAGTAGTGCCATGATTGTTGTCCATCCTTTCCCCTTTCAGCATTCTATTAAAAATATGTATATAATATTTAGGGCTAGGGCAGTTATGGAAGTGGATTTGGCGATTGCATCCTTATGAGTCCATCCTTTTCCACCATTAGTCTGCACATTATCCAGTAAGAAAGTGCTCAGTTTATAGAGGTGCATTTTTTTCAGAAGTTCAATCTTTCCAGTCCCTTTCCCTACATCCTGAATGAAGTTCACCTTACACCTACATAAGATTTACATCAGCTGCTTCAAAAAATCAGGTTTACTTCCGACAGTCATGTTGGACAATTAAGCACCGGGGAAATAACAGTAACTTTTTTTTGTCAACAAATAACAATAATTAACTTGCTGGCCGTATAGGTGCAGTTCCATTTTAGTGGATTCTCAAGAGAGTGCGACACTATGACAGTTTTACTGAAAGTCCGAAAATTGCAATTTGTGCTGCAACGCCATTTTACATGTCCCCTAAGAGAGCACTGTTATATTTCTCGCAGGTCCAAGTTAACAAGAGTGACTACAACAACGTGATGGGCGCACTGCCCTACCTCAAAGCCAACAAGAAAGCAGGTTGAGGTCTTCTAGGTCCTGCAACATGATTCTGTTTCAGTTCACCAACTTGTAATTTTGTGTTTCTCTCTCTGTATTTTTTTTAATTTCAAGGTCCTTATTCATTTAAAGCAAGCACTGAACAAGAACAACTCTTGATGTCAACAGTCTAGTGATGTTCCAAAAATTTGTGCAAGATGAGGGGTACTTGATCTTCTTTCATGAACTGATACTCAGATCTATTCGTTTGGAGGATTTGTTGTGGTTGGTGGTTAGGTACGGCCTGAGGACTGAGAGTAGGATGCTTGGTCTCATCTAGCTACTGGTGGAGCTCTTCTCTAACGTGATAGAGATGCTCTGAGATTTTAGAAGAGGGAGACTACAAACTTTGTTTATTCATTATTTGCTTATGAATAGTGTGGCTCCTCTCTGCTAGCCTCTGACAATATAAAAACTAACACAATCTAATGCAATCAATCAATTAAAAATAATATCATATCTATACTATCTAAATATTAAGATATCTATTCCAAATATAAAGATATAAATCTATCTATTCCTAAAATGAAGATATGTATATAATTATTTCTAATATCAAGATATATATAGAACCCTTCCTAATATGACCTTTATAGTGCCACGCGGTACTGTTTTCGCTCTACAGTACCCACGGTACTGTTCATTTGTTTGCTACAGTGCCTCGTTGGACCATAGGCCACAACATTACACCCCTCATGGCGAGACAGCTCGTCCTCGTAGGTGGCGGCTATAGTTGAAGTCCTTCGTAACCACATGTCGACGAGAGCTCGTGGCGTCGGTGGATAGTCATATGGAAGAAAGATTGTAACACTCCGATGGACAATAGCGAGGATTGCGGTCCTTTAGCATGACTTGTCGTTGTAGGAGGCGACAGCGGTATGAATAAGCTACGTGGTGTAGTCGTGATGCTCTTCCTACTGGTGCGGGCAAGAATGTGACGTCGTTGCGGTCTTGACACCCGCCACGTCCCACATCTACGAAGGCACGACATCGTCTGACAATGTGGAGAGGACCACCGCTGGACACACATAACATTATTTCTAATGCTATGGTCTAAAATCTCACCTAGCGGACGTGTGAACGATACCATAGTACTGCAGCGTTAACAGTGCCCGTTTGGTACTGTAGCATTGCTATCTATTTAGGGATCATGCATATCTTCATATTAGGAATAATTACATGCATATCTTCATATTAGGAATAGATAAATGTGTATCTTTATATTTAGATAGTATGGATATGATATTATCTTTAGTTGACTAGTTATATTAGATTGTATTAGTTTCTATATTGTTAAGGACTAACCTCATCTATATAAAGAGAGGAGCCGCATCATTCATAATCAAGCAATAAATAAAAATAAATAAAGTTCATAGTCTTTCTCCCTTTTCTTCTAAAGTCAAGCCATAAAGCATCTCTACCACGTCAGGGAAAAACCCTGTTGGTTGCTAAATGAGGGTGAGCGTCCACCCTTTGTTCTCGAACCTGTACCCAACCACCACCGCAACATTTGGTATCAGAGCTACTTATCATGACTTCTGCTGTTGATTGTGCGGCTACTATGAAGATCTTAGTCATGGACCTTAAGACCGATATCGGCAATATGATGATCTTGATGAAAAAATTCATGGTTAAGATGTAGGAGAAGGCGTCGCATGCTGCTGTGGTTTCTGAGTCGCCATCACCACCAGAACCAGTGTCGCAATAATTTTTGTTGTATTTCTGTTGTATACTGGTATTTTTCTGATTTTTTTTTTGCTTTCCTGCAATAATTTTGACCGGGCTTCGGGCATTATGTTTTTTGTCGGGCCAGGCTTTGGGCTTGAAAAAAGCGCGCATGTCGGGTCTGGTTTTTCAGGACAGGTCTACTTTGAGCAAAACGATAAGAAACTTTCCCTTAAGATGATAAGAATTAGTGTGCTCCTTCATTTGCATCCAGAAGATTCAGCAGATCGTATATGTGAGCTGTATCTACACGGTGAATTAATTTGTAACCAATATTCCCATTGATTCCACAGTTTACAGAACTATCTGCCTTAAGTATTGATGGCTATAAATGTCCCATGTACAACTTCCTCGACTGATACGGTATTTCGTTCATTGCTCGGAGCTAAAACGATAAGCATTTTGCCTCGAAGATGATAAGCATTAACATATTCCTTTATCTGTATGAAAAAGATTCAACATGCCATATCTCTGAGCTGTACTGCACAATTTAATTAATTTGTAACCAATATTTCGATTGATTCCTCGGTTTACAGAACTGCCCAACTTCGTCGATTGATACGATATTCACTACATTGCTTTTCTGAGCTAAAACGACGAGCATTTTGCCCTAAAGATGGTGTTAAAAATAATCTTAAATTTGGAGTCCGAAACAGAGTAGAGTTCATCTTCGTGTGTTACTTGAGTTGAAATCAAGACCTACCAGAGGTGGCTTTCCCACCTGAAATGAACCATGGCACACAGAGGATGAACAACCCAGCACAGTGGGAACAGAGTAGAAACTGTAACGGCAGAAATTAAAGAGTAGGAAAATTGCACGCACAAAAAAAAAGCACCTTCCATCTCTGGAGCGCAGCGAATTTCAACCCATCTGCGCTAACAAATCGCCCGATTCCACCTCTATAAATTCCCCTGCCCCTCCTTGTTGCTACTGTGCTGCTTTGACCTTGACTTTTGTAGATTCTTTTTTCCCTATAGGATCGGATTGGCAACAGAGGAGGATAACTTTTGATCAAGAGTTCAACTGGCCATGAAACTTTACGCACATCATGAATAAGGTCTCAGGAGATTGCTCTGATCTTTAATTGAAAACTTAGCAACCAAAATGAGAGCTTCATAAGATTTTACTGAGAACGTCCAAAACCGAATCCGAGAGAATAAGAAGCCAATCAGAACCGCTCGTGGGTCAAAGATAGTTAAGATGGCTTGGAGTACAATCCAACATGTCACTGTGATTCAGAACAACATCAAAAACAAGCCAAGAACACCTTCAGATCAAGAAGAGAGAAACCGCTAGATCAAGAAGTGAGAGGAACAGAACGGAGAATGCAGAGGAAGAACTAAATCGAAGCCGGCCAAACTCAAACAGAGAAGATGTACACAAAATGTAGAAACGAAGATTGATGTATTGCTCAGATGAATGATTTCACAGCCACTCCTCTTGGGAGGACCAGGCTCTAACCCTAGAGCCAACACTCACTCTCTAACCTAACTCTCATAGGAGGGAGAGGCGCCAGCCACCAAGGCTCAACCGACCTGCTCAACCCTAACTCTTGCCCCTCCCCTTTTTATAGTCTCACAAACGAACCCTAGACCTAATGGATCCTACCTTTAGTCCAAACAGGGGATAACTCGTTAACCCCACCTAGCACCGGGTTTTACACATGCACGCTTCTCAAAGCGGATTACATGTGGCCCCAATGACTTGTCGTCAACCTCTCACACATCCGGATCCCACCGAACCGTTCTCGCTTGCAAACGACCCAAGTCACTTGGCGCACCACGTCCTTTTCCTCGTGGATGACGGCACCCGGCATCCTTGATCGTATGGACCTCGACTCCTCCCTAAGCCTAGTCCCGATCCACCTTGTCGTTGCCCGTCATGTCCATCTTCGGTAGCTCCTGCTCCGATTCCTCGTCGTCCCGGCTTGCAACCACCTCACCAGCCTCGATCATTTTCGGCGTCTCTCTGACCGTTCTAGACTCAACATCTCACTGTGCTTAGTCCCGGTCCTCCTACGCCTCACCATGACCTAACTCCGAAGTCCTGCAACCAACAAAAATAAGCAAACCATCATATAGCACCGCACGATACATATAGATCACCAATTTGCACAAATAAAATATATGCACCCAAATTACTGATTCTGATCCTAGAACCAACCAATATCCTCATATGCATAAAGCAACAAACACCTTGGTCATAAACATTAGTTCATAACGGAATAAACATCCGTCGGAAGGAGGTCGGACGACGACGACTTGAGGTAGAACGGCACTAGACGATAGAGGCATCGATTTGGTGAGAAGAATGAATCTAGAGTAGCTAGTCTAGGGAGAGAGACCAGACCTAGGAATAGGGTACTTAGGAATACCTCTTCATTATTTGTTGCTTGATGTAATGGATATATATTGTCCCTTTTATAGGTGTAAACTTTGTTCCAGAAGAAAATGCACACATCACAAATAAACTGAGAGAACACATGAGAATTTCTGAATTTCTCTATTCTCTTATTTGCTCCCCCTTTTCCCTTACTTCTATTCTTGCAAAACTAGCTACAAGCCTTCTCATTATATAAGTTAAGACTCTCCTACTAGCATACGTATTCAAACTTCAAGTTGAACATAACTTCAACTTGAGTTACACACGGAGATGGACTCTACTACGTCTTGGACTTGAAGTCAAGATTATTTCTGACAATCTCCCCCTTAATCTTGACTTGACATACTCTAGTTTTAGTCTCAATACATTATGAACTACCAGCCACACCTCCACATGAAGCGTTCAACATGCAAGCTACATGTAGGAACTCAACTCAACTGGTACGGGTCCATCTAGATGCAAAGATTCTAAACCATTGAGGCAGTCGGACTCAACTACGACTTACTAAACTCATACTTGACACAGACGGTGACACATCTCCTCAACGTTCTGATTTCTTTCCACTTTACTTGAGTTTGGACGGTGACACATCTTCTCAACGTCCCTGACTCAACTCATCATCAGAGCACTATTGATTCATCATCGTTGAGCACTTCATCGCCTCGGAGATGGACGAACAGACGGAGACTCCGCTTTTCCACTGTCGTCGCACGAACGGAAGAACCAAAGGACAAAACATCTGGCTCCTACCTCTTGCTGCTTCGGAACACGCCAGAACCGAAGGACCGAGCGAAGACGTACTTGTGGTCCTCTGCGCTTCGGAGACAGCGAAATGCGACGGGAGAACACGTCGGAACAAGGGGGTGCCGAGACTGCGTGCGATATCTCAGGAGCGCTATGCGAGATGCGCTGAAATGGAATCACCGAGACGATTTTTTTCAGCGACTCGGTTCTCGCCTGATTACCTAGGCTCTGATACCACTTGTTAATTTTATTCCAGGAGAAAATGCACACCTCGCAAATAAATTGAGAAAACACGAGAGAATTTTTGAATATCTATTCTCTTACTTGCTCCCCATTTTCCCTTACTTCTGTTCTTGCAAAATTGGCTACAAGTCTCCTCATTAGGCTAAGACTCTCCTACTAGCATACGTATTCGGACTTCAAGTTGGACACAATTTCAACTTGAGTTACACACGGAGACAGACTCTACTACGTCTTAGACTTGAAGTCAAGATTATTTCTAACAATAGGGATAACTCGTCTTAACCTCTAAGAAATAATCTCTATATCTAAGAAAATCTATCTTTAATAATCTCTATTTCTAAAAATATATCTCTAATAGATGGAATATGTCTATAAGGTAATAAACCCATCTAACAAGGAAACCAAATATTCTTATTTCTATCCTAACTAACATAGGGTGGGTAGCCATGTGCGGCTACTACAGTACTGTGGTACCGTACAAAAGCCAAAAAGCTTGAGCGGAAAGAACCTAGCCTTAATCTTGCCATATACGGCTGCTACAGTATTATGGTATTGTTCACATATGTGAATAGTGTGGATAAACAGTAGTTCTGCATGTGACAGAAGTAGGCTAGTTAGGAGCGGGTCATCTTCAGAAGAATGCCATTGGCATCTAGTGTAGTCAGACTCATGGAGATCTATTTTATATCAGCTTTAGTTTTTTAACTTGTTATTTTGGGGATCATAAAACAAAGTTATGTTATGTCAGGTAGAACCAGTTTTCTTGTATGTGTTGGATGATCAAATGAAATGCTTTTCATGGATTATCTGAAATGTTGTGCTTCATCTATCTATTATCCGTGCAATGCTGCTCTTTCCTTGACACAAACAAAATAAGTGAGCGCGGATACCGAACCATTGTTCATTGCAGTCTTGCAATGGGAGCCAAACAGAAGAAGCAATACGGTTTCAGAAACAGAAACTGAGTGGAAGGGAACCTTGCATTCATGATCCGTGTAAGACTATTTGAGTTCTAAAATTTCTGATGCTGAGTGACAGAACATAACTTATTGATTTTGCACTGCATTTTGTCTTGACTTACCCTGTCTATCACGGTATCATCCTGTGAAAGAAAAGAAATATCCTTATTTTTTTAATGGAGCCAAATATTTCTTTTCCTTATCTGTGACAGCAATGGCGCCTTACTTTTACATCTGTGCAATGTCCTGATTATACTGATCTATCCATCCCTGTATGATCTCAACTTCTTGTCGCCTTTGTTCTACAACCCAGTCTGGATCATCCTTGGTTGCAGATCTGAAGTCCAAATGATGAGCCCCTGACCATCACAACACATGATCATGCGTAAGTCTTAAAATACTATGATCTTAAACATTTTCTGCAGCTTTTTTGTTTACCTTTCTCTGTGACAAGAGCAATAATGCTGGATGATATGTTCTTGAGCACCCTGATTGCAATACAAAAGGAAAACGGTTATGGTTTACTATAACAAATCTGTTATCTGAAGACTGAAACTACCAACAAGAATGATCAGATGGTGAAATCTTTTAGGCATACCCGCCTCGACTCCATGGATCTCGCATTCCGTTGGAGAAGATGATGTTACTCCCAAACCTCTTAAGCACTATGTCAATTTTCTGCATGGAAGTGTGCAATGCCGCACCAGATCAACACTTGCAAACCAGCCATTGTTACTACTGACGGTTCATATGTGTACACTGCAAGTCTGAAAGAACACTTACATTGCCACCATATTCAGTAGTGATCCAATGCGGCCTTGGCCGAACTCCGTAGTTCGCAAGGCAGTCCTCGGACTTCTCATCGTAAGTGAAGGTGAATGGCGGAAACATGCTCTCGTTTGAGATTGTCATTGGCATGATCATCTCTGTGCAAGCCTACGCAGAAGTTGTTTCAAAAAACACATTTATGATCTACCTCAGTTTTGCCAGTAACATTGTACCACATATGTGTCAGGTTTCTTCTACCTGCCAGCCCCAGCCACTGAGGCCATGGGGATCTCCCCCATCCTCAATCTGGAAGCATGTCTGGTCGCCTGTGTAATTGTAGTATAGGCTCGCTGCTGCGAAAGCTTTGTCAAGAATGTCTACGCCTGTGGTGAACCTGTCGATGATTTTGCACATCTGCAGAAGTTTCATGAGAATTACATCTTCAGTAGATTCGGAAGTACAGTGCTTGTTTTGCATGATTCAGTTTGGTAATTCTGAAGCACTTGTTGCTCTGGTTACGCATTTGGCTGTAGAATTTAGGCACAAATGGCAACCTCCTTAATGGGGTAGGCAGGCAGATTCTCCAGGAAATTGGCTGGGGTTGGATAGTCCACCATGGCCGTGTACACGAATGCTGTCCATAGCCAGTTTCTAAACGAATGAACCGACTGGACAGTCCTGACATTTGAGAGAGAAAATAATGTCATGAACTAAGATTATTATAGGTTCAATATAGGGCATTCTTCAATAGTTCATCAGTTGGGCAGTCTTGTCAAGGTGAGCTCTACATGCCTGTCGTATCATAAATGTACTAGATAAGGTCTCTGTCACTAGCAAATTTATAGTCGATTAAATCCGCAAGAGCACAAAGGAAAAATGCTTTGTTTTTTTAAGACTCCAAAATGCTTTGATTTTCTTGTGTATATTACCCTTGCCTTTGATTTATGTACATTCTTTAGAACTGCAAGTCATTTCTCATTTCTCGCCTACAAGATTTGACTGATGTTTGATTTACCTGCATTTCACACAACAGAATACAACACTTGCAGTCTTAATTTTGTTTTTCCTTGTCTGGTAAGAATTACACTAGGTTGTGTGTGTTAAACAAACTTACTTGCAGGCTCTGAAGGATTTGCTGAGCTCCAAGATCCCTGTGTCGTTGGATCCCCTGTCATCTAGCACATCCCAAGCTGCCTTGATGACACTGAAGCAATTCAAGCTCTCAGACTGCAAGATTAGAAGCGAAGTACAATCAATTGACAACTGAAAAAAGATGGCAAATCTTAGCTTTGGACAAAGACTAATCGAGCATCAATCAAACAAAGATATCACTAGCACGAGAATAATTTGGTTTCCTTGTTACCTTATCTTGGAAAAGCACTTCGGTGCTTCCATAAAACAGCAGATTACATACATTTTTGAGCAAATTAAGGGCGTGATTTACAACCGCCCACTACTTTGAACATCCTTCAACAGGTATATACTTCTGATAAGCCTACGGCATGGTTAAACGTTGCAATCTAGCCAATTAACAGCTGAGTTATCAGTAATGAACTCAAGACATCCATCATCTAGATCATTGGAAAAGCACTTCAGTGCTTCCATAAAAACAACACGCCACATGACTTTTCGAGCAAATTCAGGACCTGATTTGCGACCACCTTCTACTTCCGATAACATTTCGAGCGGCGAGCATCTTTAGCCTTCTGATAAGCCAACGGCGCGGTTAAGCATCGCAATTTTGCTAATCAACATCTGAATTATCAGTCATGAACTCAAGATCTCATCTATATAATTGGCTGACCGGTGCCATTACAGTCACACACTACAGTTGCGTGTTCATGGACAGTACAGGGGCTACCACAATCCATAGCTGAAACGCGAAAGGTGCCCAGGTCTGGCAACTAATGGCCGCAGTGATCATTGGTCCTATAGGCTATTATATAGCTACAGGAAGAGACATGCTAACCGATGTGTCCCCTAACACGTGAGACTAGTACTATCGATTCAGAATCGACACCGTCGTACGTACTGCCCCTGACAGGTCAAAAGGTGTCGATTTGCCGTACGTGCCAACGGTCCAATGACAGTCGGCCATCGCGTGGATATTTTAGTCATTTTTCTCGTCAGACACACTTACGGCTAATGTTTAGCGGATTCTAAAACGGTTTTGATTTTAACACAATATCTAACTTTTAAACGAATATTTTTTCAAGATGAAATCTACAAGTTAATTTTAGTACACGTTAAAACTAATATCTTTATCATCCAAAATCGCAAGCGAGTATCTCTCTCTGTAATCTCTGTCGTAAACAGCTAAAATTCAAAAATTTCAATCAAAAACAATAAACCGCAGCCATATCAAACAGGCCCCTTACATAAGAATGTAATCTCTATCGGAGTTTTTTTAACGATTTTTGGTTTTTAACTTCTCTCGATAATTATTATTTATCAAACTTAATAAATCATAGCACAAAAGATATTTTGCTAGTAAAGCATGATGCTATTTATGAGCAGTACCTTGTAGTCCTGCGAGACGGCATCGTAGAAGCTAGTCCATGGGGTTATGTAGTCGAACTGCAGGATTGGTGCAGATGATGCCAGGGCCCCAATGGCGACGTGGGGATACTTGAGCCTGAACCAAGAAGCCAACACTGCAAACAAACACGACCATAAACAACGTTACTTAAGCTTAGCTCATCCTAATCGAGCTTAGCTCAAGCCGGCCCACGTCACTCGTAAAATAACTTTATCCGCGTATAGAATTAAGAGATCCAGATCCAGCTCGCACGGAGCATCACGAGCGCACGTCACACGTGTGCCAGCTAACTATAGCTAACCGTGGTTATGGCGACTTACTGCCGCCGTAAGAGCCACCGAAAACGACGACGGGGGAGGCGACGGCGGAGAGGTTCTGCTTGAGGCTGGTGATGAGGACGGCGTAGTCGGCGAGCGCCTGCGTCGACGTCAGGTAGCCCAGCGTCTCGGCGGACTTGTACGAGTCGTTCCCAAACGGCTTCGACTCCCCGTAGAAACGATGCTGCAAATTTCAAGAGGTGCGTGATTACTGTTACTTAGCAGCATTGATTAAGCTTAACCCGTACGTCCTTTATGTTATGGTTGATGTGGTTTTTTTCTCCCCCAGTCCTTGCGTCCGACAAAAGTAGGACAACATCAAGAAAGGAACGTCTTGAGATCAATGCAAAAAATCTTTACTGGAATAATACAAGTCGTAATGAAAACGAAAGCTGAGTTATCTTCTACAAGTAGCAGAGACGAGTTTGACCGTGCTGGCTTATCAAATCAAGTTTCAGATAAAACAAAGTATGTGGTATCAAATCAATACGACAACTAAATTTTGGACCAGCGCGCCACTATCAAGAAGGCTAAATTAAACACCAGTTCGCAAGGCTAATGTGTATACATGTGCTAAGATAATTTATACTGGGAATAGGCTTAGTTAAGCCTCTCTCTATAGCTATGGATGATTATATTAGCTAGTGTCATGTACGTACCTCGATGAAGACGAGCAGGGCGCCGAACTTGGGAGCAATGTCGAACATGAAGCCGGTGTTGGTGGCGAACCACTCGATGTCGCCCTCGTTGCCGGTGTACACGAATATCGGCCCGGCCGCCGCCTCGCCGCTGCCGCCGCTCCTCTTCCAGAAGGTGTCGTTGACGAGGTATTTCTGGTAGAAGACGACCGACGCGTTGGGCGTGAAGGTGAAGTGGTCCAGCTCCTGCGGGAAGAAGTGCGCCGTGAACGGCTTCGCCACCGTGTCGTTGGTTGCAGCCGCGGCGGTGATGTGCCTGTCACTCGAGCTTGCTCGCGGCCGCTGATGCCGCAGAGCCTGCAGCTGCATAGGAGTGATTCTTGGGAAAGAATCCTTAGCCTTGGAGGAGCGTGCTGCCGTTGTTGGTGCAGGTGTGGAGGTTGCGACCAGCAGGAGCGCCAGGAAGGCGAGGAGAGGAGGGAGTGACGGGCCAAGTGCCGCCATTTTCGCCTCTCTCGTGTCGCTCGTTGTGTTGGGTTTCAAGAAGGCGTAGGAATGGCGGAGGGTGCGCGTGAGGAGGCGCGCGGTGGTGACATGTGCTATCTGTCCTTGTTTGGGTGCCATTGTCTGTGCTGATTTTTTTTTTGGTATTGATAAAAATCATCTGGATATTTTCTTTTTAACTATCATTCAGATTTATAACCGTTGAATTAGAGATCGGATGCTTTCTTTTTAATTATCATCCAGATTTGTGATCGTTGGATTAGAGATCCAACGGCCATAAATTCTTCCTACCTTCTCAAAAAAAAATTCTCGTCTTAAAAAAAAGAAACTATTGAATATCTAATCTAACGGTCCAAAATTTAGATAATTTTTTTTGGCTGGTTTCTGCCCTGCTGGGGTCTCTGTTTTACTTGGCGATACCAGCAAAGACTGGAAATGTGATTCCAATTGTCTATGGTCATGCCCGACTTGGCACAGTATCTTCGTACTGTGTCGAGTCGTTGCTTGCCACGTCTTGCCAATCCTCCACGATGCTGCAGCAAAGTACTATGTCAAATTGCAGTAGACGGTGCCATGCTCCTCTGCCTTCAGCATTCTCTCCTGACTACACAAGTAGAAGCAACCCAGGACCGAACGACGCTGACCAGCCACACAACGTGACGCTGCTCTGCAGAATTGACCCGCGGCATCATTCCTAACGCAAGAACGATGCCTTTCTGGAGTGACATGAACAAAGGCGTTTGGGTGCAAGCAAGTGCTTGTCCCTGTCGAATCTTGCACTGATGTACGTGTGGTTACCTGAGGAGAATTCCCCGAGACGGGAGGAAGTTAGGCCCTGTTTTTTTCAATTTCTAAAAGCTGTTTTTTTACTGTTCTACAGTAACTAACTTTTAAACAAAGTATTTTTTAAGATAAGGTCTATTAGTTAATTGTAGTATATACTTTACTAACTTCATTTATATTGGCCAAAATCGCACGTGAGTTTCTGTTACTCTGTAATCTTTGGTACAAATAGCCTAAAAGTCATAAACCACAGCCAAAAGTCACAAATCGTAGTAAAAAAAAACAGACCCCTAGATGTAGAGGCAGATTTGCAAAAGTAAACTGACTTTTTAGGAGAATTTCGTGTATCTCCTCTCTCTCTCTCTCTCTGGATCCACTATAAATCCTGTGGAACAACATGTGGTCACTGTTTGAGCCATTCTCGTGTCAACCAACACGGCCAAACCCCAAATGTGTCACACGTCGAGGTGGTTGGGAGGTTACATCCGGTCCGTGTGTTCGGAAACGTGTGGTCTTGTGGTGGCTAGTGGAATCTACAGAGGGGGCAGGGGTAATGGGGCTATTATTCGAGCCCATCATGTGAGCCGTGGACGGTGGGCTCTGCTTGGGCCCACCACTGGTCTCAATGGTCCCAACCTTTGACCTAGAAATGCAATCAGGAGACATGTTTGTAACAAAGCAACCTGGATTTATCAATCCGGGTCTTTATGTATTTTGAACTAGTCTCTAGATTACAGCTAACTCATACAATACAACAATGGCAAATATTATATCTATACATGCACATAAATAAAATAATAACAAAGCGTAAACAGGCCAGATGGCTAAAGACTTGCATCATAGGCCATGAGGCCAAATATAAATAAAGTTTTGCAGCGAAAAAGACACATAGCACAGAAGACCTTCAGGATATGCCCATAAGCAATCGATTAGGATGTGTGACCTAGTATTCGGTGTTATTTTCAACCTTCGATGGATGGTGATAAATGTTCACCAACATATTATTCTTTGAGCATTCTTTGTGCATTGAATTCATATAGTTGAGCAACAATGAGGACAAAAGTACTCAACAAGTTCTTATATAAGAATGCAAATGTATGTGTGTCTATACATGCAAGACTTAACCAAGAGAATGTCTTATGTTTCTTTTAGCATAAAGTCAGTTTGTCAAATATCACACTATAGCTACTTTTCAAATCTAAAACTTAGTCTTTTCAACTTAAAATCAAGTGTCCAATTTAATTAAGTTCATGAGAGTGAATCCTCTTCACAGTTGTCCACTATATCCACTCTATAAGCACCATTCCATATCTATGTCCGTACCAAGATATCATATCCATTTCATGATTTCGAAATAAATTCCACTTGCATACCAAGATATGAAATCATAACCATTTTCTTATACTTTCATCCATAACCACCATTAACTAATAAGCATTATTTTATAAAAACTACGCAAGTGTGGGATTTCTACTATTTGCCCATAACCAGGGGCACGGATATTCGAATAGATTATAATATTACAGATGTTGTACATCTTTACTTACAAAGATATAATTAACTCATAATATCGACCACTATGCGCTTCCGTAGGTGTGCGACTGATAAAATCATAACAAGACTTTTACAATGCTTAGTCTCGATGTTTCCTCCCACTCCAGGTGAAATCGCTCAACACTGGTGACAGTGACCGCTCCCTTTCCGGGTTATACCTCACCCCTAGAACGCTCCCTTCTTGGGGCTATGTTTTCAATGGATCCCGTTGTTAGTGAGTCTACGGCCCTTCATGTTAAAAAATCCACATAGGGGCAGTGATCAGCATGGATCACTTTCAGAATATATCACAATACAAATCCAGAAATCCACCTGCCAATCCAATGTGCAGGAGTCACATCGAAACTAAGAAAATTAGTTGGCCAGGTCAATCTCATACTTGACTTGTGGTTGCACGTTTGGGTGTATATTTCTGTCTCTAGTGGTAATCCATGTTACCATTCTAATTATTACTCAATATCTCACTTTTTGCTGGCAATGTTTGTGTCGTATCCAAATTTATCACTAAAGTATTTCTAAGTATAACCATAATTTAATAAACTGTTACCAATGGTGGAATATTATTCTTATAAGTATCCTAGGATCATATGGTGAAGATAATGTCAACAATCAAGGAAAAAGATAATACACATCAACAACATTGTATAACTAAGCATCAACATTTAACATAACCTTTAATTTAATAATAATAACAATACGCATGTAATTTGAAAGCAAAATAATTGCATTAGAAAACTAAGTTTAATATGATCAATCATAAGGACTTGCTTTGCTCAACTGTGAATAGCGTAGGTTCTGTTCGGCAGCAATGGAAGCGTCCGAAGCATCAAATTCTATAAACATACAAATATCCACAATCAAAATGAATTCAATTAAAATCCAAATGAACTCTAAAAATTATGATTTTGGTGCTGGTGGAGAGATCTTGAATTTAGAATAAAAAACCAAGCTATTCGGATTTAAAATGAGGGAGAACAAGCTCTTCAAAGTTTGACCCGAGAGGAAATTCCAGAAAATCAAAAAATCCTGACAGGTGGGGTCGGCCGAGATTTTCTTTTCTTTTCCAATTATTTTTCTTAAGGGAAATAAATCAGCACCTGACAGGTATGGTCCAGTCGGTTTTAATTTCTTTTCAATTATTTTTATTAAAGAAAACATGAGAGACTGACAGGTGGAGCCATAGTTCATATGGACTAGGTCAACAGGAAATGGGACCACTGTGTCAGAGACTGTAGTTCACAGATCGAGTCTACACATTTAGTTTCAAGAAGTGGGGTCCACATGTCATACATTCATACTTTAAACCAGGGGTTAAATTAGAATTCTTAACTACCTCGGGCCCATATGTCATACCAACATTAGCTAACTAATTACTAGTTTAAATTAATTAATACATGCACGGCGCCTTGCACATAGCTATGTGTAGGGTCATTTACGTAGCAACACGTGTCCCATTAACTCTATCAACTTTAATTTATTACACAAGAATTTGTATACTTTTGTTTTTAGACTTATAACAAATAGATAAATGATGTCTTCTCAGTTCTTACAATTTTTGGATACTTAAAAAGTATTTTTTAAGTAAATTTTCCCATGGAGACCGCTGCAACCGGCCCAAGGCAGCAGATCACCACCAAGTAGTGCCACAGTTCTGGCCACTACCAGTTGACGCACTAACAGGAACAGCACCAGTCAGTCAGTTAACAAAACATCAACTGGCCGGAGAAAATTCCGGACACTGACCGGTTTGCCACCGAACGGCTCTAATTATCAAATTTAAATTTAGCAGGTTTGCCACCGTCCGAAATTATTATTCATCATCTCAAATTCAAATTTTAAAATTAATTTAAAACTTTAGCCTCAACTAACAAAGAGCATTGTTAAGCACGGCTAGGCGTACCAAACACGAAGATCAGGGCAAATCAGCCAGCAGAAGAGCTTTTC
Source organism: Bonia amplexicaulis (assembly GCA_036346245.1). Classification (NCBI taxonomy): domain Eukaryota; kingdom Viridiplantae; phylum Streptophyta; class Magnoliopsida; order Poales; family Poaceae; genus Bonia; species Bonia amplexicaulis. The sequence continues at coordinate 2,527,964 of CM070750.1, read as the reverse complement.
TGGCAGATCTCGAGTTGGCTTCATCAAAATCCAGGCGTGAGAAGTCCTACGGATCATCATGTGAGGGCATGGAAGCAGACAATGCTGTGCTGCTACACCTGTGGCACACTGTGCACTGCAGAGTATTGCAGGCTTGTGGATCAAATAAGTGACAATAACACCTTTACTGATTGGGAGTTTGGACAAAAATGACATTGTTGCTTCTAAAAATACCAGATATAGTTCTTAAACCAGCGTAATTACGTTTCTAGCCCCTCCCCACCGCACAATTTCTTGGCACCGACACGTGACAATCGTGCATGCGGTTACGTTTGCTGCTTGTAATGAGGTCTAAAATTATCATTTTATAATTTTTACACTGTAGTATGCAAGTCGTGCGATTGAAGACCACACGACTCGAACGAATAATGGTCGTGCGGTCCTCGACCGCACGATCATCCATGAATAGTAGGACGTACGATTTCGGTGCACCGCACGATCATTCATGAATAGTAGGACGCACGATTTCGATGTCGTGCGTTCCCCAACTGCACGATTACCATATGTCGGCACCAGAAAATCGTGCGGTGGGAGAGAAGATAGAAACAAAATTACATTAATTTAAAAGCTACATCTGGTATTTTTAGAACCAACAATGGCATTTGTGTCATAACTCTACTGATGCACATGAGGAAACATGCCATCGATATAGATGCAAGCCCACACGATACTGTCCTATCCACATATCACGAGGAAACATGCCAACGACATAGCAGCTGGGCCACTGCAAGCGACTTCTAGTTAGTTTCTTTTTTTTATTTTGCTTTTTAGGTTTTTTTTATTTTTCTTTTTCCTCTTATTTACTTGCATTATATGATATAACTTTTTTATTTTTTTAAATTTAATTACTTAAAAAAAGCTAACAACTGCGGTAATGCTTTTTCGGCTATAAACTGCGTTGAGCTGTCACAGCAAAATCAAACAGGCCTTTTCCTAACTGATTTAACTGATTTGATCGATGCGCAGTGAGGGAAAATATAAAACAGCCAACTTCTAGAATCTTGCTTATACATTAGAGCCTTTTTGGGCATTAGCACATCGCAGATTTTACGTTGGTAACAGTTTACAACCAAAAATCAAATTATTCACTGCAAGTTGCACTCAATGTGTAAAGATAAATAAATAACAAAGTATCATGATTATATGGGAAGTTACCATTGCTCCGAATGGCCATAAGCTGGATTTAAAACTGATGGCGCAATGAAACACAAAGCTGGCAGATGGAGGAGCTACCATACAATAGGGGTGCTTTACGCAATCAAATTTCAACCAAAAAATTATGCACTGCAAGAAAAACGTGATACTGAAATGCAAAAGATAGATCCAAGTGTATGCAACACATCTATCAAGTTAAGATCAAGTTGTGACATGTTCTGTTCATAATTTGATAGTACTACCTCTGAGCTAATTCAGTGTGAAAATGGGCATGCATCTGCATTCTAGCATAAATCAGCAACTTCAAAGAGAACTAATCCACTCAAACGTAATTCAGGTCCACAGAAAAATAATGCGAATTGTTGGTGAAGCAATGTACCTAGAACTAGTAGCTTTCTTAATAAAGCTAGGGAATGCCTTCGTTCTAAAAAATGTTTGTGGGACAAGATAAAAGCAATAGCACAAAAGGGAAACAAATTATGTCGAGTAGCTTTCTTAATAAAGCTAGGGAATGCCTTCATTCTAAAAAATGTTGGTGGGACAAGATAAAAGCAATAGCACAAAAGGGAAACAAATTATGTCGACCAAGGGTGAAGTTAACAAATGCACAAAGGTAGAAGTTACATGTTGTATTTGCCTTCTTCAAATATTCAAATACCTGATTTTTTATTGTATTACGCACGGATCTTGGATAACATTTGGATGGATAGGATAGTGGGCGTGCCTGATTGTAATTGTGGTTTTACATTTTTTTTTATTTGAGGATTCAGACTGTTGCTACCTCTAAATGGGCAAAGTTTAACATTATCGTAAGCTTGACAAGACAACATGATGCAAACCTATATATATAACAACTTAGCAAGTGACAGTGGAGAAGCAGGGAAAAAAGGAACTAAAACCTGCAAATTATACAAATATGAGGGTTTTCTCATTGTGTGATATATATAGCTGCCTGAACCGTTCAACTTTATGGCCCTGCTGTGAACAGTCACAAGTCACAACTAGCCGCTCAATTGGGCTTCAAGCTTAAGCTTTTGCTTCTTAATTTCATACTTTTTGGCTATTTTTTCTTTTATTTCTTTGCAATGCATTGTCAGCGATGATGTTACTTCTTTCTTTTTTTTAATTTTTTAAATTTAATTACCCTTGAAAAGCTCACAGCAGCTACAGTACGAAATAAGCTTTAGACAGTGGCCACCAGTGAAAAAGGCCAACGGAGAAGCTCAAATGAGCACTTCAATGCCTCAAAGGCATACTGAAAAAGTCAAATTCAAGAAGCTAACAAAATACACATCCATCGAAGTTCATCAACCTGTTATCTGGTGTATATTCTAAAATTTTCATTGCTGACAGCATTATTATTAGACAAAAATCATGCAAGACTGATCCATACAAGTACAACCATAACTAAATAATGATTTTTGTAAAAACTAATCTAAGCAAAATAGGAAATGTTACTTGAGTGGCTCAGATTAACCCAACTGTCAATCACAACAGTTAAAAAAATCCTTGTGGTTCCAGCAACATATAATATACTCCCTCCGCCACTCTACATGAACAATGGTGTAGAATCGTTCATTGTAAGATGTAATAACAGTAAGAACAAATAGCTGCAACTGGCAACTTGCTGGGGAGCAAGGCCTCCTAGTCTGACAGCTAATTGAATAGATTACCAAGGATCTCCAAGGGGCAGGAAAATCATCACAGCCATTCAAGAACAGAAAGAACTACTAACAAAGTATCAAAACACAGAAAATATGTTCTGTTTGAAATTTTGAAACAACACAAAAAAAATGACCACTACAATCAACCAAACAAATGGTTGACATTTGTTCGTTTTGAGACAAAAAATCATGAATGCACTGCACAGAAACGAGAAAACAGAAACTTTCATACAAGCACAACCATAACAAAATCTGGAATTTTTTAAGTATTTAAAACAAAATAGGAAATGTTACTTGAATACCTCAGATTAACCAAAATGTCAATCACAACAGTTAATGTTTATGGTTCCAGTAACTTGTAATATACTTTCTCCTCACCCTCTCCATGGAAAAATCGAGCAGAATAGCTGCAACTGGTAACTTGCAGAGGAGCAAGCCCTCCTAGTTTGACAGCTAACTGAACAAATTACCAAGTAACCGACTCAAGAGGCAGCAAAACCATCACAGCCATTCAAGAACAGAAAGAACTGATGACAAAATAAATAAATACAAAAAATATGTTCTGTTTGAAATTTTGAAACAGAGGAAAACTAGTGTGTGAGAGCAAGCAGGAGCTAATGGTGATTGTTAGAGTTTATTTCCTTCCCCTGTTTCGGGATCCCCCTCTATATTTAGGTGGCTGGCAGTTGCGTCTTTCACGCCCCAGCCTTTCCTTATGCGCCTGGTCTCCCGGATCTCATCCCTGATCTTGATTCTATAAATCAGGTAGAGAGATTACCGGTAGAGACATATATATATATTGTACTCCTGTCTCTCAGTTGAATACAACAGAAATACACGCGCTATCATGGTATCAAGAGATCGTTACGATCCACCTCGCTTCGCTAAAACCTAACCCTGCTTGCCCGCCATGTCACCGGAGACCCTTCGCCTGCTCCCACCGCCCGAAGCCACGCAACGCGCCGAGGATGCGGCCGCACGGAGAAGGCCCGCAGGACCTAGTCGACGCCGCCGCCGGCGCAAAGCCGCCGCCGACGCCAGATCGCGTCCGCGCCGCCCGGGCGTCCTCGCGAAGGCGAACGACGCGCCGCCGATCTCGGCGCGCGGCCGGCCGCCGCGACGCTGCCTTCCCATCTCACACCGACGCCGCCGCCGACGACGCCCACGACTTGAGGCCGCCACCATCGCCAATCTCCACGCGACGGCGGCGGGCGTCGTAACATCCGTGCCCTCGTGCCCGTGATTCTGGATCCCTCCTCCCACTACACCGCTGGCGCGATCTCGTCCTCCTCACCCTCGAGCGATACGCCCTCGCCGACCACGTCCTCTCCGACGCCGCCTTCCCGCCGTGCCGTCCTGGCGGCGCATGGACGCCGTCGTCCTCTCATGGGTGCTGGGCACGCTCTCCCCCGAGCTGATGGAGTCCGCCGCACTCGCACCAAGACAAAGACGCGCTGGACCACCGCCGAGGCGCAATTCGGAACCGCTGGCTCGCGCCGCCGCCTCGACGCGCCGATTTCGTGTCTTCGTGCAGGCGACCTCTCGATTGACGACTCATCGCCGCAAGATGAAGGGGATGGCCGACGCTCTCGGCGACCTCGGCGAGGACATCCGCGACCGCACCCTCGTCCTCAATGTGCTGCGCGGCCTCAACGAGAGATTTGCCCACATGAAGGCCCACTTCAAGCGCTCCAAGCCGTTCCCCTCCTTCGCTGAGGTCCGCAACGACCTAATCCTCGAGGAGATCGACTCCAGCGCACCAACACCACCTCCGGCGACCGCCTCGTCCATCGCTGCTTGCGGCCTTCCGGCCTGCTCTACCCCCACTCAGCACCCCTCCGGGTGGCTTCATGGCGCCCATGGCGGATCCACCCGCCCACGCCGCCTTCGGAACACCGGTGGCGGCTCTGCGGGAGGAGGTCGCCGGCGTCGTCGTGGCAACGGCGGCGGCGGCAAAAGCTCAGCGCCATGGCCCTCCATCTACAACCCGTGGACGTGCCAAATCACCATGTGGCGGTCTTGCGGCAGTATGATGGCCAACCTCGCGTCGCCAACCCCCAAGCAAGATCCCAAGAGGGCGCCACGCTCTGCGGCTACTCCGCCCCTACGCACCTCCGCCCGCCCATCGCGCCCGATCGCCCCTAGGCAATTCCTGCCGACGCTTCGGTACCGCTGACGCTGTCGGGCGGTGGTCCACAACCGCCACTTAGTACACGCTACCTCGTAGATCACGCCTCACGGTGGACACCGTGGTCCTGATCTTGGGATCGGTAGTCCCTCGCCAACAACTCAAGACCATGACTCTCAATCCTCCCGGTACAACCGATTGGGTCATGGACTCTGGCGCCTCCAGTCATATGACTCCCGACACTGGTAACATCTCCTTGTTTCGCCCACCACGCTCCTCCTCCATTATAGTTGGCAATGGTTCCACTTTACCTATCATAGCTTCTGGCCACTCTGTCCTCCCGGGTCCCTTTTATCTCAATAATATCCTTGTTGCCCCTGATATCATTAAAAACCTCATTTCTGTTCGTCAGTTCACTATTGATAATAATTGTTCTGTCGAATTTGACCCGTTCGGCCTCTCTGTGAAGGATCTCAATTCTCGGAGCGTGATCGCCAGGTGCAATAGTTCCGGGCCCCTCTACACTCTAACATCCAGAATCACCACCCCAGTGCATTCCACGGAGTCCTGCGCCCTTCTTGCAGCGGCCCCCTTCGCCACTTGGCATCGTCGTCTTGGGCATCCTGGACATGAGGCTTTGTCCACCCTCGCTAGTACCTCCGCCATCCGTTGGAATAAAACAATAGTGATTCTCTTTGCCATGCATGCCAAGTTGGCCGTCACATTAGATTACCTTTTGGGACCTCCTCCTCGCGAGCCATAAAGAATTTTGATTTGATTCATTGTGATTTGTGGACCTCCCCTGTTACCAGTGTCCGGATTCAAATATTACCTTGTTATTCTTGATGACTGCTCGCACTTCCTTTGGACATTCCCGCTTCGACTAAAATCCGAAACGTTTCCCACCTTGGCCAATTTTTTCTCTTATGTAAAGACGCAGTTCGGTTGCACCATTCGGAGCATTCAGTGTGACAACGGCCGCGAGTTTGATAACTCCTCAACTCGCGCCTTCTTTCTCACCAATGGCGTCCTGCTCCGAATGTCGTGCCCCTACACGTCATCTCAAAACGGTAAAGCCGAACGTATGATTCGTTCTATTAATAACATCATACGTGCCATGCTCTTTCAGGCCTCCATTGCCTCGTCATATTGGGTCGAAGGTCTTCACACCGCCACATATCTCATCAATCGTCTACCCACCAAAACACTAGCCCTCGGCGCCCCATTTTTCCCTATTTGGTTCCCATCCTCCTCGACCACCTCAGTGTGTTCTACTGCATGTTACCCCAACTTGTCCGCCACCGCGCCTCACAAGCTTGCTCCCCGGTCGAGTCTTTGCGTCTTTCTTGGCTACTCCAGCAATCACAAAGGTTCTGCATTGCTTGGACCTATCGACCAACGAATCATCACTTCTCGTCATGTGGTCTTTGATGAAACATGCTTTCCTCGCGGCTCTCGAACATCGTCCACTGACCTTGACTTCTTGACTGAGTTTGAGGTTTCGGTCTTTCCGATCGGTCCCTCTTCTCCTGCAGGTACTCACCTCGCTTCGCCTGGCGCCTCGCCCGTGCGGTTGCTACGACCAATGTCGCCTCGCTACGGTGGCCGACACGCCAAGCTCGCAGCGTGCCGCGCTTTGCTGCCGCGCCACGCGCCCGGCTCTCCGCGCCACGCTGCGCGCCCGGCGGCTCCGCGCCACGCTGCCCGGCGGCTCCGCGCCACGCCACGTCCTCGCCCCCGCGCCCGCCACCTTGGCACCGCCGCGCCCTTGCCGGTATACGATCGCCGTCGCACCTCATACGGCCCCGCCCCGTCATCCTCCGCGCCACCGCGGCCCGACGGCTCCGCCACGCGGCCCCAACTCCGCGCCACGCGCGCGCCAGGGCCACTGCGCCACGCGACGCATCACCATCACCGCTGGCGCCTACTGCGCCCCTGCTGGTGTACAGCCGCCGTCCGCGCCCCGTCACTACTGCACCCGTGGTCCTCGCCGCTTTTCTTCCTTCGGTGTTGTCCCCATCACCCCGTGGTTAATCACCACAACATGGCCACCGCGGCAAGTCGGCTTTCGTGCGCGGTACCGCATTTGTTGCCACGACCATCTCGCCTATTCAAGACCTATCGCAGCCGCCGCCGATCCACACTGGCGACGCGCGATGGACGAGGAGTACGGCGCCTTGCTCTCCAACAACACGTGGGATCTTGTCCCGCGTCCTCCCGGCGCCAACATCGTCACCGGCAAATGGATTTTCCGCCACAAATTCCAAGCCGATGGTTCCCTCGACAGATATAAGGCCCGTTGGGTCCTTCGTGGCTTCACCCAGCGCCCCGGTGTGGATTATGACGAGACTTTCAGTCCGGTAGTCAAACTCGCGATCGTTCGCATCGCTCGTCTCGGCACTCTCTCAACACTGGCCGGTTCACCAGCTCGACGTCAAGAATGCCTTCTTACATGGCACTCATCGAGACAAGCAGCTCGCGCTCCACAGTGTTTTGTTGATCCGACTCGACCACATGCTGTTTGTCGTCTCAACAAATCCCTGTATGGTCTGAAGCAGGCGCCTCGTGCCTGGTACAGTCACTTTGCTGCGCATCTGGTCACTTTGGGATTCACTGAGGCCAAATCTGACACCTCCTTGTTCATCTATCGACACGGGACCGACAGGGCATACTTACTGCTATATGTGGATGACATTGTCCTCACTGCCTCCAGCCAAACACTCCTTCGTCGCATCATTCGCGCCTTCGAAGGAGTTCTCCATGAAGGATCTTGTCCTCCATCACTTCACAGGTGTGGCCGTCCAACAAAGATCTTGAAGGACTCTTTCTTTCGCAACGGCAGTACACTCTGGATATACTTGAGCGGTAGGCATGATCGATCGCAAACCGCAAAGACCCCGTCGACACTCATGCCAAGGTATCCTCCACAGCCGGTGTGCCTGTCAGCGACCCCACTCAGTACCGCAGTTTGGTTGGTGCCTTGCAGTACCTCACCTTCACTCGGCCCGACATTTCCTATGCTGTTCAGCAGGTGTGTCTCCACATGCATGATCCTCGTGATGTTCATCTCTCCGCAGTTAAACGCATCATGCGCTATCTGCACGGTACAATCGGTCATGGCCTTCTACTACGACCATCCACGACCTCTACTCTACTTGTCTACCGATCTTGATTAGGCGGGTTGTCCGGATACACGCAAGTCTACTTCCGCCACGTCTGTGTTCCTTGGTGACAACTGGTTTCTGGTCTTCAAGCGACGAACACGGTGTCCCGCTCCAGGCCGAGGTCGAGTACGGCGATGCGCCAATGGCGTGGCCGAGGCTTGCCGGTTCAAGCGGTTATTACAGAACTCCACAGTCCACTGACGAAGAGCACCTTGGTCTATTGTGATAATGTCAGTGCTGTCTACTTATCAACCAACCCTGTTCAACATCAACGCACGAAGCACGTCGAGATTGACCTCCACTTCGTCCGCGAGCGTGTTGCTATTGGAGATGTTCGCGTTCTACATGTCCCGACGACATCCCAGTTTGCTGACATCTTCACCAAGGGTCTTCCCACTTCTGTTTTTTGTGAGTTTCGATCCAGTCTTAACGTCAGTCCTATGGACGTTCCGATCATGCGGGTGTTAGAGTTTATTTCCTTCCCTGCTTTGGGATCCCCTCTATATTTAGGTGGTCGCGCCATCGTCTTTCACGCCCACCTTTCCTTATCTTTGGTCTCCGGATCTCATCCCCGATCTTGATTCTATAAATCGGTAGAGATTACCTAGAGACATATATATATATTGTACTCTGTCTCTCGCTTGAATACAACAAAATACACGCGCTTCTCGGTGATGGCGGCAGCAGCATGCTAACCAAATCAAAATAATCATCCACCAAAGCTCAGATCTCACTTGAATCAAAGACCCAACTCAGAAGCTTTGTCATACACCACTATACAATTCCCATGTCCCCGCCACCATTGCCAGGGAAGATTGTCCACACCAGGATGGGTGATGTTTAATGAATAATATTCTAAAAAAAATCCATGATTGTGTTATCAACTCACAGAAAATGAGATGCATGCATGCAGAAAAATAATGAAGTGAGCAAAATTCCATGCAACGATGGAAATGAAGATAGGAAAATATTAATTAAATATGGTGGAAGCACCACCATGTCATACTCTCTCTCACTCTACATGAAGTCATGAACAGATGAACTATTATATACAAATTTTCAACCCAACATGCGGCAACACTACGCTTTTCCCATGGTCCAATCGACTCCATATTCGATCTGTTTTCACCCCTACAGTGATTTTTCATTTCAGCATTCAAATTGTAGCCTGCAAAAAGCAAACCATCCTATTTGCATGCTTCTGGGCCAGTTTGCCATTGATTTGCTGTGCTGCATACCACCTAAAGCCCAAAACTGCAAGCCCCTCTTAATGACACAAATTCGTCATTGCTATCAAAAGAACCAGGCAAAAAATAACTTCATGGAAGTATTAGAAAGAGTTGTAAAAGAGAACAAGATGGAACATCACACTGAACTTAACATAACAAAAGAATAATGGAAAGTATAGCTGTAGAAAGGAATAGGTAGAAAGGGGAGGAGGCTAGCAGGTCAAACGCAGAAAGTAATTAGGGCCTGTTTGGAACATAGGAATAAGGAAAATGCTGCACATCATGCTGCCCACAATTTATCCCATGAATAAACGGTTGAAAACAAATTGGACTAAATATATTTGATGCACTACTGTGCACCAGATGCAACAAAAGAATGAAAGAGGTTAGACAAAAGAACAGTGCAAACACAGCCATTGTTTCTGGTCTCAAACAAAACTATGGAAGGAAAACAACATAACACGTTGTGTGTGGGTAGTAGTAGAATTGCATTTGAGTGGGCTCAGATTCGCCTTTGCTCGATCATACAATCCTACCTCCACCATCTCTTATCGCCGGATCAACCCGTTCTAATTTTAGTGGAGCTGCCCTGGTTATCACTTGTCAAGAATGACCGTCCAAGGACAGAGCCACCATCATTAGCACATGATTGAAAAGGCTCCAAGACAGGAGCGGGAGGATCCAATTTAATACCCACAGGTGCCTCGATTGCTCAAAGGCGTCCTTATTTCAGCCTTGGTCGATCATCATCGCCCCTCATCAGGATTCCATTTCTTAATTATAGAGCGAAGTGCCCATTACACATCAGATGTCTGCCTCAAATGCCCGAAAGCATGCTTATGTGAACACCATCGATGAGATATTAGTCCCATTGCCGCGACCCAGGTCCCAAGTTCAATCCCGGCAGGAAGGGGAGTGAAGAACAGCCCTAAAAATCTTGTTTGGCAACGCAACCAGCCAATACAAAACAATAATGGGAAGGGTTAGTGACCAAATTTGGTCAGTCACCATTCACAAAATTTAGATAGATAGGAACGGGGCCACAGGTACAGGAGGGTACGTACTTGCCAATTCCATTCCGAGAAAGAGAGAGAAGAGAAGAGAAGAGAAGAGCATTAACAGGGTGAGGTGGTTATTCCAGGCGTACCAAAGCAAAAAATTTCGCAGCAACGAAAAGAGCCATCGATCACCACTCGGTCTCCGGGCTTGGGACGACGACCAAACCGCCGATTCGGGAGCCGACCCAGACACCACCCTAGGGTTCCCTGCCCCCACACTGCTCGGAGGCGGCGGCCCCTTAGAGGTGGGGATCTGGAAGCGGCGACCGTTCGGAGATGGGTCGGCACCAAGCCCTCGCTTTTGTTTAGGGTCAGGATTTGGAGATGTAAACACACGCACACGCACAGAAGCTGAGAGAGAGAGAGAGAGAGAGAGAGAGAGAGAGAGAGAGAGTGGTGGTGGTGGTGGTGAGCATACCAAATCAAAACAAGGCAAAAACGAATTGGAAAATCCATCAAGGGCCGGCTCAGATCTCGCCTTGGCCGACGGCCGAACCCCGCGACCGGAAGCCGCACCAGCCCCGCCCCACGGTCCCCTAGCCCCACGCCGCATCCACGGACGCCCCACGGCGGCTGCCCGAACCGGGCATCCATGCCGAGGCGTCGCACCGCGGCGCTGACGGGTGGGCTGGCCCCGGAAGTGGGCGAACCCGGCGCAGCCGCCGCTCGGGAGACGGGTCGGCGCCAAGGGCCGGGCCTCCTCATCGCCGCCGCTGTTCCCAAGGGCCTCGGTCTCGGGGGTGCGGTCATCGGCCACCGCGAGTGGGACGGCCGGGATGGCTGGGTCGAGCGCTCGCCTCGCCGCCTCCGCCGCCCTCAAGCGGCGGCCTCACACTTAAACTAACGAGTGAGTGAACCCTGGCACAAGCGGCGGGAGGGTTTGTACGGGCTTGGGAGGTGCTGCGCCCACGCTTCTTCCACGCGTCGGGTGTGGAGCACCAGTGGGGGGAGATCCAACGGCCAGGATCAACTGTCCAGGGGAAGGTGTGTTTATCAGGCCCAATTCCGCCCAGTTTCTAGTAGGCTGTTAGAGATTCCGAACATGGCCCGTAAACTACTTGAGCCCACAAGTAACAATGTCGCCTGAATCCTCGGGGAGCAAACTCAACACACATCGAAGAAAGCGACTCCGGCAACACACCGGCTCGCCGAGGACTGCCTTTCTGCTCATGCAGCCCAGCAGATGTATGCCAAGGTCAAATTCGGATGGATTTGCACATTGGTTACACTAACTAAACCCATTTTACACAAACCCAAACGGTGCTCAGGAAAACGACGCCTAAATTTTGTTATGAACTGTTTCGCCATTGTTATACTGGTAGAAGATAATAACATGACAAAGTAAGCCACTTTATAGTCCCCGATCGGTTGGGCTTTTGGCTGAAAGCTTGAGGCAACCCCAATGTTTACCCCATTTTCAGTTTCTCCAATGCTCCAGCTCCAAGATGGCAGATGAAATCTACTGCAGACCGGTAAAAACATATCGATCAGAAAAGTTTTAAATTTAAAATTTTAATTAATTAATAGTAATCCCGATGATACTACTAGCCAAAAACTGGCTAAATTCAAAATTTGAGTTTAAATTTAACTATTGAAACCGTCAGGTCGAAAACCAGTTACCACTGATAGCCCTTAGTAACAGGTACCGGGCAAGGTCTGGTATTTTTTTTTCTATAACGAGTTTTTTGATCTTATATGTAATTTTCTTGTCACATTGGGAGAGAACGTACTGAAACTTAAGCATCATGCTTGATTATGCACTGATTCTTGCTTGGGCTATCGTGAGTTTATTATGGCGGTGCTCCATGGTGCATTAGCACACGAAATGCAGGTGTATGTATGTATCTACCTACAAAATTAATGTAGATTGATGTGCCAAACACTAATGTACCGTATCGGATAACACAATAGGACATGGAAATGGTGAGCATTTGCAGCAACATTCGCAGTAAATGGCAAGTGGGAGGGAGGAGCCAGAGTCGGCGGAGAGAGCTGGAGGGAGCCAGCACCTAGGCAGCGTTTAGGCAGCCTTCTTGAACAGTGCAAATAATAATAATAGGGCAGCTCAGATCTCGCTTCCAACCAAACCCCCTCACGAGTGTGCTGCAAACCCCACCCCACCCCAGTCCACATCCCTCACCATCAAAGCATCGGCGGCTGCCCGGGGTCCTCCAAACAGATGTGTTGTAGCATGTCGTTAGGGATGGCACTGAGAAGTTATCTGAGGCCTTGAATGGGAGGCTCGTTGTTGGTTCATTCATCATACAACAAGTACCAGTACTTCCACAAGATGTGAGATTATAGGTTTGTGTTTTTCCCCAGCATTCAAATGGTTGTCTGCAAAAAGCAAACGACCAATTTGCATGCCTAAATCTGGCTAGTGAAATGAGATTAGTCACATCAAAGCACATATGCTCCATTTGGCATTGCAATTGTTTTTTTAGAAAAAACACATTTTCATTTCTATTTAGAGCCAAAACAGACATTTTACTAAGCTAGATTCACAGCTGCACCAATGCCAAACTAGCCCCTATCCCACAACCACAAACCAAACGTTAGCAATTTGGCATTTAACCCTTTCTATAAGCCAAATTCATCTTTGCCACCTAAAAAACAAATCCAAAAAAATGTGGAATCTTTTAGCTTATTTTACACCGTAGCAGTTGTTTTTGCACTATAGCTGCTTGTAGCTTTTCAGCGTAATTAAATTTAAAAAATTAAAAAAAAGTTATATCATTAAGGGCAATGTAAAGGAATAAGAGGGAAAATACCAAAAAAAAACTAAAGAAAGCTAAAAAGTCAGAAAAAGATGAAATTAAAAAACTAGAAACTAAAAGCTTAAAGCCCAAATGAGCACCACCGTAGTACTTCAGTTGAAGTAGACAAAAGGCAAAAAAGAATCATGAAATGAGCAAATTTCCAAACAATAATGGACACAAAAACAGGGACATGTTACTTCAATGGCTCAGATTTACCCCCATAGTCAACACCACAGCCAAACTTATGGTGGAAGCACCATGTAATCTCTCTCTCCCCCCACGAACTGTTTAGTAGATTGGTCATTCCAATATATAACAGCAGCAGCAACAGCAACAATTAGCTGCTAAACTGGTTACTTGCTGTGGAACAAGCCCTCCTAGTTTAGCAGCAAACTGAAGTGGAACAAGCCCTCCTAGTTTAGCAGCAAACTGAAGAAAACACAACGAAGCGATTCAGATCGTGTTAAAATCTCTTAAGGGGCAGCAAAATCATCACAGCCATTCAAGAACAGGCCAGAACAAAAAAGAACGGTCAAAAGGTAAAACAATATCTTCTGCTTGCATATTCGTTCTTAAAAGGCCATAAATGGCTGCTACACCTAAACCAAAGTAACAACAAAACGAGAAAGCAGGAACTTGCGGTACTGAGTCATCAGACATCAACCAGAACATGCTTCTACTTCAAACAGATCGCAAGACACTTCTTTGGCCAACCTATCACATGACAAATCATAGTGTTCCCAAGGTGCAAAGTAACCAGATAAGTGAGGAGATTGCTAATTGCATGGCAGCCAACCATTGTCTACGTGGAAGCAGAAAGGAAAGCGGGAACCTTGAAATCTGAATACTCACGATATGGCACTTATGATATCACTTAAGAGTACTACAATGTAGAAGGGAATAACTAGATAGGGGGCAGAATAGAAGCATGGAATTATAAAAAATTCAAACAATAATGACAACAAAAATAGGAACATGTTACTTAAATGGCTCAGATCTATCCCATTATCAACACAGCAATTGCAACTACAGTGTTAGCATCAATGCATCATGCCATTTCTCTCTATAAATGAACTATTATGTAGAATTGCCGATTCCAACATGTAACACCAGCACTACCACCACCACCTAGTTTAGCAGCAAACTGACGAGGAACCAATCAGACAATGCTAAAAACTCTCCAAGGGGCTGCAGAATCATCACAGCCATTTAAGAAAAGCGCAGAACAAAAAAGAAAGATCAAAAGACAAAACAATATATTTGGTTTGCATATTATTCTTAAAAACACCAGCAATGGCTGTCATACTGCAAAACCGATGAAATGCACAGGAACAAGGAGAAAACAGAAACTGGACCATCATAGCATCAAGCTGAACATGCTTTTACTAATTACTCCCTACATAACTAAATATCGGAAGCAAACTCTCAACATATCTATTGCAAGAAAATGTTACAAACTTATTATTCAAAAGTCAGAACATTATTGTAGCAGTATTAGCTGCAGCAGCAGCAGGCAGCAGCGAGGGAAGGAGCTCAACTTGCCACAGAAGAAATTGCTAAGGTGATTGCGAGAAATGTAATGAAACAAATACAAATGAAAGACAACTCATTAACTTGAACTCCAGGAATGGTGTGTGGCCATTTTTCACGTACTCAAAACATAAGAAATAACATGGCAACATCTTGTTAACCCCAGGAACAACATGTAGCCATTTGAAGGCATGCTTACTTCGTCATCACCCCTCATCAAGATTCTATTTCACTTCTTTTGTTACCTTTTCTTCTTATTTATGCATGCATACATGTGTATTGTAGCAATATTAACGGTAGCAGTAGCAGCAAGGGAAGGAGCTCAACTTGCCACAAAAGAAATTGCTATGGTGACTATGAGAAATTTAATAAAACAAATATAAATCAAAGACATCTCATTAACTTGAACTACAGGAATGGCATGTAGCCATTTTTCCCAAACTTGAGACATAAGAAATAACATGGCAACATCTTGTTAACATCAGGAATAACTTGTAGCCATTTGAAGGCATGCTTACTTCATCAGGATTCTATTTCACTTCTTTTGTTATCTTCCTTATCATTTATGCATGCATGCGAGCGAGCAAGAAAGGCAAATGTCGAAAACTTGAAGGTTGTAGCCATCAAATGGGAGGCTCAGTGTTGGCCCGTTTATCATAAAACTAAGTAATGGTACTTACACAACATGTGGGATCCAAGGTTATTAAGTCGTAAAGTCGAGTCGAGTCGTGATGCTACTGACTTAGAGATTAGTCGTGACTAATCCCGACTAGTCGTCGACTAATCTACTACTACTTGCTTGTTGCTTCTACTACTAACTGACTTCTATTACCACTACTACTTGCTTGTTGCTTCTACTACTAACTGTCTTCTATCACCACTACTACTTGCTACTACTACCCGGGCTCGGTGGAAGAATACTGGGATCTTGCTCTAGAAGAATGCATCGGCGGGTCTAACCGAGTCTAAAAAAAAAAACTTCATGTTGGGTGATTAGTCGTGAGTCGCCGACTAGTCGACAAGTCGACCGACTAGTGCAACTAGTCGAGTCGATGGCACTAGTCGGTGCCTGTGTGCCGACTTGTCGACTAATCGACGATTAGTCGCGACTAGTCGCGCGACTTAATAACAAGGGTGGGATCATAAGAGGTACATGCGGGCATGTGGCAATATTGTGGTTTTCCAATAACAGCTCCATATTTGATCCATTTACACTCCAAAACTTCCTCTACCATCTATTACTAATCCAAAAGTTGGTCATACCATAGCCATCCCATATATTTTTCGGCATTCAAATGGTTGTTGTGAAAGGCAAACCGTCCTTTGGGGCCAGTTTGCAGTTGCTGTGTTGTGTTGCGCTGTGTCAAATCAGTAAACCAAATATTGACATCTTACCCTGTTGTATGTACCTCCTAATGAGCCAACTTCATCATTGCCATAAAAAAGGACCAGTCAAAAATTAATTCAGTGGAAATATTAGAAAGTATATTAAAAGGGAACAAAATGAAATATTCCACTTCAGTCGAAATCTGAAAGCAGAAAGAAGTAGATAGAGGACAAAAAAGAGTCACCAGGGTGAAGAAAGGAAAAGACTAGTAGGTCAGAAGCCGAAAATAATTAGGGTCTGTTTGGAATGTAGGAATAGGAAAACTGCTGGAGGTCATGTAGCCCGCAATTTGTCCCATGAATATAAGGTGAAAACACGTTCAACTACTAGTACAAGTAATACCAACTACCAACTAGCCGAGCTTGAGCAAACCCAACTGCACCGAAGGAAGGTTCTCTCCATGGAAAACATATCAGGACTAGGGGATCAGGACTAGGGGTGGGGCCCCACGGGAATATCCCGTGGGGGCGGGATGATCTCCCAGGGACAGGCGGGGCCCCGCTGTGCTAGCAGGGTGGGGACGGGGGTTATCCTCCCCCACAGGGCCCCACGGGACCCGGTAAAAATAAAAATAAAGATTTTGATAATAGATTATAGTTCTTTAATATGAGATTGCATTCTTTTCTTGTATATTTACACTAAAACTTGAATTTATATGTTAGAATATATATTTTGTAGCTATATTTTTTTAAAAAAATATGCTTAAGTAATTATAAATTAATAAATAAAGTCAAACCATTATTTTAAAAACAAATTTAGTCTTTTTGTCCCGTGGGGACTGGGACGGGGCCATCTCCTGAGGCTTAGCGGGGGGGGCCGGCTAGCGCGGGGAAGGGGGGGCTGGGAGGCTTCCCGATCCCCACCCGTTGCCATCCCTAATCATGACAATCCAAACCAAACACACAAAGGTAAAACAAAAGGAAATCAATGTAATACATAGTGTGTGGGTAGCAGTATAATTGCATTGAGAGGGCTCAGATTCGCCTTTGATTGATCATATAACTTAGCCCCCACCATCTCTTGTAGCCAGATCAACCCAATTCAAGTCAAGCTATGCTGGTTATCACTCATCAGAATGACCATCCAAGACACACAGACACGAATATTAGGGTGTGATTGACAAGGTCCCAAGAGAGGAGGTGGGTTCTAATTTGATACCCACAGCTGCCTCGATTCCTCGAAGGCACGCTTATTTCAGCCATGGTTGATCATCATCGCCCCACATTAGGATTCCATTTCTTCATTTTTAGGGACATGGGTCTGTTACCTTCAGCTGGCTGCCTTGAATGCTCAAAGGCATGCCTATGTGATCACCATTCATGCTTACATGGTGACCATTGCCCCCACAACAGAGGCAAATTAAAGGGACCAAATGTTGCATTAACCCATACCATTTCCATTTAGCCTTCCAGAAGTGCTCATCTTACGAACAGTTTTTCTTTTTTTTCTTTTGAGAGAGTTGGCATACTTGTCAATTCCATTCCGATAGCCATAGATAGATAGAGAGAGAGTAGGGGTGCAAAATGAATCGAATACAGAATGGGGAGAGGGAGAGTAAGGGTGCAAAGCGGATCGAATACAGAACGGGGAGAGAGAGAGAGAGAGAGAGAGAGAGAGAGAGAGCACTGATCAGCAGTTCAGCACAGCATCAGCAGCTGGAGGGTGAGTAGAGCTCACGGTGGGGGTAATGGCAGACTCAACAAATCAAAATTTCGCAAGTAAAATAGCCATCCATCACCGGTGGGAGCTCATATCTCACCTCCGATATCCAAACTCATGACTCGGAAGCAGCACCAGGCACACCACCACCCAATGGTTCCTATCCCCCCACCGCCGCCATGGCCGCCCAGCCCCCTGACCACCGGAGGCCGCACCAGCCTCCGCCCCACGGTCCCCACCCCCACCGCCATTGCCACCGCCGAATCCGCCGCAGTGGCTGCCCCAATAAGGCCTCCAAGCCGATGCGTCGCGACGCCGCGGGCGGAGGTGTGGACCCGGGAAGCGGAGGTCCAAGGCGGCCGCAGCTCGGGAAGACAAGACGGCACCAACGGCATCCCTGCTCATTGCCGCCGCTCCCAGAAGGTTGCAAGCTCGATTCGGCACGGTCATCGGCCACTGCCAATGGCGCGAATGGCAGGTTCGAGGGCACACTCGCCTCAGCTCCTCCGCCACACACACTTGGTGGCCTCGCACCAGACTTGTGACTGATGAGTGAGCGAGCTGAGGGAAGCAGACAGACCGATACGCTTCTGCAAGGGCATGGTCGACGGTGGAGGGTTTTTGTACGGGAAGTGGGGAGGCACCACAGCACACACGCGGCGATGGCACGTGTCTGGCCTTTGAGTGGGCTCAGATTCGCCTTTGCACGATCATACAAAACCAACCCTCAAATCTCTTGCTGCACAATCTACTCATCCTAATGTAAGTGGACCTGAGCTGGTTATCACTCATCAGAATGACCGTCCTAGGCACAGAAGCACCAACATTAGCGAATGGTTGAATAGTCTCCAAGAGAGAAGAGGGTCGACTCTAATTTGATACCCACAGCTGCCTCAATGCTCAAAGGCATGCTTTTCAGAAAAAGGTTGATCATCATCGCCCCTCATCAGCATTCTGTTCATTAGTTCCAGAGAAACGGGTCCAGGTCCATTGCACATCAGATGGCAGCCTCGAATGCTCGAAGGAATGCATGCTCCTGTGATCATCATTCATGCTTATATGATGCGATCACTGTTGGCCCTTGACACCTTTTTTAGAAGTTTGAGAAAAAAATTTATTTCCCTTTATCCTTCCAGAGATATCCCGCTTACAACCTTTTTCCTTCTCAGTGTGACATGCAGTTCAGATAGTTTCATTTTTTGAGTAAATTGCAATCTCCCCAGGTCCTTTTACCTGAGTTCTGGAAAGCTCAGGTCTAAGCAATATCTTGTCAATTTCATTCCAGTAGGTCTAGACAGATCGATGTGGCGCGGTCATCGACCACCTCAGGTGGGGTGGCAGCGAATTCGACCACATAGCTCGCCTCCTCCACCACCCACGCACGGTGGCCTCCCACTTAAAGTAAGATTTGGATTTGATTGCTCACAGCAAGGACCGGAACAAACTGGATCAAAGTGAAATCAATCCAAGCAAGCTAGGGCTACCATACCAACAAAGGTAATTAAGTCCGGATGGATCTCCACTCCAAACTAATCCAATAGAGGAGAGAACAGCTCGATGGGGTGTACTTCAGAGCTGAGGGCTATCATCACTCAGTCAACCCATTAACTTCAACTCTGGAAGCAGCATGTAGCTGATTTTCCCAAATTGGAAATAAATAATTTGATTATAAAGTTGGCAGTAACTTCAAAGACGAAAAGAGAAGAACAATGAAATGTGTACCAGCACAAAGCTAGTGAAATTGCATTGAAAGGGCTCAGCTTCACCTTTGCTCGATCATCAAACCCTACCCTCACATCTCTTGCTGCACAATCTACCAATGCTAACATAAGTGGAGCTGCACTGGTTATCACTCATCAGAATGACCGTCCTAGGCACAGAAGCACCAACATTAGCGAATGGTTGAATAGTCTCCAAGAGAGGTGAGGGTGGACTCTAATTTATACCCACAGCTGCCTCAATGCTCAAAGGCATGCTTTTTCAGAAAAGGTTGATCATCATCGCCCCTCATCAGCATTCTGTTCATTAGTTCCAGAGAAACAGGTCCAGGTCCATTGCACATCAGATGGCAGCCTCGAATGCTCGAAGGCATGCATGCTCCTGTGATCATCATTCATGCTTATATGATGCGATCACTGTTGGCCCTTGACACCTTTTTTAGAAGTTTGAGAAAAAAATTTATTTCCCTTTATCCTTCCAGAGATATCCCGCTTACAACCTTTTTCCTTCTCAGTGTGACATGCAGTTCAGATAGTTTCATTTTTTGAGTAAATTGCAATCTCCCCAGGTCCTTTTACCTGAGTTCTGGAAAGCTCAGGTCTAAGCAATATCTTGTCAATTTCATTCCAGTAGGTCTAGACAGATCAATGTGGCGCGGTCATCGACCACCTCAGGTGGGGTGGCAGCGAATTCGACCACATAGCTCGCCTCCTCCACCACCCACGCACGGTGGCCTCCCACTTAAAGTAAGATTTGGATTTGATTGCTCACACCAAGGACCGGAACAAACTGGATCAAAGTGAAATCAATCCAAGCAAGCTAGGGCTTCCATACCAACAAAGGTAATTAAGTCCGGATGGATCTCCACTCCAAACTAATCCAATAGAGGAGAGAACAGCTCGATGGGGTGTACTTCAGAGCTGAGGGCTATCATCACTCAGTCAACCCATTAACTTCAACTCTGGAAGCAGCATGTAGCTGATTTTCCCAAATTGGAAATAAATAATTTGATTATAAAGTTGGCAGTAACTTCAAAGACGAAAAGAGAAGAACAATGAAATGTGTACCAGCACAAAGCTAGTGAAACTGCATTGAAAGGGCTCAGCTTCACCTTTGCTCGATCATCAAACCCTACCCTCACATCTCTTGCTGCACAATCTACCAATGCTAACATAAGTGGAGCTGCACTGGTTATCACTCATCAGAATGACCGTCCTAGGCACAGAAGCACCAACATTAGCGAATGGTTGAATAGTCTCCAAGAGAGAAGAGGGTCGACTCTAATTTGATACCCACAGCTGCCTCAATGCTCAAAGGCATGCTTTTCAGAAAAAGGTTGATCATCATCGCCCCTCATCAGCATTCTGTTCATTAGTTCCAGAGAAACAGGTCCAGGTCCATTGCACATCAGATGGCAGCCTCGAATGCTCGAAGGAATGCATGCTCCTGTGATCATCATTCATGCTTATATGATGCGATCACTGTTGGCCCTTGACACCTTTTTAGAAGTTTGAGAAAAAAATTTATTTCCCTTTATCCTTCCAGAGATATCCCGCTTACAACCTTTTTCCTTCTCAGTGTGACATGCAGTTCAGATAGTTTCATTTTTTGAGTAAATTGCAATCTCCCCAGGTCCTTTTACCTGAGTTCTGGAAAGCTCAGGTCTAAGCAATATCTTGTCAATTTCATTCCAGTAGGTCTAGACAGATCGATGTGGCGCGGTCATCGACCACCTCAGGTGGGGTGGCAGCGAATTCGACCACATAGCTCGCCTCCTCCACCACCCACACGGTGGCCTCCCACTTAAAGTAAGATTTGGATTTGATTGCTCACAGCAAGGACCGGAACAAACTGGATCAAAGTGAAATCAATCCAAGCAAGCTAGGGCTTCCATACCAACAAAGGTAATTAAGTCCGGATGGATCTCCACTCCAAACTAATCCAATAGAGGAGAGAACAGCTCGATGGGGTGTACTTCAGAGCTGAGGGCTATCATCACTCAGTCAACCCATTAACTTCAACTCTGGAAGCAGCATGTAGCTGATTTTCCCAAATTGGAAATAAATAATTTGATTATAAAGTTGGCAGTAACTTCAAAGATGAAAAGAGAAGAACAATGAAATGTGTACCAGCACAAAGCTAGTGAAATTGCATTGAAAGGGCTCAGCTTCACCTTTGCTCGATCATCAAACCCTACCCTCACATCTCTTGCTGCACAATCTACCAATGCTAACATAAGTGGAGCTGCACTGGTTATCACTCATCAGAATGACCGTCCGAGGCGCAGAACCACCAACATTAGTGAGTGATTGAACAGGCTGCAAGGGAGGTGAGGGTGGGCTCTCATTTTATTCCCACAGCTACCTTGATTGCTCAAAGGTGTGCTTATTTCAGCCATGGTTTATCATCATCGCCCAGATGGCCGCCTCGAATGCTTGAAGGCGTGCCCATTGCCCCACGACCATTCATGCTTACATGATGACCATTGCCCCACGATCATTCATGCTTACATGATGACCATTGCCCCACGACCAAGGCAAAGTAAAGGGACCAAATGTTGCATTGCCCCCATTCTGTTCTCCTTTTAGCCTTCAGGAAGTGCCCACATTATAAATATTTTTCCCTTTGCCCCCTTTTGGAAGAGAGGAGGGAGGGGGAGCATACTTCTCAATCAATTATATAATAAAAGCTGATGACAGGTGACAGCTGCTTGTGCGGACCAATCGGCTAGATCTTCTAAACTTCCATTCTTCATCCCAATTGTTGCCAAAAATAATATCCAACATCCAGAGAGAGAGATAGAGGTCAACAGCAGCTGGAGGACGAGTACAGCTCATGGCAAATTGGCCAAATCAAAACTTCGCAACCATAAGGCCATTCATCACTAGTAGAAGCTCAGATATCACCTCAGACAACCAAACCCTCAATTCAGTAACCGCACCAGACACCACCACCATACAGTTCCCAGCCCCCACCGCTGCAGCAGCTGCTGGGGAAGAGCATCCAGGCAGACGCGAACGTGTGGTGGAGGCAGCCCCTAAAGTGGAGATCTGGTCGCAGCATAGAGCTAATTTTCCCACATGGGAAACTGATCACTTGAATATATAGCTGGCAATAGCCTCAAAAATGAGCAGAGAAGAAAATTGATGTAAAATCTACCAGTACAGAAGCACTATTCACAATGAAATAGCATTAAGAGGGCTCAGCTTCACCTTTGCTGGATCATATAAACCCAAACCTCACATCTCTTGCTGCACAATCTACTCATCCTAATGTAGGTGGAGCTGTGCTGGTTATCACTCATCAGAATGACCGTCCTAAGCACAGAACCACCAACATTGGTGAATGATCGAATAGGCTCCAAGAGAGGAGAGGGCCAGCTCTAGTTTGATAACCACAGCTGCCTCGATTGCTCAAAGGCATGCTTTTCAGAAAAGGTTGATCATCATCGCCCCTCATCAGCATTCCATTCCTTCATTCTAGAGATAAGGGTCAGTGTCCATTTACACATCAAATGGCTGCCTCGAATGCTCGAAGGCAAGCATGCTCATGCGATCATCATTGCCCATTGACACAATTTATTTCCCTTTAATCCTTTATCCTTCCGGACCAGAGGCAAATCCCTTACCAATTTTTCCTTCTCAATATGAGAGGAGATGCAGTCATGTAGTCACAGCACAGCACAGCCAGCACACAGAGACAAGAGCAGAGAAGGAGATCAAAGCATCGTGACCATAATATCCATCCATCCATCAGAGGAGCTCAAATCTCACCTCGGCCGACCAACCCCCGACTCGGAAGCCGCATCAGACGCCACCGTACGGTTCCCAGCCATTGCCGCCACCGAATCCAGGGTAATGGAACGGCGAGGCGGGCGGCACCCTAGAGGTGGGGAACAGACGCGGCGGCCGCTCGGAAGGTTGGTCGGCGCAGAAGGCTCGACTTGGTCTAGGGTTTGGGTTTGGGGGGTGTGAACTGCGATCACTAAAAAGTAATCACACACACACATGCATACATACCTACACACAGACGCGAGCGCGAGATAGAGAGAGAGAGGCGGAGGAGGAGGAGGAGGAGGAGGTGGTGGTGATGGCGAGCGTACCGAATCGATAAAGATGGCAACCGAACAGTTAGAAATCCATCAATGGCGGCTCAGATTTCGCGTTGCCCGACCAAACCCTCGACCGGAAGCCGCCGCGGACCCCGCCGCACAGTCCCCATCCCCCACCAACGCAGCATCGGCGGCTGCCCGAGCGGTGGCTTCCATGCCAATGCAAAGCGGCCGGGAGGGATGGCCCAGAGAAGCGGCGATCCGAGGCGGCCGCCGCCCGGGGGATCGGCCGGAGCCAACAGCTTCCCTTCCTCATCGCCGCCGTTCCGAAAGGGCCGCGGTCTCTGGCAATGCGATCATCGGCCACGGCGGGCGGGAAGGGCGGAATGGTAGATTCGAGCGCTCACCTCGCATGCTCCGCCGCCCACGCGCGGTTACCCAAACTAAGGAGTGAGCGAGTGGTATACAGTGTACTGGCTTGGACTTCGTCGGAGACAACGACGGGGAGGGTTTTGTGCGGGTTCGGGAGGCAGACGCGGTGCCGTGCCCGCCGCTCGCACGCGTGGACCCGTGGGGGAAGATCCAACCGCTGGGATGGAGCACTGTCTGGGTGTAAGTCCCAATGAGGCCTAGCCCAGCCTTTTTATTTGTTTAGCCGCTTGAAGGTTTCACCGCCAGCCCACAGGCTAGTCTTCGGCCCTCCACTGAAAAAAAAGTCACCTCCTCATCCGGGCAAAGAAACGGGGTGTTTAAATTTAAAGCTCTTTTACAGCACCTTAAAACAAATACAAGCCATTCAATCTTTGTGATCCAATAATTTTTACTATTATAAAAATATGAGTTGGTGGTTGGTCCATTCTCTCCCCTCTCTTCTCAACCATCCGATTTAATCTGGACCATTCGTCTCTCTCAGGATACAACCGCCCACTCCCTCTACTTTTCTCATCTCCTCACGCATTCTGGCCACCTTTCTCTCTGTCGATTGTTCTTCAATGTTTGATGTGTGAAGTTGGCTAGACAGTAAGTTATGTCTCATCATTTTTATAATTCCAGTGCAACGCACTGGTCTCTAACTAGTTTAGATTAGTTAGGATTTAATTATACTATCATCTACACTATTAGCAGTAGAATCTTCAAAATAGTAAATTATAAAAGGAATCTATAGCGTAAGAGTAATTTCTAAGAATGCCATGGCTGTTCATAGACGGAAGGTACATCGGCAGCGCCGATGAGGTGGTAACGCTGCGTGAGCAGGCACGGCTCTGGTGACATTCAACATGTTCGCGGCCATGGACGCACACCAGGGTTTTCTTGACTAGTGGTCGGTCTGACAGTCGACGTCGACAGCGGCGATCAGCGTTGGCACCCGTGTCTAACATTGGCCTCTCCGGCGAAGATGTTCGACCTTGTTAGGAAGGCTGTGAAAGTAGAGCATCCTGCTGATGTTTTGGGAGGATATGCTAATTGTGATGCCTAATTGGGTGAGATTATGAGATAGTGAATCTACCTTGATCGTGCAATGAATTATTGTTGTATCGATACGATGTTTTGATCCGAATATAAGATTCTTGCAGTTTTGATATGAGAAATATATGATTTCTTGGAGTGGAGAAGTACAAGAATGATGAGTTTAATCTCTGGTCATGAGGATTGGAGTTTGGATTTTTACACGAGAGCAATGTGGCAACAATGTGATGTTACACATACATGCAATGGAATCTGAAATCTCAACGCAAAAAATCAAACTATTTAGAACAAAAGCTCCTGCCCTGTCAAACTTTCCGTAGCATCGTTCTGTACATGGGAGCTCCACGAGCCAGGACATGGTGCTCTGCTCGGCACTCCCGGTCGGACGCCACATCGAAGAGGTTCTCCACCGACCACCACTGTCATCGGCACCGTCCACGGTCCACCATGAGCCGGCCCTTGCCGTGAACTGCTCTTTTCATTCCAAGGAGGACCAGCTTCACGTCAAACTATAAATAAATCTGCAGTGCCATTTTTTTATCTTGTAATCAAGCAGAGGCTGCTTGATCAGGAAGGAAATTCTTCGATTGTTTCACCATGTAGTATAATTTACCATGTGTAGTTAATGATAGATTTGGAGAAAAAGTCTACAATACCCTTATGAAAAAATAGATTTATAAAGAAAGTCTATTATAAAGAAATTCTTCGATTGTTTCACCATGTAGTATAATTTACCATGTGTAATTAATGATAGATTTGGAGGAAAAGTCTACAATGCCCTCATGAAAAAATAGATTTATAAAGAAAAATGTATTATACCCTCACAAATCAATAGATTTATAAAGAAAAGTCTATTATACCCTCACAAATCAATGATCAAATTTAATTTCTACTACCATTTTCTTACTATCAGTACAATGTACTATAAAAATCCCCTAAAATTAGGGTATGTTCGTATTATTTCTGTTTATACTTCTATTTAGAGAAGTCAAAAATTAATATAAACACATAGTTTTTTGAAGCGGTTTCTCTACTCCTCCGCTCTCATCTCCCTCCGAGGATAAAGCAGAGGTCACGGGTGCATCACGCACCCCCTCTCGCTCTCGTCTTGAGTATATATTTCTCCCCCACTTTTCTCACCGCTAATTGAACTGATTTGACCCTAAACCAAACGTGCTCAGGCAACCTAGAACTAGAATGCTAAGACAAAACTTTTGGTATGAACAGCTTCACTATACTTGCTGACAAGTAGTAACATATTTCACAAAAAGGTCCATGCTACAGTGACCATGGCAGGCTCCAGTGTTTGCCCCTTTCATGCAATACTCCTAAAATTCTCCTTCATGTGTAACCATGTACAACCAGTGTGTTTTCACAAAAAACTATGCCAACCCTGCAATCTCCTCATCTGCAAAAACCAACACAGAGCGTGTGTAATCAGGAATTCAGGATAATGCAGCATATCTTAGCAGTGAACCGAAGAGAAGCGAACGCGATGCTTACTGCAATTCACTGTCCTGCCGCAACGCAAGTTTAGACGTGTCCTTCCACAAGCACACCTCCATTTCTTTCTCAACGAGCTTCTTCTCCGCGCATCGCAGCGCGGTTTCCAGCTCATCAATTCGCTCCTGGTTTCTCTGATGGAGAAGCTCATGAAGCCTTCTCTCCAGCTCAACAGCAGACACTCCGTTGTATTCAGCGTCATCGTCGTCTTCATCCTCAACAACTTCTCCCATACCATCGTTGAGTTCTTGCCGGTGGTCAGCAATCTCATCCGATGGCTAAATTTCAAAGAAACATCAATATTGACACAAATTAGTGACAAACTCTGCCTTAATCTAAGGACAACTTTTTGTTGACTCCACAGTGAATGCAAACGAAGACAAGCATATACCTCTATATCATGTTCTTCTTCTGGGAGGAATGATGGAATATCTGAACCGTAGTTAACCTGAAGACGCTCGAGCTCGGCGTGAAACTCCTCTTCAAGCACATCCATTCTCATGCAGCAGCCATCCTCGGATGACTTCTCGTGGCTCACCACCTCCATACTAGACAAAGTGACCTGATCCTCTAAGTGAACATTTGCACTCTCATTCCTATCCGTAACACAACTCGATGAGGTAGACTCAAGATTGCAGGTTTTCGATGCATCATGACCCTGGCTGTTCTTCCTAACTTGGTCTTTGATTTCCTTCAAAAGCGTCTCCATCTCCGCACGCACCTGGACCATCTTGTTAAACTCGTCGGACGTCTTGGCCAGGAGGAACACTAGGCTTAAACCTACACCGAGGTCAGAAGGCCTCGTGTCGCTGTCGGTTTCGCATACTGAAAGTGCAGAACTGGGAGTGTTAGTGATTAATAAGTAAACATGACCTGATATATATCAATATATGGTTCATTTCTGACCAAAAAAATTAGGGAGATTGGAGCATTTGCCCCATACATAAACATGGAATTTGATGATTTGCCCCATTTGTCTCATTGACATGTGGGCCTTGGACCCATGTCATTGAGACATCACAAACAAATCATCAAATCAATGAAAGTGTGCAATTACCTCAAAAAATTATATATTTTAAACAGAAGAATCACTTGGTTGCTAGATACTCATTTGAAAAATCGAAAATCCACCTTTTCTTTATCCAAGAAAAGCACGGTTTTGTACTAGCAATCGAACCACAAGCGTGAGACTGGGACTGCAAATTCAGACTTCACAGTTTCTGACTGCACACTGCAGCCTGTAGGTCTCAGGAATGTTGGTAGAACTTGTGTCATATGTACATGGCTTGGCTGCTGCCTTCCACCAAGCAACAATGAAAAATGAACTACATGTAACAAGTTTCTCTGCGTAAGTGAAACACCTCAAAATTTCAAAGATCTTGAAATTTTTCTTGAATTTTGATTGAATTCCAAATCTTTCCCAATTTGGCAAATCTCCTTGAAATTCCGCTTTCCCCTTTTGGTTTTCCCGTTTCCTCTCCAGTTGGCGCCTCCCTGCGCCGCCGCCGCTTCCCACTGCCTTACTGTGCGGGCTGCACACGCGCCGCCCCGACGCTGCCCAAGTTTGCGGCCACACCGCTCCTCCCCGCTCACACTAGCCCGACGCCATGACCCCACAAGTCAGCCGCCCATCTCTTACTTCCCCCTCGCTTCGTGCGCTCCCCTGGCTCGCTCTCTCTCTCGACCGCAGCTCGCAGCAGCCTCTCGGCTAACGCATGCGACGTGATCCGTACGCACAATATCAGTCTCCACCAGCTATCGCAAAGAGTGCAATGCCACCTCGCCCGAGCTGTCACCTCCATGGCAGAACCCCACCTTATCTCCTCGCTCGTGCCCGAGAGACGCGCTCCAAACCGCCTCTCTGTGGCCACCAACACTCACTGCGTTTTAAGCCCGTAGCCACTACTGAACACTTCACACCACTCCCACAACCTCCCCGAGCCACCAATTTCAGCTTTAATCCACCACATCGCCGCCGGCAGTCTCCCCTGTGCCCGGTGAGCCCTAGCAATAATCTTGCTCTTCCGTCAATTAATTTCTGATTCCTTTCGCTGACACGGCCTTCTCTGTTCCCTGATCACGCTGACATGCTCGCATGGACATGAGAACTCGCTGGAAGCCTTGGCGGCTGAAGCTACCGCCGGCCGAAAGGCCTCTTCCGTGGAGCTTTCCCCAACCCAAACCACCACCACTACTGTGAAACACATACCCCACAGATGGTCAAACCACCCTCCATTTCACCTGAGACTAACCGGAGTACCTCTGAGCCGCCGTGAAGTTCATCGCCTTCTTTCCTGCCGCCAACTACCACCGTTCATTTCCCCACCTCCCAAAGCTCCAAAATGGGTTCCCACACTCCCGAGAACCCAACCGTACCCTCCTTTTCCGCCGGCAAGCACCGCTGAAGCAGGATTGCAGAGTGTCGCCGTGCTCTGTTTTCCACCGGGGAAGAGAAGCCAGAGGTTGAAGACGACCCCTCGGCGCAGCGCATGTCTTGTGGCCTGGGCCCTCAGCCATGCGTCGGCGTGGTAGAGCCAAACAGCCCGATCGCCGTCTGGAGAGAAATTCATTTGGGCCATCTTGTGCTAATGGTAGGCCCAACACTTTTCACCTGAGAAAGAAAATTTAGAAAATCAAGAAAAATCCAAGAAAATCCCAAAAATACACCATTTCGATCATCTCGACGCCGCGAATTCATTTTTGATCTCTATTCTACCAAATCAACTCCCAAATAAATTCAAACCTCTCGATTTGAATTTTAATGCATTTTACTCCTTTTTAATTTAGTTTATTTTTACTATCCTGATTAGATTTAAGCGTGGACTTATATTATTTTATGTATTTGCGCTAGCTTCCGATCTTTCCAAGGCGATAGTTCAAGGGCCGAGCACTAAAGTTTACGAGCTCGTAGAAGTTTCAGAACAACAAGGCAAGTTACAAATTTTTGATCATTTTGAATCCTATTAAATTTAAATTATTTAAGTACCGTATTTCCATTATTGTTAATTGTGAAATGTTGATTGATTAAAATAAATGTTTAGAATGGCATGCTAAATAGTTAAGTCCTACCACTGATAAATGCCATGTTTAATTTGAGGTCATATTCACCTTATACTACTAAGTGACTTGGCCGTTGGCCAGTAGGGTTTGTGGAAATTGGTACTAAGATAAGGGTGTGCAGTGGAAAGCCACATGGTGACCTTCGTCCACGACTTTACCCTAGGGTGGAGGCTTGGGCAGATGGTGGTAGTGCCATCGAGCACAGTTGGAGATGTGGTATGAGTCTCGAGTGAAAAGTAAGGACGAGAACCTTATGCTGAATAAAAGACACAATAATCGCTCAACCATAGGAATTGACTTATCAACCCTAGTTTAGTAGCTGCTTAACTCAATTGAATCTCTACAGGAGGTGGAAGTGTTGATGATGGGGAGTTAGGTATGTGGAACGGTAAAACCATGCCTAACAACGATAGCGGTCACTCGAACGGACAGAAGAGTTTAAGGTTAGTGTGTAATCCGTGTCTTAGTGATCCTATCAGGTAGAGTATATATATAAAGAATTGAGCAGTGAAACGACCTGATTTTCTTAACTCTGTCACGGGAGTTAGAAATCTTGTGGGTAAAGCTGAGCAACTCTGCAGAGTGAAATCAATGCTATTCGAATACATCGTGCTTCCCGTTAATGAAGCTGTGTTAATTGGGTGATTCCAGCAATGAGGCATAAGTAGATTTCATAATGTTTTAATATGTGCAATTGCATAATTAACTATTGAAAAGAAAAACCCCTTTTGCCATAAGGAGAACTGTTTTTGTTTTACTTGTTTATAAATAAAATTCCATCCACTCAACGTAATAGAACCAGTATATCCCCTCCCTTTGAA
Source organism: Bonia amplexicaulis (assembly GCA_036346245.1). Classification (NCBI taxonomy): domain Eukaryota; kingdom Viridiplantae; phylum Streptophyta; class Magnoliopsida; order Poales; family Poaceae; genus Bonia; species Bonia amplexicaulis. Next base: position 2,497,571 of record CM070750.1, on the reverse strand, counting down.
TACCCATGCAAGTAGTAAATTAGGGTTTACTCTTGTGACTTGCTGAGTACGGTTGTACTCATTCTTGCTAAACAACAAACAAAAGACCAATGGAATCAAGATGTTGACAACCTCTCCGTCGTTCGCTCCGTCTCCTTAGTGATGGGATTCGACCACTCGAAACTCCGATCTCAGTAGTCGTAAGTAGTTTATGATTACACACTAGATGTTGGCCTAGGCTCTCTCAGACGCACGCTTTGGCGGTGGACTGACGTAGACAAACACAGTCGTGGATAGCTTGTCAGAGATGGGAACGTTAGGGTGGAGCTTAACAATTGAGCTGAACACTTGAAATAAGGCACGATATTGCGGTGTAAACTAACACACATTTTCCTGTGTTTTCTTTGTTATTCACTGGCTCAATTCTCTCAAAAGACTTACAGAGTATATATAGACACAGTCGGGTCTCACAGTAGACCACTCACCCACTCCACACAACTCTAACAACAATTACCACGACGATGCTCATACCGAGCAGTTCGCCAACTGACTGAAGACCCATGTCATTCTATGACCACTCGCGCTGATGACTACTACAGTGACTGACTGCACAACTGCTACAGTGACCGACCCATACCTGACTGCCACAATGGCCAACTACTGCACAGTGATGACGATTGCTACAGTTGCTGCTACCGAGTATGATGTCTACAATACTCCTCTGAGTATGATGTCTACAGTACTCGGTGCAGCCACGACCGGTTCGCTACGATCACGACCATGGCCGCTACCACTACGACCACGGTCACTATGACCACGGTCGCTACAGCTACGACCACGGCCGCTACGACTACACAAACAAGCACTACGACCATGTATACAGGCGCCATGACCACATACAAGCGCCACGACCATGGCGCTACGACCATACACAGGTTTCGAGTCCTCCGAGTGCTACAGTACTCTTACGAATATGGCGTTTATTGTACTCCTTCAAGTATGACATCCACAGTACTCCTCCGAGTATGCATTACCGACCATCGACTATCGACTATGACTATCGACTATCGACCATCAACTACGACCATCGACAATCGATACGACTATCGACCATGGCCATCGACAACCGACTATCGACCACGGCGTTACGACCACGACGTACTCGGAGCTACAATACTCGGTATAGCTTTAGTACTGATCATAACGACAACACAAAGACTAGTCGTAATGATCACAGTACTCACAAACTCGAACAAAACACACATACAACAAACAAGATTAACCCAACACTCGGAAGGCGAAGAGCCCCTTCTAGTGGGCAAGGGGAGCTAGGCGCCTACCACGGCCGGCCAGGGGCGTGCTCGTGTTGTCGTGCGGGCGATCATCCATCGTCATTGCCCGTCGGGCGACGATCGAGGAACAGCCGAACAGAGGACATAGATCATAGCATCTCCATGTTAGTGGATTTAACACAAGAATCGCCGTGAAACTATCGAAAACTTACCTCTTCTTCTTTAACCAAGAAAACCACGAAGTTGCACAAACAAAGAATCGAACAGCGGCACAAACGCAATCCTATTTACACCGAGCAATCACAAGAAATCCAATAAAAACCGCACCATAACGACGAACCAGATCGCGCACCTGAGGTGGAGACGGACGGGTGCTCGCACTTCTCCGCCGTAATCTCCTCCTTCCCCTTCCCACCTCCGCCCTTCATCCCGAGCCTGGCCAGCCGGGCCCACCTGAACCTCGGCAGCAGAGACCTCGCCGCCCCCACCGCCGCCGGAGAGCGCGGCGTCACCACCGGCTCCTCGGCCCCGAGCTCCTCGCCGTCGTTGAGGTAATCCAGGATCCTCCTGTTCCTCCTCTCGGAACAAGCCATGAGAAGAAGGCTGCGCCTGCCTGCGCGCCGCCCGAGAAGAAGAGGAGGGGAAGCAGAGCCGAGGGGGGAAGGCAAAGCGGTTTTCAAATTGGAGCGGGTGGCGTCGAATGGATCGTGCTCGTGGCTGGAGCGAAGGTGGGGCCCGCAGACAGCTACTAATCCTTCCTCTGATGGGTAGAGGATGAGACGAGACGGCGTATTATTACGAGTTTCTTGAAGATCACATGTGATTTGTAGGTCAGGCGTTGCATTTTGATTTGAATGTTGGGTTCTTGTATCGTGGTGTGACGCTGGAGGTTTGCCTGTTCCATTCCTACCTAGAGGTCCCATCGAATTTTCTATGCAACTTCTTGCATCATAAGTGGGATAATACCACTTAGAAACTATTCTTGTGTGAATAAGTGGGTTCGCCAATCACACGCTTGCTCGCATCTTGCATCGTGGAACCCCCGATGCATGTCAATGGAAAAGTAGAGGCAGCACTTGTGCGCAACACGCGCTACACTGTAAATTTTCTTTAGAAAAACTTTTTCCCCCCTACTTCACAAGAACCCAGCCTCAAGCGCTTGAAATTTGCAAAACTCAATCCATAAAGAAAAAAGGGAGAGGACTTCTCTCGGGTCTGACCCTATTCGATTCTATGGAGACACAGAACAATAAGGAGATAAAAAAAGTAAGAGTAGAGGGGAATTCTAGAGAGAGGTCTCAGCTAGCTTGTCGATTGTGCGTCACGTACGTATCATCATTTGCTCTCAATGGGATCAGACCCCATAGAAGTCCTCTCCGAAAAAAAAGAGTTATTCACTTAGACATTTGTACTAAAAAACAGAACCCGCAGACTGATGCAATTGATGCTACTAGCTTAGGTGACTAAGTACCAAACCACGCGAGCTGCAATCTTCATGTTTTCGGGCCCCTTGCCCTCTCAAGAGTGGAGACAGAGCGAAGCAAGAATCATGGAAACATGGAACCTGCCAATGGCTAATACCCACGCCACATCTGACCGGATCAGCTTAAACGCAAAGCAAGCGAGCATCGGAGAAACCGAGCAGACAGAATCACAGGATCCCTAACGAATGCGGAATAAATGAACCATTATCATCAGAGTATGTATAATATTATAGGTAGCAGTAGTCTGTAATACACATTTATATTATCTATAAATAGGATTAAAGATAATACATATAATGATTTATCTATATAGTTATCTGTAATAGCATCATACAATTAATATGTTATCTATACAATTGTCTATACAATGGTATAAATAGTAAAGAGTTGTTTATAAGACCGACTGTTAAATAGTAGACAATATCTATCGGTCTCCTACTTCTCTCTTCTTCGTATCATCTAAATTTCTATATAATATATGTTTACATATAGCTGATACATATCACTGTACATACCTTGGCCTCGATTGACCGGCGTCCATCGCCGGCCCGGCGCGTGACCGCTAAATACCAACTGTTTCTATCCCATCTTTTGTTCTGTTCGTGCGCACGCGATCGAGAGACATTTAAGTAGCAACATTGCAGCGGCAGCAAGTGAAAGGAAGATGCCGTGTAGGGTGCAGTAAGACACAGCATAATCACTGTTGTTTTCTACTTTTGGTTCCTACTTCTTCAAAAACAAAAATAAACAAAGCAGTTTCTTCAAATAATTTTTCAAGCCCAAAATATGTTTACCATCCACATTGATGTCTCCATTATTTAAAAAATATAAATAAAAACCATTAACAACAGTAAAAAACATACATCATCTCTACTCCTTAAAAATATGAGTTGGTAGTTATCGGTCCGTTCTTCCTCCTCTCTTTTCAACCGTCCGATCAAAGATTAGCTGTCCAGATCCGCATGTAGATAGTTCTTCTGCTCATTGTAGAAAAGGTTAGGCCGACGCGTAGGCCGCGCTCCTCCTCTTCTCTTACCCCTCATCCTCCGCCTCTTGCAACCACTCCACCTCCCGCAACCGCCGCCTCCTTCTCTCCCTAGAACCCTCGTGCTGCGCCTCCTCCTCCTCAGCGCCGCCACTAATTCCTTCCCCGCGCGGCAGCATCTGGTCTCAGCCGCCAAACTTCCCCCAGCAGCACTACATCCTCCGTCGCCACCACCTCCTCCTCCTCAGCGCTGCCACCAATTCCTTTCCCGCGCGGCAGCGTCTGGTCGCAGTCCGCCAACTTCCCCCAGCAGCGCCGCATCCCCCCTGTCGCCGTCTTTCCAACGCATTCGCCCACTGCCTCCTCTCCCCATCTACCCGCCGCCGCCTCCCCACCTCCACCTCCTACAACCGCTGCCTCCTTCTCTCCCCCGAACCCTCGTGTCACGCCTCCTCCTCCTCCTCGGTGTCGCCACTAATTCCATCTCCCATCGCCCCTCCAACCAGTGGCACGACGCTCGGCGACAGCGGTCGGTGGATCGGAGAGAAGGGCGCTCGACGACAGCGGCCTATGGATAAGAGAGAAACGCGCTCGGCGATGGCGGCGGCGGCTTCCTTTTCCTACGCCCGCCCACGTGGCTCTCCCCCGCCGTTGCTGCCCAGTGGTCGCTCACCCGGTGAGCCTCTCTACCTCCTCCTGCTCTTCGGTCGGAGCCCATCACGCTGTCTAGAATTTTAGTCTCCCAAGCTGGTCGTTAAAGTTGGTGCCGTGGTCGAAGGGGTCATGGTTGAGGGGTCGTGGTTGAAGTCGAAGCTATGGTCGAAGGGAGCCGTGGCCGAAGGGCCGTGATCGAAGTGGAAGATCCGAGGTCGAAGTCGAAGCCGTGGTCGAAGGGGCGGTGGTGGAAGTCAGGCTGTGGTCGAAGTGGAAGGGTTGTGATCGAAGTCCAAGCCGTGGTCGGAGGGGACAGGGGTTAAAGGGGACAGTGGTCGAAGTCGATGGGCCGTGGACGAAGTCGGTTCGCGCTCGAAGTTGAAGGGTCATGGTGGAAGTCAGGTTGTGGTCGAAGTCGAAGGGTCGTGGTCGAAGTCCAAACCGTGGTCGAAGGAGACAGTGGTCGAAGTCAAAGGGTTGTGTACGAAGTCAGCCTGCGGTTGAAGTCGAAGGGCCATGGTCGAAGTCGAAAGGTCATGGTCGAAGTCCAAGCCGTGGTCGAAGGGGACAGTGATTGAAGAGGGTAGTGGTCGAAGTTGAAGGGTCGTAGACGAAGTCGGTCCGCGGTCGAAGTTGAAGGGCCGTGGTCGAAGGGGGCCGTGGTTGAGGGGCCGTGGCCAAAGTCGAAGATCCGTGGTTGAAGTCGAAGCCGTGGTTGAAGGGGGCGATGGTCGAATGGGGAAGTGGTCGATGTCGAAGGGCCGTGGTCGAAGAGGACAATGGCCAAAGTCAATGCCATGGTCGACATTAAAGGGCCGTGGTCAAAGGGGACAATGGTCGACGTCGAAGGCCGTGGTCGAAGGGGACAGTGGTTGAAGGGGACGGTGGTCGAAGGGGGAAGTGGTCGACGTCGAAGTGTCGTTGTCATCGAAGGGCCGTGGTCGAAGGGACAATGGTCGAATGGGAAGTGGTCAAAGTCAAAGATCCGTAGTCGAAATCGAAGACCCGTGGTCGAAGTCGAACCCGTGGTCGAAGTGGGCCATGGTCAAAAGGGGGAAGTGATCGACGTCGAAGGGCCGTGGTCGAAGGGGGCGGTGGTCGAAGGGGGAAGTGGTCGACGTCGAAGGGTTGTGGTCGTCGAAGGGTTATGGTCGAAGTGGATAGTGGTCAAAGGGGTAGTGGTCGAAGTTGCAGATCCGTGGTTGAAGTCGAAGATCTGTGGTCGAAGTCGAAGCCGTGGCCGAAGAGGGCCATGGTCGAAGGGGTAAGTGGTCGACGTCGAAGGGCCATGGTCGAAGGGGACAGTGGTCGAAGGGGGCAGTGGTCGAAGTCGAAGATCCATGGTCAAAATTGAAGATTCTTGGTCGAAGTCGAAGCCGTGGTCGAAGGGGACTATGGTCGAAGGGGAAAGTGGCCGGCGTCGAAGGGCCGTGGTCGAAGGGGATAGTGGTCGAGGGGGCAGTGGTTGAATTAGAAGATCCGTGGCTGTCATCAAAGCCGTGGTCGAAGAGGAAAGTCGTCGACGTCGAAGAGCCATGGTCGAAGGAGATAGTGGTCGAAGGGGGCAGTGCTCGAAGTCGAAGGGGCAATGATTGAAGTCGCGGTCATGGTCATAGTCGTAGCACTCGTGGACGTGGTCGTATCGGTCATGGTCGTAGTCATAACGCTAACCCGGAGGGCACCTGCTGGTTCGTCCACAACCTCCGCCACTACGAGTTCCCCCTCCAGTTGGTCATCCCTATCACCTACCCCCAGGTCACCCCCGAGATCGAGCTCCCCACCCTCAACGGCAAGACCCACAAGGTCTCGTACTCCCCATGGATTGTAACATGCTTTTGACCACGAGGTGTGATCGACAGCTTCCGATTTACGACCACGAGCATTGGGCGATGTGTTCCTACTTTACGACCACGAGGTATAGTCGATGTCTTCCGACTTACGACCACGAGCGATGGTCGAAATCGAAGATTCGTCGTCGAAGCCGTGGTTGAAAGGGGCCGTGGTCGAAGGGAGAAGTGGTCGACGTCGAAGGGCGTGGTCGAAGGGGACAATGGTCGAAGTCGAAAGGGGCAGTGGTCAAAGTTGGGCCGTGGTCGAAGGGGGCTATGGTTGAAGGGGGCCGTGGTCGACGTCGAAGGGCTGTGGTCGAAGTCGGGCCGAGCAGGCTGGCGCCGGCATTCGGGCGGCAGGGCACAAGTGCATCGGAGGCCTGCCAACGTACGACCACCAGCGATGGTCGACCGCTCCTGATCTACGATCACGTGTGATGGTTGACGACTTCTAACTTACGACCACGAGGAGTGATTGACGTCTTCTGATTTACGACCACAAGCATTGGTCGATGTGTTCCGACTTACGACCACGAGGTGTGGTCGATATGTTCCGACTTACGACCACGAGGTGTGCTCGATGGCTTCCGACTTACGACCACGAGGTGTCTTCGATGGCTTCCGACTTACAACTACGAACGATAGTCGTCGGCTTCCGACGTACGACCACGAGCCATTGTCGAAGGCTCCCGATTTAGGACACGATCGATCGCCGACTACTGCCAACTTACGACCACCAGCGATGGTCGATCACTTCCAACCTAGGATCACGCGTGATGGTCAACGGCTTCCGACTTACGATGACAAGGTGTGCTCGAGGGCTCCCGACCTACGACCATGAGGTGTGGTCGATGTCTTTCGACTTATCACCACAAGGTGTGATCGACGGCTTCCAACTTACTTGACGAATTTTAAAACTTTTAGAATATGTTTATATGCATATTCTAAAAAAATTTACCACATGTGAGTTTTAAAATATGTAGTATGATAAATTTTAAAAATCTATAGTAACATATGGGCATTTAGCTAGTAGTTCAAAAGATCGGAGTCATACATATCTTGCCTTCTTGATGGGTACCTCTCATCTCATGCTTATTGCGCCCTAAGCGACGCCGGTTGCGCGATTAAGCCACGGTTGTCGTGTCGCCGAGGCAGCCCTGAAATGGAGCGGGATGGAATCAAGTCATCAACCATCAGAACCAAGGCGATTAGACTTCTTAATTCTTTTGATCCCTTTCGAAATGCTGGGTTAAGCTGTAGCGTTGCACCCAGGTTGAGTACAGTGAGGAGAGGTTGACAAGGGGGCGCAGCGATCGATGCTTCTGATTCCCCTTGGTTTTTGCCTGCCGCGAGGGACGATGCATTCTTTTCAGCGTATAGTTTATAATTTTATCTGAGTAAATGAGTTAGATAAATTTTTTGTTATTTTTTTGAAGCGAATTATCAAAATAATCTTTTTGAATCGACTTATCGACATCCGATTCGTTCGTAGAAACGCTCACGATAAAATCAAAAGCTATTAGACCTAATCGAAAAGAACCCATCCGAGACCTTGTGGTAGAAATATATGGTGCCAAGGTGACAAGCTCTTGCGTCCACGTACTACTCGAGCAATGCGACAGGAGGGCTGCTGAATGCTGACAAAGGAATATCTGATGTGACAAGGAGTAGACCGAATCATGAGTGGATAAAGTCATGCTCTTTTTAGTTGTGGCTGATGTTTTTTATTACAGTTGGTGGTTTTTGTTTGTGCTTTTCGAGACATCATCGAACGACGTAGACACTGACATGAACAACACACATAATTTTAGGCTTAAAAAGCCGTTTGAAGAAGGAACTTCGAGAAACCACCCTATTTATTTCAGCTTCTGGAGAAGCCAAAGTCAAAAGCCATAAAAACAAAAAAGAACAAGCCCTAAGAACATAGATTTTGGGCTTGTTTGGTTCATGACCTAAGGGTGCCACAATTTGCGATAACACTTTTACTAAACTTGCATAAGGTTAGTTTATCAAAATCCTTGTCACAGGTTGGCTAGCAAATAGAATCTTGCCATATTTTTTGGGTCACTTTTGGCAGAAAAAGAATCTTGCCAAAGTATGATTATGAACTAAATAGACGTCTAGCTCGATTAAACTTGTCTAACTTAGAGTGTGGCAAGGATAGACTACAAACCAACGCACCCTTTGTCCCTGTTCCAACCTATCGTTGGCTTGGCTTTATCCATTTTTATTCTTGTTTGTTTGGTGCGCACCAAAAAAAATCTAGGTATCTTTGGGAAAAGGACATGAAAGTCGTCGTCGTGCCAGAGTGGTTATTGGGCATGACTAGAAATCATATGGGCTCTGCCCGCGCAGGTTCGAATGTTTTTGCCTTCTCTCTGTCCAGCAGCCCGATAGCCTAATTGGGCTCATATTTCTTCCTCCGCATGATATTTCAGGCCTATTTCCCTTTACGCCGTTGTTGGACCCGTAATTATCGGACTCCCCAACCTGGGCCAGCTAGGTCCTTTTCCTTACTCTTTTTCCATCTCAACGGTGTTTTTTTACGAGAATTTTATTTTCTTTTGACATGACAATGACCGGTATGCTTTGTGTGCGGATTGATGTTGGTCAAGTTTGAACGAACTTGTGCTAGAAAGATGTTCTTTGGTCATTGCATGTATAGGTTAGGCGTGGAGACGGTCATGGTCGGTGACGAGGAAGACCGAGACTAGGAGGGAAATCTGAGGTTCAGGCGGTCGAGGATGTCACGAGATGGTCGGGCTCACGTTGGAGCATATGGAGATCAAATGTGGATGATACGTGGAGAAGATACAGGAGGTGTGGTTCTAGAGACTTCGGCACGTGATGAGTTGGAATTTTGGAAAACTCGTATTAGGAAGGGTTTCGAGTCACTTATTTGTTGGAATTGGATTAGAACTCGTGGGCTTAGGATAAGCCCAGGTTTTGTGTCCTAGACTATAAATAGAGGTGGGGTTAGATGCTAACCCTGTGGCTTCTGCGATGCTATTTTCATGCTAGAGTTTTGAGGAGTGTTAGGAGGACACTTTATAGTTACTATGATTCAGAAATAAAGTTTAGATTAATTCTGAAAAAGGGCAGCGGCATCTTCTCTACGGCGCACTCCTGTCGCCGGTCTCCTCGCGGGGCAATGCGTGCTATGGCGTTGATTTTTGTCTTCGGTCGGCGTGTCTCAATTCCTTGTCTCACGCGTCGTCTCATGCGGAACACAGCAACGCCATCGTGTGCGTGTGAAGACTCCCAGCGTGAAGACAGCAGGCGCATGCAGACTAGAGGAGAGAGGAAAAGAAGATTAGAGGAGAAAGGAAAAGGAAAGAGAACAACTAATTTTGTATCTGTTCTTTTGTATTTGTTCTTTTTGGCTGTGACTTGTGGTTTGTGGCTGTGGCTTGTGGTTTTTGGGATGTTTGTACGAGATATTACAGAGTACCAGAAACTCACATACGGTTTTTGTCAATAAAATATGTACTACAATTAACTAGTAGACTCTATTTTGAAAAAATACTCTGTTTAAAAGTTAGTTAATATAGAAAAGTTGAAAAGCAGCTTTTAAAAGCTGAAAAGAACATGACCTTTGTTCGTGCATGTGCTATTGAAGGCTTCACTTGGGGATCATGGCGTGGCTAGAAGTGCTTCCGTTATCTCGGTTGCTACAGTACCAAAAAGGGAAATATTTTTTTGCTGCTACAGTACCAGAGAATAAAAAAGATATTTCCTTCCTGTTTGCTATAGTAAATTGAGAATAAAAAATATTTTTCCTTTGTCTCTTTTGTGTCTTCTGTGGTTGTTTTTGCTCTAGTTGTTTCTCAGGTGAAACGAACGAGAGACAGCAGATTTTTAAAAGAAAGTTTTCGTTGCGAATTGCAATCATTCATCCCTCTGCCATCGACGATCCTACAGAGATGCGATTTGGCTCTCCTTCTTCTTTGAAGTAGTTTATAAATAGGAACTTTTTAAAGACTTACCTTTATACAATGAAAGCATTTCTTATATTTCCTGTAATTCATATTGTTGAGCAATTAGTACTCGTAGGACAAAAAAATAAAAGAGAACAGACTTACGACTAGGAAATAAAGTTATACTAATAACTCTATTCTAGCCCTCGACTTTTTACTTAGTTTTTGTAAATAAACAAAGCAAATAGTACATAGTAAAGTATACAGAGAGAAGAGTAGTTCATCCAACCATTGTTGTCGAATTCGTTTGTCATGTACTGGTAGCAAAAGTCAGGACTGAGTCGATGCTAGGAAGTTCCTTCTAGTGGACATGACCACGTGTAGAGAGGAAAGACTTCAACTAGGTGATGTTATCTTTCTTCGATCAGGTTAATCAAATCGAAGATATAAATGATCAAAGGATAAACACTCAGAGTTTCTTCTTGTACGCCTGATCAATGTTTTTGTAGACAACTCAATTGTTTTTTGCTGATCGTAAGAGTTAGGAACCATTTGTCACTAGGAGAGACTTTTGACTAGCGGTGTTCCTTTCTCCAACCAGTTAAATAAATTGGATGTACTAGAAGTGGTCGAACAAATATAAAAGAAGCTTTACTAAACATACGACAATAAAGATTGAAAAAATTGAAAGCTTTATTAAAATAGTAGAAATGTTTACACGTAAAATTTATGCAGTTGGTCAATGTTCCAAGAGTTTGAGAGAATTTGGTCGTCCTCCATAGCAAGTCGTACAATGCCTAGTCATGTGACTTCGACCACAGTGTAAACTTGGGGAAAAGCTTGTTTCGATTACACTAGGATTGAATTTTTCTCAATACCAAGTCACCTACAACAAGGCTGTGAGGTTTACCTTACGATTGTAGTACTTATGCATGGCTTGCTGGTATACTGCTGATCAAATTAAGACTTGATTCTTCTTCTCATCGAGTAGGTTGATGTCATCCGCTCGAAGTTGCTCTAGGTTGGAGTCGCTGAAGTTCTCGATTCTTGTTGACCCGATCTTTAGTTGCCGGGGAAGCATGGCTTCGGCCTCATAAACTAGAAAAAATATAGTATGTCCTGTCGCCCGACTAGGAGTCATGCGAATTACCCATAATATTAAAGGTAATTCTTATGCCCAAGCTCCTGAGCGCTTTACAAGCTGATCGAAGACTCGAGTCTTAATTTCTTGTATTATTTGGCCATTCGAGCACTCGACTGCCCCATTGCTTTGGGGATGAGCGACCAAGGCATAACAAAGTTTGGTACCTAATTCGTAATAAAATTCTTGGAATTTTGCACTCGAGAATTGCTTGCAATTGTCTGTAATTATTCGACTTAGAACTCTAAATCGAGTAATCACTCTTCTCATCGTGGACTTTTTTGCGGCTTTCGTTGTTATCCCAGTCACAGGGTTGGCCTCGATCCATTTTGTGAACGTGTTAATAGCCACGAAAAGAAACTCGAAGCCCCTGGGTGCTCTTGGGAATGGTCCTAGGATGTCTTGGCCCTAGGTCACAAAAGGCCACGATAAAGGAAGCGTATGAAGAGTCTAAGCCGGTTGGTGTATTTGTCTGCTATGAAACTGGCATAATACACACTTCTTAACTAGCACTTTGGCGTCATTGAGGGCTGTTGGCGAGTAGAAACCTTGTCGAGTGGCCTTTCTGACCAGCATTTTGTAAGGGACGTGTGCTCCATAGATACCCCCATGTATATCATTAAGGAGTTGTAATCTTTTTTTCAGTGATATGCATCGCGTGAGAACCCCCTGAGTACCCCATTTATAGAGTACCTCGTCGACCAAGGTAACATCTTGGCCTTACAGGATAAACGATTTGCTTCGAGGTTGTCGTTGGGAACAAAACCCTTCTGAAGATACTCGTAGATGGAAGTCATCCAAGTATCCTCATACTCTAGAGAAGCTGTCTCATTAGGAGTTGTCTCCGGTCCTTCAATCATAGATGGATTCTAAAGTTGCTCCAAGAAGACTTATGGTAGTACTTGTGATCGGGAAGAATTTGTGGTTAGGAGACCATTCCAACCTGTCATCATGTCGAACCCCACGGGGTGAGTTCTGTGAACAACTAGACGCGGTCATACCTGTCCAACATTAGAGTGCTTGATGGGGCTACTTAAATCTGTCCATCATTCTGCGGAGCCTTCGCTTGATCCCTTCAGCGAAGTGGTCGTAGCCTGGCGCACGAGCGAGCTCTGGAGTCGGGTTCTCGAGCAAGTCATTGTGCGTTAGAGTGCTTGAGGCTCTTCGGACTGGTACTAGGCACGTCCAGGCAAAAATCTCTAGGGTAGCCAGTCATCTCTTTCGGGCGGTCTTGGGATCCTCAATCTCTGAGGTTGGTTGTGGCCGCCTTAATTAAGAACGATTATTTCTAGAATTTCTCCCACGCTCATCAGAGAACTGACATGATTCATTACTAGAGGTTCCCTCATCATCCTCACGAGAGGTGGCAGAGTGTGACCGGCGGGGAGGATCCTCAGGTCTTCTTTTGAGAGAGTGGTCAGAATCTACGGGGATGGCAAAGACCTGTTTAGAATCTCCACTTCCGAGGGAGGATCCCTCGCTTAAAGAATAGTCCAGCAAGAGCGTATCACAGCCTAGAGTAAACTCCGCTAGGTAGGGGAATAAATGCACGTTCTAACCGCCTTGTCAGACAGACACACGATGTAGCAGGTCGTCGTAGATATGCTAGTCGGAGATAAACTGGTCGTAGAAATACCCATGACTACGAGGTGGTAGTAGGATAACCCACGACTACGCGGTTATAGAAAAACTTACGAGCAAGAAGCAGTCATAGTAGAACTAATGATCTATATGATCGTAAAAAGACTTATCATCAAGGAGTAGTCTTAGAAGGATTTACGATTACCTTATGAAACTTCTCACTTGTCGATAAGAAGTATATTTAAAGAATATAAAACATAATAATTTAAAATTTATTGTATCCTCGTGACCAACCTTCTGGCGTCGTCATTCGAGGTGCGGCGGTCCTGCGTGCTCTCGGGCAACATGCCTCAATGACCGTTAAATTGCTTGAGTCGAATACTGGTACAAGGACCTGTGGAATGGTTGAATCAATGTTTGATTTTCAATTTCTCAGGATCTGGTACCAGCTCGCATTATCTTCTTTTGCATTTTCAGCCGAGGACAGTCCAGTAGTGCTCGCACTAATCTCAACGTATTAGAAGAGATAAGTAATATTTATTTATTATTTATAGTATTTAAAAAGTTATATAAATCACTGTTAGAAAAACCAAGTAGTACCTCCCAAAAAAATTAAAAGGCTTATATTAAATGAAAACCTAGAAGTGCTTATATTAAATGGTGTGTACGGTCGAAGAGCTCTTCAAACAAAACCAAGGATAGAATGGATGGAATCGCATGTTCGACCACGAGCATTATCAGCGGTCAGCCCTGAAGAATCCGATCGATCATCTTCCACCGTGCGACCGTTCGCCGCTCGTGCGTACGTGACCAAAAAAAAAACGATCCGGTGGGAAAAAAATCTACGAGAGATCACGAGACCACGACGTGCGGACGACCGACGAAACCCACCTGCAGGACACCGTGCGGAGACTACTCACTCATCTCCCCGAGGCACCTGCGTTTGCACTCAGCTCCTGCGTTTGTTTTCCACGGAGGCACGCAGCACGCACGCATGCAGCCAATAATCATCCGCTGGTAGTATCCGGAAGAAACGACACCTCAGAATCTTTTGCACTGTTACATCGAGGACATGGAGCTACGGTTTGATTTGAAAGGTAAAACGATATGGTTGACCATCAGAAGTGAATCAAAGACACTTTTGGTATTGTTTCGTATCGTATTTATCAAAATAATAGTACGATAATATTATTGACAAAAATATCGTTTTGCCGCCAGCTGGTCATGAGGCGACGCTTTGTCGCTGGTGGTCGGACGACAAGCGACTGTCGCCCGGTGAGGAGGCGGCACGTATTAGTGATTATTTGAATTTTTAAATAAACCAAATGAGCACAAAAAATTACAAAAATTTATGTACAGTCTTCCGACAGAACGTTCCTTGTAGTGTAATTTTTGGGGAATTTTATCCATAGGCAAATGTTGCTAAAAATTCATACAATTTTGATATTTTTATGAGTCTTACATATAGTAAACGAGTTCTAAAATTACGAAATTTTATGTTAAGTCTCCCGATATAGTAATGGTTATTATGTACTTTTTTAGGAATTTTATGAGGCCCGAATTATCCATGTTTTTTCAGATAAACTTAACCATGAATTTAACGAAAAAATTCTCATGGTTAAGTTAATCCGAACAAACGTGTATAATTCAGACCGCATAAAATTCCCAAACAATTACATAATAACTATTACAGCATTGGGAGGCTTCACATCAAATTTTCTAATTTTAGAGCACATTTATTATATTTAAAACTCGTAAAATAATCAAAATTTTATGAATTTTTTAGCAATATTCGCAATGGATAAAGTTCTCCAAAAATTGTGCTATGAGGAAAGTTGTGTTGGGATACTGTACATAAATTTCATAATTTTTTGAGCTCATTTGTTATATTTAAAACTTCAAACAAATAATAAACGGAAAAGTAGGTAATTAGGCCGGCTAATTACCCAGCATATTTACTTGCCGCGTAGCCCATAGGCGGCAGGTTATTAGCTGGACTAATTATCTATCTAATTACGTGCTTTTCTATTTAGTGTCTCTTTAAAATTTTAAATATATCAAATGAGCTAAAAAATTACGAAAATTTATGTACAGTATTCCGACACAACGTTCCTCGCAATATATTTTTTGGAGAATTTTATCTATGGTGAATATTGCTTAAGTATTCAGTGCCTTACTTACTTGACATTGTGACCAAATACTATAATTTTGCCTTCAATTTGCAATGAGCTAGGCCGATATTCCAAAAATCAAAATTAAAACCCTACGTCTTAACCTTATAATTCGACAAAAATCAATCAACAATCATCACATTGAAACCATAACTTATAAATTTAACCCCTATTCTTGAATCAAATTGGAAGAATTGAGATAAATTTAGAGCAAAGTATATACTGATCAGGTGAACCTAAGCTTCCTTCAGCTGGCAAGGGTACGAGGCAATAGAGACCAAGCCGGCGCCACGGTGAGATGGCAGGTGAGGACTAATGGTGGCGTCGATTTCTCTCGTTCTTCGATGATTGGTCGCTGTTTGGCTGGGTGATGTTATGTGGCGAGCATGGTGCACATTTCCAGATCCGACCGTGCGAGACAAACATGTGTCGATGGCTGCTGCGAGGTGACACGCTTTGAGATCGATCAAATAGATGTCGTGGTCTATTGCGGTCCTCCCCCTTGGGCTGGCGCAAGGGCTGTCTCGCCCTGCTACAATTGCCTCATGGGCTAAGGGAAGCGGAGGAGGACTGCCGGTGAGAGTTTGGGTTGCTAGTGCTCTCTTTGTTGGGCTTCACGAAAGAGATCGGGTGCACTGAGTTTAGGCTAGGGTGTTCACACATCAATTGATGGTGCTGATCACCACTAAAAGTTTTTTAAATCTGTTGTCCTGTGACACCGGGTAAGCAACCAAGCTTCCGCCCCTGATCCATATTATAACGATCTAGATTAAAAGAAAGAGTCCATGTAAAACAAAATCCAAAAATAACCAAAATTCAGAATAAAAAGTAAAAATTAGCAATTTGATTTTCATACAAATTTCTAAGTAAAATTAAATAAAAAATTCCGGAATAAAAATTAAACAAAAAATAACAATTGAATTTTTATATGACTTCCAACAACAAAATAACTGAAATTCAGAATAAAAAATAAAATAAAATTAGCAATTTGATTATGATCCAAATTCTAAATTAAAATATCTAAATAATTATAAATCATAATAAAATTAAACAAAAATAGCAATTGATTTCTGAATTTCATAAAACTACAATTCTAAATATAAAACAGAAGAACATTTGTAATTTAATTTCTGTACAATTCCAAAATGAAATCCTTTAAAAAGTAAAAGTCAGACTAAATTAAATAAAATTAGCGATTAGGTTTCCATATGAATTCCTAATTAAAATATATAAATAAATATAATTTAGAATAAAAACTAAACGAATATTAACAATTGGATTTGCACATGAATTCTAAAAAATATTAATTGAAATTCGGAACAAAAATATAATAGAATTAGCAATTTGATTTTGATATGAATTCCAAAGTGAAATCCGTAAATAGCTATAATTCCTAATAAAAACTAAACAAAAATTAGCTATTGGATTTATATATAAATTTCAACAAAAAATATTTAAAATTTTTAGTACAAACAAAACAAAATTTGCAATTTGATTTCCAGATAATTGCAAAGTAAAATCCCTAAATAACTAAAATTAAATATAAATTAAACTAAATTAGCAATTCGATTTATATGTGGACTCCGATAAAAACAACTAAAATTTTTAATAAAAATAAAAATTTGTAACAAGGATAGCATGAATGGTGTTAAAGGAGATTACGAAAAGTATAATGATATCAATTTGTTCGACAAGAGTACGTTGATCCACCAGGAAGCAAAGAGCTGAGGTGATGTCTGGAGAGATAAGGATAATGTCGTGGTGTCGACAGTTGCCCTTCGACAAGGATAATATTGTGCTAGTCGCTAAAGTCATTAAAGAAAAAGACTGAAGTCAATGAAGAAAAATCCTAAATAGTCTATAAGATATATAAATATATTCTTAAATATCTAAGCTATATAATTTGGTGCTAAAAACTTTAAAATAAATCTAGGCCGAACGTCCGAGCCACCTACCGATTTCTTCTTAAAAAACTGTAGCTACTACGTTAGTAACCAGTACCACTGCAGTTTTGTGAAGTTTTGGCAGTAAAAAGCAGAAAGCTAATGGAGAGTGTGGAAGGACTCCAAACCTAAATATACCCAATCCAACATCACTTCAAATGTTCCATGCCCCCTCTGGATTGGATAACCTCTTGCGTGTTGTCCCTGCAACTTTATCCAATTGGTCTGCGGTCCCTGAAGAGAATTACACACAAGAGGTTGGCAAGTAAGCAATATTGCAGGGAATTAGGAAAGTACGACTGGTCACGAGTACGATTTACAGCTGTGCCCCTTGACTAAACGCTCCATGCCGCATGACCATAACGAACTAGATCTTGTTACTTCCAAAGGCAACTAAAGTGATCGGAGCTGGTGCTACATGCATTCCACTTGTTTGATTCCCTTAATTTGGACGTTCTCTGGTAACCTAGGCTAGAAGCTAGCGGAAGATCTAGGCCTGGTTCTTTTCAAACAAAAGTTGTTTTCGGTTTTCTACGATGAATCAGCTTTTAAATAGAGTATTTTTTTAAGATAGGGTCTACTAGTTAATTGTAGTACATACTCTATTGACTTCATTTATATTGGCAAAAACCGCATGTGAGTTTCTGTTACTCTGTAATCTCTCATATAAATAACTCAAAAACTAAAAATCACAGCAAAAAAATCACAAGCCGCAGCTAAAATGGACAGGCCTCCACTAGTATCCTCCGTATATACGTCCCGTCAGGTTAACTATCTTTGCCTGTCCCTGTCCATCCAGCTACCAACCGTGGAATATGTGATGTGATTTGCTCATTTTGGTCAGGTTGAGGAGGAGGAAAACAAGTGTTTTCAGTCCACCCTCGCATGTTTGGCTTCGCCCAGTTGCCTGTGGATTGAGACTCACGACGACGACGACTTCAGAAGCTTCTCACTAGGCCTAGGGACCACCTGTGAGATCGAGGTTCGCAACACCGTAGTCCTGCAAGAAAACTCTGTGGGTGCGTTTTTTCTTGACTGCGACCGATAGCTTTTGACTTTAGCAGGAATGTTTATACGAACGAATCAAATACCGATAAACCGTTTAAAAAACTATTTCGATAAGCCGTTTTAAAATAACGACGGAGAAATTATCCTATTTATTTATTCAGAAGAAAACTTTAACCATAAGTTTAAGCCATAAACTAAAAAGAATAAAACCACAGTTATGTCACCTGCTATCCATGTTTTGTAGAATTTTTGTTTGAAATTTGCACTGATTGTCCCTACTGATCCTTCACATTTTGTAGCTTATTTGGCCGCTCTTAGGTGGTGATTATTTTGGCTTATTTTTAGTGACTTATGGTGAAAAGCACTATAGTTGGTGAAAAACACAGAATGACAGAGGCTTATTTAACATAATTAAATTTAAAAATTAAAAATATAAAAATATGTTAGCCCATCACAAACAACATAAACGAATACGGCAAAAAAATAACCGCAAAAAGCTAAAAAGCCAAAAGTTCGAAAAAAGACGAAATTATGAATAGTAAAAATAAGCCGTGTCAAGTTGAAACGAGCGGGGTATCTCCAATTTATCTCTAGTTTCGCCCTTTGCTCCACTCGTTCTCGACCGATGGAATGAGTCAGTTGGAGATCTGTCAGTTGAGGTTGTCTAGTTGTGTGCAAATGTGTAATACAAACCTTATGTGGCGTCCGGGTTGATGACTGCGCTAAACCAACAGTCTCTGTCGACTAGTTGATTAATCCGACGGTCGAAAACCTGTACACTTGCTCTCCTCTATAGTTAATTAGGTTTAGTATGGTCGCATTGTTCCGGTGCAGATTAATATTTTTTTTTCTAAGAAACAAGATTTACATGAGGTAAGAGAGTATATAATTGGGAGAGGAGAAGAAGCTCTGGTGGAAGCATGCATGGGCAGCCATCGTGGACGAATTGACGGTTCACCAGACAGCCGCCCACACGTGTTGACTGATAAACGCTACTGGCTAGCTCGCTGTGGGGCCCTCCTCCGAGCCGCAACCTAGCTACTTGGAATAGATCACTCCACTCCCAACTCCGTGTGATTCGTCGGCAAGTAGCACTGTTCCCTGGAAACAGGCTAATTATTAATGGAACCATCGATTCCTAAACCAATGAACAAGGTTAAGTACGACAGTGTGGCAGGCGCATAAATTAATTAAACTAGTAAGGTGTCCCGTACATTTACACAGATTTATTTTAAGATCTATAGTATCAAATAATATAACTTGGATGTTTGAGAATATATTTACATATCTTGTATGCTATTTAGATTTTTTTTAAGGCACCATACACATTAGAGATGATAATAGAAGCTTAAAGAAAAATATAACTTGAGAAACGTAATTGAAATATGAGCTTTGATGCAAGAAAATCATTGAGCATAATAAGTTGTTGGGTTCATGAAAATAAAATGTGACGCCCCCGTTTCCAAGGGCGCCTGGGCCCGGCATTCCGCAACTACCCAAGCTTGGCCAGTTACGGAGCGTCGAGCAAAAGAATATCACAACAAACATGCTTACAATAAAAGAGACATCTTATATTACAACATATAGTTTATCAACCGAGTTTCACTACAACGGGCGTGCAAGCCCGAAATATATTACATTACACAAAAACCACCAGGAAGCCTGAGCGCGGCTGAGACATAAAACCAAGGACCCTCATCGTAGAACGGCTCTTCAGGAGCATCCTCGATGGCTTGACCTTTACCGGCATCTTGGAACTCTGAGGTGTTTAGCAAGCTGTGAGCTAACCAGCTCAGCAAGTCACAAACGGAAGCCCTACTTAACTATTTTCACGGATCACCAAAGGATGGGAGTATACTTGTTTTATTAATTTGGGTGGATGCACTTTTGTTTGTAAAAATTTTCAAAACCCAAAACCAAAGACTACTTCTTAAGATTAATGGGGGTTTTCTTTCAAAGCTTGATTATCCAACTAATTAGATTAAAACACTTGTGAAAACTATTTATGCCTCGTTGCTGGAATCACCCAATTGACACAACCCCATTAACCGGGAGCATGGCGTATTCGAATATCATTTAATTGACTCTGCAGAGTTGCTCAACTTTACCCACAATCATTCTTAACCCTCATGACTGAGTTAAGGAACCGGGTTGTTTCACTACTCAATCCTTTGTTTACACTCTACCCGATAGGCGAGGACCCGCACAACCTCGAGTATCCGCAGCCTACACGGAACGCCAGGCCCGAGTTATGTGGACCTATCGTTGCTGTGTATGGGTTTTCGTCCGACATACCAACTCCCAATGTAGGGTTCCACTCGAGTTTGAGCAGCTACTAAACCAGGGTTGATAGGTCAACACCAGTGGTTGAGCGACCACTATGTCATTTGCTTGGCCCAAGGGTCTAGTCCTTATATTTTTCCACGAGGTACCCGACCTCCACCCTAGGGTAAAGTAGTGGGCGAAAACCGCCTCGCGGTGCCCCACATCTCCTCTACCCTAGTTCCCAGTTTTCTCCAAATCTACCAGCATTTAAATAGTTCTAGGGCTATCAAGGATATAGCTGCAATTTCAACATGGTATTTATTGGTGGCAGGTATTATCTAAATATCATGTCATTCTAAACATTTTATTCTTAACATTTCACAATTAGCAATAATGCAAATACCATAAGTATATAATTTAAAGGACATGAGATTCAACATGATCAAGGGTTTGCAACTTGCCTTGACAGTCGACTAACTCGGCAACCTCGCAAAATGTGCTTCCTTGCTCTTGACCTTGTACCGAAGCCTTCGAAAACTCCGACGCTAGCACAAACACACAAAAACAACATAAGTTTGGCTTGAGCCTAATCAAGCGAGAAAAAATAAATCCATGAAAAGGAGTAAAATGCATAAATACTCAAATGAGAGGGGTTTTTGAATTTTTCTAGAGACGAATTTGGTGGATTGGAGGTCAAAATGGGTTCAGGGGATCAAAATGAGCAAGATGGTGTAATTTGAGAATTTTTGGTATTTTCTGTGATTTTCTAGGATTTTATATGATTTTTTTATTTTTAGAAATTAGAAAATCTCTGAAAAATCGGGTGAATAGTACTGAGCCGGCCTTGTGCTACAGTGCGGCTCGGCCACTATTTCGACCTACGATCGAGCGGGCCGGGTGGCCTCGGCCCACCACGTGCGCGCCTCCCCGGGCGGCGGCGATGCGATGAGGGCGGCCGGTCCGGATGAAGCGAGATGGATCGGACGGTTGCAGAGAGATGAGTTTAGTGGGATCGGACGGCTGAGAGACGTCGCCATCCGACAGCCGACGTTAGATGGCAATGGAGGGAAGGAGGGTGGAGATGCGACCACGTCACTTGGGAGGTCATCTTCAACCTCCCGCTGCTCGCACCCGAGAAGAACAGAGGCGCGAGTGCCTCTGTTCCTGGCGACGGCGAGGGTTCTCGACGGCGATTGGGGGTACCGGGGGTAGCTCTCGGCGAGGTGGTTCCATTTTGGAGACAGAAGGGGGAACTCTGGCCTCACGGCAGCGCAAAGTCTCACTGGTGATTCTTTAGCTAATGGGGAAGTGGTTTGGCGATTTGTGGTGCGATGAGCTCACAATGGCAGTGGCGGATTTATCTGGGAAGCTTCCAGGAAGGCAGGCCACGGGATAGCTCTTCAGTCGGTGGCGAGCTTCGTTGTCAGGGCTCCACGGGCGTTCACCTGGCCGGAGGAGTTCACCAAAGATATTAGAAGGCAGTAGGGATGCTCAGAGCGGAAGGAATCGAAGTTTAGAAGAGAGGAGAAGAGGATTGGCTTACTGAGGTCGCCGGCTCAGGGGAAGGCGACAACGGAGCTGGAGAGTGATGGAGCTTCGATTGGCAGCTCACGGGGTGATTGAGGGTCACATGAAGCTAGCTGCGGGGGATGGGGAAGGCTCTGGAGGCGTGGGAGAGTGGGGAGACGATTGAGTGTCTCGAAGCTCCGGCAGAGCGAGGAAAAAGAGGAGAAAAGGGGATGGGCGCAGCACGGGCGGACAGTAGAGGTGACCGGGGGGGGTTGTCCGAGTGACGAGAAAGAGACCAGGCGCAGGGGCGAGTTAATGCGCGCGACGGGGGGTGGGAACAGGTGAGTGGTAGGTACGGGCGGTGACGCTCCGCGCGGAGGAGGGAGGAGAGGCGGAGTCTGTCAAGTGGGGCCACGAGCTAACAGGGCATCGCGGTCATGGGCGACGTGGCACGAATGCAAGCCGCCAGCGACGACAACATGGAGAGGGCGAGGTGGCGGAGCCGGGGCGGGGCGCGTCGCGTGGAGGAGGGAGGAGCGGCGGAGGCTGACAAGTGGGACCGAGGGAAGGCACAGAGCGACGCGTGCCAAGGTGGCGTCGCTGGTTTTCGATCGCCCGACGACGGAGTGGCGAGGCGGAGCAAAACGATGGGCACGGCGGAGCTCTACGAGCAGCGCGAGCGCGTGGAGAAGGTGGAAAAGGAGAAAAGCGTCGGCGGGAAAGGAAAGCGCAGAGCCCAAAAGGGAAGGCGGAAATTCGCTGGGATTTTCTGTATTGGGAAAGTTTTCAAAAATTCACCCAAAAATTAGGGAAAATCACAAAAATTATTTTGAAAATTTTGGGGCCTTTCATAAAATCACTCTACATCATGCATAGATTATATAGCTGTATATCTCTATTCCTTTTTATCAGTTACTTTTTTCTAAAATATATGCATGCATATATATCTCTATTTAATCTCAAACAATATGCTAATTATGTATACAACAAATTTTCTTACTAGTTTACATAGTATTAAGGTACCTTGCTCGTACATACACCGACATCATGGACGATTTATCTTGAACTTATCTTCCCTCAAACGTCAGCTGTTTCACCAAACCGTGTGCCTTCTATCTCTTCTCGCCGCTAGCTTTTCTGTTTCAACATCCAATAGCAAGCCTAAATTTTGATCGATTACTCTTAGTTGCTACCCCTTCCAATGCAATACTCTACCATATAGTTATATTTTACTTTCCTCCAATTATTGTTTAATGCTAACCGTTGTAATATTAACACACATACACGTGCAACTATTGCCGATCCCTACCAGAGACACCCTTAGGTGCAGGCAGAGCAAGAGCCACCCGTTCCAATGGAGGCAAGGGTCACACTCTCTCCGGTGGCCCTGAGTCTATTCCCTACGGTTGTGCTATCTCTACTTTCAGATTTTTGCTCTTCTACTTCTATACACTCGTGTTTCTATTCGTACAGATGCATATATACACATATGCATGATGTTATACATGCTCGATGTCCTCTTCTTCTGTATTGGTCACTCCTCCTCTTCGACGTTGGCCAATTCAATGCGGTGGTATGTTTGATTTAGTTATTGTTCAACGATATAGAAAATCTTAATCTTGCCATTATCAGCAATGGTATGTTTTTAGCTACCCGATGATCTCATATCTTCTATAGCTCGTCTTCACTGCAAAGTTTTACCTCCTCTCTATCATGACTTTTCTATCAACGAACTTCTTTAGCTATTGACTGCTTCAACTCCCACAGGGATCGATAAAAAAAAATTACGTGTTCCAACGGGCCTTCAAGTCCTCGCAGGATCCCTGCTGTATGCTTGTATACTCCACTGCTGCCATAGACTACTCTCTGAAATAATCTAGCTTGGTGCTGACTCTTATAAGCTTTTTTTTCGTGCATATCTCTACTATCTACTCATTAATTTAAAAAGTTTCTAATATCATAAAACCTTGGGATTTCACTCGTCACTGGTTTTATATATATTACTTAAATTGTCTTCGAAAAAGTATATATAATGGGCCTGTTTGATATGGCTGCGGTTATAGTTTTTGGCTGAAATTTTTGAATTTTAATCGTTTGCGACAGAAATTACGGAGAGAGATAATCGCTTGAGATTTTGGTTGATACAAACGTTGGGCTTTTAACGTGTGCTACAATTAATTTGTAGATCCCGTCTTGAGAAAATACTCCGTTTGAAAGTTAGATATTATAACAAAAGCCAAAAGCCGCTTTTAGAAACCGTTAAAAACATGCCCATTACTTAAACGAAACATCTGCTGTATACGAATCAACGGATGTATCTATGCAAAAGATAGAACAGTCCAACAAGGTGAAATGTATACATTGGCAAGGATTGCAGGCTTCATCTTAATTTTGAAGCCTTAATTTTGCTTCAAAAGAATTTGCACGTACTTTGTTTTCGTTTACAACATGCGATAACATCAAAGCTAGCTAGCTAGCTAGATCTCGCGTCTCGACCCAAACTCAAACACGTCCTCACATTCAAGGATGTAATCCTCTGTTCTTAAGGGTCTTGCTTACTTCAGTGTGCATCCACCTAATGAAATTCTGCGCAAATACAAGCGCTGGCTGGGCAGCATGTAGAGCTAATCAAGTAAGTATATACAATTAATTAATCTCTAGCCTAAAGATCACCTCTACTCAATCGTCTAGCTTCCAAGCAGATCGAGGCAACAGCGCACCAATCAATGGATCGTGGATGCGTTAAGCAACTCAAAATTACCGTGTTCGTCTGATATGAAGCTTTGAACTAGCAACGCTGATCGAAGAAGTCGCTAATAACTAGCGGCGATCAATTCTTGGACGGCGAGAGCTCGAGGATCCGACCGGAGAGGGCGCTGACGAGCGCTGCCTTGAACCCGGGGTCCCTCGTCAGCGTCACCGCCATCTGCTCCGCCAGGTTCTTCCTCACCGCCACCTCCGACGACCCCGCCGCCGCCGCCTCTTTCTGCTGCTGGCCGGGATGCGTCCTGACAGCGACGTTGCTCAGCGGCGGCTTCGCGGCCGCGGAAGCGCCTGCTGCCTTCTTGCCGTCGTGCTGTGGCTGCTGGCCGTGGTTGTGCTCGCCCTCGTACGTCGCAACCAGTATGGTGTTGTCCTCCGCACTCCGCTGCACCTTCTTCTTAACGGGGCAAGCCGGCGCGAACGAGCACCTGAAGTAGGCTCTCGGGCACGGGTTGTCCTTGGTCACCTTCTGCCCGTACTTCCTCCATTGGTACCCATCTTTCACCACCTGCTCGTCGAAACTAATCGCAAATTAATCAACCACACCTACACATAGTGGTACAATTTGCGGGCGATAATTACGTGGAAGTGGATGGATCGTAATTAGTTGTTCGTTACTTACGAGGCTGAGGTCGGAGGGGTCGGCGTGGACGTTGTGCTTGGAGACCTTGGGCTTGCCCTCCTCGCGGATGCGCTTGCACGGCTCATGGCCGGCGGTGGCGGCGGCGGCCGACGTGCACTGGTCGGGAACGACGACGAAGCTGCTGGCTGCGGCGAACGGCAGTGATGGCTTGTGGTGGTGGTCGCCGACGGCGCCGGCGGTGTCGAAGCGGTCGCTCCGGATCCGCTTCCTGGACGGCGAGACCGAGGCGCCCTCCGACGTCGACGACTGGTGGTTGGCGGTGCCGTTGTTGGCCGCCGCCGCCGCCATCATGTCGTTGACCTGGCCCTGCAGCTCGGCGTACTTGGCCACCATCGCACGGAGCATCTCGCTCAGCCTCTCGTTCTCCTCGCTCACTCGCCGGAGCTCCGCCTGCAGCGCCTCAACCTAAACACAACAAGAAATCGATCCAACATCTGAGCGCACCTGTTCTCGTCCCGTAAACAAACGCATCCACATACATACATACATACATGCATCATGGATGTAACTGTACCTACCTTATGATCTTTCTTCACGGACAGCAAGTTCTCCTCCACGAGGACCTTGGGCGCCGGCGCTCGCCGCGCCGTCGGCAGGTCGACGTTGAGGTCGAGGCTCAGGGAAGGCTGCCCGATCCACGGATCCATGGCCTCCGCCGCCGCCACCGTAAGCAGTACAGCTGGCTCTCGAGGACAGAGTTCGCAGGAGAAGAAGCCCAGAAATTAAATGTGCACGAGTGAAGGGCCGGGGCATAGCTTGGAAGAGGCGGCAATATATAGAGCGAAAGAGGAGACGTGTGGTGTTGGAAGTTTGGTAAGGAGGAGTTGGATGGGGGGGACTACGGCTCGGGAGGGAGCATCTCGGGCTTTGTCGTCGTCTTGGTCGCGATAGATTATGGAAGTTGGAAGAAGAATGGCACCTAGTATTTTTGTGGTCTATGCTAATTTATTCCGGATTGGGGTGTGTTTAGTGGGATTGTTTAGTTTGTCAAGTGGGTGGGCCAGAGGCACTTGCAAGGAAGGAAAAGTGTTGTTGGGGAGGCTTACAATTTGGCACTCCAAGGAGGAAGAGGCAGGGACTGGGGATTTTTGTTGACTCCCGCTGACAATCTGAGTGGCTGGTTACCGGACTACCTGGTAATTTTTCGATTCAATTTTTCCAAGAGTGGATCACGCTACAATCGTTGTAGGTTTTGACACACTGTATTGAGCTATATGACCTACTTATTAATTAATCTCTGCGCTATTTAAAGGAGTTAGTGGTAATGATTTATCTGTCCCTTCCGACCCACTTAGCACATCCCTAAAAAGTCTAACAAAAAACAGGAAAAACGACAGAGCTCGACCGGGTGCACAATAGAGTTGAAGACGAGGAGACACGACGCGGCTGAGCGTGTTGGCCAGCAGACCGATTTCTTCAATAATATCGACTCAACGTGCGAAAATATATTTTCTTATTCGTAGCAAAGCACGGATATTCAGCTCCATGTGGAGCTTTGTTTTCTTACTTGCTTTGAAATATAGCCATACGGAAAACCACGAACATTCATAGCCTGATATAAGAAAGTAACGGTGCCTTTTTTTTTGTTCTTTTATTTTTCAGGAACATTGTAGGAGCATGGCTTTCACGACTAAGTACATGTTGTCAGCTAATCGGATTCTGGATTTGCAAACGACGGTTAGAACCTAACAAATTGATTTTGGCTCCAACTATTCATTGCTCCTGGACCCAGCACGCACTGAGACTTTCAATTGACGAGAACACAGAAAGAATTGGTAGTGATACATCTAACTCGCAGCAGGCAGGACTTGGACCTAGTGGCCGGCTACCAAAAACAAATTTGGCTTGATCTCTTCGGGTCTGTTCTTTTTGCTGCGGCTTATGGCTTTTAGCTGAAATTTTTAAATTTTGACTGTTTGCGACAGAGATTGCGGAGAGAGATACTCGCTTGCAATTTTGGTTGATATAGATGTTAGGCTTTTAACGTGTACTACAATTAACTTGTAGGTTCTGTCTTGAGAAAATACCCTATTTAAAAGTTAGGTACTGTAGTAAAAGCCAAAAGCCGCTTTTGGAAACCAAAAAGAACGCCCCTTCGTATGAGGAAGCAATACTAGCCAGGAGAGAATGGGTAAGTTGAGAAATCACATGCCAGGTCACTTTCCTTCAAATTGCCCATGTCTAGAAGATGGCTGGTAATTAATTATGTGAACCACTAGTCAACATCTGCCATGGACTTTATCCACAAAAAGTGTAACTTGTATGGTATGTATGGTGGTAGTTTGTTGAAAAAAATAATAAACCAAATCAAGGAGGAGCTGCTCTAATTGGTAGGATTATTTCAATCATTTCTCTTAATTAAATGGTCTCTTGAATTGATCTCATGGCAAGATGACAACAAAGGTGGCAAAGTTGGTGTTCTTCACATCCTCACAAAGACGAGAAGGCTATGGATGTTGAGATCTGGCTCGATGCCAAGAAACTAGGAGCAACTATTAAAAATACTCCTAGTAGTAGCAATGCTGGTGCTGCTGTTGTGCTTACCTCTGCTGAAAAGAGCCAGGCTTTGCTTTTCTTGAGGCATCACATTAACTCAGTCGTGAAGGGGAACAAGAAAAACCATCATATTAGTATGAGTAAAATGATTAGGAGTAAAGTTCCTTCATCACACCGTATGGCACCTTTTGTTATGTAAAGTTGACATTCACTCTCAAAAATGCTGGTGCTACTTTTTAGAGGTTGATACAAAAAACCATTGGTCTATAGATTGATTGTAACTTAGAGGCCTATACTGATGACTTAGTTGTGAAAAGTATCAACATCGGAGATCATATCACTGATGTGCAAGAAACTTTCACTAACTTAAGAAGACATAACCTTAAGTTAAATCCAGAGAAATGTGTGTTTAGAGTTTCCTCTAGAAAGCTTCTTAGATTTCTAGTTTCAAAGAGAGGAATTGAAGCAAATCTAGAGAAAATAGCGGCCATTGAGCAGAAGTGTCCTTCGACCATGAACAAGGAAGTCTAGAAACTAACCGGCTGTATGGCAGTGCTAGTTGTTTCATAGCATAGTTGTGATAAAATGGATTTCCTTTCTTTATGCTTCTTTGGAAACATGGAAGTTTCAATTGGACTAAGGAAGCAAATGATGCCATTGAAAAGCTTAAAAAGTATCTTACGAGTGCCCTGGTCTTAGTCTCTCTAAGACCGAAAGAAACATTGCTTTTATAGCTGGATGCAACACCACAAGCAGTCAGTGCCATACTAGTCGTTGAGCATGACAATATCCATTGGCTAGTATATTACGTACGTAAAGTCTTACATGGACCAGAAGAACTATATCCAAAGATACAAAAGTTGTTATATGTTCTCCTTATGACTTCAAGGAAATTAAGGCATTACTTTCTGGCCCACAAAGTGGTCGTACCGATTGATACCCTCTTGATCAAATTCTTCAAAATAGGGAATCATTAGAACGTATAGCAAAATGGGTGATAGAACTTGGGGAGTTCGATCTCCATTTCATTTCATGAACAAAAATCAAGTCCCAGGCTTTAGTAGAATTCATTGCTGAGTGGACAAAGCCTTAAGCTACCCAAGGGCCCAAGTACGAACACTATAAGGAGTGGACTATGTACTTCAACGGTTCCTTGATGTTAAAAGGATCAGGGGCTGGGGTAGTCCTGATATCTCCTACTAGAGAAAACATAAAATACGCCACTCAACTAAACTTTTTTGCTACAAACAATGTGGCTGAATATGAAGGTTTACTAGCAGGACTCCGAGTAGCCAAAGGACTCAGGATTCATAGCTTACTATTGAAATGCGATTCTCAACTTATAGCGAATTAAGTCGAGAAAGAGTACCAATGCCCGAGTACCGTGTTGTCATCTTATCTCACAAAAGTTAGGAAACTTTAAAGGCATTCTCAACTTGAAACATATTACTAGAAAGGACAACTTTTTAGTAGATCAGTTGGCATGGATGACTTCCTCAAGATCAATCGTCCCGCCTGGAATTTTTCTCAAGCAACTCAACAAACCCTCGGTAGTCGAGCATTCCGAAGACTGCAAGTCGTACAGATGGACCTCAGAAGTGATTGGATGACATCAATCTTCGAGTATCTTTAATGTGGCACACTTCCTGAAGATGCTGTAGAGGTTGATCGTACAACTCAAAAAGACAAATCATATATTCTGATCGAATGTATCATTTATAAACAAGGAACTCACAGAATGGTGATGATATGCATGTCTCAAAAAGATGGTTTGAAATTACTATCTGACATAAATGAAGGAGCCAGTGGAGCACATCATTTCTACACAACTATGGTCGGTAAATCCTTCTAACAAGGATAATACTGGCTAACTGCCCTCTATGATGCAAAAGATCTTGTGACAAAGTATGTACAATGCCAGTTTCATAGATGACAAGTTCATCAACCTGCACAAGCTTTGCAAATAATACCTCATTCTCAACCTTTCGCAACCAGGGGGCTAGACATTTTGGGACCTTTCCCAAGAGCACTCGAAGGCCTTGAATTCCTTTTTGTCATGATTGGTACATTCACAAAATGGATAGAAGCTAAGCAAGTTGTTAAGATAACAACTGAAGCTGCCAAGAAATTCATCACAAAAATTATGATTACATGATTTGGTGTCCCCAGTCGTATAATCAGCGATAACAGCACCCAGTTCTCTAGCAGGAATTTTTGGGAATTCTGCAAAGATGTTGAGACCTGAATATACAAATCCAGAATCTCTGTGTATGCTGCACTAGTCTAGGATCACGCTAGTGCACACAATGTAAATGTAGATAGAATATCAACCATATTCACGATTAACTAAGAGGAAGTCTTTAATATTATTACTTATCAGAGTAGCAACCTTATGACCAAACTTAAAAATAATAGCCCAAAGGAGGATGTAGTAGCTCATCGACGACTTACCAGTGACAGGAAAGACAGCGATGGCCCGTGTCATTGAAGATGAAGATGACGACGACGGCTCGGTCGGCGGCGAAGATGAAGGTGGCGGCGCACAGTGCACTCGGTGAGGAACGACGACGACGACTTTCGGAGATACAGAAAATGAGGGGAGGGTTTGGCCTTTTTATAGTGTGGACACTTAGGAATCCCACTCAGGCATGGATGTTGAGTCCAAGGCGGCTACGGTATGGACACCAAGACGAATTCGGCTCAAACACGACGGGTTCCGTCAGAGACGATGAACAGTGCAAGCACACCTGCATACTCAACATGTGCCTCACCAGATGGTTGAGGATGGAGCGAACAATGTTTTTTGTACTAGCTGGTGTGGATGGCTCGGATTGATGACACATGGCAAACATTCGATGGATGAGACGGGCACGGATGGTTAAGACCTAGCATGGTGGGGAGAGCACGGGCTGGGCAGATAGGAGAGGAATAGGCCAGGGCTAAGGTTTCGGCCCACAAGAGTTTTAAGAATTTTAAGGATTTTATATATTTCAAAATTTCTCCTAAATTCAATTATGCTCCAAAAAGTAGCAAATAAACCCAAAAAAATTCCAGAAAAATTCCTTGAAGCACAAAGAATCCAAATAAAATATTTTCAACAATAATTAAAGTTTAAGTTAGTCACATTAAATCTTTTTAATTTGTAAAATGTCAATTTAAGCTTTAATTATTTTTAGAAAAAATCGAATGGTTTTTTATTTTTAAAACTTTTAAAGGCTCCGAAATCAGGATGTTACAATTGGTCTTGGTATTAGGATATGTTACGACTTAGTGGCTCACCCATAGAGTAACAAGGCAGTAAAGCGGCCCAATGTTATACTAATAAAAGGAATCAAACACCGAGTGTTCAACTAGTTAATACAACAGTCATAAGCTTGGGTTCAAGAACTTTCCTCTGTATTATGGGTTGTTTGGATCACGACCAGTTGTGCGACCGATGAAACACTCTTCTTTCTAGTTTATGGTTCAGAAGCCATGCTTATGCAAAACTAAAGATTGGGTCTACTCGAACCGATCGTTATAATGATAATGATCAAGCAGAATAGCAAACCGACGACATCAATTTCCTTGAAGAATGGCAAAACACATCCTTGATATGATCGGCGGTTTACCAACATGCCATGAGACGGTACCATAGTCGTAAGGCTCAGTCTCGCAGCCTAGCAATAGGTGATTTGATTCTTAGAAAAATTCAGAGTCAGACAAATCATAACAAGCTTTTGTCTAAGTGGGAAGATCCATACACTGTGGTCGAAGTCACCAGACTAGGCTTGGTACCACTCGCCATGTCAAACGGGTGTGTTCTATCCAATTTTTGGAACATTCATTAGTTGCGTAAGTTGTATGTGTAAATATAATTTTTATTTCAATATTTCAATAAAGTTGCATCATATTTCTTTCATTTTTATAAGCATTTTTATTTGTATTTCTTTATCCTAAATTTGGTCACATACTATTGTTGTTTGAGCTAGTCGAAGAGACCCGTTTTCCTCCAAAACCCTTCTAAAGGATATATTTTTACTTTTAGCTTTGACATGTTTGTTAAACACCATGTGGATTCCAATTGTGACCTTCACAAAGATGGTTCTTACAACAATCTGCACACTCTTTTCTCAAAGACAAACAAGTAAAAAAAATCATCACACAGACAACTAGACATAGTTGCTTATAGGATTGGGGGCTTGAAGGCTTTCTTTTTCACTGCAACATTATGTTCTTCTCTTATTTAGAACTGATCGAGACATAGAAAAAATTCTAGTCAAAATCTCTCCTCCCTGCACATTGTCTTGACCACTAGAAGAGTTTCCTAGCGATGACCCTTTTCCTACGATCTTCGCTACCAGTCAAAACTAGAGTATGAATAAGTTTTGAGAAGTATTATTCATGTCTTCAATTTTTAGCAATCTTACGACCAATTTAGATATATTTTATAAATATAAGCACATGTTGTTATTGCATACATTCTTGCATAGTTCCTTATTGTTCATGTCATCAGCAAGTTTTATGTCATTTTTCGACCATATATTGGACTATATGCTATTTTGATTATGGAAATGGTATTCAAGGCTAGTCAAAATCATCTACTGGTTCTGTCCAATGTGATTTCCTTCTTAGTCCATTGGTCAAGCAAACTACTCTTTCATTCTTGGCCTACTACTTTCTTAGTAAGTATTACTACTAAACAAGCAATCGGGGGCTAGGAAATATATGATTACTTAACAAATTGAGAAACTTACAATAAAGGTAAGTTTTTACATGGGAATTTTACATAAACATTCTACTTATCGGAGCCACCATACTGGTTGCTGTTTGATGGCGACCCGACCTTCATCTCCTCAACAACCTTGTTTTCGAAGGGCTTCATCTCTTCAAAGAATCTGGCTGCATCCTCCTCCGAGCAGTTGAAATTTGCCTTGAGTACTTGGAGGTTAAGTGATAGGTTGAAAGCTTTAAGCTTTGCCAGTGCAAAGCTAACTCCATCAGCCACAATATCTCTTATTGTCTGCTTGTGGTTGCTCCAAGAAATAGCGAGCAGGCATTGAAGGGTCTCAAGTTGTCTGCCAAGACAGTTCACCTTCTCGGTCAGCTCCCTTGAAGATGATTGAACCTGCTAAGGATTTGGGGAAACCAGTCAACCCACAATACCGAGTTTTTCACTCACACACACACACGCTTTTCAAAATGCTTGCAAGGACCAACTCACTCACACCTGAGTGTTTTGTCCACTCCATATACACGACTTTAGCTAGACCATAAACCACTTTCCTTGCACCTCCCCACACCGCGGTTTTTGTGTAGGCCACAAGTTCGGTCTTGGCCAGTTTGTCGAAATGATCCTGATGAAGCTACTGGGCACCTTCCATTGACTCTCTCTTCTTCTTATTGTGAAACCCACCATGCACACCACATGTAGGTTAATCAATGGCTTCCCTCAAATCGGTAAGTCTCTTCCCATTTTTGGCTCCCATTGGACCACTCCTCACTTGAACCTACGAAGCCACTTGATTCAACCTGTTGCTCGAACACTACTTCAACCGCATTCCTTGACTTTACCATGTGCATTACTTGTGGTCTATGGCAACCGATTGCAAAAGCCTACGACTACCGATCTTGTGGTCTACGATAACCGATCGAAAAGCTTGAGACAATGACAGTAGACTATAAAGTCTACGGTTATCGATCACAAAGTCTTCGACTATTGAGTACCGACCAGTAAAAACTACGACTGTCGAGTACCGACTAGGTACTATAGTTACGACCATGAAAAAGTACTGTAGCTGTGACCATCAAAAAGTATTGTAACTTACCATCTTTGACCATGTATAGTCGTTCTGCCGTGTCGATGTTTTGTGGTCGAAATCGGACGTGGTCAAAGTTGGATGTGGTCAAAGTTTGCTATGATCGAAATCTGTAGTGGTCAACTTACTGTGGTCAAAAGCTGTCGTTCGGACCTGCCGATTGAACCAACTATCATAAGGCCTATCGGACTACCATCTACGGTCGAAACCATAGTGGTCGTTTTGCCATCCTGAAAACTTAACCACAGAATCACATCGACCAGAACTTTCACAAATGCAAATTCCAATAAAACCAAATATCAATTATTCATCATCAACAACATACATGACCATCACATGGTCTCACAGACGATCGTAAAGCACCGATCGTACTACTAACCCCTGCCTAGTCTGATCAGCCCCAAACCAACTTAACCTTTTCCCAGTAATAGGGAAGAGGTATAACCACTTGCCCAATGTTGGTACTACCACCTCAGTAGTACCACCATGAAAAGCCTGGTCATAACATTCTCCAGTAGTACCGCAGTTTTACACCGGTACTACCAGATCTGGCCATAGCCAAAAACCCTAAAAAGATGACCCTCTCTGGAAAATAGCTACCATCATCTAGAGATCGGTAGTACCACTATCACCACTAGTACTATCGTCGTTGATAGGCCGGTACTACTGCCTGAATCATAACAACAACATGAACTTTCTGGGAATTGTAAACCATTTGAAAAAACTTATATTCAACTTAACCCAAATGTCAGTTGTTCATCACAAACTAACCTAGACATTCCCACATGGTCACTCATCATTGCATATAATGAATAACCCCCAAAGTGAAATTAGTGCACATTAAAAGAATGAAATATTTCCCACATTGTATCACTACCAAAGCATACATCTATGGTCCTCCACCTGTAGTTGGCGATATATGTTGGATATGAAATTCCACCAATCCAGTGCCCATGAAAGGACATTTTTGTGGTATACTAGAAAGATCTAATCTCGACATCAGGGCAAGAGAAAAGCCTAAAATTCTTGAATGCCTTGATATTTTCTTGGATGAAAAAGATCTTTAATATTAAGATTCACACACTAGCTAAGCTAAACTAGAAGTTTAGTTCATACTCCTGTAAGCCTAAAGCAGGAGCTTGCCAGATAATTTTGAAGAAATTATGAAAGAGTAATCAAGTTAAGTTTGCTGGAAGCAAACTCACTACTAAGAGTGGTATAGCCTGGGTTTTTGAATAGTATATCCACCTAGTGGAATGACTTGTTGGTCAATGATATAAATGTACGGGGATGTCTGTGGGTTTTATGATTGAGATGACACTAATCGCATCATGGTTAAACACTTCTTAAGACTCCTAAAGAGAAACCACCTAGTAGATGAAAAAGACCTCCCAAAGAGGCTCATCTTGAAGATGAAAACTCAGTAACATAAGCGCACGCAAAACATAATGGTGCGAAAGTGGAAAACCAAGAATCTTTCATTTTGGAAAATGACGATATTTGGTTAACGATGAAATAACCTCAAATTTCGAGGATAAGGGAGAAATGAAATAGTTGTCAACAACGTTGCCTCTAAGATTGCTAATGTTTTTCTAATGAGACAGCGGATCCGGAACCAAAGTCCATAGAAAAGAGACGCCTAGAGTGCTCATATCAGGTCAAATGAAAAAAGCAATTGAGTCTCAACCATAATCGCTAAAGAGAGTCTTGGAACCAATAGTTCAAACTTATGTGTCATTGTGAAAATAATGAGGTGGTGAATAGTGATGGTTCATAGGCCTTTGCAGAAGATCGGTACTTTCCTATTATAAATGAATGTATATTCCAGTATATAGTATTTCTGGAAAATTGTATGAATAAAAGTTATGCAATTAATGGATTCTGAAAATTCGTATGAAGAGATCTCTGAAGGACTCATGTTTCCTAACAAGAAGGAAAGAAAATTGTAACATGTATATAAAGTCGGTATGTGACTTACCAGTTGATATATGAAATTATACCAATGACTATGTAATCCTCAGAAGTGGATAGAGCCCCATATAGACCCAATAAAATAAAACGAGGAACCATAAGATCAGAAGTGCGCCATATAAGCACTTGTAAAGTGCATCTCCACATGAAAGATAGTGGAATGGCGGTATCCTCTAAAGTATTCTTAAGGTGTTAGTATATTGGTGATAATGGCAATTTAATTTATCCCCTAAATGAGAATTTTTGACTCGTTATGTTTTGCACAATTAAATAGTGTTTATTGAAGAGTGTTAAACACATTACTTCCAAATTATTTTATCCTCACAATCTCTGGAAGAGTAGTGAGATAAATGTCTAGAAGACTAAATATTATAATAATCCAATAGATTTATTCACAATATCATGGTTACGACATTGGAATAGGAAGATTCCAACAGGTGTCATCTTGAGTAGAAGCATATATGCTAAACTTTGATCATCATAGTTTTAGCCTATGAAAATCTTAGTTTTGATTTTTCAGCAGGAATCAATTTGATGATCATCACCTGAAGTAAGTTAACTTGAAGGTTTTACAACTAAAATAGGTGCACAATTATTGGGAATCACTTCCTTGAGTAACAACCCATATTTGCTTTAATCCTCAAATTATCGAAATAGTTAAATATTTGTACTCGTTTTCCCTTAGTGAAGTTTTATCAAAAGTTTTCTTACATACATGTTTTTAATGAGTCAAGTAGTACAATACAACTTACTATGCGGTGTACTCTTTTTTCTATTTCTTTTTTCTCACTTGCTTTTTGTAAAGAGTTTTTAATTAGGCATTTACGTTACGTGATATTCGTCTAAGGGGGAGTGTTACGAAATTTATCCCCAATGAGGGTGAAGGTTTCTTTGTTGGACTCTTAAGTTGAAGATGTGGGTATACACCAAAAGAGCTATAGCCTATAAATATAAGGGAGATGTATTCATTGTAAACAAATTTTTTTCATATTAATAAAGAAGATCGCCGACTGCTTTTTCTTTCATCTCTTGAGTCAATTATTAATTTATTTTTACGTTGTCTGATTGTGTGATCTTTTTATTTATCTAGTTGTATTGATTGGCTATGGAAATAATCGATGACACTAGTTTCTCGACAGTCCCAGCTCAAGGGAGACCGGCCAGTTCAATGCCTCTTTCTTTTAGGCTTTTGTCTTTTCTAAAAATCAAAACAAACAGAGCGGCTTCTTGAAACGGATTATCCAAACGGCTTCCTGAGCCTAAAACCATATACACCGTTCATGTCGGTGTATTTAAAGTTCACTGCCATTTCAAAAAGTACAGACAAAAATCATAGGTTATAGTTAAAAACTATAAGCTCTCGGCTTCTGGCTTCTTTCCAAAAATCAAAAGCCACTTGAAACGTTGGTTTTTTAATTTCAGTTTTTTGGTCTTTTGGCCCTTTTGGTTGTCTTTTTCCCCTTTATTGCTTTGTGTTGTCTCAAAAGATATAGCGATATTTTTTCTCTTTTTTAATTTAAAAAAAATAACAGTCACTACAATACATTTACTGTTAGAAGTGAAGTAGAAACGAGAAACCGGCCTTCGAAGTTGCTTGGGGGCGGCACTAATAAGTCGGCCTGGATTGGATGCGGTCACGTGGCGTGGACCCTATCCGACGCGACGGCTGCGGAAAAGGCCAAGTAGCCGCGCCACATGGGGCGGACGGGTCGGCAAGTGTGACTTGGCCATTCGGCCATTCCTACTATTTTTCAAGTGGCCGGCCAGCGACTTGTCGGTCCTGGACCTTGACCGCGCAGCTCGTAGCACACTCATGGCGGCGTCGCCAAACTCCTACTACTAGTACTGCTCACGTGCGCAACTGCGTGGCCGAGTACATTGAAGTCACTTTCCGTCAGCATCTAGTTTTACTGCTAAATATTAGTATTGTACACGCATCCTCCTTATTTTGTTCAAGAAGATTGGCTTAAAAATGTGTTCAATTCGAGAGGTCGTACAGTTCAGAGAGAGTTGGTCGACAAAAATGAAGTTTTGGGGGGGTCGCCGTTGGTTCGTCTCCGGTCTCCACGTTTAACCGGTAATTTCAAAACTGATACTACCAACGATAACCGTAATTTACTGGAGATTACGTGCCGTGTGAATCCCGACGCGCACATCACTAATTAATTACTAGATAGTAAAACTGAGTAGATAAAGCACGTGCCAGAGTAAAAGTACGTTCCTCCTTTGTCTGTCCACTATACTTACTTTGCTAGTGCTGATTCGTAAGAATTAATGCATGGACCCATGGTCAATTAGTTTGACCATAGCACAAGGTCAAATGGTCCAAAGATAACGTGCCAGTCGTACTTTCTCGAAGAAGCATATTAGTTATGATCTTCGTAACTGCACAAATTTTAAAAGCACGAACAATGTGTGGCTTCATTACACCTGGTTGGACGAAATGAGTTGGACAAGTCCTCTGGATCTCTTACGTTCCGAACAGGGCTAAGTGAAGTCAAGTTCTCCACAGGCGGTTGCAGTAAAGATAGTGAGATTAGTGAACAAAATTAGCTTCTTAGGACCAACGATACCAATCAAACTGAAGGTCAGGCGAAAACAGTGCCGTGGAAGGAAAAAAAAGAAAATGGGGAGGAAGAAACAAGAAACATCCCATTTACCTCACGCTGCCGGCTCGTATGGACGATCTTTTTCAACGTGGAATCCGTGGGCATACGTGCGTATTAGTTGGACCATCAAGTCACGAGATTTAGGACCTGATCGCGCAGAAATTAGACACTGTTTTTCCTGTGCCGATGGCTTTTAATTGCGGCTGATAGTTTTTTGCTGTATTTTTTGAAACGGTGGTGGACAATGAAAATATTGGTA
Source organism: Bonia amplexicaulis (assembly GCA_036346245.1). Lineage (NCBI taxonomy): Eukaryota > Viridiplantae > Streptophyta > Magnoliopsida > Poales > Poaceae > Bonia > Bonia amplexicaulis. The sequence continues at coordinate 2,459,274 of CM070750.1, read as the reverse complement.
TAGATGATGTACACACCGATAAACTCAGGAAGTCGTTTAAAAAAAAGCAAAAACCCGTCCATCTGTTTCGGCTTTTAAAGAGGTCTAAGCTTAAATCACCCTAAAAATTCAAATGAACAGGACCCTAATCTGTGGGCGCGTGCGTCCCTGGTCCATACCGCCCGACAACTACTTCACCCACTCTTGACTAGAGCAGACAAAAATCAAGCGGCAATTCTTCAACAGCTATCGCAAATGTTTTAAAAATTTGAGCATACTCACATCGATATCTAAGCGAACTTGTCCAGAATAACTTGATTATATTGCATATGAAATTTGGGTTCATTTTTGTAAACATCGTAGTCACTAATCTTCTACCATCTAAATATAGAATGTAAGGAGTAATTAAATAACTAATCATGCAATCTCTACATTTTACACTCAAAACATGCTTTTGCATCCTTGCTTGAATCAGTAGACCTTTTACTATATAACAACTAATCTTGGATTGTGCCAGAACCATCACATGCATTAATCTTGTATTCCACAGCTTTCAGTTTTTCATTTTTTTCTGTAATACATATGGTTTCTTTCTAATGTATAGTTAGCTATATCAACATGGCAACGACAAATGACAGCGGTTAGATGCGTTGATTTAATATGATTTTTTAGTACTAATACAGGTGCCTTATTTTAGATGCATCTCGGTTTTACCAAAATACGTGGTTCTGATTTGCGGATACTCGTCGTTTTGGTTTTCATAGATAATCGCCACAGTAAAAGGTTACTAGTGCTTAGTTCTTTCGTCTTGTGCTTCTAAGACCTTGTTCTTTTCAGCTTCTAAAAGTTGCTTTTCGGCTTTTCTACAGTAACTAGCTTCTAAATAGAATATTTTTTTCAAGATAGAGCCTACTAGTTAATTGTAGTACATACTTTACTGACTTCATTTATATTGGCAAAAATCGCACGTGAATTTCTGTTACTCTGTAATCTCTCGTATAAACAGCCTAAAAATCACAAACCACAATCAAAAGCCACAAACCGCAGCCAAAAAGAATATATCCTAAATGCGTAGAGCGAGAACGACATTACTTGAGGAGTGGTACCACTACCATCTATTCAAGACTCACCGATGGCCGTGGGCTGGGCATGCGCTTGGTTAATTGATCTCCCCCTTCTAGCGAGCGAAAGTGACAGGTGATTACGCCGTACGCGAAAGGGCCAGCCATGGCTGCAATACACTGTTTCCCGCCGAGGCGTGCGTTCACACGAACACGAAGCCGAATCTTCCGACTCACCGTGACTTTGCTTCCTATCAATCGGATAAAAAATAAAGGAAATAAGGGTGAAGATCGGTTTGGATGCCGTAGTACCTCAACTGATCATTGTTTATCTGATGGTTAAGAATATCTTCGAATACTTTCAGCTTTTGGTTTTTTAATTTTTAGCTTATTTAAGTTAAAGGTCATTTGAAACACATCGATTTCTAATTTCGATTTTTTTAACTTTTTTTTCCTTTTCCTCGATATTCTTTTGTATTGTCCATAACAATATAATAGTTTTTTTTCTATCAATTTTGTTATTTTTCTTAAAATATGTAACAGTCATTATAGTACAATTTCTGTTAAAAATCAGAGCCCTCATCCCAACGGATGCCCATTGGAGCGCCTCAAGTCACCTTGATTTACAAAGTTATAGGCTCTCCAGTCCCCTTCACACGACGTCGTCATGGTCTCGCCTTTCCAGGCAAGTTCAACCCGTGGCAATGTCATGGCATATGCCACACTATCCGCGATTGCGTGCTCTACATTATATATATCTCGTGAGAGCACAGCACGTGCGTCCTCGCTGGTTGCGGTCGACTGTCGAGGAAGCAGCCGCCGCGTGCATCCTGTGTACTTTTATCAAGACATGCCTCTAAACTTTGTTTATTGCCACGTCAATTAACTTATCAGTCAGGCAAACCTACGTACCCAGCTATATGCATCTATGTTGGGCTACTTTTCTCGGTGTATAACTTGGCTTGAATTCAATATATGGACAACACGAGATCGAGCTGCTGTCTTCATGAAAGTACAGAGGATGCACGCAGCTACTGCTTCCTCGACAGTCGACTGCGACCAGCAAGGACGCGCGTGCTGTGCTACGCGATATATATATATATATATATATATATATATATATATATATATATATATATATATATATATATATATATATATATAAAAATAATGTGTATATGTATGTATGTATATGGAAGAACACGCAATCACGGATAGTATAGCATATGCCATGACGTCGGGTCTGTACTTTTTTCGGTTTATGATTTATGCACTATGATTTATGGTTTTGAATTATTTATGAGAGAATACGGAGTAACAGAAACTTGCATACGGTTTTGATCGATATAAATGAAATCGCTACAGTGTATACTACAATCAATTTGTAGACATTATCTTGAAAAGATATTTTGTTTGAAAAAATAGTTACTGTAGTAAAGCCAAAAATACATTTTAGAAGCTGAAAAGAAGGGACTCATCGACATCCGGTGATGCTTCATATGTCCTTTTTCCTGATGGCTTTTGGCTAGCATGATTTTTTTGTCTGTGTTATTTCAGGCGGCGACTAACGGTGGAGATGCCGACGCGAATGATGCACATGATTTTAGACACGGTCCGTTGTTTGGAGACGTGGCTTTGAGAAACCACTTAGAAAAGCCACCTTATTTGTTTCGGTTTTCAGAGTAGCCGAAGCCAAAAGGACATGCTCATGCATTGTTCTTTTCTAGTTAGTTGGTGTCCGAATATGATATAGAAATGAATGCATACTACAAGTATCAATTTGTGCAAAGTGCTCGACCAACCAATAGAATCATTGCTGTCAATTGGAACAGCTAGTTCTCTGCGTTAGCAGCCATGCGAAACGGGTCCAATTTTCAACCTTAAGCTTTAATCTCGGTTCATTTTTCAACATTGAACTGTAAAACTATCGGAATCAGAACCTCAAACTAACGAAACCGTCCACTTTACCTCTTGAACCAAACTAAGGCGGCTTTGTCTGGTACATTTTTTGTTGATGTGGTATCCACGCTAGCATCCATGTCACCATATTTTACCACATTATGAGCCAAATCGCCTCATTAATGCACAATGGTCATCTTCTTGCTCGAAACAAAGAGTATTTGTCAACCATGGATGCGGCTCGGCTGAGCTCACCACTAATGAGGACGGGGTCGATGGCACCCAACAAGGACTAAAATGAGATGCCGCAGCCACAGAGAACTCCTAGGCGGTGCCAATGTGAGTGGAGGTGGTCTGCTGCGGTGTTTGCACGCAATGGCGATGCACTGGTCGCTCCCTGGTCGGCTGTGTTGCGTGATGACTATTGTTCAGCGCTGCCTCCTCAAGCTTGTGGCGTCACATCCGTCCAGCTACGAGGCACATGACAAAGAGATAGGGGAAGGAAAGGAAGACAAAGATGGTAGTATGCCTACAATGGCCTGCGTGAACCCATGCCCATCTCGATGACCCCCGCATGATCACCCATGACTGTGGGCGGAGATAGAAGAGGAGGATAAGGAGAAAAATAGGGGCTGGATGCTGCGGGAAGAGGCGGAACATAAATAGCTAGCATAGGGTTGTGTGGAGGAGGCCCAATTTCTTCTCTCCACCACCTTCTTCCTCGAAGTCAGCGAGAGCCCTTCACCCGATCTCCTCCTCCAGTGAGAATCACGCCCAACTAGCCACATCATCGCATGTTCCACACCTTAAGCAATTTTCCCCTTCATTTATTTTGTGCTTTGCAACGCAGCCAAGACGGAACGACCCTTCTTCTCCATCGCCACTCGGGAGGTGAAGATGTCTTACGCCGGAGCGTCACCACCACACTCCCCTTCTGATTCATCGTCGCTCGCACGTCGCCAAGCTGCCACGGGCCACCATCCACCATGAAGCCACTATAGGTGAACTCGTAATCATCTAGGTGTTTCATTTTTTTCCATCCCTGGTTCTCTCCACCCTCCTCTGCCACTGGTGAACTCTGTGCCCAGGGATGCTCTGTTTTCGGCTGTGAAGAGAGAGATAGAGGAGAAAGAAGGGGATGAGGTGGATGCCAAATGCTGGCAACTTTCCAAATTGTCCACCACGTTCGCAAAATTGAATACATGTGGTCAACTTTGTCGAGGATACACGTGGCGGCTAGGTTATCCTAAAACTAGGGTGGATTCACTTGAGGAGATCACATGACCCAATATGGATAGTTCAGAGTTGATATTCAAACGATTTTAGAGTTTAAGATTGTTTTTCATATCAACCAAATAGTTTATGGTTGTAATGTGAGATTCTCACCTAGTTCTGTGCCTTTTCCAACCCTTGGATGGAGCACGTGAAACTCTTGCTTCACATGCTACTCTGCTAGTATTTCTTACGAAGACACGCATGCTAGTGTGCTACGCTAGTACTTTACTGCTCCGTACACTCAAGTGGCGAACATGTTATGCAATTGAAAGAGAGGGAAGCAAAATTGGTTCGGTTATATGGGGCCGGATTAAAAGATTCCTTCATCGTGCCTAGCACTAGTTCATAGAATTTTTGGTATATATAGCGTTTTTTCAACTTTAATTTACAAAAATAGTCTTATACATATGACAATAACAAAATAGTACTTCTGCCTTTCGGTCATTGTATGGCGTCACAGAGTGCCATGTGGCCCGCCATCGGTGGCGGCGCCGCCCGCCCGACCATGCGATCGCAGCGCCTCTACCACCCGGCCACCAGATGGCAGGTAGTTAAGCCGGCTAATTAGCAAATAAGCTCAAAAATTATAAAATTTTATGTGTAACCTTTCGACACAACGTATTTCATTGTGTAATTTTTTGACAATTTTATCCACTCTGAATGTTGCTCAAAAATCCGTACGATTTCGATATTTGTAAGAGTTGTTATATATAGCAAACAAGTTCCAACAATTATGAAATTTTATGTGAAGCCTCCCGACATAGTCAACTTAATTATGTAATTTTTTAGAATTCTATGTGCTCTAAATTTGCCATGTTAATTCGTGTTAATTAACCATAATTAGCGATATGCGATGCTCAATTAATTAGCCTACATGCGTGATTGCAGTTGGTTTGTAAATTATAAATCGAGATAATGGTTCAATTTAGTTCAAACTTGATTTTTGGATGCGGAACCTTAGGATTTGGTGGTAAGATGGTAACAAAGAGACTTTCTTTTAAAGAATTGAATGCAAAAAGAAGACGACATTTGATGTTGCGAATTAAAATAGACTTTATAATAAAACTGAAAATAACATGACACATGTGGTTTATTTATGTGCATAAGAAACAATATCATGCACGATATGACAAAATCGTAGTACTTCTATGATACATATGCGCCTTTTTAGAATGAAAATAAATTCGATCTTCGGGGGACTAGTTTGAAATGACCCGACCTATTGCATGGACCGGGTCATTTTTTCTTCCTTGTGAACTCAGCGTTGAAATCCTCGGCGACCTCTTTGGCCTTGGCTGCAATTTCCCTCTTTTCTCGCGTTCCCTCTCGTGAGCCTCGCTTTCCCTGTACATGCACGCCTCGAGATGAGCTTTCATCTCCTGATGTATATGCTCGGTTTGCTTGTCGTTGCAGCGCTCCTCCCGGATCTCGTAGGCCATTTTGACATTCTACTCCTCGTAGTCGAGAGTTCACTGATCATGTGGGTAGATCTCTAGGTCGATCGACTTGCGATAGCCACATAGTGATTTCAGGGACTGCGGGTAGATGGGAGAGGTTGTTAGTGCGTACTTTTAAAGAGAAATATTAGCGGGGAACACACTGTAACTAGTCCTTACCAGCTGTCGATAGCTACTCGTGTCCCGACAACGATCGGGATAATCATAGGAGTAGTTCGCGCAACCCCAGTAATGCATGCCCAGACTGAGTCGTTGTGTAGACTTGAAGAACTTGTATGAGTCCATGCAACAACAGAGGGGCGCCGTCTCCCCCTCAAGCAGGTGTTGCGGCAAACACTCGGTTGGAACGTTTAAGACGGACATGCTCCTACGGGGGGCGTCATTGCGGGGAGGTGACCTCCTGGCACGCTCTGTTTGTTTGTCCCATGCCGCAGCAACCTTTGTTTGTTCATCGCGGGCCGCAGCAGACCTTGCTAGTTTGCGAGTCTCCTGCTATTGCTTCATTATCTTGTCTCATTGCTTCTTCTACCTATTGTCCATCCCGACATGGTGAAGGAAGCTATGATGTAATGTTGGGTTTGGTTGTGTAGTGTTCTCTCCTACATCTCTTTCACCTCCTTATATAAACCAAAGGGTTGGCATGATGTGGTTAATTTTATGTCACTACCCTATGAGGCAGAGTGTTATATGAATTTTTGAGCAACATTCAGAGCGGATGAAATGTTAAAAAATTACACAATGAAGTACATTGTGTTGAAAGGTTGTGCATAAAATTTCATAATTTTTCAAGCTCTACTATATTTAAGAATTCAAACAAATATGACATATAAATTACAAATTTAGACATGTAATTAAGCTGACTAATTAGCCGACTTAATTACCTGCCGTTTTGTGGTGGGGGCGGCAGCCGCAAGCCTCCTGCCGCCCTGCCGGCTGGTGGCCAGGAGACATGCGCCTAGTGATCGGGCAACATAAGTGCTATTTTTGTTATTGTTACGCTCATACGACTATTTTTAAAAATATAAGTTGAAAAGACGCTATATATGTCAAAATTTCAGTGCATACTCCTATTGAAGTATACTCCTGGACTACTAGTATTGAAATAGGCTAATTAAGATAGGAAGAGGGTTATTGTACAAGTTTTGTAGTAAGTTAGGCCAATTCAAAATCTGACCTGTTGTTGGTCGCTGTTCGAGCAGGTCGGTCCCCTCGCAAGGCAAAGGTTCGATGGTCATCATGCATGCCTAATCTTAATATTTTTGTCGTCGTCATGTATGAGCACGTTGGCAATCTCAGGTACTCTGTAACTCTTGAGGCATTAAACGTTGCCGCTAAAATTTCTAAAGAAATTTTCCAAGAGCGTTCATTGATTTTTTTTCCTTCCGTGAGAGCCACTCCCCGAGTTGCTCAATTCAAAGACATAGGCTCCGTACGTAGTTTGTAACACATAACAGAAGAAAGTTTCAGAGGAGAACAACCATGAGACGAGAGCTAACGGAGAATCAACAGTTTTTGTAGAAGAGAATCGACGAAATTAGGTAAGATCATTTGAAGCTTACTTGAGCCGTTTTAGGCACCGTACATGGACGGTTGACCCAAATGCTACTTTCTTACGGCCATAAATATGCCCATTTTCCAAGGTTTCACACCGGGTCAATTTCAACGATACATCTACATCCTAGCTGCTTCTGACCCTTGGCAGGTCAACGCCAGCCCACGCATGGAAGCTTTTGATGGTGCGGCCATGCATGCAGGGCCACCAACTAATAAAGGATCTGTTCTTTACGACTTTTAAAAGTGGCTTTTAATTATTACTATAGTATCTAACTTTTAAATTAAGTATTTTTTAAGAAAGGATCTACAAATTAATTGTAGTACACGTTAAAATTCTAACATCTGTATCAACCAAAATCACAAGCGAACATCTCTCTCCACAATCTCTGTCACAAACAGCCAAAATTCAAAAATTTCAGTTAAAAGATATAAGCTGTAGCTAAAAAGAACAAACCCAAAACATGTAATCCATGCATGGGTGACTTTTCTTTAAAAAAAATGTCTAAGTCAACCACCGGCTTCCATTGATGTTTCTTGCCGTGCAGGTCAAACTAAGGACCGGCATGCACCGGTCGAATCGGAACGAATGAGTGGCCGGGGTTTTGAAGCTTTGGTGGTCAATGCAGCCTTCGACGCCGTCTTCCTTTCTTCTTCTTCTTCTCCGCGGACCGAAGATTTGGGCCGCATTCGCCGCAATGGAAACGGAAACGGAGCCTGGTCGTACCTGCAGCTGGCTGTCTTCTTCCATGTTGGAGAGCAGGGCAACCGTTGATTTCCAAAGTTACTCCAGCTAGCAGATCGTGGGATTGATACTACCACTTGCAAATTAGAACAAATTCTATTGCTGTGTGTTTTGTTGTGTCTGAAACTCTATCCGAGCAAAATTGGTACTGGTCAATCTTTGGTCACCTTTGCATACTTATGCCAAGAAGTTAATAAAATCAAGGACTAAATATTTCAATTATCTTAATAAACATGTTAGCCCCTTTAAGCATTATCGTCATGAATTACCAAAATCATTATTAGGGGTCTAGATGCTACACTCACGACTAGTTAATATCTCCGTATGACCAGTTCGTATCCGGCTAGACTAATCGACCTGTTTGCGTATTCTTCTTTTGCCTCATGATATTCGATCGAATTCTAAGTGAGAAATATGTTATCCATAGAATGTTCAATATTTGTTCGATCTATTGATTGACAACTTCATGTGGTTGACTCTTCGATCACTCCTGGCATAGTCATGCATTTTTTTATTCGACAACATCAAGAGATCCAGAGATATCTCTCCTATTATGTAGGAGAGACAAATCCTATATCCGACTAGCACATTTCTTGGCATGTTTCATAGTATACCCGAAAACTATCTTTATAACTACCTAATTACGGAGTAGCATTTGGCAACCCCTAAGTACACTGTTACACCTGTAGGAAACTATATTGGTCTCATGTACAAAGATTATACATTATCGTTACTTGAGATCAGCTGATGACACTTAAAAGCATAACAATCTCAACAGTATCTCAAAGTGGGTCAATTCAACACCATGTTCTCTAACATGTGTCCACATTATTGATTTGATATCCTAATATCTATGGTCGATGAAATGTGGTCATCAATCAATACACGTACTGATCTATAAGTCACTAGTGTCCCAACCAGTAACATCTGACTACGGATCTTTTAGAATAATATCATTCAACAAATAAAGGGTTTCACCAAGAAGTCATATACTTAATAAGCTTTATAAATAATAATTCATTTAAGGAACATAATAGTATTTATTCAAAAGATCATAATCATAAAAGTAGGGATGGATATCGAACTAGCTCCTCGTCAAAGCTTATGGGCTGATGGCTTATGACTTGTAGCTTAAATATTTGAATTTTGGCTGTTTGTAAGAGGTAGTACACATAGGAAATAGTCGTATGCGATTTTGGCCGGTACAATTGAACTCAATATACTTTTTACTATAATCTTTATATTGACTCCGCCTTAAAAAAATGCATCATTTAAAAGATAGTTACTGTAGATAGTACAAACATAAACCGTGTATAAGCCAAAAAGAGCCCGTCCATAGCCAAATATATACTAATATTTTCAAGTCTTGTTTAATGGAGCTTGCCCATGGTAGGGTTGACTTATTTTGAAGAGACGAAATGGCGTGCACTGTATTGCTGAGTGGGCAATGGGCATGGGTGGTTCATCCGGCTTTGTCTTTTTCGTTTTTTTTTGTTATAGTAACTAGGTTTTAAATTTTTTAATTTTGAGTATACTAATTGATTATATTATATAATATATTGATTTTAACTATATGGACCAAAATCACATATGACTGTCTCTATCTTCATAATCTTTTGTAAACACTTAGAATTCAAAAATTTAAACAAAAATCATAAACCATAGCTCAAAACAACCCATCTGATATGTTCGTGGGTAGATGCAGCACAACCCAAAAGCAATGCCTGCCACACAAGTGCACTTCAAACTTTCAGTTAGCCCATGTAACGCACGATCTTTTTTTGAGAAGACGCCGCAGGAACAGATCATCGACAGCGGTTGTACATGGAAGAAAAAAAAAAGAACACAGGCACGCTCGATGATCACCGAGTCGTAGCGCTCCGACGGGCAGGTGGAGATGCGGTGCCATTGCCTGTCGGTTTAGCGGTCGGAGCGCGAGGCGCCGTCGGCCGGTCGGGTCGGGGCCGGTTGCGGGTCAGATCTGAAGAGCCGCGCGCGCGCGCGCGCCACCGGAACGTGAGCCGGGCGGGAGCGACACGGAACGGAAGTGTGTTTGGGCCGAGCCCACTCCACCCACGCGCGGATGCACGTCGTGGAGCGGCGGCCGACGGCGGAGGAGCTGGAGAGCTTCACGTCGCGCGCCCGTGACGTGCACGGTGCTCCAAACCCGGTTCGTCTCTGGCTGCACTCGGTCGTTTTGGACGTGGAAGGTTCACTGCATACGGTCGGGGTCCCGCGGTTGGAAAGGTAAGGCGGTTGCTTGTTCTTGTTATGCTTGCTTTCCTTGTTCCGGCATGTTCCTGCAATCTTTTCGCGCCTATGTGTGAATGCATGCATCTGCCCTTTTCTCCTTTCAAGGGAGTAGATTGGTCGATCCAAACAGCTCCTGCCTTTTAGATTCGTAAGTCAAACACAAAAGTCAAAAACGGTAGTAAAAAAACCAGACACCTGTAGTACTAGCTACCACGTGCGCTCCCCGGCGGGAGAACTCCACATTTATCCAACGCAATGCACACCGGATCGCGTCTTTAAAGCGAGTTTTTCAAGTGGCCCACTGACAAGGCCCCTCAAAATAGGCCGAAAACAACAGAGGCCGGCCCATGAGACCGTCTTTACGAGCTCGCCCAAGCCCACCTTGGAGTCTTCCCCTCTTTCCTCCGGTCCTCCCCGTCTCGCTGCTGTGTCTCTCTCGGCCCCCCGGATCCGAGCCCGAGCACTAAACCCTAGAGCTCCCCTGCGCGCTCGCTAGCTCGCGATGGAGGACGAGGAGATGGAGAAGAAGGTGCAGCAGTACCTGCAGCGCAAGGGCTTCCGCCTCACCGAGCTCGCGCTGCAGGAGGAGCGCAACCGCCTCTCCACCACCCCCCTCTCCGACGTCGCGCTCTCCAGGTACTCGCCGCTGTCCTCCCCTCCTCCTTCTGCCGAATCCCTAACCCCAATCCTGTTGCCTCGGCCGGTGGGGGCTTCTGGCTCGGTTCCAAGTTTCGGAGCGGGGAAACCTACTAGTGGATTTTGTTGTAATGGCGTCGAATTGGTGGTTCCGAGTGTCAAAGCCTCGGTGGTCTGGCTTAACTGTGGTTTGGATTAGTTTGCCTGCTCGGGCGTGAACTGATGCCTGCTCAGAGTTCAGAATTAGCTTAGCGGGTCGAGTTGGAGAATTTGGTACTTCGTTTGGTGAGTTGGCTTTGAATTGTTTATGCTTCATATGTGAGAGAATCACAGCCTGGAGTTTTAGGTGACTGTGGGGTGGGGTTGGTTTTGTATCATCGTATAGTTTATTTGCTTATCGCTTTGGTGAACATTTGCATTTATTTTAAGTTTTAGACTCAACTTTGGTACCGAATTGCCATGATTTGTTGCGGGATGGTGTTTTTTTTTTTTGTCTCACACAGCGTTAAATTGTGTTGTTTTGGAGAGATAAATGTGCTATATGCTGCTTGTGACTGATTTTGTGGAGGAAGTTTTTAAGTAGCAGCAGTGTGGATGTTGAACTCTCTGTTGGGTAATTTCCATGACTTCGAGCGGACAATGGCTACAATCTGTGGTTATGTGGAGAACCTCACGTCAGGACTGCTTATGTTTGATCATGGGTGAAGCAGCCTGCTTCGTTGGTTCATTGGTGCTTGTGTCTAGATTATAATAATTAAGGTTCTGCATCTTGTTTTTGTGTGCCTCCAATTTCTGCAGCATCCCATATTTTGCACAGATTCTGAATTCACTGTATTATACCTTATGATCTTCCCCTTTACTGTCTTCTGATTGCGTGTGTTCCGCAATGACAGGTCAGACAATGATCCAGCAAGATACTATGATGGCTACAATAAACTAAAAACATGGGCTTACAGTTCTCTTGATCAATACAAGGTGTGTTACATGTACATTCATTGTGCTTCGCATTCACGGCTCGAGTACATGTGACTGTTCTATGCAATGTAGCATTTGTAGTTACTTTTAGGCATGAAGCTGCTATATCCATACTGTTCTTTTTATCACCCTGCTTGTCTTTCTTGTATGAGTGACTGCATGCTACTCGCAAAGGAGTAATTTACTTGTTTCTCTTATTGAAAATGATCATGTCTGCTATATACACCAAGCATCCAGGATCATGGCTGAATGCTTCCATACTAGCTTCAGATGGAGCATTGGAGCATTTACTTAACAACTCTTCATTGTGTTTTATGTCATGCATTCACACTATGGACCTCCTTTTAGAAAGCACAAAACTATTCATATAAGCATGGTTGTGTACTTGTTACATGATTGTAGTCAGCAGAAAGGATATTTGCTCGATGTGGATGAGCTACTTACTTTATACTATGATTTATTTCTTTTATTTATGATATGTGCTTTTCTGTTATTAAATTTAGCTATATACTTTATGTTTCTGAGTTCTGCTATTTGTTTGTAGGATGAATTGCTCCGTGTCCTTTATCCAGTGTTTATCCATTGCTTCATGGATCTAGTGGCAGAGGGACATACACAGGAAGGTATTAGTAGTTGGTGTTTATAATTGGATAAACTTTCTTTGCTTTTCATGTTTCCCCTTAGTTTATTTGGAGCAATGTTTTCTTTGATATCCTAACATGAGTCCTGCAGCTCGGTCGTTTTTCTATACATTTCGTGAAGATCATGAACTAATGCATTTAAGGGATCTCCAAAAGCTGGAAGGCATTCTTTCTCCTTCACATTTGGAGGTCCTTCATTTAGCTCTCTTACATCCATTCTAGAATGAAGACTTGCGTTTGTTTATTTGATTGTATCCTCTCAGGATTCGCAATCTATGCACTTATCCTTCTACACGCTATCATTTTCAGGAAATTGAACTAGCTCAATCTTTAAGGCAAAACAAATTCAGAATTAAGTTATGTGAGGTAGTACCATGTCAAATTCTCTTTTCAATCTCCTTTGAATTTTATTGTTAGATCGCCCTTTTTATCATTTAATCAATGTACAGAGACAAACCATTGCACTGCATGAATATTTGTTGTTGTGGCAATAGCTTCAGATGCTCTATCATTGCCTAGCTTATTTTTTCAACTTATTTCTTAAGTATTGTCTATATCATTGCTTAGCTTACTTTTTCAACTTATTACACAAGTATTGTTAATGCTGAGGGAAATGGCCACCTTATGGTCTGTTCTTAATTTTTATTCCTGCATCCTCATGGACAGTAATAACTAATGAGAATCGATGATAATCTAATATCGGATGGTTACTTCAGTTTGTATTGACTGGAACAGTTAGCAGTTGCTCATGTTATTTTTTTTTTGTGTAATAGCTGATCCATGTTATGAATTTACAGGTAAGATCAAGTTTAATGTTATCCTTATCTGAAGCTTTCACATTTTTGTGTTGCAGTGTGCCGCTATAATGTTCTTTTGCTGTATTTTGTGGTAGCCATTGTAACCTCACATTTGTTTTTGTTTGCTGCAATGCTATTTTGTAGAAAAAGAAATCAGCTGCTCCAATTAAAGTTTCTACCCCATTTTTCATTGCAGTATTCATATGAATTGCTTCTCCAGTATCTCCAGAAAACACAAGCTCTTGTGATGCTTGGAATAATCAATGAACGCATAACTTTTGAAGGTACAATTCTCCATTCCATTGAGATTAGTACCCCCAATGTCTGTCATGCGCTCATTTCCACTTCTCAGAATCTTCTCTACCACTTTTCCCTATGCAATATTGGCAGTATCTCCTGGGCAACCTTCATTAATCTCTGATGATGCGAACGTTGTTGCTCTGGTTGGAACCAGTAGGGACTTGGCAAAACAGATAAATCAGAAGGAAGTGCATTGGGGGGTATGTTACTTATTAGTCTGTTTGCTCTCCATTGTCTGTTGTATTGTTAACAATTCGGATCAACAGATTGTAACAATTCAGATCAAACAGTTCGTATTTGGTGGTATTCCAGCCATTTTTTTATTTATCTGTTCGTAATTCTTAGGCATTTGTTCTTAAAATTAAAATTTTGGTATGCAGTTGCTAGAAGATTCAGTTGAGGAGCGTATGGAGAAGGCACTATCAGATTCTGATAAAACTGAAGCAGAAAGCAAGGATGCAGACGCAGAAGATAACAAGGCAAGAAACTCTTTTGTAGTATGGAAGTCTTGCTTGCTACAGTCTCATCCATTGAAACATTAAGTGTCCGTTTCTTTTAGTGTGTGTCAGGCTATCAGCAGCACATTTCTTTCTTTCTTTTCTTCTTCTACAGTGTTCTTGAAAACAGGAATAACATTACTGCTTAATTCACACAGCTGGTAGGCTGTAGCTGATAGCAAATGTTCATTGCTTGGTTCCACTATGCATGCACCTGTGTTCCTTATTCACAGTTGATGTTTCTTACTATTGTAACTTCATTCTTTGCTTATTATTTTTGCTACAGAAAAAATCCTCAGAAGGTGGAAAGCAGGGCAGTTCTCTTAAAAAGCTCAAAAAGGATAATAAGCTTGTAGTCACAACAGGGAAAAACATCAAATCTGAAACAAGCATGGTTTCTGTGGCACCTCGTGTGAAACCAGAGCTAACCCTTCCAGTGATGTACATTTATAATCCCTTCACAATTTTCTTTTGGAAAAGTCCTGTTTGGTCCTCCAAATTTAGATCTGGTCTGTTTTAGGACCTAAGGTTTTCAAATTTTCCAAATAATCCCTCAACTTTGGCTTTAGTTCAAAAATACCATTCATCTAACTGAAGGTGGGTCCAGACCCCACATGTGAATGGCATGTTCTTGATTTTGTAATGAGGCCTTTTTGGAACCCGAACTGAAAGCTGAGGGATTTGGGGATCAGGATCCTAGAAGGATTCAGGATCTGAACTTAAGAGGACCAAAATAGCACTTTTCCTTTATCACAAAACATAACACACCTGTCTACTTTTTTGTCTGTCAAGTGTCAACCTTGAGTTGTAAGAATCTGAGAAATTTTAATCCTTTGTTTCAGGCCTGTTGAAGTTGAGCAATCAGTTCTTGAGGACTTGCGAAATCGTGCACAATTAAATAACTTGGCATTACCATCTGTTAGCTTCTACACATTCCTTAATACACATAATGGGTAATCTTAACTGTAACTTAATATTGACAATTTTAATGCCCATACTTTGGTTTGATCATTATCCCGTGGAACACAGATTAAACTGCTCATCAATTTCTCATGATGGATCGTTGGTTGTTGGTGGGTTCTCTGACTCATCAGTGAAGGTTAGTCCCTTTAGGTGATATCTTCTTTTTATGTGATTTCTATATTAATTATTAAAACTTCGTTGGTGTTCACCAGGTTTGGGATATGCCAAAGATTGGTCAACCAGCCAGAACATGTTAGTTATTCTACACTATATATTGCTGATGTTTTATACCACTTTGCGTTATGATGAAATACTTCTGTAATTTTGCATCTGGTTTAGGTCAAGGTTGCCTTTTGTTCTAAGAATTCCAATGATACATTCATTTCAGTCATTTTAAGTTACAAGTACTAAGGTGGTGTTGCAGCGTTGATGGATCAGTGGGACAGTCATGTAAAATGTGTTCTGGACCTACTGAAGTATAATGTTTTCCAGTCACACTCAAGGATAAAAATATTGGCAGTAACTGGTGGTTACCGGCCATACCGGCTCGGACCGGTAAAAGAATATCAGTCTGAAAAGTTTTAAATTTTAATTTTAATTTTGAATTTGAATTGATGAATAATTTCGGGTAACCAGTCAAACCGGGCGGTGACCGGCCGAAAACTAGCCAAATTCAAAATTTGAATTTAAATTTGATAATTGAAACCGTCCGGTAGAAAACCGGTTACCGGTGGTAACCGACCGGTAACCAGTACCAGCCCTTGTTATTAAGTCGCGACTAGTCGCGACTAATCGTCGATTAGTCGACAAGTCACTAGTCGGTCGACTTGTCGACTAGTCAGCCAACAGATGCATTCTTCTAGAGCAAGATCCGGTAACCGAGCCGGGTAGTAGTAGCAAGTAGTAGTGGTGATAGAAGACAGTAGTAGTGGTAATAGAAGTCGGTAGTAGTAGAAGCAACAAGGTAGTAGTAGATTAGTCCGACTAGTCGGGATTAGTCCTAATCTCTAAGTCGTAGCATCACGACTGACTCGACTTTACGACTTAATAACCTTGGTACCAGCCAGGGTCCGGTATTTTTTCGTAACCGGTTTTTGAATCCTTTTTCATACTTCCCGGACATAGTAGAATACTTTTAACGATGTAGCAATACTTGACTGTAACCTGTCCAGAACCTTAGAACATTAATCCCCCTAGCATAAAACTATTTTTAGTTTTGTAATGGTGATATTTATTGATCAAGTAAATTTTAATTTCCAGCTAGTTCGCAAGGAGTGAATGGATCGTCCCAGGGTGAGCACTTATCAACATCAGATGAGGGGAAAAGACCCTATACATTATTCCAAGGTCATTCTGGACCAGTTTATTCTGCCGCCTTTAGCCCATTTGGGGATTTTCTCTTGTCATCATCTTCAGACTCAACAAGTAAAACATCCTTATCCTTTGTGATTATTTTGTACCATTTGTTTCCTTGTTAGTTTATTGTTTGGGATTAGCATTTCATCTATTTTTTTTATTTGTTACAGTTCGACTATGGAGTACCAAGCTGAACGCCAATCTTGTTTGTTACAAAGGACACAACTACCCAGTTTGGGATGTCCAAGTATGCGAATTACCGTTTTTTCTGTATCATTATTGTCAAAATAATGTGGGGCACTCTTAACTTTCATGAGCTCTCTTGACTGCCTCGTTTATATTGCCAAAAAGGATTAATTAGCTTTTCTGTCTGTGGTTTTTATTTGAATGATGCTCACACAGAACTATATTGGAACTATGCTAGCTATGTACTGAGCCCTCTGGCATTTTCAACAGTTACAACCAGTTTATGCATTTCTGATTGCAGCTTTTGATTGAGCCCTGTAATCTCTTTAACTGTGTTAAACTTCAAATATGGATGATCATATTGTAAAATAAGCTTTCAGCATTTGAGTATCTGTAGCTGCATCTTGGTCTGTTGTTCATCACTGTTTACTATTAAACTTATTGCCTGAAAGGATGCATACACTATTAGTAAACTGCTTCTGATGTTTATATAGTGCCCCTTTCCTGTGTGGATGCCATATAAAAAGGAGCCTTATGGAGGTAGCGATGGATGTCTCCATTATTACATAAATGTGCATCCCTGATATTGTTTTGGTCTTGATCTTGGTGCATGGAGCGCAAATGCTTGCTATGGGTATTCCTAGCTAGTTCTTTCTTTTGAATATTTTCAGTGATGGAATAGTTTGTGATTAAATGTTCTGTTGAAAAGCTTACAGTCTATTTCTATTGTGTTGCTGAGTTTTCTTATTCTATTCTTGTAAACTTCGCGACATATAATTGTGTGTTACAATATTTGTTGATACCTTTGTGTGTTTTTTTGGCAGTTTAGTCCAGTTGGCCATTACTTTGCTAGTGCTTCACATGACAGGACCGCTAGAATATGGTCAGTGGATAAAATCCAGCCTTTGCGAATAATGTCTGGGCATCTTTCTGATGTTGATGTAAGTGTACTTCCGGCTCAGATCTTCTAAACTCTGGGAATGTTTGATGTTGGAATCCTTTCATTTGTCCCTATTCTTTCAATGCATATCAATCTGCATGTTTTGACTTGACTTTATCTTATGCTTGCTATATATTTGCCTGACAGTGTGTGCAGTGGCATGTAAACTGTAACTACATTGCGACCGGCTCTAGTGACAAAACCATAAGACTATGGGATGTTCAGACTGGTGAATGTATACGGATGTTTATTGGTCATAGGAGTATGGTATTATCATTGGCAATGTCTCCTGATGGGCGATACATGGCCTCCGGAGATGAAGATGGAACCATCATGATGTGGGATCTCTCTACTGGTCACTGTGTTTCACCACTTGCGGGACACAACTCTTGTGTGTGGTCACTTGCTTTCAGGTAATCATTATACACTGTTATGGTTGTTTAGCATTCCATGTTGTCCCTTTTGCTGCTGATGATAGCTAAACATTAGTTGATGTATTGAATATGCCCAGAGAGTAAGAGTTCATGGGCAGTTATAATCAGGGTTGACAAACTGGCCAGTCCAGCTGCTGTGGACAATCAGTTCACTGAGCAGGACTTTGGAAAAAGCAGCTGGTTCAATTCACATCGAGTTACAATTATCTATACACAAGAAATCGGTCTACTATCCATTTGTTCCATCCTTGTTGGCACATCGCAGTAATTAGTTTGAAGAGATCGTGAGGTCTACCGGAGAATGGGGACCATATCTAGCGTACCCTGTACTTGATGGAGCTAACACTATTTATTAGGCGTTGAATCAACTAATATCCCAAAAATTTATGAAGACACTCCTAAATTTGATCTACAATCGTATAAAATGTCAAGCACAAACTGAATCACTGTTAAGAGAAACAAAAAAACTGAGTGAAGTTTAATGTGTATAATAACTCTCATTTTACTCATGATTTGTCAGATGTTTCACTATTTTGTTTGTTTGCCTTTTGTCTTCAAATGACTGCAGTTTGGTACTGATTGTCAACACATACACATGTTTCAAGATTCATCTCAGCGTCAGCTAAATGAGCAAACAGTTGTGTTATTTTTAAGTGATCAAAGTTGATAGTTATCCTATGAAATCTTCAAACAGTCAACCGTTGATTTTTTCTCCTCAGCGATCTGGTTTGAATTCTTTTGAATAAACTAAGGAGATTGGTACAAAGTTTTATCAACATGCCCCATATGTCAGCATAACTGATAATATTGCACTGACAGTTGAGGCTTTGGACTCTTAGCAGCAACGAACATTCTTTTTGTGAGAACGATAGCAATGCACTCAGTGGTTGGTTGATTGCAATGGATTTCTTATGGAATAGATTGTTTAAATAGTCCTGTAAATTATCCTTTATTTTATGCCGTGCTTCTACTTTATTTAAGCTGCAATGTAAGGCCTTTTGTACTTAGAAGATGCTTTCTATATATGTTTTATACATTTTCTGTTTACAAATGTACATTGTTATTTCTTTTCAGTGACAATTCATGATGTGCTGTTCTGTTATGTCATGTAGAGCCACATTCTATTATAGTTTTAGGAAAAGTATGATTGCTTAATTGCATGCTTTAATTAAACTACTCTGCCATTGTTTTAGCTGCGAAGGGGCATTGCTTGCATCTGGATCAGCTGACTGCACTGTGAAACTCTGGGATGTTGCTTCCAGCGCAAAGGCCCTCAAGATGGATGAAACGTGAGTTGATCGACTTGCTCGTCAAGATATATCTTTACTATTATAAAAGAAGGAGTTGGTGGTTGGTCCGGCCTCTCCCACCACTTCTCACAAAAGACAGCGCTGACATGTGGCCTCAAAACACCCATTCTCCACCTTTTCAACTCAAACCGCTCTATTCTCTTAACTTCTCACCATTCTCCACTTTCCAACCGATCAAAACAACTTTCTTCTATAGCACGATTATCTATATATTTAATGAGTTCCGTTGCAACGCACGGTAGTAATATATATATATATATATATATATATATATATATATATATATATATATATATATATATATATATATATATATATATATATATATATTGCCTTACTCTAGTTGTAAAACATCCTTGTATTTTCTGTAACAGCAAAGGCGGTTCAACTAACCGACTGAGGCTGCTGAAAGCTCTCCCTACAAAAGCAACTCCTGTTTATACTCTACGGGTGAGATTTTATTCTCCTTTCACGTGTCATGTTGCATTACTCATGGTTGTTACTGTGTGCAATGTAAATAGAGAACTAACTGCTATTTTGCAATTGCAGTTTTCTCGGAGGAATCTTTTATTTGCAGCCGGTGCTCTCTCGCTGGGCTCCTAAGCTTCTGTATGTTTTGTAGAATACAACTATCATTCTTTCGGTTTTGACCTTATTTAGTGAAGTTGATGTTTACTCGGCTGACTCTTGCTGTAGAGCCTACATTTTCCATTAGCGATCGCCATGAACCCTGTATGAGTACTGGAATTCGGTGGAATGTGGCTAGTGATGTAACATTAGCTAATTTAAATTATGTAAAATTATTTGTTCGGCAGCGATAAATCAAAAGTGTTGGATGCTACTCAATGACCCAGGATGGCCTTCAGTGTTGTAGTCGTAGCATAAAAACTGTGCGTTTTTTTATCAGTGATTCACCAGCCACTACATTCTTGGATCCCACCTTATTCTCAAACCTGGTGGCTCGCTTGATTGGCAGTCCTGTAAGCTCATCTTGCATGCAGATTTTGGGGGTACCAGGGCCCGCATCCACCAAGAACATTTCTTCCCTTAAGCGTAAGCGTAAAAGTGAAGATTGTGAGGCGTTTCCACTACATGACAAGAAGCTAGAATTAGATCTTGGAAATGATCGACTCCAATAGATGCTCATCATAAGATTTTTTTTTTTTAACTTTAATGGTAGAAGCTTTTGTCCTTTTGTATCCTACCTTCCGATTCGCCAAATGAGATTTAGCAAATCTCGAGCATCTCCATAAAACATCCCAGCATCGCTCTCTCCGAGATGCGCATTTTGACTTGTAATGCGTGTCTCGCAGCTCCAATTTTTTCTGTCATGTTGCGTCCGTCGAATGTCGAAAGCTTCAGTCAGGGCTCAGGAACTCGTTGCCGACACAAGTCTCGAAAGGGACATATTATGATTTCTGATCACCGGACGGCCGCTGCACGGCGGGCGTGGCAGCGCTGCGTCCCAGCTGGAGCACGGAAGAACCGCATGGCAAGAGATTCTTCTGGTAAATGGCATCCTGGCCGTCCGATCCTGCGTTCGACGGTTCGGACGGAGCACCAGAGATCACAAATCTATGGTTCTCTGTTTCCCCCGGCCCAGGGTCAATTCTGGGTGTCTAATCTCGACCCGAGGG
Source organism: Bonia amplexicaulis (assembly GCA_036346245.1). Taxonomy (NCBI): domain Eukaryota; kingdom Viridiplantae; phylum Streptophyta; class Magnoliopsida; order Poales; family Poaceae; genus Bonia; species Bonia amplexicaulis. The sequence continues at coordinate 2,438,382 of CM070750.1, read as the reverse complement.
GCTGCACAACCAAAAGCAGTGACGTGCTCACGAATTATACAGCAGCTGTATAATTCGTTCTATCTCTCTCTTGCTCACTAGAGATTATCTCTCTGGTGCTCTAGCTCTGTCTCCTATCTTCTCAAGCTCCGGTGAGAAAGAGCGGTGACGCTGCGGCCACCCACAGATTCACCACGCCTCTCATATATAGAGAAAGGCCTTAGAGATGTGGTCCGAAGGCACAGCAGAGGACGTGAGGACGTCCTTTCTCGTTTTGTTTCAGAACGATAAGAAAATCTAGAGGAGTTTTAATTTGCTCATAAGAAAACACGAACAACACTCCATGAAAAGATTTATCTCCGTCTGATTGGTAGCTGCCTAGCTGGTGAATATCCCTGCCCTGACCTGTCCTGCGCCGGTGGTCCAGCAGGGACTTAAAGCCGCTCCGAAGTCTTTTGATCTTTTCTTTCCAGCTTTTAAATTTTAATTTTCGATTTTTCAAAATTTATTTTTCGGTTTTTCTACGGTAACTAGCTTTAAAAAATATCTTTTCAAAACGAAGTATATAAGTTGATTGTAATACACACTGTAGTAACTCTATTTATATCGGCTAAGATTGTACGTGATTTTCTATTACTCTATACTTTCTTTCACGAACAGCCCAAAAGACATAAGTCACAATCAGCCATAAACCGAAGCAAAAAAAGAATATACCCTCTGGTTGTAAGCGCATTATAGCCCAAAAATATAAGTACTGTCGTCTCTTTAGGACAATGCAAAACAATAACGGAAAAAAGAAAAGCAAAACGGACTAAAAAACTAAAAAAATCAAAACTAAAAAACCGACATATTTTAAATAGTTTCGGACGTAGCGAAGGACTTTTAAAAGCCGCTTGAAGGGCTAGCCTCTTCACGTCAAAAAGGCTCTGCACATGACCTATCGGGTTTTGGTGGGACGTCCCTTTTTACATCTCCATCTGCGCAGGAACAAGGAAGCAGCTGATCGAGTGACCCATCTTATTCCTGGGTTACTAATGGAAAGGGAAGCGTCAGCGAAATAGGCATCGCAGGCACAGTGTACGGTCTCAGGTGAGGAAAAATACACCGAGCGAACAATGGGACTGATGGGGAGGAAACATCCACCTCTCTCGTCGGACGGTGAAGTTTTCTACAAAATTTCTGTGAGATCATCAAGCTCGCAATCCCAACCTTTTTTTGACCGATTGATGAATTGGTCGCCTGACTGTTCAGTTGGACTCGTCTTTTATTGTCTTTTGCATGGTAGGCGATTGGACACGACGACATCTTGTTGGATGTCTGTTGGAACGGGAGAAAAAAAGCTACCAAAAGGAAAAGGTTTTTTTTTTTCTTTGACTCATATCTCACTTACATCATCCCAACATATGTGTACGTGGGTGCATCGCCTAACATATGTTTGGTAATTTTACAGAGTTTCTCCTGTGTATTTATCACGGCAAACATCACAAGATTTATTCCATATCTATCTTCCAATCGATCGATCGATACAGACGTACTGTCACACAAACTGATGGAATATGTATCCAACTGGTTATTGGGGAAGTGACAGTATATAGCCATTTGTTTCGTGCAAAAATACTAGAACCGACTGAATTTCTCTACATATAGGAATGGTATGTATGTATTGATTGGTTTCTACAAGCTGGTTTTCTACTGTAAATGATTTTTCTACAGTAATATCTTTCAAATGGATTGTTTTTTTCAAAGCGGATCTATTAGTCGATTGTAGTACAGACTATAATAACTTTATTTATATTGACGAAAATCACACACGAGTGTGTCTTTATAGACTATTACTATTTATAAGTTAAAACTAAAAGCTCTTATAAACGGATAATCCATATACATTCAGGGAGTCTTCTTCAGAAAATGAAAGGATAGCCAACCAATGGATGGCTTTTTGTAGCAGCCTGTGGACAGGGGCAAGTCAACAAACCATCCTTGACTAGGCCACATTATCTACCCAACGGGCCCATGCATGGAGTTAATCTGAGCCTCCGAGGGCATGCAGGTTCAATGAACTAGAAGAACAAATAAAGGTTGTCCTGCAATGTGTGAATCGTCCACTGAGGTTTTCAGTACCATATATACAAGATTGATAAACCTGATACATGGTCATCAACTTTGTAAATATGCAAAACATGCACATATTAATTTCCTGGCCATGCATGGATAGTACCAAGATAGACCAGTGCAAAATTCAGCATGTCAACATGCATGGTTGTCTGAAGTAGCTATGTTACTGCAAGCAGGTAACTCCAAGAAGTTAACCCAATTGGACGACCACTACAGATCTCAGCACCTCATATGATCTCAAGCACATCACATGTGCAACAACACAGATAGATCAGCATTGGAACTATATGATTGGACGATCCCTACATGTCAGCACCGCTCATGTACCTCGATCGTGGGCAGCCTAATGTGCTCGTCGTCATCCACCTCGCCCCCCCATTAATTCAGTCCCAGAGTACTGTTGCCTCCGTTTCGCTATGTAAATTTGTCAGAATCTTTGTTTTAAAATGTTTGCCTACTAAACGAAGCAAGTGTAGTTATTATAACATTTCAGCTCTCTGTAATTTGCAAGAGTTCGAAGTGTTTATAATATGTCATTTAGTAGAGAAATATATGGTCATGTCTTATTAACTTTTTTTTAGATTTAGTGCTATTTGATTTATGTACGGCGAATGATAAATAATGTGAAACGGAGGGAGCAACCAGTTTACTGGCGTAGCCTTAATACATTAGGACATGTACAATACAAGATGCTTATATATGAATGCTTAAAGAAATAATGTAGCCACATCATCAAGCACCTATGCAAAAGCTATTTCCTCCTATGCAAACATCTCTTTCGTATGTGCTTATATGCTATATTATCTATTAATTAGATTCAGTTATACACATAAGTATTGCTAGGCACCGATGCTTATTTAAGATAAGCACCTTATCTGTCTTATGTGACAAGAAAAAACAGTTTTTTATTGCTAAACATCTCTAAGTATCTGTATTGTACATGCTCTTATGGGCCATGTAGACCGCCTCAAATTTAATAGCTTTCTAGGCTAGCTGGTCTATTAGGCTAGCTTTGTGGGTATTAGTCACTGATCCCTCCGTCACTAAATATAGATCGATTTGGATGTTGACATGCATTGACTTAAAAGTACCATTTGAGCTGCTAATTTCCATGTAATGAGTTGTTATAAATTAAAGGTATAGTTTTTGAATGTGTATTCCGTAAAAAAAACTGTTCAACACGGCATGCAGTGATCTGCCTGCCACTGTTCTGTACTGGTAGCTGCTGGTCCTTAGCATTGCTATTGCTTGCATCCACGTTGAATGTATCAATGCGCTGCTTTAAATGGTTTCAGTTTTCGTTTATTTCTTTACTTTTGATTTATTTATGACGGAAATTATTTAAAACATGTCAACTTCTAATTTCAGCTTTTTTACTTTTTTTTTTTTCCTTTTATTCCTTTGTATTGTCCGTGAAGATATAACGGTTTTTTTAATTCTCAATTTTTTTTCAAAAAAAACTAACAACTGCTACAGTGCAATTTCACCAAAATCTAGTTTGATGTAGTGGTATATTAGATGTTTAGTCGGAGAACAATGAGCTAGGCAACGCGCAGTTGCAAATTTATCCCTAGATGATCAAATGCCATTGCCAGACCCGAACTGATTTCAGACCAAGTCTGACCTGAATCAGACCGTTTAGTCTGAGTCCAAATCAATTCCCATCAATCCAGCCTGATTTAACCCAGTTTAGAACTGATTTGTGATCGATTCGCTTAGCTTTAGACCTTTTGTCGCTGAGTTAGAACTAGTTCTACATAGTAAACTAACTCTAGACCCCCTATAGAATTCATGTTGCGGGTCTTGAAACATGAAGTAGAGAAGAAGAGACAACGAGAATATGAGGAGAACTGTAGGAAGCAACGTGAGCAACTCCTCGAAGAAGACAGGAGAGCTCGTGGGGGAGTAGAAGATATGCTTGCACACTTGACTTTATCCCCATCCGTCATATATTTTCTTTTCCAGAAGGCTTTATTGTATCTCACGAGTAGTAGTTCGGGTCCATGGTTGATGCATCTTACCATTTGTACCGTATGAATAATGAGGCAAACATATACACCCAATCAAACCATAGACGTCATATAATTTCTACATTCATTATGAACTCTTCTGGCGGGCTCAAAATCTTATCTTCGCTGCTCTGTTCCCCCTCAAACCAATATAAGGCTATTTCTATTATTTTCCCCTCGGTTCTTAGTCAAACCCAACCTTGCAAAATATTGGTCTAATGGATCACATATTAATTTTTGTACTTATAATTTTCTCTACCTTTCGATCCTTATATTTCATTCAATCGTAACTTTTAAATTCAAAATCCATAACTTTCAAATTAAAATATCATAACTTTTTCACAGGGGGGCTCACCTACCATGGCTGTGTTGCGTGGAAGGTCCTCCAGCGCTCGTGTGCCACAATAGGTGAGTGGGCCCCACTACCAGCTGCGCTCGACATCAGTCCTACGGTGCTTCCAACATGCCGCGGTGGGGTGGCGCTGGAGGAGACACACGTCGCCTCCCTATCCTCCCGCACTCGAGAAATGGACTATTTATACAAATTCGTACACCATAAAACTAAATTTGAAAAAATGTAGCGCTACAAGACTAAACAGTAAAAAGCTTCGAGGTAGGAAGGCATGAGTAGCAGTAATCCTGTCGTTCTCCTTTTACTAACGAGATTACTCGGGAAGAAGTGGTAAGAACCATGGCTAATTCATGTTTTCAAGTGGCTAATTGGCGTTGTTTCAGATGGTGACATGGTTGAAAGTTGGAACAGTGGAACTTGCGCGTGTAAATCCAAAGCAACCCGAACTTAAACCTATTTAAGAATTTCTACCTTCTGCACATTAGCTAGGCACCAAGGAGGAAGTGTCCTTAACCTCGGATCTAGCAGTCAGCTCGAGCGTAGTTGAAGTCTGGAATACAACAATTGACCGAATTGATTGTGTTTGCTAAAGTACGGGTATATTATTCACTCTTCCTCAATACTTCGCTTATAGGTGTACCGATGGTGCATCAGACCGAGTTAGGATCTGCTCTAAAAAATTTAAGCTTCTAACTTATAATTTTGGCTGTTAACTTTTGGCTAAAATTACGCTATAGCGACTGTTAGCTTATTTCGAGTCATTCAATAAAAAAAATTAAAACAAGAAAAACCGTTATATAAAAGGAAAATATAAAATACAAAAAAGCTAAAAAACCAAAATAAACTGAAATTAGAAACCGATGTGTTCCAAATGACTTTTGGCTTAAATAAATCAAAAGTAAAAGAAAGCCAGAAGATGAAACCGTTGGGAGCTGGCCACCCGCTTGTTTGGGCTTCAGCTTTTGGCTTCTGGTTTTTGGGTTCTAGTTTCTTTTTTTCGTCTTTTTTAATATTTTGGATTTTTGGGTTTTTTTTGCATTTTTTTGTATTCTCTTGCATCGTTTGTGATAGACTAATGTATTTTTTATTTTTAAATTTAATTACGTTAAAAAACACTAGCAATTACAATATCAAATAATAAAAAAAAGTCATAAGAAAAATAAAGTCCACACGAGCAGGAGGCGAGCTGCTCTCGGTGAAGTCACCGCGCCAGCATGGATAAAATGGGGGGTGGTACTACTGTTCATCACTGTGACCGAGGATTGCTATCTCATCTACTACGTACTTTGTTGCCTACTCCACTTGCTTTGGTGGTCAAAGTACAGCAGAGCCGGCCGATCGATCGGTCGGCCGGCGGGCGGGACATGATAACGTTGCGCTGCACCTCCTCCATCTCCATGCCCCGACGCTCGCTCGTACGAACGTCGCCCAGCCGGCAGCAACCTTTTCCCACGGCCGGACGGATCGGTCGACTAACCCGATCAGCAAGAAAGTCCTCGTATTATCGTGTTTTTCTATAATTAACATTATTTAATTAAATATTATTTTATATATAGTTTAGAGGTATTTTAAAAAATGTAACTGACGAGTTGAGCCGGATCAAACTAAAGCAAAATATATGTTCATTTGAAGTCAATTTATTTTAATATTTAATTAATTAACGAACGTAATTAAAAAAATTTAAACCGAAACGGCAAGCGTCACTGCCAAGCCTATTTTAATTAAATTCACTGACAAGTGCTTAGTTCGTTTCGTTCCTATCCTACGTATGTACATACGTATGTTAGCATATATAGCGCTGTTGCAGCACATATTTATAGAAATAGCGGCGTGCGTCGAGTATGGTAAAAATAACGTTTTTTATCGTCTGGTGGTCGGACAGCAACACTAGAGGGGCGACACGAGTCGCTGCTATCCCGCAGGCAGACGGCCGCCTGCCGTCCGGTGGTTGGACAACAGGTAATTTAGCTGGCTAATTAGCCGACTTAATTACCTGCTTAGTTTTTTATAATATTTGTTTAAATTTTTAACTATAATAAATTAGCTTAAAAATTACGAAATTTGATGTGCAGCCTCCTGACATATCGTACTTCATCGTGTAATTTTTTGACAATTTTATTCACTCTTAATGTTGTTGAAAAATTCATAATATTGAGATATTTGCAGGAGTTATTACATATGGTAAACGAGCTCCAAAAAATACGAAATATTATGTGAAATCTCCTGCCATAATCATAGTAATTGTGTAATTTTTTGAGAATTTTATGTACTCTGAATTTTTCACGTTAATTCATATTAATTTAATCATGAAATTGGCGATGTTCAGACATCTTTTGCAGTGCCTGATCTCTATCGTTCGTTTAATTTTCACTGCGTCCTTCACACATTTGTCACTCTGTCCGTATCGTCCCCCCTCGCGCGCTCCCCCGTCTGTACTAATATCGTTATGTCCATCCCGTCCCCTCTCACCCGCTTTCTCGTCTGCACATTTGTCAGTGTTATCATATCGTCCTCCTCGCCCGAAGTGCTGCGCATTGATAAGGATTCCTTAATTTATGGGGTGAGCGCAGTGGGTTCCCTTTTCGCTCGGCCATAAATACAAACCTCTCACGGTTTGTTATCGCTTATCTCAGTTGCTCATCACAGAAGTTCATTCTCGCAGTCGTCACTCAAAATTAAGAGTGCGTAGAACATTATTTCGAGAAGGCAGTGCATAACTCATTAAGGACGCTGCAGTGCTGATTGCTTCTCCCGAAAGACAGATAATTTTTTATCGCATACTTTTGACATTATTCCTGTAGTTGTAGTTAATTGGTGTTATTTAGTTAGTTGTAATTAATGTAGTTTATATTATGAAGTAAGTAGGCCGTAGTAATTTAGACATAGTTTTTATTATTTTTGTGTACGTATGGTACCCATAATATATTATTGTATGGTAGTGTGTAATTAAGCAGTCGTAATTAATGTAGTGTCAATTAGTTAGGGTTAAGTAACGAGTTAGTGCTAAGTAATTAAGTGGTAACGATGATGGTAATGAATCACTTGTAATTGTATTTGGACTAGTAATCAAATTGTCAATAATTAATGAATTATTCATTTGTAGTTACACACATGTAATCACTAACTTTGTAGTATTTTACTATCATTATCAATCTTCGCACTAATATTTTGTCTATCCTATTTGTTGCAAAGTACTCTCAAAATTAAGAGCACGTAGCTAATTATCAATCACTTCTAACGTTTACTTTGGATCTGGTTGTTGTGACTTCAGGTAGTCGCAGACATGGAACACTTGACAATATTCTACAGTGATGGTCTTGTATGGGTTGGACTCGATGGGTTCGACCTATCGACATTTCAATACAAGGTGCTTCAGGCCGACGGGCTTGGCGTCATGAATATTCACGAGCTACGAAGCTGCATCCGGAGGGAGTGCACCACGGGGGTAATGGCGATGAAACTTGTGATCGAGGGGATCACCTGCATGAATGGTGTGTGGGAGTTCATGAAGGTGAATATCATCGTAGCATGGAGGCAGTACATGCAAATTGCCTTCCAACTTGAGGCGCCCATTTACAGGAGGCCGATGGTGTACCTCAGTTTCGTGCCTTGGGCGTCGAAAAATATTGATGAGCCCGGACCCTCGACACCTAGGGAACCACAGGTGGAGCTTGAAGACGACACCACTGAATGTGCTGTATCGGAGGGACCAGTTGCCCCTGATTTCGTGCAGAATAACAGGGCGGGCATGTGGTGGTCAGTTCGTATTGACTGCCACAAGTATCTACCGGAGCAGGCGCTCGGGTTAGAGTCCGACAAGGACACCGACCCAGGCTCCGATGATACCGATGATGCCGCCGGCCGGATGGTCGGTACACCAGGGGTGTGTCATCGGAAGTGCCCTATGTGCCCTTCAGACTTGATGATGGCGCAATATGTTCCCTCATACTGTCGCAAGAAGATGGGTCCTAGTGGGAATTTCAATCTAACACCCTTCTAGTTGAGCAAAGACTTCCTAGCAAGGCGGTACGTGCGAAGCTATTGCACGCGATGCGCTTTGTCTATCGGTAGTGTGTGTCGAAAGTGCACCAGTCCAACCCAGCGTTTGAATAGTCCACTCAATAAATACCAACCACAATGACGCGTACACTATTCAGTTACATGATTTACGAGATTGAACATAACCGCAAACTACAGGGGAGAGTACCATGCTACAAGCTTCTCTGTGCGTGCCTACTCGTAAAAAGTGCCTCACTCTACCCACGTGGAGTGTTGCAGTGGGAGCGTCTCGGACGTGGCTAGATGTTATTGTAGTGGCACACACATATGCAGCTAGGGTTCACACAGCAGCATGTGGATCATAGGATCTTTCTATATTGACGACCTCCTCGTTACCCTTCTCATGCTGCATCTGCTGGCGGAGGTCATCATTCTCCTCATTGAGACTATCAATCCACGCCTCCATCTCTAAGATTTGTTCCCACAGTATATCCACGTACCTCACAACATAGCGTTCATGGGGAGGATTGATCCAGCGGACGAAGTCGTATTTCACCATCTGCTGGAAAGGAGAGTTAGAATGGAAGCTTTATTAGCAGTAGGAGAAAATAAACTATTGGCTAATTGTACCCCAGAACATGGGCATCGAAAGAAACGTCGCCCTCCATCAAAATGGCCTTCGACGACCTGCACGACCACATTCTTCCTATGTCTGCATTTCGGCCATACCAGTTGAGCTCTTTGTTTCTCATCAAGCGGTGAATTCTGGTACAAGTCCTCCTCCTTTGCAGGGAATGTCTTCCTTCGGCGACCCCACTTCGACTGGTCCCTCGACGTCTGCTTTGCTATGTTAGTGTATAACGGAGAACGTTTTTCTTTCTACAAGAAATGAAATGTAGTTTACATAAACGATGAGCGATTGCGAGAGCTTCATATTTCAAGCCGAGCAAAAAAGGAACCCGATGCGTTGCCACCAGAAATTATGGACGCATTGTCGCCACACAGCATCACAGGCGATGGGAGACAACATGGTAAGAGTGACATATGTACGCACGAGGGAGCGGGCAAGGCGTGACGATATAGATAGACTGACATTTGTGCTGGAGAGGGGGACGGCACGGACATAACGACATTAGTGCGAACAAGAGAGCGCGCGAGGGGGGGCGATACAGACAAAGTGATAAATGTGCAAAGGACGTAGTGAGAAATAAAAGATAGCAGCAGCGGACTGACATATGTGCGAACGGCAGAGATCAGGCACTGCAAAAGATGCTTAAGCATAACTAATTTTACAATTAAATTAACATGAATTAATGTGGCAAATTTGGAGTATATAAAATTCCCCAAAAATTACACAATTACTATGATTGTGTTAGAAGGCTTCACATAATTTTTCATAATTTTTGGAGCTCGTTTGCTATATTTAACAATTTCTGCAAATATCTCAATAGTATGAATTTTTCAACAATATTTAGAGTAGATAAAATTGTCGAAAAATTACACAATGGGGTATGATATGTCAGGAGGCTGCGGGCATGTATTGCCTCTCTAGCGTTGCCGTCCGACCACTAGACGATAAAAATGTAATTTTTACCACTACTTCATGTATACCGCTATTTCTGTAAATACATGCTTACAGTGCTATATAGGCTAAAAACTCTAGTCGGCCATGCTTAGAATACGTACAGTACGGTACAGCAGCGTCTCCGTCATAACCCGTACCTACATGTTCATATAGCGCATCTGCAGCCGCTGGATGGACAGGACAACTCCGTGATTCGGTTCGATCTGTCCACCGTGGCATTGTATTGTCTCGGATACCTTCCTCTCTCTCCTCCGGTTAGTGTATAAAGAATTTGTGAAGTAGAACAAAATTGGAAAGAATTTTGAATGGCCTTTTTATATGGCTGTGGCTTATGATTTTTGGTTGAAAATTTTGAATTTCAGCTGTTTGTGATAGAGATTACGGAGAGAGATATTCGCTTGCGATTTTGATTGATACAGATGTTGAGCTTTTAACACGTACTACAATTAACTTGTAGACTTTGCCTTAAGAAAATACTCCGTTTGAAAGTTAGGTACTTTATCAAAAACTAAAAACCACTTTTAAAAACCGTTAAAAACATGCCCTCAATCCCACACTCTGAGATGCAGTGGGGCTGTTCTATTTATAGCGTTTGCCTGATGACGTACAGTAAGATCCGAAAATACAGAGTCAATGCAGCAAGAATTCCTCTCTGCCTTTCCTACTCCTACGCTGGATCCTGAAGACCAGGACATACAACAAATACATGTTTGAACGCTTACATGAATATTTCAACAGTGTGGACCGTGGAGTACATATGTGCGTAGCGTGTCATCAACAGAACAGTTACCCGTAAAATTGTAGTAAGATACCCCCACAACATGAAAAAATAAGTGAAAAAGTGTTACTTACCTACTAAAAAGTGAGAATCCCAGCTAGTGCATTGCATTATCTTTGCCGGCAGTGTGATGTACAATAGCTAAAAATTCAGCTTCTGCTTCTGACTTTTAATTTATTATTCCTTTATTTCATCTTTTTTTGGTTTTTTTTGTTTTTGTTTTTTTGTTTTTTCTGTATTCCTTCGCATTGTTCGTGATGGGATAATATATTTTTTCTACAGCTTCTGCCTTCTGAATTTTAATTTATTATTCCTTTATTTCATCTTTTTTTGGTTTTGGTTTTTTCTTTTATGACTCCAGGCTGATTGAATACCTTTGTATTTATGTATAGGCATACAATTCTAAGTAAATAAGAATACAAATTAGTTAGGGGCGTTCCAATGGATGCCACCGTTTGCCACACTTTTGAAAAATACGTGGCAAGCACATTTGTTGTGATGGTTCATTTAGTCGCCACAAGCTAAGTACATTTTGTCGAAGTAATGCATCTGTGATAGTCGGGCTAGTGTGTAAAAAAAATATGACATATCAAAGTTTTAGCAGGCACCCAACAGAGGCTATAGAAAGCCAAACTCATCTAACTCAAGTGTGGCTGTAACCCAAAAAGCCAAACTCTCGTGAGTGCGCGCACCTACGTCTGAGACTGGATTTAATTTTGACTTGCCTCAAATATAACAAGAAAACAATACTGCAAGCTCTGGCCTTTTTGTTGGCTTGTACTTAATACTGCTACTGAGCAAGCTCGAACCGTCTTGGGAATCACAATCGATCCAGCATCCATGCATGGTACCATGGAGCTAGCAAGCCAGGTTGTTTTCGATGGAAAGAATCTCTGCCTCTTTCCAACCAAACCTCGGAAGGAAAAAGTTCATATATCAATCAGAACTTTACTCAAAAAATCTATTTAGCATCCTGAACAATAAAATTAGATATTTAATCTCTTAAACTTTATAATGCAGTTCCAATAACATGTTGAGCATACTTTGTATGGTGATATCAGTGAACAAATTTACTACATAGAATGACACGTTAGTCAAATTTAGATAAATGACAGATAGAGCCTATAAGGCTTTCTCTTCCAGATTGAAACAGAGAGAGAGGGAGGAAACTACAGAGAACGGTGACCATGAAAGCACGACTCGGAGCTCAGTGGGGGCGAAAATCCTCGTAGGCCCCACATGTCACTGACTCAATTTGGCCAGCATGTCATCCCACGTGGCAAAATCGTCCACTCATCGTGCCATGCTGACAGTAACACCATATGAAACCATATTAGGGTGTTATTTGAACCAGATTGTAAAGTTCAAGAGTCAAAAGTCCAATTTCATGGTTCATAATGCTGGACAAACTTTTAAGCAAAGTTTAAAGTCTTATATGGATGTAGGGTGGGTTTGGCTAGGCTCAGGCTTTGGCTTATCTCTTCCTACTATAGTAACTAGCTTTTAAAGTTTACAGGTAGATTATAATAGATATTATAACAAATTTAGCTATATCGGTCAAAATCGCATGCAACTGTTTTCTTCTACGTATTATCTCTTGTGAACAAGTAGAATTAAAAACCATAAGCCATAAGGTAAAGACACAGTCTAGAAGGACATATTCTTATTCCAATCTTAAAAATGAGCTTGGCACGCCGTGTAAATGTAGCTTTTTTCAATTTGCTACAACTACCAGTAAACCACTGTTTGTACATGTCTAGCTAGACACAGTACTCTTGCAAAAAAAGGCCCGTTTGATATGGCTGCGGCTTATAGTTTTTAGCTGAAAATTTTAAATCTTAGCTGCTTGCGATAAAGATTACGGAGAGAGATACTCACTTGCGATTTTGGTTGGTAGAGATGTTAGACTTTTAACGTGTACTATAATTAACTTATAGACTCTGTCTTAAAAAACACTCTATTTAAAAATTAAATACTCTAGCAAAAGATAAAAATCGTTTTAGAAGTCATTAAAAAACAGGCCCAGTAACGCAAGGATTCTTCCCGCGTGACAGTACTGCACCTGGCTGCCAGAGACCACTGCTGCAAATGGCGCACATTTCCAAGTGGGGATATAAAATAGCTAAAATTTCGAGAAATGGATACATACTAGCTAGTCCTGTCGAATCCTGAATAAAGGTTGCTCTACAATACGTGTAATCAAATATTGTAATAGTTTTGAGCAACCATTTAGGGTTTCAGAAATCGGAACCCGCTTATCCGATTTACAGCCAAAACCCAGTCCAGTTTCTCTTCCACCTCACAGATTTGGACACTTTCGACATATAGCAATTGCAAATTGCGAAGTAGAAGATATTGCACATGTTTCAATAGAAGGGATGAAATGGGATTATTTAGGGGTGAACCAAATAAGGCTGGAAAACTAAAACTGAACCTGGCCGATTTACTAAGGGGTAATCAATGGGTTAATTACCACGGGTTTTCCAAATCCTAGTATCATAAATCATTCTTATCATAATTATCTTATAAAACTGGAACAACCCAGGTATTACAAGGTCAAACCCAATAAACCCACAAATAACCCACTGTCACTTGAAGATTCTTTATTTCGTTCGTTTCTTGATGTTTTCCCCTTTTATTATTTTTTTAGTAATATTCTGCAATTCGTTAATATTTTTTTTATGAATCACCAAAGTTACTACGACTTTTCCAAATTACATGTGACACGATATTCTGCAATTTATTATTTTTTAGTAATATTCTTGACTGTTTGCTCCATCAATCTAGTACGCCGTCCCGTCCACAAAATAGCCTCATTTAACACTGCACCACTGTTGCTAATCCTAACAACTACTACTCATCGCCGTACTTAAATAAATCTCCAGATGGTTTGGCTTGGCTTGGCTTGGCTTCACTTTACTCTCCATGAGTGAGCCGAGGTAGCCCCCTCCCATCATCCACTTCCCCTCTAGATTCAACGAACCCAAACACAAAGAAAACCATAGAGCCCCCCCTCCCTCTCTTACTCTTTAGTCTCACCTCTCCTTCCTCCGGTACGGCAGCCACTGGATCCGAGAAGCACCGATTTATTTTCCTAATGTTTTTCCATATTTTTTGGGCTGGATTTTGTTGATTTTCAGGGATATGCATTAATTTTTGGTGCAAATGTCATCGCTACTCATGAAACGGAAAGGCTCTGAAGAATTGACAGAAGAGAGCGAGCACACGGTGCGGAGGCCGGCATCAGGAGTATGCCGTCCCTGCCGCGTGCTCGCTCCTCTTTCTGTCAGTCTCTTTCTCGTCGTGGCCTTTCGTTCAGTAACAAATGGTCTCTTTTTTTATTGTTGTTGTTTAATTCAGTCATTCTGATTTAAACTATCGGATACTCAAGACTACATACTAGACAACTGGAGGAGCAGGTTTTTGTTTGTGCCTTTGGCGTGGTGGTGGCGGAGACCGTGCCGTGCAGGCCCAAAGATGGGCATGCGTGCCGCGAGGAGACTGGCTTTTGCAGGAGCAAGCACCTGTCGCTTCCTTATCTTCTAGATATACGCATCGATTTGCTTTTTATTTTCCTCTTCTTGATTTGATCTCTTTCAGTCAGGCTGTGGGGAGCTACTACCGAGGAGGAGGAGGGTGCTGATACTGATGGGAAGAAGGAGGAGGAGCGAAGAGGACTTGTTGCTGCGGGCTTTGCAGTACATGGAAAAATGATTGGTTTTGCCATTTATTTTGCTTGTCCCAAAGGCTTTTTTTTCACTTCTCTACTCCCAGCTCCTTGTCTTGGGAGCTGAATCAGGGAGGTGTTGCCAGTACACTGAACAACTGTTAGGATTTGACAGAATAAAACTGCATCATTTCTTATCTCTTCTTTTTTTTTTCTTAGTGTAGCCTCTCCCCCCTACTCTCCTGCCTGATGTAGCCATTCTTCTTGCATTCTTGCTGTTATTTTTTGCTGAGGTTCTTGATTTTGGGTTCTTGGATAATGGTGGCTCCGATGAGCTCTTGTTGGCTCAAAAGTGGAGCATGGAGGTCACCAAGAAAGAACCATATTTGGCAAGGTGGCCTCACCTTTGCTTTTGCTAGATCTGGCTTTCATGTTAGGCTCCTTGTCTCTCACACTTGGCCTTCTGGTTTGGGTTGGTCCCCTTGCTGTTCTCTCACTCTCTTCCTCTTCTCTCTTCCTCTATCTCCCATAAGACAGGATGCACACGCCGAGAGAGTTGAAGGAGTGATGTAACCACTGCTTTTACAGTGTTACCGATGAGGAGTGGTAAGAGTGAGTGCCTTTTGTTTCTTTGCTTTCATGTCTTTCAGTGATGCTTGGCTCACCATTGTCTTGCATGTGGTCCTTCCTGACTACTCATGAGTGACCCATTACCTGATGTTTCCTTCTTTTTTTCATCCAGGACAATGGCGCCATGATTTAATGGGCAGCTGCAGCAGCAGCAGTAGCTACACCATCTGCTGTATGCATGACTAAGGTATGCACATCACTTCTCCTTAGTATCTAATCGAGCATGGACCTTTCTTTGAGGTTGTAAATTGCGGCTACTTATGGTTGTTTTGGAGCTTTGATTATGTTTTGTTTTGAAAAGTACATGTGCTAGTTCTACATCACCCAGCATAAAAGTAGTTTTTGACATCCAGAGACCATTTCATGAGATAAACTCATTCCTTCGCATCCGTTGTTGAGTATATATATGATGGATTGGTTGTGTTCAAAGTATTAATTAGCATCTGAGGGTAATACCTATTAGGTGAGGTGGATTTGTTCATTATTGGTGAGTGGTTTAACCGTGTAAAAGAAAACGAGATGTTCAGTAGCATATAATCAAGATCCATGAAGCTAGAGCCCAGAAGTATAATACTTTATTTTTTGTGCTAGCTAGCTAGGTGCGCTACCATTTTGTATGTATGACTTTCCCACTCGAGGCAAGACATGTGGTGCATATATACGTACGCGTAGAAAGAAGAGTGCTATGTATGTGCATGCCTTACTTGGAATGGGCTCTTTTCTTTGTTACTGGAAGTGTAGAATTGGTCGATAATTTGATAAGTAATTAAGAATTGAAAGATTAGACCTTGCACTCTTATATAGCTTGTACCAAACATTTTCAATAGTATTTTTAGGGACAAATTCTTTATGGGAGGCTGGTTTTACTCTCTCCCATTCAAAACAGAAACATCAATATACATGCATTCTTGATTTCTCTCCTTTTTTTGTGTTGAGTAAGTGCACTCCATTTCTTTGTAAATAGACATTCACTCCTGTAGTGTTTGTATTATCTTCATATTATTTGCACTTGCGTACTGTTATATATGTGCTCGTTTCGCATTTATGTTCTATGTTTTGAACACATGCCGGCAAACATAAGATGAGCCGATTGTACTATAAGGCATGCAGTTGAATCTGAAATTTGCCTTTTTATGGTTATGCAAAGGAAATGTTTGTTTTCATGTATGTTTGGAATAGTGCTACCTCTATTATTTGTTGTTACTTTAGCTAAAACTTACATTAGTCCAAATATATATGAAGTACACTACATCTGGGTTGTTTCTACCTAGCCTTACTTTGCAGTCCATCAGATTTGAAAGGAACAAATTGTACAACCTGCAAGTAAATTTCTATATAAATGTAGCGTGGCATTATGCCTTCTTGAATGCAAGCTGGTTAAAATGAGAATTAATATACATGCACATGTAAAAATTAAAAGGAAGGACGTCAATGTAGCCAAACATGTCAATGTGAAGCAATATGGTGCAGATACGAGACGAAGAGAACTTGCATATTACTTCAACATGGAAGGAACACTCATATTTGTGTATTCTAACAAGCATTCTCCCAAAGAAAAATCTCAGTAACTGTAGTGCTTTTTTAGTAAACACTAATTACTCTAGTGAGCTTCTGTATATTTGAACTTGAGCCTGACATCTGAATTCACTGAATCCATTAACTACCGCATTAATTTCTCATATAGATGTGTGATAACCTAATCGGTTTTCGCATAATAAGTACTACTTATTTGCATTCACACGGATACCGTTACATTATTTATTTTTTTCTGACATAAGAACAAACTGATTATTTTATTAATTGTGTGTCAACTAGTAGTACATGTATACCAACACTACTACAAAAGAGGCTAAACTGGACGGTTACATCACAGACGATTCATACGGAATGGTTTTGACTTTTGAATGTCAGCATCCTCACACCCTCAAAGTCCTATGCATTGAAGCGAATTAATGTTATTAACCACATGAAGTTGATATCCCTTTAATCAATGTCTGACATTAACCACAGATAGGAGTGAGCAATGTCTTTTACCAATGTCAACAAAGTAGGGCTTTGTTGCTTTGAAGCACAATTCGAGTGTACATTTGGATCCATGATGGATAGCCTTAATGTATGTCTTTAATGGAGAAAAAATATTCAAATAACATTGCAAACAGATTATATATCATGGAAGATTTTTTTTTTGCATGAGAACAAAAAACATGCACACTTTGCTTGGTTCAGGCATTTGTGAATAACTGAATGTAGTGGTACCGGTGAAATTTCTATCGCTGAAATTTTGTCGGTAACCGGTTATTAACGGCCTTATTGGTTGGTACTGGTAAAATTTATGCCAATCAAAAAATTTTGGATTCATCTAAAAATTCAAATTTTAATTCAAAAATTTTGTCCAAAAAAATTAAAAAAATTCCGGTAACCGATGGTTACCAGTCTTATCACTGCCTTCTGATAAAATGTTTGAACCGATACATTTTCCCAAGGTGGTACTAGTTTTAGGTACATGCACTACTACAGAGAAGGCTATACTAGACGCCTCATCACAGATGGTTCCTCAGAATGCGTCAGTGTTGTAATTATCACAGATGACTTTACAAGCATGACCGTCTATATTATTAGCAATGGCTGAGTCGTCTGTGATACACTACTACATACAGTCCTATCACAGACGGTTCTGAACCGTCTGTGTTTATGTGTCAGTGATAATAGGTGGTTATCACAGACAACTCCCAAGCCGTCTGTGATATGGTTCATATCACAGACGGTTCGGTGTTCCGAACCGTCTGTAATATACACAATATCACAGACGGTTAATAACAAAACGTATGTGATACTCTACTATCATAGACGGTTTTTGTTACTAACCGTCTGTGATATATTTCATATCTCAGACGGTTTGATGTTTCGAACTGTCTGTGATATACCCAATATCACAGACGGTTAATAACAAAGACCGTCTGTGATATTGTTTATATCATAGATGGCTCAATGTTTGAAACCGTTTGGAATATATATATATATATATATATATATATATATATATATATATATATATATATATATATATATATATATATGACGGTTTGGGTGATAGTTATTTCAACAACAATTTTATTTGCCGTTTTTCGACTAGTCTTAGGATATGCTAGCCATGCCCTCTGAAAACAAGCTACAGCACAGATGAATGAAACAAACGGCCAGAAGATCACACACACACATATATAGGACGCTGAAATAGGGCACCATGGTGTCTGGGCACCAAGCCTCCCTGCCTTTGAATTGCTTTTAGATGTGTGCTAGTGTAATGGTATATAATATATCATGCATGGTAAATCAATTATGAATGAAAAGTCTTAATCATGGATGAAAAGTCTCAATCACATTAGCATGTATTTAAAAGCAATCCAAAGGTAGAGAGACTCGCTGCCTAGACACCATGGTGCCCCTGTTATTTATACTATATATATATATATATATATAGCATGACAACTGTTACACAAATCTCAGAAATGAATTGTTCGATTAAGCACAATTGAGTGATTTGTACAATTGAATCCAATGTTTCAACATCTAATTATCACCATTGTCGGGGTGGAACTCTCCAGTTTTGTTTATGACCTCTAATAGTAAGAATTCGGAGAGGTTTTCACGAATTTCGATGAATTTGTCGAGATCATATGTACTTTCATCAAAGTCCACCCGCTGTCGCTAGGAGCAATGTTAAGTCATTAATTAGCATGTGTGTGTATATAATCATAATATATATTGGAAGGTCATAAAATAATAATTATTCTTAGGTTCACAGATGAAATTGCACGAGTTGTGGAGACCAAGTGTGGGTCGAAAAACCCACCGTTTCGCCATCACGTATATCTCATAGTGAATTTATCGGCACTTCATTGTATAGTACACTTACAAGATCCAAAGATGTGGTGAGGCTTCATGTTGGACCTCTGCATGTACCAGGTATACAATGTATTGCAAACTAAACCAAGCCGGGTAATTGTGACTCGGGGACCAACGACACTCCTGGAATGAACTTCCATGGCCTGGGACGTGACTTAATTTTCTTCGCTTGAGTCTTAGAGCATTGCTTATGATACGTTTTCGGTGGCGTCTCCACGGGAGCCGTTGCAACAGGCTTCGGAACCTTAGCTGGAGGTGGAGCCACCGGAGCCAATGTGATATGTCCAGGGCGATGCCCCTCTTTGGCCACTGGATGTGGATATCATGACACGGACAAGTCGAGGGCGATGGCCCTCTTGGGCCACTGGATGAATGTGTGGACGGTATCCCCTAATGTCTTAATGTCTTCGTTTGACGGCTTCTCAAGAGGGACGGTCTTAAAAACATCATTAATCATGTCCACCTGAACCTTTATAAAATCGGTCTCTATTTGTACACCGTGCACCAACGCCCCTGACAACAATGAATACTCCATCCCCCACCCAGTGTCAACGGAATAGAGCCAACAAACCTGACTCTGAGGATGTAAGGCATGGGCTCCTACATCACGATACAAGATGAGCTAAGACGTCCACCAGAGAGATCTATGTAGCATTCTAAAGAGGTACATTATTTGGATATCATCGATAGGTAAGTAGGCATCGCTATGTTCAGTAATTGGTGTGGACGCGCAGCTACTGCGACGTTGAGGGGGACTGGGTACCGTAGTAGTAGGGGTGAGTTACGATTGGTTGCGGACTTGTCTCAGTTCTTCTCTCAATGAATCTATCTCTCCTCGAAGTGAGGTAGATAGTTGTTTCTCAATTTGAGCACGATGCTCGTGTTTTATTTGTTCGTTGCGGTACGCCTTGGATCTCTTCCTACTCCTATATGTCTTGGAGTAATCTGAAAATCCGTGCCCCCAAGATACGTAAACCTCCAAGGCCTGTGATAGTAAATCTCTCTCCCTGTATTCTTGAAAGGAGCCATGAGAAGATTCGGTAGTCAATGATTGCTGCAAAAGGCAATTAATCATGTTATTTTTGAACCCATGAAGTTCAAGAGGTGTTAACAACTATGTAGTTTAACATATCTTACCAGGTGTTGGGACACTTCCTCATCTGCGGGGTTTTTGAAAGAGACACCTGAAGATGTGGTTGATGACATTGATCTTAACCAGTTTCGAGCGCGTTCGTTTGCGATCCCGGCAAGTGGCGGGGAGGCCTCCGATCGGATTGCGACCTCGTCCTGCATCCTCCACTACAGGATTTTACCCGCGTACCCAGCGGTGCCGAGTCTGTGAGGGTGAGTATTTTGTGACTAGAGAGACTTGTGCGCCTCACTTTGTTGTTTAAATTCGGTCGTTGTCTTCATCTGCACAAAGGCCTCCCATGTTTCTGGCGACACGAAAGGATACCTCTTGATGGGCGTGAGATCCTTGGCCATGTACTGCGTGACAAGAGTGCTCTTAAAATTCTTACATGCTTTTCCCATTGCGAGGAGCGCGTGCTGTTGCATGAGTCCCTGTACTTCTGCTAGGATCTCGAACGAATTTGTAATTTCCTCCCATAGATGATTTTTCTGATCGTTTGCCAAATGTTTCCAACTTGGTATGGTGATGAGGACCCGTTGTCTTTCAATTATCCCGAAGGTAGTGTAAAATGATGCCGCTGCTTTCTTCGGTTGCAGAGGCACCACATCCGGAGAGACCACTGTAATGGTGATTCGGCCCTCTGGCCTTTTCGATACTGCTCGGCCACGCTTAGTTTTCCTAATCTTAGGAGCGTGAGACCCAGATAACGACGACGAAGACTGTGGACGCCATCTCTGTTCTAAGAAAAAACTAACTATAGTGAGCTATGGGCCTAAACAAAGTTCTATGAAGCAAACGACACACACCAGTGTATCCATTCATTGAACCGGACACACTAGAGTGTATCGCTAGCTTCATGCCCTTTGAAGGTCTATGTGGCATATATTATTGCTACAAGGTCCCTTTGGAACAGTAACATGCCATTCCAAATAGATCTTGTAGTTAACAAGTGCAGAATATATCATGAAGTTCTAAAGGTCCTAAAACAAAATTCTATGAAGCAAACGACACACCAGTGTATCCAATTCATTGAACCGAACACACTGGAGTGTATCGCTAGCTTCATGCCCTTTGAAGGTCTATGTGGCACATATTATTGCTACAAGGTCCCTTTGGAATAGTAACATCCCATTCCAAATAGATCTTATAGCTAACAAGTGCAGCACATATCAAGAAGTTCTAAAGGTCATAAAACAAAGTTCTATGAAGTAAACGACACACATCAGTGTATCCAATTCATTGAACCAGACACACTGGAGTGTATAGCTTGCTTCATGCCCTTTGAAGGTCTACGTGGCATATATTATTGCTACATGCTAGATCTCAAGCCTTATTTTCTTAGCCACATGCTAGATCTCAAGCCTTACTATGACTATCTGAAGCAAAAAGCTTAAGAGAGATCCAGATCATCCAGAACTCCCCCTAAGTTTATGTCAAGTACAATGGCAAGAAGTCTTACGAGAAAGAGTTTGTGAGATCAATTTTTTACATAAAAAATATCATTTTTTGGCTTAGTTCAAGAACAAAGAGCTAAACTCAACTTGTACTTCAATAAATAACTAGCATAGCTCAATCTAAAGCTCAATTTAGATTCAAGACTCAACTTAACACGTCGGGAGAGAGAGAGAGAGAGAGTTAGCGTCGGGAGGGAGCGGCGGCGTCGGGAGGGAGAGTCGGCGTCGGGAGGGAGCGGCGGCGTCGTGAGGGAGAGTCGGCGTCGGGAGGGAGCGGCGACGTCGTGTGCGAGTGAGCAGTCAGATCTAGCAAAACCTAGCAGGCGCTGTGGAGAGTGCATGAGTGAGGACTCTATAAAACCTAGCTGCGGATATTTATAGGGAAACTATCACAGACGGTTCCTTCCGATAAACCGCCTATGATAGTTTACTACACCTAGCTACCAAAAAATCATGCTGGCCATGCAAAATTATGAAAAACGCAAGCATAATCATAAATATAACTATTTCTTAGTTCCTGAGTCATTTTACAATTACAATGGAATATAGTTACATAATTACATGCCGAGTTTCCTAATTATGATTACATTGCAACAATTTCCAAATAGGTGCTGGCTTTGTGGGATATATCATTTATTACACTTGGCTATTTCCTTTTAAATAAAGCCCTTCATGATGATCGACACACATATAGCTTGCTTCATCGCCTTGTTCTTCCTCGAGCCTGATGCCGTTTCCGAATGGAGGCAACTCATCAAATTGATTGTGCTCTTCCTCACCCACAACATTCTCAGCTCCGATAATTCTTCTTTTTCCCTGAAGAATAACATGCGCTTCTTATTTGCCAGGTCGGTTATATAAAATACTTGAACAACTTGCCTCGCAAGTACGAATGGTTCGTCTTTATATCCTACACATTCGAGGTCCACGATAGTGACGCTGCACTTGTCGACCTTTACACCTCGTGGGAGTTGGACCCAACGGCACCGAAATAGAGGAATCTTGAAAGTTATGTAGTCAAGCTCCAAAATCTCCTCAACAAGCCCGTAGTACGACCTTGGGCCAGCGGTACTGACGTGCGCATCATAGACATCTATGCGGACACCTAAGTTCTGCACTGTGCTCTTTCTATCCTGATCTGTTGTATAAAATGTGTAGCCATTAATGTCGTATCCTTGCCATGTCACAATTGTGAATTTTGGCCATTTTGCCAACCATTGTAGTGTTTCACTTGACGACCTCCTAGTCAATTACACCTTCAACCATTCGTTGAACTTACGGTTGTGTTGTCTCGTGATCCAAACTTCCGACTAGCCTGCATTTTCTTGACGTAGCATGTCCTTGTGCTATTCAATATATGGGGTCACTTCAGTCATGTGTTGTAAAACCGTGAAATGGGCTTGAGCATACGTATTTTGATCCGGAGTTATTGCTTTCCTTCCGATAGTCCCGATACCCTCTAGCCTCCCCTCGTGAAAAGATAGAGGTACACCTATCGGCTCGACCTGACCCATGTAGCCGATGCAGAATTCAATGACCTCTTCTGTTGTATAACCTTCGATGATGCTACCGTTCGGTCAAGATCGATTGCGTACATAGGATTTGACAATTCCTATGTACCTCTCGAAAGGGTAGACTTTATCTCTTTCACAAGGTGGACAATGAGATGGACCATGATATCAAAAAATGATGGAGGGAAATATATCTCTAGATAACATAGAGTTGTCACCACCTCGGTTTGCAGAGCATCTAGTCTATCGGGATCAATGACCTTCTGAGCAGTTGCATTAAAGAAATAACATAGACTTATGATTGTCACTCGAACCTTGTTTCATGGAAACAAGTTTCTTCATGTTGGTGGAGTGACCGATGGAACTTTCACACTATGTAAGGACTGGCACAGTTGAGTTCTCTCGGACCTAGACAGAGTGTAGCAAGCTGGGGGAAGGTTCGTCTGGCAATTATCGGTTTCTATCGGTGCTAACTCGGTCCTGATGTTCATAGCGACCAAGTCACGCCTCGCGTTGACACCATCATTTATTTTATCAGGAATGTTCAGTAAGAGACCAATCAAACTGTCACATACATTCTTCTCTATGTGCATGACATCGATGCAATTGCGAACTTCTAAGTACTCCCAATAAGGCAAGTCCCAAAATATTGACCTCTTTTTCCACATGTTCTTCCGAGAGGTCCTCAATTTACGTCCCTTTCCAAGCACAACGTTGATATCCTTGACCATATCATACACCTCTTTCCCGCTAAAAGGCCTTGATACTGAGTCATCCTCTTTTTTTCCCGTCAAATTGTTTCTTCATCTTGCGTTATGGGTGATACTTTGGAAGGAACCTACGGTGACGTATGTACGCAGTTTTGCGTGAGTTGTTCAACCATACACTCTCGGTATAATCTAAGCAGTACGGACACGCTTTGCCTCCTTTTGTACTCAGCCTTGACAGGTTACTAAGGGCAGAAAAATCATTAATGGTGCAGAACAACATGACGCGTAGAGTGAAGTTCTCTCGTTTGTCCGCATCCCATACATGTACTCCTTCGTTCCACAGTATTGCAAGATCTTACACCAATGGTGATAGGAACACATCAATATCGTTTCCAGGTTGCTTCGGCCCTTAGATAAGTAGTAACATCAAAATATACTTCTGTTTCATACATAGCCAAGGAGGAAGGTTGTACATGCACAGAGTCACGGGCCAGGTGCTATGTCGGCTGCTCATGTTACCAAAAGTATTCATTCCATCTGTACTCAACCCAACCTTATATTCCTCGGTTCCCACCGAAATCTACAAACATCCTATCGATGTTCCTCCACTGAGCAGAATCAGCAATGTGTCTTATCATTCCATTTTTCTTACGCTGCTCCCAGTGCCAACGCATCAATCTTGCATCCTTGCGGTTTGCAAATAAATGCTTCAAACGGGGAATTACAGGAAGAAACCACAACACCTTAGCAGGAGGTCCTTGCTTCACCTCGATACCCTTCCCATCATTAGAGTCATTTTTACGCTTGTATCGGGATGCTTTGCACACCGGGCAAATATGTAAGCTAGCATACCATTTACGGTACATGATACAATCATTCGGACATGCATATATTCTTTCTACTTCCATTCTCAATGGACAAAGAATATTTTTGGCTTGGTAGGTGGTTCTCGGTAAGACATTGCCATTTGAAAGCATGACCGCTAGGAGACCTAACAATGCCGTGAAACTCTTGTCGGACAAATCATTGCTTGCCTTCAATTTCAGCAGTTCTAGAACTGATGACAACCTCGTGTATTACAGCTTACAGCGCGAGAACAAAGGTTTCTCCGAGCCCTCCATCAAGCCCTCGACAAAGGTCTGTGTTGTCTGGATTACCACAGACGGTTTGTATTAAAAACCGTCTATGAAAGTTCACAGAAGGTTATTAACACGAACCGACGGTGTTGTCTCAATTATCACAGACGGTTCGTATTAAGAACCGTCTGTGAAAGTTCACATACGGTTATTAACACGAACTGTCTGTGATGTCTTAATTATCACAACCGGTTCGTGTTAATAACCGTCTTTGAAAATATCACAGACGGTTGCTAGTATAAACCGTCTGTGATAGTTTAAACACACAGTATAACCTCTTTTGTAGTAGTGATATACAATTATCACATGTATCACAGATATTTCAGATTAAAAACCGTATGTAATGTCTGCAATTATCACAGATGATTCTTAATAAGAACCGTCTGTAATACATCACAAACGTTTAATTTACTTTATTTTTGTTGTTTACATGTTATTCTAAGGTAAAAAAGTATTATCTTTGACATATTGGGCTTTTAGATTATTATTTTATTAAAAAATAATTAAATAAGTTTTAAAAATCAACCTTAATTAAATATAACATGAATAAGTGTACTCACATTGCAAAATTAAATTCAAAAATTCTACTATAGACTTACATATTTAGAAATACAATTCAATTTTTATATAAAATATATATGCTTTCAAAATTTTGATAGAATCATGATTCTACAATCCGATCTCGTCAGACGAGAAATGATCCTATCTGGGATCACGATCCTGACAACCTTGCATATTACTAGATATCATAATCATCTCATTAGTTTTAATTCCTTTTTATCATGAAGTTGATGAATTATTCAACTAAATGTGTGGCTATGTGCACATGAGAAAACATTTACTCTATGAGATGGAAAACCACCATTAGATTGCAAGGATTTTCCCTGCAACCACCTCTTTTCTTTTCTTTATTCTCTGTGAAAGAAGGTAGACTTATTGTTCGAGTTAGAACCGAGGTTTAATTTGCACATATCCCTGCATGCTTGCTTAATTGCTTTCAAGTTGGGGCTCCTACAATGTTTTCTTTGCCTTGTATTATTGTTAGCTACACGTGTTTTAGAAAAAGTGGCCAAATTGCTGTATTTTACTTCTACTTTCTTTATTCAAAGTTGTTCTTCAACTTAAGTACACAATCTAACGTAAGGTCACATCAAACTAACTTCACAGGATGCTTAAACTTCATCATAAATCATGATCTCACAAAATGGTAGTAGTAAGCTACTTGGATGGGGGCATAAATAGTACTGTGCATAGGCTGAACTAAAATCAACTGCCTCTGTCTCAATTGATTCCAGCTTACACATAGAAGCAAGCAGGAGATCTGGCTCAAGGCAGCTTAATTACTTTTTTGAGCGAAGTCTTAGTTTGCAAATGAAGTGAATGTGGGAAGTTGGGCTCAAGGTAGAGCTCAGCGTCTTCTCGTGCTGGACGGAGCCAAGCAAAGTTCCAAGTTGATCCCATTAATTCTTAGCAGCTTGCAAGCCTTCAGCTTTTAGCATAACGCTGCATATAAGTAGATTTAATTGGGATCTTTACTAACTTGGAAATGGGAAATGCTTTGCTATGTTGCAATTAGGGTTGTAAAAAAGATTGAGCTCGACAAGCTACCCTAGCTCGGCACACTCTAGGCTTGATTCGACTTTAGCTCAAGCCTCAAAGAGCTGAGCTCGAGCCTACACCCAAGCTCACGAGTCTATCGAGCCCAAATAGTGTGGCTAAGGCTCAATTTGCACCTTCCCAATTTTTCCTCACATGTTTCCCTCTATGTTACAATGTTGAAGTGTAATTGTCAAGCTTACTCGGGCTTTGACATAGCTTTTGTAGAAGGTAGTATGTTAAAGTTTAGTTGTCAAACTTTTTTGAGCCGAGCTTTTGTAGAAGGTATTGTGTTAAAATGTAGTTGCCAAGCTTTTTTGAGCCAAGCTTGACTTACTCGAGCTTTTGCTGAGCTAAGCTTGAGCTCGGCTCTAGGCTCGAAGCTCAACCTAGGCTCACTCGAGCTAGCTCGAGTGTGTATCGAGATCAAGCCTAGCAAGTTGGGATCGCTCGAGCTCAACTTGTTTGCAACCCTAGTTGCAATAACTAGAATCCTATTGTTTCCCATTTTAGGGCACTTCACTGATAACATCTTGCTAGCTTTAGCATCACATATCCTCAACACAATAGCTTACTTTGATCGATGAATAATGTTGCATTTTCAGATTGTCATTGTGTATCATATGCATTCTTGACTTATGTACTAACTAATTTTATTGCCTCTTGTGTCTTCTGGCGAGTTTAGTTTCCAGCATGTGCCATCACCAGATTCAGGTTGCATTTCAGGACAAGTAACTGCTGGTGAGGATTTGTCCTGTTAAGTCTGCTCCATTTCTAGATTCAGGATCAAAATGATGTATCTGTCTTTGAAGACATAACAAGCAAGAAGGCAAACGACAACGACCATGAACACAAAGCTGATGTGTGTGTAACGCCTTTGACACAGGATTTCTTTTCTGTGAACTTTTGACAAATGATGCTGACATTGGTTATCATCTTCACTGTGTTGATCGATTCCCCTTGTTTGTTCAGCTCATGCGGCGCATGCTGCGAGGAACAAGTTTGATCAGTTTACTAAATTCAAAATTTTTTCGTCGAAGCAAGGAGTTTGGTGTCAATATGTGGATCTAACTGCTCCAAAGCATACAGTTTTGGTCCCTTTTTGTTACTGGATTGAACTATACACTCAAGGAGCTCAGGTGTCTCTTTCAGGATGGTTACCAACTGAACTGAACAGTGAAACATACTGCTATAGGAGTAATGTCTTTCAGAACCGTTCTTTTTTTTCCTTTGCCTTTTTTCTCAGTAGCCAATTGTGATTCTTTAATTCCAACCTTCTTGGAGAAATCTGGCATTCCGTATTAGCTTACCATATATATACAAATCCTTTGCCGCCAAGGTTTCAAATTCTTGTAGACTTTTCTGTCATGTCCAATAAACTATCTTTACAGGCATACTTCCAAAGAACATTGGTAGTAGTACACTGGTACTACTGTCGGTGAATTTATAGTGGTACTACCCATATGTACTTGGTGGTTGTCATCTTGTCATCATCTTTAGTTTGGTGTTTGGTGCCTCCAACTCCCAAGGTTGCTGCAGCTTTGTAAACCTCTGAAGAGAAGCTAACGGCTAATCGAAGGCATTGTCAATCTCCATGAAAACAAATGCAATGCAAAGAGCGTGTGTTCTAGTCTGTATGATACAGTTATAAATAATTCTACTATAGTTCAGAGCTGACCAACTATCATGTGACATTACCTACTGTATACTAATATACTTAGACACTTTTCGTCAGAGAAAGTATAGAAGCATTGCATGATACTTTCAGGTACAAAATAATGGTTTCCAACTTGTTTAGTGGGAATAATGGCTTCCTATAGCACTCCTACTTAGTCTATGTCATGTCAGCTTTTCATTGAGGTGGACGAGAGAGGGAAGAGAGAAGAAACATGATACTCATGTAAGTATAAGCTTTTTGGAAAAACAAGAAATTAGTGAGGCCATCTTTTTCCAAATTAGTCATTCTTTCTCATCTAGAGACAAATTTTAGTAACAACCTAAAGATACAAACTATTGGAGTGGTTGTATCTAAAAATTGTCTAACAATTATCTCTTCTCTAGTAATAAGTTACAGTATCAAGTTATTAGGAATTGTATCTAAAACCAGTCTTAACAATTCTCTCTTCTCTAGTAATAAGTTACAGTACCAAGTTATTACGAATGTCCTTATTTAATTTGTGTTCCCAGGGAAACAAATGTTCTACCAACCTTGTTTGCATAGCATGTTAGCGGACCGACCGGTGGATCAGGGGGGCTAGCGCCCACCCTACCTCTGGCCGGAGCCTAGGTACCCCCCTAGCCCCCTACCTCCGGTTGGGGCGTCACGTCGCCAGTGCCGGCCACCACCCCACCGCCGCCCCATCTTTCTCTGACCTCTCTCTCAGTGACGGTGAGGCCGAGCCGCCAAGGCTACGAGGGCAAAAGGCCAACGATTTGGGCCAATACAACATTACAACAAAGTGTAGATTTGGGCCAAAAACAACATAGTAGCAAAGTGTAAAGGCCAAATCGGCAAAGTCCACCAAGAAATACATACCAGTGACCCAGAATCCCAGATCTAATTCGGACACTATAGCAACAGCAAAACAAGAATCGATTTCATCCCTTCATCCCCTTTCGGATTCTCCTCCTGAGACTTGAGTCCTTGCAGTTGGCGGTGCGGACAGGGGCACAGGGCAACGGGCGGCATTGGTGGCGACTGGCGTGGGAGGTGGCCGAGTGTGCGGCGGGTAGGCGGTGGGCCTGGGTCGGTCGCAGGTAGCCGATGGGGGCATCCGGCGTGGACGCGTGGGGCACCGTCGCACGGATCCACTGAGCAGCCGAGCAGGAGCAGCCGCTGCGCCAGGACCGCAGGAGGCGTGGAGCGCTGCCACCGCCACGCCAAATCTCGTCGAGCAGGAGCAACCTCCCGGCCGGCCGCCTAGCCCAGATCTAGAGAGCTGCGACGCCTCCCGCTAGATCCGGAGCAACCTCCGGCCGCGTAGCCCGATCTAGAGAGTCACGGCGGCGAGCAAGAGCCGAGGAGCAGCCGTCCGGTCGGCCGCCTAGTGCCAAATCTCGCCGAGCTCCGAGGCGCAATAGGAGAGGGAGGCCGGAGGAGAGCGATTCCGAGGTTGGGAGGGGAGGGGAGCTAGGGACTAGGGAGGCCCGATCGGGCGGTCGCCGGTCGGCCGGAGGGCGATCCACGGAGGTGGAGAGGGCGAGACCGCGAGGCGCGAGAGGGCGAGCAACCGAGTGGATCTGGCGATCTGCTGCGGTCCTACCGACTGCATGTTTTATTCTTCGATTTGTTGCCGACTGCCGACAGGTGTCAAGGGGTGATTTACTGATTTTGTATTAGTAGGTATGAAACACAAACTTATATTTTAAATTTATGTAATTGTGATTAATTTGGTATTTTAATTTCATTTACTGTCATTTATTGATTTATTAAGTTGTAAGAAATGGAGAAACGAACATTGCATAAATATTTTTTTATCCAATACAAATAGTACTCCTCATACTAATGAGAGTCAAGTAAAGAAGGCTCGTGTGGATTTTAGTCCCGATGAAATCATCGCTAATTTAGCAAATTGTATACCTATTAATGAGTATTCCAATGAAATTAGAGATCAAATGAGGAGGGCGTATTTGTTGAGAGGTCCAACCCAACCAAAAGGCCATGATTTTTCTCACAAAATGCAAAATGATTGTTCAAGGGCATTTCAACAATCTTGGTACAATAATATGATTGGTTAGAATATGGAAAAATTGCTCCCTTGCCCCAAAGTTTAATGGCGTTTGCTCAAATGCCCCATGATGTCTCACTGACATGCGGGTCCAGGGTCCACATGTCAGTGAGACATTATGAGTCATTTGAGCAAACGCCATTAAACTTTGGGGCACATGAGCAAATCCCCCTTAGAATATAGTGTGGAAAAGGATGCGGTCTTTTGTTTCTATTGTTTTCTTTTCAAGAAGCCTAGAAGGCCTGAAAAATTTGGTAGTAAGGTATTTACAACAACAAGGTATTCTAATTGGAAGAAAACTTTAGGAATATTTGATAAACATGTTGGTGAACCTAATAGTTATCACAACATTGCAAGGGGGAACTGTGAGGATTTTAAAAATCAAAGGGCAAAGTGTGACGCAAAGACTTTATGATCATGACTGAGAGTCAGAAATTGCATATAAAATTCGTTTGACTGCTTCTTTAGATTGTGCAAGATTTCTCCTAATGCAAGATGAAGCTTTCTGAAGACACGATGAATCTTCAACTTACATGAATAAGGGAAATTTTAGAGAATTGGTTGAGTGGTACAAAGATAAGAATGAGGAAGTGAAGAAAGCGTTGATCAAACTCACTTAAATTGTAAGATGATTTCTCAAAAATTCAAAAGTATCTTGCGAAAATTTGTGCACAAGAGGTTACGAAGGTGATTATGGAGGAGATTGAAGATAGGAATTTCTCCGTGCTAATTGATGAGTCATGAGATATATCAATAAAGGAGCAAATGATCGTGATTTTGAGGTAGTTTATTTTATGTTTTTACATTCTTCTATTTATTTGTGTAAACATGTGGTTGCGTTTTAACTTAGCATAATCTGTGGCAAATAGCATACAAGTTTGTGAATGATGAAGGGAAGGTTCTTGAAAGATTTCTTGGTATTAAGCATGTATCAAATTGTACATCTGCTGCATTGAAGGAAGTTTTATTTGCTTTGCTTGGAGAGCACCAATTACCAATTTCTAGGCTACAAGGGCAGGTTTATGATGGAGCTTCAAATATGAGAGGAGAATTTAATAGCTTGCAAAGGTAGATCCGAGATGAGAATCCGCATATTTTCTATGTCCATTGCTTTGCCCATCAATTGCAGTTAGTGGTTGTGACTGTTGCAAATTGTAGTAGAGTTATTGTTGATTTTTTCAACTATATTCTCTTGATAGTGACCACTGTGAGTGCATCTTGTAAAAAAATGGATGATTGCTTGCAAAGCATCAAGATGTCTTGTTAGAAAAGCTAGAGAATGATAAAGATGTCACTGGCATGGTTGCATCAAGAAATGAGCCTAGCTAGACCTTCCAATACTAGATGGGGCTCTCATCTAAAAACCATACCGTGTATTTACCAAATGTGGGAGGTAGTATTAGAGGTACTAGAGATTGTGAGTAAAGATGCATGTCAACCATCAAGTCATGGTGGAGCACCTGGATTGATACAGAAAATGGAAAGCTTTGAAATTGTTTTTATCTTGCATTTATTAATAGACTTGCTAAGCATTACAAGTGAGTTATCACTTGCATTGCAAAGGAAGGATCAAGATATTATTGAAGCTATGGATTTACTTGCAAATATGAAAATGCGTTTGCAGGACATGAGAGACAATGGATGGGAGCCATTATTGCAGCGAGTATAAAGCTTTTGTGAATCAAATGAGATTCATATGCCAAATATGGAAGAATCCATTCTAGTTAGAGGTATGTCTGCACGTAGGAAGCATACAGTGACTTACCATCACTATTACCATGTTGAGATTTTCATTACTGCTATTGATGCCATTACATTAGAGATGAACCATCGGTTTAATGAAGTTTCTTGAGTTACTGGTATGCATGTCTTGTCTTGATCCAAGAGACTCTTTCTCCAAGTTTGATGTAGACAAGTTTGTTCGACTTGCTGAGATTTATGCTGATGACTTTGACATAGCTGACCATTTGTTGTTAAGAAATCAGCTTCAAATATTTGGTCTCAATGTCAAGAGAAGTGTAGAATTACATGGATGTGGTGATATTGCAAAGCTAGCTCAAAAGATGGTTGAAATAGGAAAAAATAGAACATTCTTATTGGTCTATCGCCTCATTGAGGTAACATTGATCCTTCCAGTAGCAATGGCATCTATTGAAAGAGTCTTTTCGGCAATGAATATTATCAAGACAGATTTGCGCAATAGAATAGCGGATGAGTGGTTCAGTGACTTGATGATATGCTACACTGAGCGAGAGGTTTTTAGAAACATTGATGATGATAGAATTAGAAAACGTTTTCAAAGCATGAAATCTCGTAGAATATTATTGCCTCATACTTGCACTACTACTACTCAATCCTAGTTACTGGTATGTTTCATCTTTTTTCAATCTTTATAACTATTCACAAATACAATTTCTGATTTCATCACTAAGTTTACTAATTTTGATGTGCAGATAACTGCTTACATATATTTATGGGCATTGGAAGACACATTATGTATTATCAAGGTACAATCTTTTTGTATTTTGTATTTTTACTATGTCTCTATTCTAATTATGTGTGATTTTAGATTGCAAAATATAATTCGCTTTATGTTTAGTGTATTTATCTTTTGTACATTATGTCCCGTTAGCCCCCCCCCCACTAAAATTTGGCTCTAGGTTCACCACTGATGTTAGTTGTGCTATATTGGGTGTGTTCTTTTTAGCTGCGGTTGATAGGTTTTGGTCTTAGCGTGAGCGTTTGTGTGAACAAAACAAATGTCGATAAGCCGATAAGTCACTTCAAAAGGGCTATCCCGATAAACCACTTTGAAAAGACGATGAAGAAGTTGTCTTGTTTGTTTATTCGGGAAAAATAATAGATCATAAGACATAAGCAAAAAAAAAGAGGCCATTATCTCAGTAGCCATCATCTGAGTGGCTCGTGGCTCACGGCTCGGCTCGGCTCGTCTGAGGCTCGGCTCGGCTCGGCTCGTGGCATTTACGAGCCGAGCCGAGCTGCAGGTTGAGCTCGGTTTCTTAAGCCGAGCCCGAGCTGGCTCATGAGCCGCTCGTTTGGCTCGTTCGGATTTAAAAAAACATGTTTTTGGATATATGCAATCACACTTTTTAAAATTTTAGCTATGGATATCTTTTTAGATATTTAGATTAGATATATAAAAATTATATGTGTATATTCCTCTCGAAAAATATTTTCATAATATTATAATTTTATTAGGTTTTATAAATATGTAATTTGTACTAACGAGCCTAACGAGTCGAGACCGAGCTTTTTACCGAGCCGAGCCGAGCTTGATTTTTAGCTCGTTAGTCTAACGAGCCGAGCCGAGCCGCTTTTCACCGAGCCTTACCGAGCCGAGCCGGCTCGATATCCACCCCTAGCCATCATCTAACCGCTGTTGTTACCCAGTATCCAATGAAGTTATTGACGTGGGGCCTAGATGGCACTGGGATTCACGCCAAACATTAGGAATATAATCTCATCGACCACTCTTCCCTGACCCTGCACCCATTGCCTCCTCCTTTCTTCCCACAGTTGTGGCTGCTTGCACCCTCCGTCTCGCCGGCACAGCCCGCGCAAGCGTGCCACCACCCTCCTTGTGATAGCCCAAAAATTCCATGAAAATTTTCTTTTTCATAAAACCCTTTTTTCTTTTATTTGTTTCTGCTCTTGATTTTTCTCATGTTTTCCTTTGGTTTGGTTTCTTTTTCTCTTCCTAAGCCTCCCATGAAAATCCTCAAGAGTCAAAGTTCGTAAACCCCTCTTCTCAGCCTGAGCACCACCTTCGTTCGCTCAGCTCGAGTGCTCGACTAGCA
Organism: Bonia amplexicaulis; assembly: GCA_036346245.1. Lineage (NCBI taxonomy): Eukaryota > Viridiplantae > Streptophyta > Magnoliopsida > Poales > Poaceae > Bonia > Bonia amplexicaulis. The sequence continues at coordinate 2,404,277 of CM070750.1, read as the reverse complement.
GCCCGAGTGTAAGATCAAGGATGCCGACTAGAGTTGGCTATCCTCTGCTCCAAGCAAAACAAAGGAGAAAAATAAGCAGCAATGGTGCATTACATCTGTCCCTTTGTTCCTATCAAGTCTTGTCTTTTGTTCCTTTGATGGGCCTTCAAAGAAAAGGGAAGTTCATCTAATTTTAGTTTAAGTTGATGATTCTGTAGTTTGGTCTCTAGGACGTCGATTGCACTAAGGAGAAACGAGCCCAAACAAGACTAAGAAAGGATTGGACCATATAAGAGGCTGTCCTTTGATGGGCCTCTATGCTTGAACAACACTTCATATATATCTGAGCTTTAGAATCATTCTCAATACTTTTGAACTCCAGAATCACTTTGTAGTCAAGATTAAAGCAACAGAGAACTGTGTTTTAGGAATTCCATGCTTGAAAATAATGGCAGTGATTTCAATCATATGAGAAATGGTTTTTAAAAAAGAGGCTCTGAATTTACTATGGATGGAATGTTTTGTTCTGACCATGATAGACTTCTCACTTAACTGTAAACTATAGATGAGATCTTTTAGTCTGTGTCTTATAACTGAGCTTTTTGAATTCTATGCTGTTCACGCGAGGCAGTACATAGAGAAAAATAGTCATATGCGATTTTGGCCGGTACAGCCGTACAGCTGAACTTGGTACAGTTTGTACTACAATTTACCTGTAGACCCCACCTTGAAAAAACGTACTCTTTAAAACAGAGTTGATGTAGCAAATGGCATAAACCATAAGCCGAAGTGCTGCCGAACCCGCCCTATATATGTGGAACACAGCTAAGAATATTCATAACTCCTCAACTGTTAGTTTCGCCTCTACTGTGTCCTGGACCCTGGCATTGTATACAAGATTCACGCTTCTTTAACTGAAGTGACAAACTGTTATGCCTCAGATGGACATGCCACTGCATAGGATATTAGGACACATTCGGTGCACTTTAGACCTAGCCTAGCTTTCAACTGATTCTGGTTTCTGCTGACGAAATGGACCTGCATTTCACATTGTCTGATGTCTGAATCATGATCTCCTCGACTGCCATGATTGCGAGTCCACTCCAGCTTGCTGCCTGATTTGATGGAGATGGTTCCTGCAATGCACTGCCTTCATGTTGCAGAACTTGAGGAGCAGGCGACCTGTTGCCACCCGGCATATCTGTTAAGACCCAAAGCGCTTATCTTTGTTCTGATGTCTTTAGTCGATCTTACTTTTTATTAGGTAGTAAAGTATGATGAAGTGGTACCTAATTATGAAGTTTGCAAGTTTCACAGACTGCCATGCAACTCTCATGACATTAGTCATTAAACATATATTATACAAACTTAAATTGAACATGACTCGACCTGTCTGGCAGTGTCAGGACAGTGGCGCGTGAAGGCACACTAAACAAACGACAATATTAAGAAATGTGCAAATGCAACAGACAATTTGCAGTAGAGACCGCTTTGACCTGGCTATGTTCCAGAATCTCAGCTTGTGACTTCCGAGTTCTGACTGTGCACAAGTGACCGTGTTTCTTATGTTTAAAATAGATAAATCATACCTATTTGGCATGAAGCTTACCAAATCGTCTAGTGTTGCTGCTGTGTCCTCACAAAAAGGCAGCCTGCAATTCTGCATGCATGCCTCCATAGTTAGGTTACCGAGCACCCCTGAAATGAGTTCATATCAATAAATGTGCCCTGCAGCAAGCAGCCCTAGGGAATCTACTGATGCTCAATGCAACTCCACATCATAATAGCCTACCAAATAAATCTGTCTATGCAACCCAATATAAAAAAAAATTATGACGAACAGCCATCATCAGGAGAACACTGTTGCATGATTGACAGGAAGAGTTCCACAATTTCCGCATCAGTAAAAAGATCATCATCCTTCACTCCGGTGGCAATGTACAAACCGAGTTGCGTTACTGATACAAATGATTTGTACACAAGCATTTTGATCCCTAAGCTCACTCCAAGGATAATCTAGCACACAGCCTACATAGATGTAATACAAAAACAGTATAGCCACATCACTATTCCGTATGGTCCAATGAAATGATAACAGTAGCCACATCACTATTCCGTATGGTCCAATGAAATGATATGCGTATCGATTGCCCTCGACAGCTCTGTGTTAGCGGTCATCTCCTCGCTACAGTTTTTTGTTCTCAGTTCATCTGAATTTAGATCTGCCTCCGTGTTTACCCTGTCGGTGTCACTTATGCAAAGAGTTGGAGCTGCATTGCATTCTTTGAACCGGAAGCAACTGGCAAGGTGATCATTGGTCAGCCCTGCTGCCTGCATGAAGGAATATATGACTGTCGGACCCACGCCTCGGAATCCCCTTCGGACCATGTCTTTGCTGATCATGTCTGCCTTGGGACTCTTGACAGGGACTTGCCTTGGATATCTGACTTTGCTTACTATTGGTTTGTGGTTCAGAAAACCCCAACAATATTGATCGAAGGATCCAAATTCATCTGCAATCTGCATCAGTTTGTACAAACCTTGTAAGTTCTCAGGCAAAAGACATATACCTAAAGGATAATCAACTAGATGGTGTTCAGGCAACCATTACGAACCTTCAGAATCTGGCGAGCATTTTCGAGGACTGCTCGAAGCTTTTGCTCTGACAAAAGAGAGTTGGCAATGCATCCTGGCGCTACAAGCTTCTTCTCGTTTATTCTAGATACAGCAACAGGGTCAAAGTCCATGAAAACTTCCCTGGAAGATTTGGCATGGATGTTAGGAAATAAACTTTTCACAGTTCCTTTATTTCTTTGTGACATTAGAAAACCAATACCTGAAAATTTGCCTCTTCTTGAGAATTTCAGGCCATGTAAGCTCGGCCAATGCACCAGATAGTACAAGTAGCTCAAACAATCCCCTGTGAAATGGTCATGATTAGACATCCTTAAACCGTTCAGATCCTTTCTGGAATATATATAACGACTGACAGGATGTCTAATCATGACTTTGCAGATGAAAGTATACATGAATTTACAATTTCATACCTGTCATCGTGAACTGGAACCCCCCATTCCTCATCATGGAAAATGGCATAGCAAGGATCTGATCAGAGGCAATGAGTGGGCAGTAAGAGCTTGGCAAGTCAGCTTTCTTCGTAACAAATGGTACAGAAAGTAAGAAATACTTCATCTGTAAGGCAAGGAAAAAGCACTGGGCAACCATAGCATGTGACAATGTCAAATAAAGCAAGCATTGTACCTGAAGCTATGGTTTTCTCGGGGTATAGATGAAGATATGCATACTAATATCTAGTCTGTCATTTTCCAGTTGGTAAAGTGGCATTTTCGTTAGGCCCAAATTTTACAGTTTCAAATTCCAATTGATGGGCAGATAAGTATGGCAGGTTTCAGTAGCAGGATGGATATCAAAGAACACATGCTACAGAACAATAAAAATGAGGTCGAAGTGATCTCTGTGTAAAACACCATTTTTCTGATGGAATGTTCACTTGATCAGTCAAAATTAGAGCCTATTGAGCTAATTACATATGCAGCTCTGTGTGGAAGTAACAATGATAAGGTAATCAGATTCTAATGCAAAGGATCAACCAACCCCTTCAAGGTAGGAAATAAGAACAAAAAGGCAATCAAGAGGAGAGCATGCTCACTTTATAGGCAAGTTAAAAGAGAAAATGCTCACTTTATCCAATGTAGGCAAAATGATGAACTGTGTCGGCTATATACGAGCCTATGACTAGTGGAAATTGTTAGAAGTATATGTATATAGTCCTTTGTATAGGGGTTTTTTTCTATTATTTGCTCGTACTTGTACATGACTTATTATAACCCATGTGGCCCATGGAATTTAGATGAGTTGATTCCAAAACATATATCTCTCTCCCCAACCCTAACCCTAGCCGCCGCTTGAGGACCGCTACCTTCCTCCTCTTCTCCCTCCAACCGCGTCTGCGCCATCCCCGCCGCCGCTGAATCTGATCCAGGCGAGCTCAATCCCCTCTAGATCCACCGTCATTAGCCCTCGTCCCGGCCAGATCTAGCGTCATCGCCTCAAGCTGAGTCTGCACCGGGCCACCGTCGTCGCTAGCTAGATCTAGACGGATCTAACGCTGCTCTGATCCGCCGCTGCCCCTGCTCCACCGACGAGCCCCTAGAGGTCTTCCTCCTGGCCTTACTATCCTCGTGACACCACTTCCAGACTGGACTCTCTTGCTGAGTCGATCTCCTTCTGAGATTTCCTGATCCCCAACTCTCTACTTTGTTGGTTTCACATTTGGTTCCTTCCCCTCCAACTCCCGTTGCTTCCCCACCGGAGGATCCTAGTAGCTCTTTTGTTGAGGTCTCCTCCTTTACATTCCACTACACTCGTCGTCCTCGTTTTGATCCTTCTCCGCCAGCTCTATCACCCTCTACCTCTACTATTCCATCCTTGTTGGGTCCTGCTCCAGTGCCTTCTTCTCCCTCCTTGTTAGATCCTGCTCCAACACCTCCTCTAAGGTACGCTCATCGGAGTGTGATTCTGTGTCCTGATCGCTATGGCTTTACAACTTCTTCTACTTCTCTTACTGAGCCTACCTCTTATCGTGATGTTGCATCTCATCCTAAATGGTAGCCCGCTATGGCTGAGATTGTTGCTTTGAAGTGTACTAGCACTTAGGACCTTATTTCCCTTACTGCTTGTGTTACTCCTATCATATGCAAGTGGGTGTATAAGATCAAGACTCGTTCTAATGGTACCATTGAGCGCAACAATGCTCGTCTCGTTGCATGTAGTTTTCACCAAGAGTATGGATGTGACTATGATGAGACTTTTGCCCATGTTACTCATGACCACTGCTCGCACTCTTATTATCGTTGCCTTTATTCGGCAATGGACTATCTCACAACTTGATGTTAAGAATGTCTTTCTTAATGACGAGCTGCGAGAGGTCTACATGCATCCGCCTCCTGAGTATTCTGTCCCCAATGGTCAGGTTTGTCGCCTCTGTCATTCTCTCTATGGGCTCAAACAAGCCCCTCATGCTTGGTTTGAGCGCTTTACCTCTGTTGTCACTGCTGTCGATTTTTCCACCATTGATTACGGCCATGCTCTCTTTGTTCACATCTCTTCTCGTGGTCGGGCGCTTCTTCTCTATATGGATGACATGCTCATAACTGGAGATGACCCTCAGTATATTGACTTTGTGAAGACATGTCTCAGTGAGCAGTTCTAAATGTCTGATTTGGGTCCTCTTAGCTACTTCCTTGGGATTGAGGTCACTTCTACGCCTAATGTCTACTACCTCTCCCAGCAAAAATACATCCAAGATATTCTTAATTGTGTTTATCTCACTGATCAGCACACGTTGGACACTCCTATGGAGCTTCACCTTCAACTTTGTCCTACTGACGATACCTCTCTCGAGGATCTCACTCGCTATCGACACCTTGTTGGGAGCTTGGTTTATCTTGGTGTCACTCATCTTAACATCTCTCATGTTGTTAATTCTAAGTCAGTTCATTTCTGCTCCTACCCAACTCCACTACAGTCACCCCTTTGTGTTCTGCGCTATCTTCGTGGGACAAACACTCAATGCATTTTCTTCCCTCACTCCAGCTCCTTACAGTTTCAGACGTACTCTGATACGACTTGGGCTAGTGATCCTTTTGATCGCCGATCTCTCTGTTTTTTATATTTTCCTTGGCTCTTCCTTGATTGCCTAGAAGACTAAGTGGTAGGCTGCATTTTCTCATTTGAGTGCTAAGGCTGAGCTAAGGGCTTTGGCGTCTGTGATAGCTGGGATTACCTAGCTACGGTGGCTCCTTGAGGACTTTGTTGTTTCAGTTTCTACATCAACTACGTTATTGTCAGACAGTACTAGTGCGATCAGCATTACTTGAGATCCGGTGAAGCATGAGCTCACCAAGCACATGGGGTTGATGCTTTCTACATGCGGTCGCAAGTGCAACAGCAGGTTGTCGCTCTTCAGTATGTGCCTTCAGAGCTTCAACTAGTTGGCTTCTTCACGAAGGCGTAGACTAGGGTTTAGCATAGCTTTTATCTCTCCAAACTCAGTGTTGTTGATAGAGCGTGAATTTGTAGAGGGTGTTAGAAGTATATGTATATAGTCTTTTGTATAGGGGTTTTTCTGCTATTTGCTCATGCTTGGACATGACTTATTTGTGGTCCATGTGGCCCATGGAATATAGATGAGTTTATTCCAAAATAGAAGCAACTTTCAATAAAAAGAAAATTAGTTTAACAAGCTATAACTTAGATGGTGAAATTGTGAACATTCCGGATGAGAAGTCAGAATTAGACTGCTCCTTAGGAAAAAGCTGAAAAGGGATATAATTTCTAAACCAGGGCTTTGCATATCTAAAATTTTATGAATAAGTACGCTAAGTGACTAATCATGCTAAAATATGAAAGATGGTAGAAGCTGCAACACATGAATGGAGAGAATCAGTTTTTTTTCTAACGATTCTCAATTAGCAGAAATTACATACCATACCATTCAGATGATGAAATAATCAAAACATCAAGAAGCAAGAACTCACCGGTGGTCGGAGTCACCCAGGCGCATCTCCTCTTCACTTGGGCAGCCTCCGGCGTCGCCGGAGCGACAACCTCCGCATCGGGGGCGTCCTTCTCCGCTACCTTACCCGCAGCCTTCCCCCGCTTCGGCGCGACCGGCCTGGACCAGCTTTTATCTTCCCTTCCACCTGAAGCCCGGCTACGGAGCGACTCCCCGGAGGCCTCCGAGGAGCAAGACGCGTTGAGCGACAGGTCGAGGTGCACCCGCACGACGTCGTGCTGCTTCCTCGGCGGGGTCCGCCTTGGTGACGGCAAGGTGGACGAGCCCTTGGCCGCGCCGCCGCCGCCACCACCACCACCAGCCGCATTCTTCTTGGAGCCCTCCTCCTCCTTGGCCGCGACGGCGACCGTGGGTTTCTCCGGTGTCCCCACCGTCGCCTCCGCCACCTTCCGCAGCGGCTTGGGGGAAGGCTTACGGGCAGTCGCCGGGCCCGACTTGGCCTTGTTGCCTCCCGGCACCAGCACCGGCCTCGCGTCCGCGTCCGTCTCCACCTCCGGCGCAGCTATGTTCAGCGACCGGACCCTCGGCGCCCCGGCCATGGAAGCCATTGCTGCCCAATCTCCCAGCTCAAAAATTCAAACTTTCACCAACTTTTCCGGTTTCCACAATAGCTCATCAAGAATCGAGCAAAACCAGGGAAGACCACCAAAGCGAGCCCAATTTTTTAAACCTCTCCTCTCCACAAGAAACGAGCCCAAGAACCGCCTCAAAATCCAAACTTTTCTCCCTAACATTCAAATCCCGAAGCAACCAGAGCGAGCCCTGAGCCAAGAACCCTAACCCCAGCCAGGGTATGGCCCCGCATTGCACGGACAGTGCGAGCGCAGGAAGCCGGCGCTCCCAAGAACCAAGCCACGGCGGCGGCCGGAGCTCAGAGGAGAGCCTCCGGCAGCGCCACGGCGGCGGCCGACGATGCCCGGGGGAGGCAGGGGGGACCCCAGAGAGGCCAGGCCCTAGCGGGGTGGGGGGAGCGAGACGCGGAGGCTGCAGCTGCTGCTCCGAGGACAGGAATGGAATCCAAGGAGAGGACGACGATGGGTTGGTCAGAGGGACACTGCACACTGCTACACTAGTTGGTTGGTTGGCTCCACTTGTCTTTTTGGGGGGCCGTATTGCAAAGCTTCTTTCTTTTTTAACTTGCTGTCGTCCTTGCAAAAGAAAACATGGCGGGATGCTTCCTGCTCATTTGGTTTTTTTAGTTTATAATTTATTTTTCGTTATTTGATATTGTAGCGATTTATTTTATACTATTTTATTAACGATTTTTGGTATAATTAAATTAAAAAATAAAATAGAAAAATAGGTTAATCCATCACAAACAATACAATGGAATACGAAAAAAAGTAAAAAACCAATAAGCCATAAAAGAACGAAAATAAGAAATTAGAAGTCAAAAATAAAAGTTGAAGTCTAGACGGACGGAACCTCGTATGTGCCTGCGTGTATGTGTCTGCGTGTGGGCCTGGCATCATCTCACTGTCTCGTGGAGGTTTTCCACCTTAGCACATCTGCTTTATACATTTACCACTTTTTTATTTATTTGCAGAAGTAGCTATCCTAATTCAAACTATATTTCACTAAGCTTACTCAGTGAAACAACCGAAGTGCAGAAGCCACGCAAATATTCTGAAGGATTGAACTTTGAAACACCACGTTTCAAATAAAACATGAATGAGACACTGTTGTAATCAACGAACACCGGTGTACTAACTAAAAAGAATTATGCCTTCTAAAATACTTGGCACTTTAGTGTATTAAACTAATTTAGGCTCAATCCCTCACACAATCGAGCGCACTCAATCCCTTACGCAATCGAGCGCTATCTCTCTCTTCCTTCTCTCAATCCCAACATGGAGTGCCTCCTTAGACGGCGGTGGCGGTGATGGCGAGTAAGTAGGTCCAGAGTGTAGAGATGGCGACGGCAATGGCTGCCAACGGAGGTGACAATGTCGATAGCTGGCAAATTTGGGGGGCGGCGGCAACAGAAGGCAGCGCCAACAAGCGCCGGCACGAGGAGAACGGCGAGGGGACATAGCGACGGTGACGACGAGGGGCAACGGTGAGAGGCGACAACAAGGGGAAAATGACGAGCAGACGTGATGACAACAAAAGCCGTCATGGCAACAATGATGATGAGAGGCGAGGGGAGAACAATGAGTAGCCATGACGAAGCAAGCGGCTATGGCAACAACGACAGTAAGCGTGTTGACAGGTGGACCCACACGAGTTGTTTATTGCTTTGAATCAACGGATATCTATAGTCCGGTTCAAGATTTTTTTTTGTTAAAATCGATCTTTCCAATATATTAAATTGATGTCTTCTCTCTCCTTTGAATAGACCAAAACAATATATTGGATGGTCATGTACAGGGGATTTTGGTGGGCTTCTTCTTTTCAACTTGTAAAAGTTGTTTTCGATTTTCTATAGTAACTTTCAAACAGATTATCTTTTCAAGACGATGTTTACAAGTTGATTGTAGTATACACTATAGTGACTTCATTTATATTAGCCAAAACCGTATGTGAGTTTCTGTTACACTGTACTATCTCTTGCGAACAACCCAAATGTCATAAATTACAGCTAAAAGCTATAAGCCAAAGAAAAAACAAACCCCTTAACCGTTGACGCAGGCTCTGAGAGTTAAGCTTTGGAATTTGGAAAGCTCGAGCAAGGGCTAGAATGAAATGCAACAAAAACCTATAGCTGCTGGCCTGTTACACAGGGGCAGAGCAATAGGTGAATCACGAAGGGCAATCGCCGCTGGCCGTTACAGGTGGGATGGTGGTCCACCACAACCTAAATGGACTCCGCCTACACATCTTCGCCGGTGCCCCCGTACGCCTCGCCCGATGTGAGAGACTGAGACACGGTCGGGCCAATTCCAGAAAGTGGGCCCTACTGGTAGCTGGACATGGTGTAGTGGAACAATCAGCAACGATGCTGGGGGTGGCTCTTGGGCCTTGTGGTCTGTTCTGTTATCATCATCGGCAGCCGTCGGAAAGTTGGAAAGCTGTCCCGTTCCGTTTCCCGTGATGCAAGGGCAGACAGTGGTGGTCTTTAATATACTTTCATATTATCTATAAACAAGACTAAAAATAACTCATATAATAGATTGCTTAAATGACTGTCTGTAATGATTTCATACAATTAAGAGCAGTGCTTCGATGCTTCCTCTATAATAAGGGTAGCACTAATCTCAAAGCAAACGAAGAGATAAGTAATATCTATCAACTATTCATCACACTTTAAAAACTATACAAATCATACTGAGGAAAGCATAGAAATATCTTCGTTTATATAGTTATATATACAACAGCATAGATAATAAAATTTGACATCTTTCTCTCTCTAAATTATCTATAATTGTATATAATATAGACTTACAGATATTTGATATATACCATTATACATTCTCTGTAGACCGGTAGGAAACCATTTCTCAAGGCTTTCCCTGGCTTTTACCGTTTCTCAGAAACTTTCCCTGGGTTTTTATATGATATTCTAAAAGATAAATTGTACAAATTTTGAATCAGTAACTATTGTTGGCAGCAGAGGGGTAGCTGGCTAGAAATTAGACCTTTCGCAATTTTGTTGCTTCAAAATAATTGTGTTAGCTCACTCTTTCGAGAGCATTGAAGCGCATTTTCCCCGCCTTTGACGTGCTACTCTAGGAACATAGGCCAACTTAGAGCATAGAAATTCTGTAAAATATCAACATTCCAAATAGGACTTTATCGTAACATTTGAACCGTATTTGGTTGCTAACCACATTTTGTTGACATTGTATATGTATAGCAACAAATTACAGCTCTCTGAAAAAAGTACAGCTCTCAAATAGCAACAAAAACAGAGGCGCCTTGTCTCATGATTGTCTCAGCTTCGTAGTACCTGCTCATAAATTAATGCCCCAAATTCGAGATTTCGTGATGCAACTCTTGCAAGGTCCCAATGCAAACCACCCTAGGAACGTACACGAAGCATGGACGACACCGCCAAGGATTGAGTTTGACGAACATCCTAACATCATCGTACAGACCTTAACATTCAGCACAAGTACAGATTGATCTCCAGGCACGCGAAGTCCACTGCACCTCTGCAAATTTGTCAACACATTTTCGTGCCACGGTTTCACTCACAATGTTTGCTTGTGGCTGTAGTACTTGTACCAATCGCAGGGAGATATTTCTCTCCATGTGTCGTCGAGTTTCTCTGATCATGTGAATAGGTTGCGAACTCATAAACACGAGCTGTTGGAGGTGGTTAGGGAGATGAGCATGCATCAGGCCGGGAGATTGCGAGTGCTCTGCTCTGCTCTGCTCTTGGCCAATCATCTCCAGGAAAACGATGGCTGCAGACTGTATGGATACACTGATGCAAAAATCGCAGAAACTGGAGAAAACTGTGAACGAAACAATGCTTGAAGTAGAGGAAGCGATGCGCAAAAGAGGTCGAATACTTCAGAGTCCTTGGCACCAAAATTGCTGCAAAAACATGCAGGTCTTTACATTTGTGCATTTGGGGAGTACAAGTACAATTGCTAGTGAGCCAACTTGATCTCTGAACAAACCAATTTGGGATATGCTTACCTTTATGTTTTTGTTGTGTGCGGTTCCCTCTTGGATGGTGTTGAGTAGAGGTGCAAACGGTACGGGTTAATCTTGACTGATCTGGTACTAAATTTGGTCGGTACCAAATACGGGAACATAATTTAGTATCCGATACCGAATCTAGTTGGAACCGGGTAGTTGTTGCCAGATACGGCAGCGAAAATGGGAGAATTAAAATCCGATCAAATAGCGTTGGTAAACGGTAAACCGGATATCCAAGAATTTTTTGTACGAATAATCTATTTTTATTCGAAATAAGAGAAATATATCCGCGGCGACATTTTTTTTACGAAATAGGCTCTAGTTGCCCAACGGTTATGCGACTGGAGCCTGTCGCCCAACGACTAGGCGACACGCATGCAATCCGTCGGCCGTTAGGCGAATTATTACAGTCGCCCGGGCGTTGAGCGACTGCAACTACTGTCGCTCAACAGTTAGGACGACTGGACTCTAGTCACCCAACAACCAAGCACTTGGGGGGGTTAAATAGCGAGGCTACTCGGGCGCCACCACGAACAGAAAGAAGAAAAGCGGAAGAAAGCAGCCAACCGAGGAGAGGAGAGGAAAGAAAAGAGAGAAGAGAAAAAGAGAGGGAGGAGAGAAGAGAGGGAAGGAGAGGGAGAGGAGGAGAGGAGAGGAGGAGGGGAGAAGAGAGGAAGAAGCAAATCTAGGTATTTTTTTGTATTTGCAATGTTGTATATTTAGTATATGTATTATTTACTGTTAGTGTTAGTAGAAAATTGCAGATGTAGATACAAATAGTTTAATTTTTGGTATAGAAAAAATAGTTAATGTACTATTAGGAAATTAGCAGCCGTAGAAGCGGAGAGGAGAGGAAGAAGCAACTGTAGGTATTTTTGTATTTGCAATATTGTATGTGACTGTTATTGTTAGTAAAAAGTATAGATGCACATATAAATAGTTCTATTTTTGGTATAGAAAATTTAGTTAATGTAGTTTTAGAAAATTAGCAGGCGTATAAGTGTGTAGTTGTGTATATTTTAGCGAACATAGTTTTACAAAATTAGCATCGTTAGCAAATTAGCATGCAAACAAAATTTTAGTTGCAGAAAAATCAGTCATCGTTACGTACAAATTAATCGTCCGTAGAAGTTTATACGTATTACAAAATTCAGTAAATATTTACGTTACAATTTCATAATGTGGTATGTAAAAAAACAATAATACGTAATATTTATGATTGAATACAAATGAATCTAATGTCGTTAGTACATTGGAAAAACATGTGTACCATTATAACTAGTACATAGGCATTTAAATCGATATGACATGTAAATTGTCGAAACCATTAGGAATTATTTCATGTAGGGGACAACTCGAATAACGAGAAAAGTGCGGTGTCGGTGGACGGGGTTTCGATAGCAAGTTCATACTACGAGGATGTGTAGCTGCTACGACAGGGGAACGATCGGTGAAATGTGAATTGCAGTTCGTCAGTACTTTTGTAGTGTGCTATGCGATTTGACATGTTGTAAAATTAAAACATATATGCAGGCATACATCAGCAATGTCGATACTCACTACATTGAGAGTGCATTATGGTGCTGGAAATGTTCGTGAAGGTCCGAATGGTGTGGATTTGAGCGGTTTTCTGCAAGACACTCTAGTATACCCGGACGGTGAGAATGCTCGAATCTCAGATGTGATGCATTAGTTTATCCGGAGTTTTTCGTTGGACCCCGAGGTGTGCAGTGTCACCGTACAAGGGATTTGGAGCCGGTCTCCCACGGACATCAAATGAGAGTTGAGAACATTGCTGCGCACTGTTGCGTGGAAGGGGTTTGTGCAAGGATGCCAGCGCCATGGATACGAGTGTGTTGTTTGTGCAACCATACCCGTTAGAAGCTGTGCAAGGTGCTCCGGGAGGTGCAAGCAGCTCGGACGGCCCGCATGTTGGCGAAGAGAAGAGAGATGCTTGTGATGAGGCCGGTGCGATACATGGAGGAGAGGTACAATGGTCACGTCATAACGAGGGAATAGGACAAACCGATGAAGGGGAGCATATTGAATACATATTGCAACAGATGGAGTGCAATGGCCAGACGGCATGGGCTGAAGAGGAAGCTATACAGGAGGACGACGAGGATAGTTCGGATGAGGATGAAGCTCCGTCTGTAGGAATGGAATCAGTTTGATATTGAGGGTATTTCGTACATGATGAGCACGAATCACCGTGGAAGTATCATGAGACAAATGTTCAGTTGCATTCAATGTTTGCTGACAAGGCATCGCTGCAGGATGCCATCAAGCTGTGGGCCCTTTCAACGCAGTGGACTTTTTGGGTCGTGAAATCTAGCCAGGAGCAGTACACCATGAAGTGCGAGGAGGTCGATTGTCCTTGGAGGGTGCATGCACGTAGACCTAAGTATGAGACTCACTAAATTGTGTCGAAAGTGGAGCCGTACATTTTCAGTATTGTTTTGACGAGGCATCGTAACTTAACGTCCGCCTTTGTAGACAATTTGATGTATGGAGAGATAGTGGAGAAGAAAGACATGGAGGCCACGCATATCGTGGTAGCTATTGAAAAGAAATTCAAGTATAAGATTATCTACGTGAAAGCGTGGCGTGCGAAGCAGAAGGCATTGAAAAAATATTTCGGGTCTTTCAAGGCGTACGACAATCTTTCTTGTATGCTTAAGGTGTTGCAGGACAGAAACCCATGTACGTATATCGTTGTGCAGGACAAGCCTTCTACAAGGCCGCCAGGATATGTGGTGTTGCGGCGGGCCTTCTTAGCATTTGATGTGTGCATCGAGGCATTCAAGCACCTACTGCCGGTGATCTCAGTTGGTGTGACCTTTTTGACCGGCAAATACAAGGGGTAAATCCTAACGGCCATAGGCATTAACAGCAACAACCAAATATTACTGCTGGGCATCGCATTCATGGAAAGTGAGAATTACGAAAGCTAGTTGTGGTTCCTCAGACATATTAGGGTTGGAGTTGTCGGCGCTCGTCCTTGTTGCCCAACGACTTGCAAACAGCGTTGTTGTCGCTTACCCGTAGGGCGATAGGCTCTAGTGGCCTAACCGTAGGGCGACTGGAGCTTATTTCTGTAAAAATGTCACCGCGGATATATTTCTGTTATTTCGAATAAAAATAGATTATTCATACAAAAAAAATCGATATCCAACAAGCAAGTTACCCCAATCGCACCACCCATCAACTATTATTAACATCAATCGGCCTAGATTTTACCTAAGTCCTAACCTAACTCCAGAGTCCAGCCACTCTAGTCAGTCGCCACCAATCTTCCCTACTTATATTGAACTTGTGTATGAATTTATCGGTTTTCGAACTTATGTATGATTTTATCGGTTTTCAAACTTATGTATGAATTTATTACTTATGTTGAACTTGTATTGTGTCGGCTATCGTACTTAAGTAATCTAGATGAATTTATTGCTAGTTGAAAACTTGAAGTGATGGTGGTATAGTTCAATATATGTTTCTTTATGTATGCATATATTATCCGTCAATATTATCTATTTCCGATCTGAAACTGTCATGTATCCATCCCAATGGTATCGTATCCGAAACTTTGAATACTTCATGTTTGTATTTGTATCCAGTCTTACCACATCCGACTTCTGATCTAGGGAAATAATATAGGTTTGCATACGATATGAATAATATTCGTCTCAAATCCGACTCCATTGCACCCCTAATGTTGAGGTGTTTTGCAACTATCCAATCCACTCTCGTGATGTTCTTTATTGACAACTGGTGAAACAAGACTGAGCTGAGCTGACCACCTGATCCTACACTGACGCCTCCAGTGGTTTAACCGGTATAGTATAGGGAGAATACCAATCCGCATCGAAGATATCTTGCAGCTGCGAAACGATGGAGGGGTTGTACGTTCCAAAGCTCACTCCAGCAGTGGTGTAGAAGTAATCCCAGATAAGGTTGCTGGTGCCGATGTTCGCCCTCACATCACTGACGGCGTACTTGCCATGGTTCACCCGGGTGAAGTCAGGGTAACAGTTCCCCGTCGCAGTGCCTTGAGCCAATGCAGGTCCTGTCTTGTTATACCCAGGAACCGCGTAGTATTTGATCTCGACCTTGCCACTGCAGTGGTTGTATTTGGAGGATGTGCAGAGGACGTTTGAGTATAGAAGGCTCTTCAAGTATTTTTCAGTGTTCGGGATGAAGTGTGTCCAATAGGCAACAAGGATCCTCACAGTTGCATTCTTTGCGAATATTACCTATCAATAATCAATTTATCTTCAACTAATACATGGATACACTATTGCTGAATAGAGATAAAATGAAGAAGGAAAAGTTAGAAAAATTCACTAGGCTGCTACACTAGAGTGATGTAAGATACAGATCTTCCAAAATAAGGTATCAATTCCAGAGTGCTGGTGTCAGCAACCTTGTATTGAAGCTATGGTAGACTGCCAAATGAATAGTAGTGATTATGGTGCTCATGTAGCTATGATAGTGCACCACTTGAATACTTCCAGCTTAGGTGGCAATCACATATAAAAGGCAGTGACCGTGACCATGATGATTGTAGCGACCACACCAGCAGTAATAGGCACTAGCAGCTGACGCCTGCCTGAAACCGAGAGAAGGTTCGGGGATGTGTGGGGGTGGAGAGGGTGTGAGTTGGTGGTGCATTGCAGACTGAGTACCAGAGATGAAAAGCATTCGTGGATTTAACCTAAGATAAACTTGACTTCTGTGCACAATTGTTCATTCATTTTTTGAGGAATCATTTAAACTTTTTAACCTAAATATTGACTAATAATCCTAGCTGAGTCCTGACGTACACCAGTTTTGCATCAATGGAACCGTGGTAAGCTAATGTCTTCTGTCTGTAGAAATAGTTTAAAACATTATTTTTACTTATTGGTTTATCTATAATTTTAATACTATGCATTAAATTTCACCTTGCGGCCTAGGCAGGACTACATCCAAGTAAGCCAATTCTACTGAAACTATAGCAGGCTCGTACACTCTTAGCAGTTAACATTTTCCTCCTGTCAATAATAGCCCCCTTGCTTTCTCCGAGTCAAATTCTTGTCAAATGATACGGTATACTGTGGTATATTATAGTGAGAACATTCTTAAAAAAAGTGAGCCTGAGTGTTGCCAACAGAACTGATATATCAAACACCAATCTAAATACCTCTGATATTGCTGATGACAAAGATGGCCAGAACACTGTTTGAGTAGCATATTGCGACTGTCCAAGCCAATCCATAGTATTTATCCGCAACATTCCCCCAGACATGACGGACTTGATAGTGTCAACCCAACCCTGCTCATCTGTCTGGAACTTGTCAAATGACAGCTGTAAAACATGAACAACTTGAATCAACATCCTGAGATGTGTTACTATATTACTCCTTGGAATAGTTATCCACTAATGTTAATTTTACATTAGCAGAATACATTTTGAGAAGTAGGTTGAGGCATCAAAGCTGGTGCTGTTTATAAAATGCCATGCGAAGAAACAATTTTATCATTATATGCCAATGAATCACACCACTTAAAATAAATATTTGATAGACTAGCCAACCGTGGAAGCAGACATTCTTTTTTTTTCTTATGGGAGGCAGCCAGGCAGGCAAACAAAACAAATTTTAAGATGTTCCGTGCATTGGAAATGTTCACTGTATTGTATGGCTGTATGCTAAAGGATAGGCTACTAAAGCACTGAGTGACTGACAACTGTATGGGTTAGTACCTATGATGCATGGACACGGCAAGGAGGCAGCAAGTCCGTGTCAAACATGGACACAGCTCTGAAACGGCTCGGATACGTAGTTTTCGCGTGTTCAAAATTGCCAAGCGAAAAAAAAGAAAATTCATTTCGGACACATATTGGACACGTATTTACCGCGTGGCAGAATATTGCCATGCGAAAAAAGAATTTTTATTTCCAATACGTATTGGACACAACAGGGACACATATGGGGGCATTTAAATGAAGGTTTCTGCATGAGAGGAAGGTAGACCGTGGCGGCGACCGGCAACTAGTGGTGATTCCATCCTCCGATGACCAGCGGTGATCCCAGTGAGTCCCATAATCTTCTCGTGCTCCTTCCTCTCCACTCCGGCATGTTAGATCTAAATATTTCGTCTCTTGTTTGTGGCATTTTTTTAATGTCTCATTGGTCATTCCTGCTTCCTCATCAGTCATCACCTTTTTTTGTCGTTTGGTTGTTCAAGCCTATATGTCAAATTTGTTGCACTAATTATACTATTTCCTACTCAGGTTAATGGCATATTGGCATGAATATGATGATTTTTCACCTTATAATATTGTGTGTGTGTATATATATGTAATAATAATTATATATATCGGGAAATGATTCTATACTCCTAGGAGTACATACTTCCACTTGTTATATACCGCTTAAATGATGTTTTTATACCTCTTTATCCTTTTGAGTATACTCTAATAATGATTATAAAATACTCTAATATGAGTTCTATGAAAATTTCATATTTATGTATATACTACTTTTATATATAGAAAAATGTATATAGCAAAAATAAAAAACTCCGATGAAATTTTTTCAATCAAATCGCAAGTATTTAAGTATACTAAAAGTGATAAATAAGTATAACATGTTCGTTTAATTGGTATATTGAAAGTGAGAGTATGTACCCCTGGGAGTACGAAAAAAGCTTTATACATACACATATACATACATATAGATAAATTATTCTATTCTCCTAGAAGTACGTACTTTCACTTGTTATATACCGCTTAAATGATGTTATTATAGCTCTTTATCTATTTGAGTATACTATAATAATGATTATAAGATACATCAAAATAAGTTCTATGAAAACTTTCATTCAAGTTTACTTTTTATAGCAAAATTTACGTATATACTCTTTTTATATATGAAAAAGAGTATATAGCAAAAATATAAGACTCTGATAAAAAATGTTCAACCAACTCGCATTAGGGTATCTTAGAATTAGTATTTAAATATACCAAAATTGATAAATAAGTATAACATATCCGTTTAAGTAGTATATTGGAAGTGGAAGTATGTACTCCTAGGAGTGTGTGTAGCTGTGTCCCCGTGTCGGCATTTTTGGGAAAATAGCGAATCCCTGTGTCCGTGTCGTGTCGGACACTCGTGTCGTGTTACTTCCAGCAGTTCATAGTGTGTCACAAAAACTGAAAGTTATTTTCTTCAGAAAGAGGACAATATGTGATATTACCTCAGGTGGAGCAAATGAAAGATAACTGAAGTAATGTTCCTGAGTTGATCGCTTGTACCCTGGGGTTTCAAGTAAAACATCAAGTATTTCAGGATTGGCGAGTGATGGATAACCATCCACATATGGGACATCAACAGAATGTGGTAGGGGTGACCTGTTGGAAGAATAAGATCAAATTCATATTATTCAACCCAGAAAAAATTTGTGTGGAAGAATTAAAGTATTATGCCTGAAATATTGTTTAAATCAAGTCATAAAACTGCAAGACAGGCTTCAAGTAAATAATAGCAGCCATCGCATCCATTTAACATAAAACAACACAGAGTAAGCCAAATAGCATAAATGGCAAAGATTAGAAGAACCAGGCATAGTGTTATCAGAATTTGGACCAAAATGTTGGCAATACAGACACGATAGATAAGCACAGTTGTCGATAAATTATAGAAAATGCATTGCCATTTAGGTACCAGTTCATTTTTGTATGAGTTTGTGTACTACTAACTAACCATAAATTACAAAGAAGGCTACATACCTGCATCTTTGTTCGGGATGTAGGAAATGTGACCAGCATGGCACTTTCCTAAAAGCTTGCCACTGCTTATCCCAGGCAACTTTGGTGTAAATAGTTGAATTGAGCGTTGAAAGTGTCCAAAGATTTTGAAAATACACTTCCACAGTTTTTGCTATCTGTGGACAATCAACAAAATAAATCCCAAGCTCCTTCACCTGCAATATAAGTCAAAACAGTATCAAACAGCTTCCACTTAACAACTTTTTTGGCACTATTTTGCAAACTATTATGTAAATGTAATAACTTTTTAATTAGGATAGTTTAGCTTTCCAATATACCTGAGAAAGGGATTTCCAGTCATTATTTGCGGATCCAATATACACATCCTTTTTGTCGGATATCCAGACCTTTGCATGCACAACACCAGATCCCCACCAATCGCCAAAAAGTAAGGTTACATTCTGAACATTTGGTCTTCCTGCAGCGAGATTAGCACTCTCTTGGTCAAAATCAGGAGCAAATCCAGAGTGTTGCACGATCCTGAAAAGATGCTACATTTGTTAACAAAAGGAATTAGATTTCTCTACGTGCATAATAAATTTACTTCTTATCATTGTTTACCACAATTTTCTATGACATTTCACTGTAGAGTGACACACCAGCATTATTACTGGCAGATAGCTATGTGGATATTCCACTAATTTTTAGGACAACTTCCTATGATGCAGAAATCACCATGAAGGTAACAACTGACACTTCATGTTTGATATCAGCCCTTGCCTGATTTTGATCTTACGATCTGCAGCTTTCTCCAGTGCCTTGTAAACCTGGTGCCCCTCCTCAGCCCCAAATCTCACCATGTCACTCTCGGAGTACCCGTAATCCCCTGATTTTGGGTTCTTCGGCTGTGCTAAGAACTGCCAGTACTGTGCAAGGATATCCAAATTCTTCGTCGCATTCCCTGAGAGCCACTGTAGCACGTCCGCTGCGGATCAGCAGAAAGAACAGAAATCAGCAATCCTATGTAAATGAAGTAAAATAAATAGACAAATTGCATTCCTCCACAGCATTTTCACATAAAGGCAGATGAGGAGCACTTGTAATCAAAAGAAAGACACACATGTTAGCATCACAAATCATATACCAAGAACGACCGAAATCCGCATCCATATGGGCGTGCGCCAAATTTCTATCACAAATTTACAATGACCTGAACACAGGTCGCAGCGACATTTTCTCTAATGAGCAACCACAGAAAATTAACCAAACCCACCAATGGATGCCACATTTCCCCCTATCAGCAGGCCGCATTTCCATTCATTGAAAGTGCAGACAGTTGGAACAACGCAACCAAAATGCCATCTTTCAGAATTCAGACATTTGGTTCATCAATGCTGCGTCTTTGCAACACATTCCAGCATATGACGCCCGAACTCCAATCGACGGCACCAAGAAACCGAAACCCCCGACCCAAACCGCATCGATCCGCGTCTCCACACCAAGATTACACGCGCACGCACGCAAGTGGCTGTGAGAGTCGCTACCTGTGGAGAGGACCCCGGGGACGCGGCGGAGGTGGGGCATGTCGGTCGGGATGGACTGCACAAGCCACGCCTTGCAGGTGGCCTCGGCGGCCGCCGGCGGCGCGCCCCACAGCACGGCTACGGCGGCGGCGAGGAGGAGCAGGGGGCGGTGGGGAGAGGGCGGCATAGCTCCTCGTGCGGCTTTCTTGGTTGTAGTGTGAAGTCAGCTGTGCGACTTGTGAGCGGAGGCTTTTATACATGTTTTTTTGGTTCTATTTTCGTGCAGGATTTCAATTCAATTTTACTCCTCATATTCGCATTCATGTATATCTAGGCCTGTTTGGGATGCACCAATTTCAGAGAAAACTGTATAACTCATGCAAATTTTGTACATAATTGCCATGTTCAAACGGACCATAGTTGGTACTAATCTTTACTATTATAAAAGAAGGAGTTGGTCTGTTTGATAAAAAGATAGACCCACCCTCTCACGTCCGCACACCCGGCATTTCTCCTTGCCTCCTCCCTCCCTCCTCCGCCAAGATGTTGCAAATTTTAAAATCCAGAAGGGCCATTCAATAGTTGTTTGATAAGAAGAACTTGGGCATCATGCTAGGGGCCCGTTGGGCTCATGGAATCGAATTGGGTCAAGAGAATTGGAGCTTGAAATAGAATTGGTTTATGATTCCAAAACTAGTGTTTGGATGACAACAAAACTGCAAACAAGAATTACAGTCCAATTCAATTCCCATGTCTGTTTGGTTGCGTACGAGAAATCCAAGTATCACACCCACCAGACCACCATGTCTTCTCTATCCTCTCTCTCTTCGCACATGTTCCCTTACCCAACTCCCATAGCCAGCGAGCTCATCGGCGGTAAAGGGGGTCCCAACTATGGCCACCTGAATCGCGCCTCTTCCACACCTTCCCCCGCCTCGACCGCTTGGTTCACTCCCTCCTCATGGCCTAAACCCGCTTTATTACGAGGCAAAGATAATACATCCTTGAAATTACATTGAAGGATCTAAGGAAAGAAAAATTACAATGTAGTCCCTCTGCAAACACAGAACAAACTACACTGGAGATGGAAATGATGGCCGGTGTGGATGCGCATGATGATGCGCCGAAGATGTTGGGGGCAATCGGCAGCAACCTTGATGAAGCTTTTTTGCCGGAGATGTGGATGACGGGTGGTATGAACCTTTTGACGATGTTGCCGGAGAAGTGGGAAACGACCGACATGGACCTTTCGGTGAAGAGGGGCAAGAGACGTAGCTCACAGGGAGATCGTCGTGCGACTGCCCATGGGGGACTGCCTCCTCTGCAGACATCGTCTCTTGAGGAGGTAAATATCGCTGGTTGCACCGACGTTTCGCCTAGGACCAGCAAGTCGTTGATTCTCGATCCTTGCAGCAAAGACCTTGGGATGGCCAGATCTGGGTTGTAGCTCACAATATTTGTCATGGGATTCATGGATTTTGCCTCTGAAGCAGGGGAGAAGAAGAGGGACACTCAATGATGGCTCATCGGAAGAAGTCCGACGTCCATGAGTCTGTTGAGGAGAAGGCAAAGGCATCTAGCCTACACACCAAAAGATAACAAAGGGGAGGGGAGCACTAGACACCGGCGCTAGGGAAGAAAACCTCACCAAGGATGGCATCTAACGCTGCATGATGGAGCTCCACAACTGTACAAAAAGAAAAAAAAAAGAGCAACTAACTACTCTGGGGTAGGTCCCCCTCCTGCTCGCCATCGGTAGCCGCAGAGTTTAATAGGGGAGAGGGGCTAGATCTCGAGATAGAAGAAAGGTACTATAGAAGTTTAGAATGGGATTGAGGATGGAGAACAAGAGGTCAGAGGTTTTTTTGTTGGTGTTGCAGCTGCTGTTCTAAGGACATCCACAGTGTATAAAAATAGAGGATTCTAAGGTACCTTAAGGTCGATCTTATACATTCTGAGGATGACTTTAAGCGGTCATAAGCAAAAAGCTTAAGACCAGGTCCCTCGCCTAAAGACCGACCACAAGATTAAAATACATTTATCTGCCGAGTGGGGCCATCTTAAGGCCTCTTAGATTATATACATTAAAGCATCAGCCTTAAGGTTTAAATATGATCCATCTTAAGATCATTTGGATTATATACACTATGGATAATCTAAGAAAGCGACCTTCAGAAGTTGTGTTGTTAGTTGTAGCGTCTACTGTGATTGGTCTTTTATTGCCAAGGAAATAAATACGGCTCTCTCGGGCCAGGAGCCCAAGCATTGAGCAAAGAGGACGGCAGCCCATAGGCTGGGCCCAAAACGAAAGAGAAGATCCAATTTTCCTAATAGGCTGAGCTGCGATAGAGAATTTTATCCGTGGTCCAAATTTTCAGGCTTGTTCAATGACAAACGGCCCGAGATGCACCCGTTACTGCTTCTAGCACGCAGAGCCTCTCGTGGTCCCATCTCCATCGAATCGGATCCAGCCCACACTCCGTCCATCGTCACGGAGACATAGCCCAGCTTGGGTGCAAATACGGGCTTCTCGGGGGTGTGATTATATATTTATATGTGTGTGTGTGTGACAATTGTTTCATGCATCATGGTATTTAGGCACCCAAATTATACTCATTGATGTGCTTTAAGATTGGTGATATTTAATGTGGGTATCTTCACATACCCATAAACAAATGTATGAGATATCAAACTCTGAAAAAATTAAATTCAACTCAATTTAACTAGTTTGAACTAGTTTCATGGTATATATGTTAAATTCAAAAGTAGTAAAAAGTAGTTCGAATTGAGTTCGAAACTCATTTACCATAAATATATCAAGGGTATAAAATATTTTTATATCTGAAATCTAAAATTTTTATAGATTATACACGTGTTCGGATGTTTCTTGATGTGGGTGCTTAGATGATGAGTGGGTTGGTCCCGATCTTCCGATAGATGATAATTCAATTGGTAGAGAATGACGTTGATGATGAGGCTACTTAACCGAAACACGATCAAGCCATCCAACAATCGCTACACCACGCTCCGAGTCATTATCAACCGTGCCAAGAACGCGATTGACCTGATCACGAAGATCAATTCCTACAAGCAATCGAGAACAAGCAAGAACAAGGGTAAAGAGCAATCTAAAAATTTCTAGATATAAAAGTCGCACAAGAATAATTGAGGTTTTGCAACATGAATCTGTTGGTCTAATCGATACAAGAGACAAATGGAGTTTGCACATGAGGCTAAACTGATCTAAACAAAATCTAACCCTAAAGGCTATGAATATAAGGCTTACACAACCCCTTGGGACGTCCACAGGGTCCCTAAACTGAGTACAACTCAACCCGACATTGTATTAGACTCAAACTCATACAAAAAGAAAACCCTGATTTTTTCATCGTCACATTATTTTGGATATTACAGCATGACCAGAAGGGATCTGAAGCTGGGTCCTTACCCATTGGATGGGAATTGGAATAATCTTTCAAACAAGCCCAAGAACACCTAAATCGGACTTCGTTTGTGAAAGTTATGGCTGTTTTATTACAGGCTTGTCGGGCTGTCCCGAACCGAATCCGAATTGAGTTTTGAGTTGATTCCTAATTTGATTTCAATTGGGATTGAGGAAATTCCGAATTGGGCATGGAAATCTCATCCAAAACTTGGGCTTTAAGTTCTTAGACCTCTCCTCTTTTGCTCTTCCACTGCATGGCTTCTCCTTGGCTTTCTTCTTCCTTGTTTTTCTCCATTGCTTTAGCGTCGGCCTCCCTCTCGGTTCGAAACTATTCCATTTGTCAAACTTGAGAATAGACAAAGTAGTGACATGAGGTAGTATTCTATTCTCATGAATAACATTGGTAGTAATAGATAGAAACAAATTCACCTTTTGTTCAATTTTGATATTGGGTGCTATGGTCATATGCATTTGTGGCATGGTCACATCACTAGACACCTAGGTGCCTCATGTAATTTAGGACACACCCCAAATCAATACCCATTGATGTGCTTATATCAAAGGTATAAAACATCATACACATGGTATTATATCATGTGCTTATCAATCATACACGTATCGAACAGTTCTTGATATGGGTGCCTAGACACCTAGGTGTCTCACGTAATTTACTTATGTATATACTATTATGTGCCTTATTCTACGCACCACCAGTCTTCCTACCCTGACCGAGCCCATCCCCCCACCGATCGGTTCCCACCCGCTCATGACACTTACGGGCCATGAACCCACATCCTGCCTATCCCCACCCGCTTGCGGTTCATCTTGGCAGTAAATTGATATTCATTTAGATGTAAATGTGTTATACTTTTTAATTCCGTCATCATATGCCCAGTACACATCATGGCAGGTGTGTTAGTAAACTCTAGCGACGAGTCCACTAAATTCATCAGTATAGTAAATGCGTTTTCATCTGGCCGTAAATTGATATCATCCAGTCATAAATGTGGTTTCCAATTTTACTGTTGTCGTCACATCGCTAGTGTGCGCCACGGCTAGGCGTGGCAGTAAAAATCTAACAACGCGTCCAGTAAATTCATTAGTACAGTAAAAGCGGTTTCATCTGGCCGTAAATTTGTACATATGATCACACACACAGGTGGGTTGTGGTAGGGCATATGGTCGGGTCACGTGGTTCATCTAAATGTAAATTGGTATGCATCTAAACATAAATGATGTATGCTTTTTTACTACCAACATCACATGGCTAGCATGCACCACAGCAGTGTTGTGTCCGAATTTCGTCGAACTCTAACGATGCATCCAAATTTTAATTTCGCCAACGCTAGGTGACGGTATAAGACAATATAAGTTTCATTTGACCATAAAATAGAATATGTTTAGTAATAATTGTGGTTTCAAATTTTGCTTCCACCGTCACATGACCAACATGCGCCCATTTTCATTTGCTAGGTGAGGCATTTTGCCACCGCTAACATAGCCATCTCTAACAACATATCCATCAAATTGGTCGGTATAGAAAAGTGCATTCATCAACATGGTCCGTAAATGTGATTCTTATTTTTACTACCATTGAATTTATCTTATTTTTACTACCGACAATATAAGCGGTTTTGTCTAGTCGTAAAATGCAATGCGACTAGTTGTAAATGTGGTTTCCAATTTTACTGCTGCCATCACATAGTGGTACCATTTTTTTGAACCAATGTTTGCAACTATACCATTAAAATACAGCTGAGTGACTGAAATACTTTTTGTTTACTTCATGACAAGGAGGGCATTCAAAAAGAGTCAACGCTCTATTTGGTCCTGAGGCTCAGGGGTGGAACTATGCTTAAGGCGAAGACACTTACTGGGAAGGAGATCAAGATTGACATTGAGCTCACTGACACAATTGATAGAATCAGGAGCGTGTTGTGGAGAAAGAGGGTATTCCAACTATTCAACAGAGGTACTCTTCTTGCCCCTGTAAATGAAATGAAGCTACCAACTGAACATTTTTTTCAACTTGTCTTTAAGCTAGCATTCACGATCTTAAAAAAACTGTCACATGTGCAGGCTCATTTATGTTGGAAAGCAACTCGCTGATAATAAAACTACTAAGGATTACAACATTGAAGGTGGTTTAGTGCTCCATCTTGTGCTTGCCCTTAGGGGTGGTCAGTAAGAGGCAACTTCCATCTGCACCATACCTCTGAAGCGAAAAGCATACTTGCTATGCAGTTTCTACTAGTAGTAGTTGCAGACTTAGAGCGTGTATTTGCCGGTTGATCGAAGTACCATGTGATCCATACGTTATGTATTAGAATCTCTGTGCAGGTCTACTTGAAAGGAAATGCTTGAAATATAAGTTTATTAGTTATCATCTGATTTGTGATTGCCCTCGTTTCTAGAGCAAGATACCGCTTTACCCAAATATTTGTTGGCCTACAATACTCATAACTCATTGCTACTTGTATACCATTGGCCATTACACCTGGTTTGTGGTTGAGGTTATCTTGGGCTAAATTTAACACTATGTTTATCTTCTACAATGATGGCTAATGTGCAAACCTAATGCTTGCTTATAACTATAAGACCATGTGGTGGTAGGTCTATAAGAATGATGAGTATTTGATATTACTTGTACCTTACTTTTGTTATTTGACTTTGATTTTGAACATTTGCATTTTCAGTTGTTGCTGTCTGAAGCTGCCGATCATACCGGCCTGTGCCACGGTATGATCGGCCGAAGAGGTAGTACCAGTCTGTGGTTGCCGGTAGCTATTTTCTAGATGATATCTTTTTGGAGTTTTTGAGCTGAGACCTACTACGGCAGTACCAACATTGTAATCACGGTATGACCAGGATGTAGCAGTCCGATCGGCCTTGGTAAGGCTGTCTGACCGGCATGGGTGCCACGGTCAGACCAATCCTTGTGCCTAGTTGGTTCTAAGTGTTGGTTTTGGTAGTGTTAGTCGCGACGGAAGTCTGTGCAAGTGTTAGTCATATGGAGTCCATGCATGTGTGAGTCATGTTGTATCCATGCATATGTTTTGCTAATTGAGAGTTAAGTGCATTTCATTTGTGCTCGGATTGATTGCTTTGTTCTTTGGTGTGCAGGTGCTTTGATAACTATCGTGGCCAATGACAAGACTGAGGCTACATAAGGGGTTCTAAGGCCATGGCGTGTCGCATAAGTCTGGGTGGAGCAACATCTCAAGCCAAGAAGCACGGGAGAAAGACAAGGATTGTGAGTAGACGATGTGTTCATGTGGTGTGCCAATTGATCTCGCACATTTTAAGTGGTGAGGTTCCTCGAAGTAGGCGTACGATCTTGACGACAAAGCGTTGGGCATTATAGACTGTGCTATGATGTTAGTGTGACATGGGACTTGGGCATTTCAAGTGGTAATGTTCCTTGGAGCAGGCGTACGTTCTTGGTGGCAAGGTGTTAGGCATCACATACTATGGTGTGATGTTGGTGTACCATGGGACGTGGACATTTTAAATGGTGATGGCCTTGGGCGTTTCAAGTGGTGACGGTCTCGTCATAGGCGTACAATTTTTGCTACAAGTCATGGGCATTGCATCGTTTATGAAGATCGGTGGGTGGCAATTTAGGAGATTATCTAATACCGAGTGGAGTGGCGGTTTGCAAACCACGATACTGACCTAAGTGGTTTAGATCACGTCTTTGTGGTTGGAATATCTTATCGGGCTTGTAGAGCCTTAGGAAAGTCACGCTTTGAAAAGCGTGCAACTATGTGATATTGTAAAACTTGTTTGTGTGTGGGTTATCGAGTTTTCCCATATGTAAGTGATGCGATCCACTAAGAAGTGGCTGGTTGTTAGGGTTAAGTGAGAAGTGAGGAGCCTCCTCTATATAAGCTCTTGTGTTGAGAGAGAGAGAGAATTGATTAAAGATACTTGAGATATTAGGGTTTGTGTTTCCTTGTATTGGAGCCTTGTGTGTGTGCTCTAGGTTTAGAGCTCTGATATTCGGAGGGATTGGCTGTAAAATCTTTCTTTCCAAGTGAAATGAACATCCAAAGTTTGCCAAAGTAAGTTGGATCCCCTCTTGTGCTTTTGATTTTCTTGGATTTCTTGTTTGGATATCTCTTCTCTTGATCTTTTTTAGTGTCAAGGACGTGTAAGAAGTGGAGATATTTCTTGGAGATCAGTTCTCATTCAACTAGACACTTTCTATGGAAAGTTCTAGAGTTTGCCGAGTTTTGCTCAAGAAAGGCGTTTTGGGGGTTTTGATCTTGTCGGTATTTTAGGTTGAATTCGTGCTATGATTTATCTTATATGATATATGAGAACATGTAGGATCGAAAATGGCAACAGAGGAGGGTGAATGGTGCTCTTTTAAAAATCGCCCCTAAGGTGTCCACAAAGTTCTCTACTCTCCAGTAGCTTATTGAAGCTATGAAGACGGAGAACAAAAACCGACTGAAAACTCAAAAACAAATTTCTCGAGAAACTGCTAAGACTTGGGCTAAAGGACTAAGAGTAAGGAACTAACAATGTCACGGCAAAGGAATCAACCCATCATATTGCCATGGCAAGAAGCTGTAAACATAAGCTGCCACGGCAGATAAACAACAGGAATCGTTGCCATGACAAAGAAATCAGCAAGAATTGCTGCCATGGCAGAGAGATACTGCTGCTGTTCTAGCCGAGAGCTGTGCATGGTCTAGAGAAAAGAGTCTTGGTTCATAGGAGAGTACATGCTGCCGAAAACACCAAAGAAAAGCTGGCCAAAACTACTGCTTGCCAAAACAAAGTACTGCAGAAAATAAAAGGTGAGACCAAAAGATGCAAGCACTACTTGGTTGGCAAAAGAAAAGAGGACTGCATGCAGGAAACCTGAATTCTCAAGGCTGAGATTTCGAAAACAGGTGCAGAAAAACATCATCGGCAGCAGCAAATAGAGAGGTTAAAATGCTGCAGACTGCCTACTGTTTTTCAGAGCTTGTCGCTGCAGTTTTCTGCTGGTTTTGAGCTGAAAACAGATTGAGCTGCTCGGTAGAGAAGATGCTGAACTGGAGCCGCTGCTGAAACAGAAATTGACCGAAAAGAAATGCTCAAACCTAAAACAGAAAGAGAAAAGCAAAAAGGAAAAGCATCTGGTAGCCTGAGGAAGACAGAATACTACCGAGAGCTTTTGCCAGAACAGTGAAAAACTGGAGAAGCAAGTAAAACTGAAATTATGAAAGATAGACTGCATCCCTTCTCATGACAATTAATTTGGACTTTAAGCTAAGTAGCAGAATGTCCTCTGGGAGAAGAAGATGCAGATGAAAATCAAATGACTAACAGAAAACTGAGTTTGCCGAAAAGTGAATAGCAGGACAACCAAAACTCAGACTGCTTGACTAACATGAAACCATTGAAAACAAGGGAAGAAAAGCAATTTAATTTCTTGGAAGATAGAATCCTTTTAGAAGTCTTTTGCTCTTGGAGATTGACTAGCCAAGGGGCTTTGAGAAGGACTCCAAACCAGAGCTAAAGAAATCGAAACCTCTTTAGCAAAGAAATCAACTCAAGAAACAAAGAGCTGGAAAAGACAAAACAGAAGAAGAGACTGAACCGAGAGAATCATAACTGAGAGACTTAATCAGTCAACCGAGAAAGACAAAAATCAAATAAAGATGAGTGGTTCTCAAGCCTTTGATCTTGTGACTCTTGCTCACGAAAGCACAAAATAAGAGAAACTGGGAGAAGATCATGAACAGGAACAACTCAAACACAATCCATTTCATTCCAACCAAAAATTACAAAGGAGTCCCCATACGCATGGACATTAGAACAAGAAGAGTGATTACAAGATTTTCAATCCATCCTCTTCCTCTCAATCCTCAAGAACACCAAGAGCCTCACATGCTTCTTGGGAGGAACACACACAAAATAAAGAGCAAATACACAAAAACCCTCAAGGGGGTATGCAGCCCCCAATACCTATTTATAGCCCTTGGCTAACGGGTCTCCAACCCGTTACGCCGGCTAAACCCTAACGGAGCCGTCTCCCGCTTGTGCAGCCTTGCGAATTTACCAATTCGCCCCTCCTGCACCTTCCCGGAAGCTTCCGCGCTCCTTTCCGTCCACGACTCGCAACCACATCGAATCTCCGCCGTCTTCGACACATCCGATCGTTCTGACCTCGACACCGCCTGTGTCTAGTCCGGTCACCTCGTGTCTCACCACGACTCCGCCTCGACGTCCTGCAGTCAGCACAGACAAGAAACACATCAAATAGCACCGCTCGATATATGAAAGCATAATAGAGTCCAAACCTATCGAGTCATCAGAATATGCACCCTAAACATATTGACCAGGTTTGACCAAGTCCGACCGAGCCCGTTGCACCACGCAACGACATGGTCCGAACCAACCAACTCAAACTCGACTTCCCTAAGCCGATGTCAATTACTCATCATACACATGGGATGACCTCACATGGTCTCTCAGAACACATTCAAAGTCACCTAGATCATATAGGACTTACGAGGAAAAGCAGATTGAGATTTCCCCTTTTTGGTGCACCTTCACTCACATGGAAAAAAGGTCAGAACTTTTGCGATCATTCTCTTGATCGTTGATTGGAATAGGTTCCTAACATCCTAATGAAGGTGCATGCCAAGTTTCAAGTCATTGGACTAACGGATGAAAAGTTTCATTGATTTTTTTATTTCAAAATCGTGCTGTTTTTACTATTCCTGCGCTAGTTTCACTGTAGTGGCACTACCGAAGTTACTATAGTGGTACTACCGATTTTACTGTAGTGGTACTATCGATTTTGCTCAATTTCATTTGGGTATTTTTCATGTGGATGATTGATCTCTGAACTTTATAACTTCTCATAGTTATTGGAGTGAAAAACTTGGAGCCATGCTTCCGCTTTGAGAAAAGATTTGAAAAAGTCTTGTAATCTTGTTAGCTCCTATTCACTCCCTCTAGTCGTCATCTTTGGTCCTACAGTAACAAACTCCGTTTGATCAATATACCAGTTACAATTGGCTAATCATGAAGGATTTAAAGTTTAGTTTGAGAGTGACAATGTTGTTTCTATCAAGTTGAGATCAACAAATTGGGAGAATATACTTTGTTGTTAAAATCATCATCTAACAAGTTTTCTTAGAAAAGGCCTTTTGTTGTGAACCATAGAAAGACATCTTTTGTTGGATAGCTATAACAAGACTTGTTTCATGGCTATCGTGTGCAAAGTATCGATTGGCATCATCACATAGGAAGCCACTCCCTTTATCACATTTGTGAATCTAATTCCATAATGATAAGAATATTAATAATTTATGTGCTGTAGCACTGGTCAAATTTTATCTCCAACTTGAGGGATACAATGTAAGAAGACATTTACAGCTACAACTTGGAACAGTTCCCTACAATTGTGATCCATGATTTTTTTGCGATTATTGTGATATGTGAATCTAATTCCTTATTGTAGTATACATAATTACATATACAGTATAAGTGGTGTGGGGGAGCTTTCTTTCACGGTTCTTGCATCCCCTAAAAAGAGATTGGTAAAGAAATATCCCAAAATTAACATGATATGTAGTCCCTACTCTCTAGACGCGTTTGGCGAACATTCTTTACAAAGATGAGAACAACCACGTTGCTGATATTTTATTTAATGCTCCTGAAATCTAAAGATTCTTGTTCAATGCTCCATAAGCCAGAAGTCGGAATGAACACACTAGCTTATTAATTTTGGATTTTTTTGTCTTTTTTAGCTTTTTTGTCCCATTCATTCGTATTATCCGTGTAGATATAACGGTGTTTTTTATTTTTTCTCATATTTATTTATTTTTTAATTAAATGACTTAGAAAAAACTAACATCCGCTATAGCGCAATTTCAGCCAAAAACCAAAAGTCTTAAAAAAGCCAAAATGAACACCCCGACCTACAGATTATTGTTCAATGCTTATGAAGAAATCATTTCAATGCACGCCTGTATAGACTATTATCTTCTCTTTGTAAAGATACAGATGTCCAGTTTATCTCTTTAGTGCATTTCTGATGCATCAACTGAAGTATCTTATTAAAAAAAATTGTAATACTAGAAAAGAGTGTGTTACTGTTGGATAATAATAATTAAAAAAGAAGTTTGAACGTTCCTGTCTGATAACGAAAGGAGATGTTTTTTTAACTATCCCATGTCATATTCACCAATATAAAAGGTTCAAATATTCCTTTTGTTTTGCCTTTTTCATATTCCTTTCAGCATATCTTTGATTTTTTATTAGGAATTTGCCCTTTCTCTGGTCGGTAGTACATTCTTCACGCACCTGCAGGCTGACTTAAAAGGTAACTTCTGTCATGTATCTCTTCTTGTTCCTTTTTGTTAAGATCATCATTTCTGTTTTGCTCTATCTAATTGCAATGCTTGTTAGGTTTAGGCGTGCCATGTCATGTGTACTCATAGGGTTATTCCCACAATCTTATCTGCCTATATGCCATAGTCTAAGAGAAAATAAGTTATGCCTGTCTTCAACAAATTTGCTGCCTTCTGTCCATATGTCATACCAAGTAAAGCTATGAGAATGATCTAAATTACTCCGATATGTCATACGGATACGGCAATACCGAGATACAATATTTTTCAAAAACAAAGATATGTCGATACGGCAAGTATATATACATTTAAAAATAAACAAAATATAGAGAGGCTATGAAAAAGCGAGAAACTAATATTACCTTAACGAATGCTATATATTCCTTGCCTCCCTCACTTGCTGGCATTGTTACGATCCTGTCACAGTCTCACAGATGCACTCGGCCGCTCGCTCCTCGTACCTTAATCCATGCAAATATATCATATAGATAATGTGAGACATATCAGTATATCGCTAGTAATAAACTTGAAATTTTTAACAGAAATTCAAAGTGGAGAAAAGATGGCTTACCTAACAAAATCTGACCTCATAGCACTTGAATCCTCAATCAGTAACCTTGAACACAATAAATCTAAACCTTACAAAAAACATTACTGAACAATAAAATAATAGATCATAGAGATTTAGATGTAGATAGTCTAGCAACATAACATAGCATAGGATGGTAGAAATAGGTTACAGGGCGCAAGGCCAAATTTAATTGTTCCAACCTCTAAGGTCCCACCATAGGAAATAGGAATGAATTAAATTAATACTAAACATCTTCATGATGAGATTGCTCCACCTCGGAAGGTCATTGTCCTTTCTTGACTCTACATATGAACCTCTCAAATTTTGGCTCATCTACTGTGTGATCAATAGCTTTAAGAACACTATCACCACCAAAGGACTCGAAACCATCTCCTCCAACATCCCATATTTGGGTTGGACCTATAGAATAATCATCAGAGTTTCTTGACAGGAGACGCAAGTTGTCATGCACAAACATTAAATTCTCAACACGATCTGGCGTGAGCCTATTTCTTCTCATATTATGGACAAAACTATAGGTACTCTAATTTCTTTTACAGTAAAAAGAAGATGGTAGTTGCGCAAGTAACTTAAAACCTAATGCTTTCAGTTTTGGGGAGATCCAAGAGAGACAGTGGGGTCGTGGGAGATGTGAGGGGGAGGAGGCGACAGCTGGCGGGAGGTAAAAGGGGAGGAATGGTGGCTGGCAGGAGTGGTGGGGAAGGTGACAGCGGTTGCGAGAGGTAAGCAGGGAGAGGGCGGCAATCGCAAGAGGCAAGCAAGGAGAGGGTGTCGGTGGCGAGCGGCTAGAGGGGTAGGGCAAGCAGGCATATTAGATGGGTTGAAATTGGGCTGGGCTTGTAGTGGGCTTTTGTTTGAATGATTTTAAGCCAATAAGTATCGGGGAAGTATCGACGGAGTATTGCGATTAGTTTTATTTATTTTAGAAATTAAATTTTGCAGATAATTTCCAATACCGTATCACGTCGTATTAAAAGTGTATCGGTATCCAATACGTATTACGATACGTGTACGACGCATCGGCGGAGTATTGGCGTATCGAAGAGGATGATATTTCTGTCTCAAGCTTGCTGGCTTCCTCAGTTTTTGCCCTATTCCACGTATGCCGATTCAGTTTCTCTAGACTCGCTTTCATCTTCTCTTTCCGCCCGGTTTCCTTCTACGCCTTTCTGCGCCGCTGGTTGCGCGCGGCGCCGAAGAAAGTGAGCAGCGAGTGCGGTGGCCATGAACAGTACCCCTCCTAGGATCTGTAGGGGACCAAAGAACCCTAGTCACATGAATAGGCCAATCCTAACTCTGTTCCTTCCTCCTCAAATGGCTGCAACACGCAAAATACTTTCACTGAAATCTAAGCAAATTAGCATTGTTACCTACCCTGTTAGCTTTCGTCTAGGTTCGTGGATCGATCGGCCAGGTTCAGGACCATCCTAGCTTCTGCAATTCCTTAAGCAGTTCACTCAGACCTAAGCCATTTTTGCTAGCTTATTCAGGAGCGAGCTTGCTGCCTGGACCATCCCGGTGAGTTCTTTAACACGCCATATTTGGCTGGTACGATGTGAGATCTGACTCAAAGTGGAGATCGAACAGTACTTTCTCTTGTGGACCGCATTGGCATGGACCATGCATGCATCAGATCAGGCCGCCATCATCATCGTCTCTCCGCATGAACTGAGAGTGAAAGCTTGTTATTGGTGGTGGGGCACAGGAATTTGCGTGATCTTGGAATATTTGGTTGATCGTGTGCAGGATTAAACAAGATTGGATTTGCTTGCTTGCTACTGGAATATGAATCGATTAATCAACCCAGCATCACTTCTTTTCAATGATTTGATCAGTCAAAGGCCAGGAAAGCTAGATTGATATATTTTTTTTGCCAGGAAAGCTAGATCTTCATGCATGATAGGATTAGGTGGTGGTGTTGTGAAGAGATAAGCTTGCCTTTTCGTCTCCTTTCTTTCTGCTACTGTTAAGCTACGAATATTTTGCAAAGGGTTGTGAGAACAATTCGATAAGGATTAAGGACTAGTACATTTTAACGCGGAGTTGAATGCCTTATTTTTCTTGTTCTCAGTTACCTTTC
Organism: Bonia amplexicaulis; assembly: GCA_036346245.1. NCBI lineage: Eukaryota > Viridiplantae > Streptophyta > Magnoliopsida > Poales > Poaceae > Bonia > Bonia amplexicaulis. The sequence continues at coordinate 2,369,363 of CM070750.1, read as the reverse complement.
TTGTGATCATGATGTGAATAGTGAACATCTTTTGGTCCGTCACCGTCTTCTGAAGATCACAGAATTCAAATGGTTAATTAGTTAACTGGATTCCTTGTTTCTAGTGACGAGTTCACTGGTGCAAACATGCAAGCCTGCATTGTACTTATGCAGCAGCAGCTCTGAATTTCATTGTTAATTGTAGCAAGATGTTCTACTCATTGGCTCATTGCACGTCGTTTTCATTTGGTTACTTGCAGTGTTGTATTTGTTGTGCTGCCATTCAGCGACTTTGCCCATATGTCTACTTAATTAGCTTGCCACAGTTGAAGAACAAGTATTAATTCTGCCATGGACAGTAATCAGAAGCTAGCTAGCCATTCATTACTGTTCTGACTTCAGAAGCAAAGTTAAGCTAATGTTACTGAGTCTTAAAAAAAAGCTAATGATACTGAGTCTTAAAAAAAAAAGCTAATGTTACTGCAACACTTCCAGCTTGGGGAGTTGATACTACAAGTGGCAAGGCAGGTCATTGCCATTGCAGTACCAAGTGTATGTACATATTGTCAAAATTGGGCAGAGATGAGGTGCTTAGCCTCTGCCTACTCCTGCGTGCATGGCATGGATGCATGGCATGGCTACGTCAAAACTCGCGGGGGTCGACGAACAGGAGGTTGCCTGGAGGTGGCGGCGCCGTCCAGTTGTCGGCGGAGGCGGCATTGTCGTCGTCGTCGTTGTTGTTGAGGTTCTTGATGCACCAGACGTCCTCATCGCAGGAGAAGCGGCGCCAAAGCGGGACGGCGGCGGCGGCCGGGTCGTCGGGAGCGACGTCGGCGGCCACGACGGCGCAGGCCGGGTTCTTGCGCGCGACGTTATGGGCGTGGTGGCAGAGCGAGCGGAGCAGCACGGGGCCCTCCGGCCCGGACATGCGGAGGCCGTAGAGGAGGTAGGCTCCGAAGGGGCGGAAGATGTCGGGGACGGAGGGAACGCGCATCCACGGCGCGCTCCGATCGAGCGCCCGGAGCGCGGCGAGGGACGCACGGAGCAGCACCGGCGCGCCGCGCACGCGTAGGCGGAGGGAGCGCGTGGAGTCCCAGACGCTGAGCACCGCGAAGGACGGCGGGAGGGCTGGGTCCGCGTCGCTCTCGATGGCCACGAACGTGCCGAGCGTGAGCTTGTGGGCGAGGAGCGCGGCCATGTCGGCGGGGAGGAACTCCGTGTCCTGCGGCGGGAGCAGGCGTGCATAGGTCCCCGCGGCCAGCGGCGGCGGCAGCTGGAACACGCTGTGCCCGCGCGGGACGGGCAGCCTGTGAGCGTGCACGGGCCGGCCGAGGAACACCGGCCGCCGGAACGGCGCGTACCCGAACCGCCCCGTGAAGAGCGCCAGCGACGCTGCGTTGGACACCGTCGTCGCCATGGTCGCGTGCGCCGCCCCTCGCGCCCGGCACCACTCCTCCGCCAGCCTCACCAGCGCCGTCCCGATCCCCAGCCGCCTGCAAGAAACGCAATTAACGAACGTCAGCTCAGAGCGTCCACATGGGACGAAAAGGAGTAGCAAGCGGCCGCCATGAGCCGCGCGCGGCGGCGGGTCGGCACTGCCCCGCGCGGCCATGTGAGGGACGCGCGCCTCCCGCGACACGCGGCGCCTCGGGAACCGCGCGCCACGTACGCCGCCAGTGGCTTCCGACCAACCAGCCGGGCCCCGCGTGGGGTGTATGCGCGTGGGCCCCACGGACACCGCGACCAGGCGCACTCCCGGCTCTCGGCCGCACTGCGCTGTGATTTCTGCCGCCGCGGTGCAGAGACCACTCACACGCTACTGTGCTCCACCAAACTACTACCAGTAACACTGCTCGAAGCAGAAACTATTCTTCTTGCAATTAGGCAAACTCGAAAGTATGAAGTACGTTTGGAGTTAAGCATAAAAATGCATTGTGCATGCGTGTGAAAATGAACTTTAAATGAATGATCTGAAAGCGAAAAAGAAGAAGAAGAACTAGTGAAGGGTGATCGATCGAGGCGGTGGTGGTCACCTGTGAGACGGGGACACCCGTAGGCCGAGAAGATAGGCAACCTTGACGTACGGCTTCTTGCTGCTGCTACCTCGGCTCACCGTCTTAATGCAGGCCTTTATGACCCCTACCACCTCCTCCTCCTCCCCATACCCGGCGACCTACACAATGACGATCCATTAAAAACTCGATCGCCGCTGGCGCGTACGCATGCACATCGATCATCGCAAGCATCCAGCGTGTGTGTGCACATTAACAGTTGTCTGTACTTTTTGTGCTCGAACATATATGGGTGTTGATCAAAATTCTTGCAATAAGAATGTATGTGTATTAATCGCTTTCTTTGTTAACGAATAGTTAAGTAGCTTGCTAGATGCGTTAGTTACTTATAGTTAATTACCAGCATGACGTGCTCCGGCGCGTGGCGCACCCTCGCCAGCGGGTCGCCTATCTGCTCGACGCAGAGCGACATGCCGCTCCTCCTCTTCTTCTTATTCTTGCTCTTCTTGGCGCCGCCGTTGTCATCGGCGGCGGCGGCCATGTCGCCGGACAGGCCGACCTGGCACCGGCGCTCGAGCTCCTCGACCGCCGGCAAGTCCCTCTCCATGTCGAACTCCCTCACCCTCAACACCATCCTCTCCCTATCCATCGCTACCATACTATCACTCCCTTGCTCCTCAATTGGCCGGTCTCTCTAGCTAGCTATAGCTCGCTTGCTGTAGCTACTAGCTCAACGAGCTTGCTGCTGCTGCTGCTGCTTCTCTAACGAGATGGGTGTGGGGCACATTTATACACGCAGGTTGACAGGGAGAGATTGAGAGGGAGGGAGGCGTGGGGCCGGCGAAAAATAATGAGTGATGCAAAGCAAGGGAACAATGGCATCTCTTGTATAATACTGTAGATACCTCTAGCGTCTTGGATTTGTGATTAGTAGGATTATTTATTTTCTTTAATTTCAAGCAGACTGTTTTGATGAGTTAGATGGCAACCCTTGCACGACCTCTGTATGTGCATCCTTTCAGACAAGGGCTTATCTACATGTAATCAAGTAGGACCTACTTAGTTTCATCTCTCTCAAAATGTCAATGTGGACTAATGGGGCCGAGCAAATTAGCTAGTGAGGAAGACCATGGTCCAGTGGTTGTTTATACTACTACTAATGTGCCATGGATACTACTTACAGTTAATTAAAGGCCCCAAATCAACCTACCCAATCCTATAATATATAGCATACCAGCCTCCTTTAAACAAGCAAGATTCTGATGATCAATGTGTGTGTAAGCGAAGCTCACGTAGTTCAACTGTTCAACATATATTATAGAGATATTTTATTATTTACCACTGTAAAAATATGTCTTTAGAATTTGTCACTTTATATCTCACTCGTGTCAATGAGATATTAGTTGCAAACCCTAAAATATCATAACTTTGACGATGACAAATTATTAATTCCCCTATATTATATATCGAGCACTACACTTTAGGATAGATATATAGGGCGCAGAACCTACTAATTCTTGGGCATCCAAACATATATTCCAAGAGAAGCAGTTCTGGATATGTGCTCAGGAGATATATATGTAGAGAGAGACGACCAACTTAAACCATACCATCACAAGGAAGAATATCTCGATCAAAATCAAGAAATATGAAATTACTAGAGATCGAAAACAAAGCCGGAGTTGGGGACTAATTAACTTGCACAAGATTATTAGCAGTCAGTACAAGTACTTGATATGTACAATATTCTTTTTGAGTTTGCAACTTAATTAATTAGCATAAATGACTAAATAAACATGCACATATGTTCGGCGTCTAACAATTGGCCATGACATACGTATTCCAGTGCAACTTTAGTATTGAAGAGCTAGTGGATGTTATGTTCCGGGAGATCGACAAAGATGCAAGGAAAAGACGATTAGTTTTATTTCCAAATTCGATGTTTTAAAGATGTATGGATACCTGCATAGGGTTGAAATAAATGTTGTTTTAGCATGAATTTAGTCATAATTCCAGAATTAATAGTTGAGACAAATATATGATTTCAAGTACAATATAATGACAAGAGCATAAATAAAATCATCTCATGACAATATGCCATTCTCATTTCATATACATACATATATATGAAATCATGTCAACAAGAATAAGAGTGAAAAAATAATCAATTAGCATATTACACAAATTGTTATTTTGATGATAATGCCCTCAGATGTCCGCTGCTGTTGTATTTAGATCCAAAGCCCCCTCGACATAGTAGGTCTATAATTTTCTAATCAACAATTATCGTGATTATCTCTAGATATTCTGCTAGAATCGGGTCCAGACTTACCACCTTAATCTAAATTAATTTCAGAAGCAATAACAAGTATATACCTTGTTCTTTTTGACTTTTCAGTAGCTTTTGGCTTCTCTCAGCATTCACTATTCATTAGACTAATAAATCGGAGCCCAAAAGAATAGGCACTAAGACTACAGTAGAAAGATATAGTGTGTGTATAAGAAAAATACATTTTACTTCGGGGTGTAGTTCCTCCCACCTCTGATATATCACATAAATGAACTCGACATACTCATTTATCACTTTAGTATACTCATATATTAATTATAAGATACTACAATGTGAATCACATGAAAAAATTACAAGAGAACCTATAGTTTTTAGCGTATTTTGTAAATACCTTCATATATGCACATAAAAAGGAATATATCTATAAAAATATACATACCACATCTGAAAAATATACATACCACTTAGATGATCTTACATACTCGTATACTACATGTCCATACCCTTCGTTACGCGAGATACTCAATATGTTGTAAGATATAACACTGGGAGTAACCACTCCTAGGCGAACCCGCCCCCTTGGAGCTCCTCCCCGAGCGTCGCCAACCTCCCTGGGCTCCTCCCCGCGTGGCTTTAGGGTTAGGCGAACCTACCCCCTTGGAGCTCCCACCCAGCCACATCTCTATGCAGCATAAAGCAAGCATAATATACAAATGTTCTTCTAGATTTCTACATTGTTCTTCTAGCATCATTGTTCTTCTGTGAATAGAATCGAAATATATCTTTCGAATTGTAATGAATTTGTCAGTGTGGAAACCTGAATTGTATATGTGAGTTGAACTGAAATGTGTATGGGGAGTTGAGCTGAAATATATCTGTGCAAACCTGAATTGTATATGTGAGTTGAAGTGAAATATATATATGGAATTGAGTTGAACTGAAATGAATTTGTGGTTTCCATGTTCTGCAAAGCAAGAAAGCAAGTTTCTGGTTACTGGTTTCATGTTCCCCATCCCTACACTGCAAAGCAAGAAAGCAAGAAATCTGGCTTCTGGTTATGTGCACGGCCATTCTCTACATTGCATTACTCAGAACTTGTGCTGAGTTACAGAGGACTTAAAAGTTAACTGATGTAATAAATATGTTGGCATATCAAGCTTTATTGGACAATGAACAGTATCAGATTCTTGGACAATGAACAATATCAAAATTTTGGACATGAATAGTATCAGAATTATGCTTTTTCGGTTGCCTCTGAACTGCAACAGATGAGAGCACATGCATGCAACAAAATAGAAAAACACAGTATAAATTGCCCCCAGTCGCTAGCTCAACATTCTTGTGCTGCACATGCAAGAACCATCATGCATTGCTTATCATGGCCATGTTTTGTCCTACATATCCGAGAATCTAGTAGCCATTTCACAAAACATACATATACCTTCATAATTTTACTTGCTACATCAATTTTCATACATCAACTGACCTACCATCTTCCCATGACTCCTCTCTTGTAATTTTCCCATGACCTTGTTTCTGTGATGGATGTTGGGAAACATGAGAAAACATGAGGAGGCTGGGAGGCACTCGGGGTGGCCGGGAGGAAGGTGGAAGGAGGAGGCGCTCGGGGTGGCCGGGAGGAAGGCGAAAGGTGGAGGCGCTCGGGGAGGTTGGGAGGGAGGCGGACGGAGGAGGCACTCAGGGACCGATTTGAGCATGGGGAGTTGAGGCGACAGAAATCTCCGGTCGAATCAGCAAGAATTTAGGCGGAAAGATGGAGAAGGAGGTGGGGGGTTATTCACAAAATGGCATAAGTGATTTAGTGCATCCCACCCGCACAGATCCAGGCCATAGAAGGCGGATCCAAGGGCCCTGATTTACGCTAAAATGGGGCATTATAGTGTCTAGACACCAAGCCTCTCTGCCTTTGGATTGCTTTTAGATGCGTGCAAGTGCAATGATATATAATATATCATGCAAACCCGTTAACATTCATTAATTCGAAAAAACATCAATTTGGAAAGAAAGTCTTTGATTTAGCATGCTAAATCAATCATGGATGGAAAGTCTTAATTATGCATGGAAAGTCTCAATCATGGAGCCTGGGCACTATGATGCCCTTATATTATATTATATATATATATATATATATATATATATATATATATATATATATATATATATATATATATGAAAAATGTTCTATACTCTTGAAAGTACATACTCCCACTTCTCATATACCGCTTTAATGGTGTTGTTATACCTCTTTATCTACTTGAGCACACTCTAATAAAGATTATAATATACTCTAAAGTGAGCTCCATAAAAAAGTTAATAAAAATCCACTTTTTATAGCATAACTTACGTATATAGTCCTTTTATGTATGGAAAAGGATATATAGCAAAAATAAAGGGTTCCGATGAAAAATTTTCAATCAAGTCGCATTGAAGTATCTTAGAATTACTATTTAACTATACCAAAAGTGATAAATAAGTATAACATATTCGTTTAAGTGGTATATTAAAAGTAAGAGTATGTACTCCCGGGAATACAGAATATACACATACACACACTATTCAGTAGCTATGTGTAGAATAAGTGTACGACCCTAACTGACCCAACCATCTTGTGGCCCGCACCATCCCACCCCACGGACTGTTACTAGCATTTATTAATTATGGTAAAGTTACTATCGTAGGCACATTAAGTTATCATCCGTAATTTATGAAGTTACTTGCAGTTATTACGCTTGTTACTATCTCATACACACAAAATTATCATCTATAATTCCTGAAGTTATTTACAATTGGCAATGTTACTATCTCATTCATAAAATTTATTATCTATAATTCATGAAGTTATCATCTTATGCACCAAGAAGCCAGATAGTAAAAATGACATGAATTTCACGACATCGAAACATATTCAATATGGATCTTGTTTTGTTAAACTCATAATTTCGAACACAATGGTGCAAATGGATCGAAGATTGGACTTTCGATGAAAGAGTTATTTTATTTTTTTAGTTTCTAAATAAGATAAAAAAACACACATCAAGTGTACTTATTCCTTTCTCTCTCCTGCTACATGCATGCATGTGTCAAACTGTAACCACCCGGTGCAAGAGACCCGCACTTAATTACTATCTCATGCACAAAAGGTTATAATCTATAATTCACCAAGTTACTTACAGTTTTAATGTGATAACTTTCACATTGCAATGCTACGAAAAGTTACCATCTTCTGAACATAAAGTTATCTCGGTAATTCATTAAGTTACTTACATTTGCAAAGTTACTATCTCATGCAAAAGTTAGCATCTATAATTCATAAAGTTATGCACCAACTGAGTTATGCACCAACTGCATTAGGAATTCAGGCACCGACCCGCGCGTAGTGTAAGTGCACACGCTCGTTAGCGCAGTATGTGTGTGTGTGTATATTAACAACAACGGGTAAATAAGATTAGGCCTTCGGCAAGTATAGAACAACATAAATGCAATGCTAATAACATCCCAAACACTAGTAGAATATCCTAAATAATAAAGACAATTTCATTTAGATCAATTATCTTCATTAGGCATTCAATTTCTCACAATTAATCATACAAAGTCTTCCACAACTAGTGTATATTATCATTTAACAGATATGACAGCACACTAGAATGACACTAATGTATGATTAATAACAGTAAACAACCAACGATACTCACGATGGAATGGCACTCGAAGCCACTAAGAAGCAAATCGGCTAGCACATCGCAGCTGATGCTTACCCAGAAAACCTATCATCGCCAACTAGGTCGCAGTTTCATAGCGTGGTTCTCAAAGATACAAAGCCGTCTTTCAGCACTGAAGTCATAGACCAAGAAGTTGAGATACTCAAGGATGCCGCACAAGACACAAGCCAAACAGAGCAGCAACCAAGTGCTTGGAGGAGCAAGACTCCCCAAACCCTTGGCCAAACCGAACCCAACACCACCAGCACAGCACCACCACCATAACGCACTCAACCACGGAGGAAGCATCAAGGTTCGGCACACATCGACATCATCCAAGAATCGGCACCAATCGGCTCTACCTCTGCTGGTAAATTGACACCACTTACCAAGTGATGAGTTGAAGGACTTCAAGTTGCTGGAGATGACCGGTGCAATGCCTCCTCTGCCACTACCGTCACCTAAGACTGACAGGTGCAGCCGATTAAATCTAATCGGTGAAGAGGAGCTCTCGGTGGAGAAGAAGATGGAAAAATAAAGAGGATTTAGCTCCTAAGGTGAAAGCCTAGCCTGAAAATATGAAAGGTGGCAGCGCAGCCCTTAATTGCCCCAAAACCGTCAGAGAGACGAAAGTGGGATCTCCATGCACACACCCACACTAGAGGGTAACCGTTGAGGGTACGCCCATCTCCTCTATCTTATTTCCTTTCCTCCATTTTTGTACAAATTGGGAAATTCCCATAACGCCTTGCTCCAACACATAGCATGTGCTTTTGTGCAAAAAGAGCATTTATTGTTGTTGTGCATATCGGCTTTTCCACACACATGCATGCATGAATGTTTTCTTCCTAACAATCATCCAAATTTCGGACCGTTGGATTAGAGATCTAACGGCCCCCTTTTTTGAAGGGAGGAGATTGTTTTTTGGAGGGGGAGATTTTTTTTTGAGGGGCAGGGAGAATTCATGGCCGTTGGATTTCTAATCCAACGGTCACAAATCTGAATAATAATTAGAAAGAAAATATCCAGATAATGTTTATCAATACCCTTCCTTCAATCGCTAAACCAGCACACACACATTTTTGTTACATATATATAAGAAGCAAAAAGACACTAGTGGCCTTCAATTCTCTTCGTATATACTACAATCCAATGAATCCATACGATATTTCCGTCTCGTTTACTGTTTGATGGATCGATCTACGTAAGCACAGCTAAATTTTAGATCATGGGTATGGATGCATGCAGACGGCTCTAGCAAGATCGACATGACTTTGGCAGCATGGCAAAATTAATTAGGTACCTTTCTGAGTTAGGGAGATGGAATTAATGGAACGGCAAGTATATTTAGCACCGTGCCTTCTTTTTTTTCTCTCCTTTTTTCCCTGCTTTAGCGATCTCCTCCATCCAATATATTTTCTAAGTATACATGTTGTTCACTTAATGATTAAGGAATACTTACTTATCTTAGTTGTGTTTAGTTAGTGTGTGTTTGAGCTGCTTCCTTCTGGCTTCTCGATCGGCGCCTAGTGAGAGTTGTAAATTGCTTGAATCAATCGCTGTCCATGTCGCCCTCATTATAACTCGCACAACTGAAGAACAAACTCTCCACTTGTATATATTTGCTTTATGTATGCTAGCTTGTTGTGTTTATATAGAGCTAGGAGTTAGGCCCTATTTTTTTGGGCCAGTCCGAAACACGGCCGGCCCGACACGGCCCAAGCACGATGTGGCCCGACATGGTACGAGCGGTGGGCGGGCGGGGCCTAGAAACCTAGCCCACTCTGCGGCGGGCACGGCGAGCACGGGCGACACGGCGGGCATCTTGGCTCCAACGGCCGGGCCGCCTCGGTCTCCACAGCTCCGCCGCCTCCCTTTCCCGTCAACATCCCAGATTCCCCACAACCACAACTCATCGAGGCCATCACAGGCGAGAGAGGGAGTATAGGGAAGGGCGTGCACGGTCACCGGGCCGGTCGAGTGGACGATGGCCGCAAGAGGAGGAGGCGGGTCAGCCGGGCCGAGGCGACATCAAGTCGACAGTGCAAGAGACCCGCACTTAATTACTATCTCATGCACAAAGGTTATAATCTATAATTCACCAAGTTACTTACAGTTTTAATGTGATAACTTTCACATTGCAATGCTACGAAAAGTTACCATCTTCTGAACATAAAGTTATCTCGGTAATTCATTAAGTTACTTACATTTGCAAAGTTACTATCTCATGCAAAAGTTAACATCTATAATTCATAAAGTTATGCACCAACTGAGTTATGCACCAACTGCATTAGGAATTCAGGCACCGACCCGCGCGTAGTGTAAGTGCACACGCTCGTTAGCGCGAGATGTGTGTGTGTGTATATTAACAACAACGGTAAATAAGATTAGGCCTTCGGCAAGTATAGAACAACATAAATGCAATGCTAATAACATCCCAAACACTAGTAGAATATCCTAAATAATAAAGACAATTTCATTTAGATCAATTATCCTCATTAGGCATTCAATTTCTCACAATTAATCATACAAAGTCTCCCATAACTAGTGTATATTATCATTTAACAGATATGACAGCACACTAGAATGACACTAATGTATGATTAATAACAGTAAACAACCAACGATACTCACGATGAAATGGCACTCGAAGCCACTAAGAAGCAAATCGGCTAGCACGTCGCAACTGATGCTTACCCAGAAAACCTATCATCGCCAACTAGGTCGCAGTTTCATAGCGTGGTTCTCAAAGATACAAAGCCGTCTTTCAGCACTGAAGTCATAGACCAAGAAGTTGGGATACTCAAGGATGCCACACAAGACACAAGCCAAACAGAGCAGCAACCAAGTGCTTGGAGGAGCAAGACTCCCCAAACCCTTGGCCAAACCGAACCCAACACCACCAGCACAGCACCACCACCATAACGCACTCAACCACGGAGGAAGCATCAAGGTTCGGCACACATCGACATCATCCAAGAATCGGCACCAATCGGCTCTACCCTCTGCGAAGTAAATTGACACCACTTACCAAGTGATGAGTTGAAGGACTTCAAGTTGCTGGAGATGACCGGTGCAATGCCTCCTCTGCCACTACCGTCACCTAAGACTGACAGGTGCAGCCGATTAAATCTAATCGGTGAAGAGGAGCTCTCGGTGGAGAAGAAGATGGAAAAATAAAGAGGATTTAGCTCCTAAGGTGAAAGCCTAGCCTGAAAATAAGAAAGGTGGCAGCACAGCCCTTAATTGCCCCAAAACCGTCAGAGAGACGAAAGTGGGATCTCCATGCACACACCCACACTAGAGGGTAGCCGTTGAGGGGTACGCCCCATCTCCTCTATCTTATTTCCTTTCCTCCATTTTTTGTACAAATTGGGAAATTCCCATAACGCCTTGCTCCAACACATAGCATGTGCTTTTGTGCAAAAAGAGCATTTATTGTTGTTGTGCATATCGGCTTTTCCACACACATGCATGCATGAATAGCTTTCCTTCCTAGGTGTGTCTAGGTATCACCTGAATGTTTTCTTCCTAACAATCATTCAAATTTCGGACCGTTGGATTAGAGATCTAACGGCCCCCTTTTCTGGAGGGAGGAGATTGTTTTTTGGAGGGGAAATTTTTTTTGAGGGGCGGGGAGAATTCGTGGCCGTAAATCCAACGGTCACAAATCTGAATAATGGTTAGAAAGAAAATATCCAGATAATGTTTATCAATACCCTTCCTTCAATCGCTAAACCAGCACACACATTTTTTGTTACATATATATAAGAAGCAAAAAGACACTAGTGGCCTTCAATTCTCTTCGTATATACTACAATCCAATGAATCCATACGATATTTCCGTCTCGTTTACTGTTTGATGGATCGATCCACGTAAGCACAGCTAAATTTTAGATCATGGGTATGGATGCATGCAGACGGCTCTAGCAAGATCGACATGACTTTGGCAGCATGGCAAAATTAATTAGGTACCTTTCTGAGTTAGGGAGATGGAATTAATGGAACGGCAAGTATATTTAGCACCGTGCCTTCTTTTTTCTCTCCTTTTTTCCCTGCTTTAGCGATCTCCTCCATCCAATATATTTATACATGTTGTTCACTTAATGATTAAGGAATACTTACTTATCTTAGTTGTGTTTAGTTAGTGTGTGTTTGAGCTGCTTCCTTCTGGCTTCTCGATCGGCGCCTAGTGAGAGTTGTAAATTGCTTGAATCAATCGCTGTCCATGTCGCCCTCATTATAACTCGCACAACTGAAGAACAAACTCTCCACTTGTATATATTTGCTTTATGTATGCTAGCTTGTTGTGTTTATATAGAGCTAGGAGTTAGGCCGTATTTTTTTTGGGTCAGTCCGAAACACGGCCGGCCCGACACGGCCCAAGCACGACGTGGCCCGACATGGTACGAACAGTGGGTCGGGCGGGGCCTAGAAACCTAGCCCACTGGGCGGCATGGCACGGCAGGCACGGGCGACACGGCGGGCATGCTGGCTCCAACGGCCGGGCCGCCTCGGTCTCCACGGCTCCACTTCGCCTCCCCTCTCCCGTCAACATCCCCAGATTCCCCACAACCACAACTCATCAGGCCATCACAGAGCAGAGAGAGGGAGTATAGGGGAAGGACGTACACCGGTCACCGGAGCCCGGTCGAGTTTACGATGGCCGCAAGAGGAGGAGCGGTCACCGGAGCCGAGGGCGACATCAGAAGTCGACGGAGGCCGGAGGGGGTGAGGTCGCGACGTTGCCTCCGCTGGTGTCAGCGCCGGCACTTTTGCTTGCTCCATAGCCGGAGACTCCACGTCGCCATCTCTATCCCAGGCTCCCAGCAGTTGCCTCCCAACTCCCAAGAGCCTCTACTCGCTAGCGTAGGCGACAGCGCCCCCGTCAGCCTCGGCCTCTCACGCGCCTGCCTTGGCCTCGCCAGCGCAGATCGTGGAGAAGATGGCAGGGGGGTCGGAGACTCAGGGGAGGAGGGGTCGCCGGGGGAGGTCGAGGGAGGAGGGGCGGCTAGGGAGGAGGCGGCGGGGGAGAGGAGAGGGAGGCGGGGAGGAGGCGGGTTGGGAGAGGAGAGTGAGGTGGGCGGGGAAGGAGGCGGCGACCGGGAGAGGAGAGGAGGCTGGGGTGTTGGGGAGAAGAGGGAGGCACTGGGGTCTGAGAGGCAACCGGGGAGGGAAGGGCCGCCGCCACGGGTGGGTGAGGGAGGAGGCCGAAGGAGGGAGGCTGCTGGGGTAGGGGGGGGGGCCGAGGGAGGAGGGCGCTTGCTTCGGGAAGGGCGTCATCAGCACGATATGGGGGAGGGGAGGAGGCCGGGTGGAGGGAGGAGGGTAGCACCGGGAGGGAGGGAGGGAGGCGGTGGGGAGAAGGCCGGAGGGGCGTCGGGATGGGGAGGAGGCTGGGAGGAGGGGCCACCGAGGTGGGAAGGAAGGGGCCGAGGGGAGGCGCTGCGTCGGGGTGGGAGGACAGGGAGGAGGGAGGCGGGCAAGCGGATCATGAGGCGAGAGAGAGAGAGAGGAGTGCAGCTGGATCGCGTGAGGTGAGACTGAGACAAAGAGAGAGACTGAGAGTGAGCCGAGTAGCCGAACGCCCGAACGGATGGACGGAATCACGCAGGACGAATAAAGTTGGGAGAGTACCGAATAAAGTTGAGTGAGTATCGTTTAGACTTTATCAAAGAAGTAAAGTTTAAGCACAACGGTGAGAGAATAAAGCGAGCGCGTGGTCGTGTGGGGTAAAAAGTTGCACCCAACAGTTAGAAAAATAACGTTAGAGCACAATGGTTGAGTCTTTGGGAAAGTAACATTCAGAAGAGCCATGGCTATAAATTCACCTCTCTTCTTTCATTACTTCACAATCATTTAATTTCCCATTCCTTCAATATCCCTCTATACTTCTTATTTCATCCCTCTACACTCCCTATTTATTCACCATCCAAACAATATGCTACCAAGGAGCCGGAGCACCAAGAAGCTCCCGAGCAGTATGTAGAGGAGTCTAGCATGAAAAGGGCAGCAGGACGCCTTAGTGTGAGCTCTCGTCGTCGCCCCCTAGTCCTCCTCTGGCTCTGACTCCCGTTGATGCTCGTCGGCTCTCACCAAGTATGGGAGACTATGGCATGGATGATAGTTATATGGACCGTACGGAGGGCTACGAGGAGTACCAGAGTGGACCGGAGCCAACGGGGACTCCATAATTCTTCCCCCGTCCACGGACGCCAACATTGGCTGGTTTGGACGACGAGCGAATTGCTGGAAGCACATGACCTGGAGCTAGGAAATCCGAGATGGCGAAACAGTAGAGATCGCAAAATGTAATTGTTGCAATGCTAAATTAACTACTCGTACAATTGTGGGATGGGCACTTGAACCGGCAAACATGCTTACGCAAGATGGCAGCACATGGTTGAGGCGAGGAGGAGGAGTACAAACGCAGCTAAACTTCGAGGTTGATGGCTCTGTAAGTACTTGGGTATACAACTCGCTTTCCGCCCATGAGGAAATTGCTAGATATATTGTTTCAGAGGATCAACCGATTACAATGGGTGAAAGTCGCAAGTTCGAAAGAATGATTCAACACGGCTTTTGCCCACAGTACCAATATGTTAGTAGGAGAACTACTACATCTGATGTTTTACATATGTATCAAAAGGAACTGGTAGAGCTGAAAGAACTATTTCAACAAGTTCAGTTTTCTTTTGTCGTAACTTCAGATATTTGGACATCATAACACCAAAGAAATGCATACCTTAGTGTTGCATGGAGGGAATAGGTGAATTCCTTGTCCTTGATTATTCGAAAGCTTTCGCACATGTCAAAGATGAGGTTTTTCGTGTTTTCCGTATGTATCATGATAAGTTTGGCAGCAGCGAAAGATCGGAGGCCTCAAGGCAGACGCAACAAGTGAAAGATCAAGCTCCGATTAAATTGATTAAATGAGAGATTGAAACATCAAGCTCCGATTAAGTTGGTTTTAGTGTTAATGACAAATGTTTCTATAATATATTATTGTTAATGATAAATAATTTTATATTATATTGGTGATAATGACAAATACATATGTGAGACTAATATGTTGTTTAAGTTCATATATGTTTTAGTCTCATTTAGATGGAAATGTGAAATTAAAAAGGTATGCATTCGAAATCATTTTCTTACATATTAATGTATTCCTTGAATCCAAAATATAGATTGAACTCCACTAATTGTTCAAAATAAATATGTGCATATGTTTTTCTTTATATACACTTGTATGCACACATTTAGGGGAGCTCTCTATGTTTTGGAGTTTCATAAGTATTGATCCATACTTCTTTTAATATGCATATTTCGAATCTTTACTTTGAAATACATTCTTGAGTATATATAGCTTGTGTAGTTAATATATGCTCATGTGAAATCGGGTTGCCAACTAACTCCTCCAATATGTGTTAATGGTTGAATAGTCAATGACAACCGGATAAGTAAGCTTTGTTTAAAGCTTATCTTAGAGTATACAAATTGCTGTGTACAAGTTGTATACTCGCAAAACCATTTTTATATCTCATGATTTGTTGAGATTGTCATGAATTACCAAAAAGGGAAGATTGTTGAATCTAGTCCCTCCATTATGTATTAATGGTGAAGTTTGGTAATTGATGACAATTGTTTTGTGGACTAACATTTTCCATGAGTTGGATGAATAGGTTATGTTCCACAAGAAAGGATGACTTGGGATGACTTCATATGTTGAATGTCATCAAGTTAAGATGAGAGAAGAAAATAACTTGATGAGTTGAAGACTATTAAGAAGATGGCTTCATGTGTTGAAGGCCGTCAAGAAGAGAATGCATCATGAGTTGATGCATGTCCATGATGATCATGTGTTGATCAAGTAAAGACCATCATGTGTTGATGGAGTTGATGAAAAGATGCATCATGAGTTGATGCATATCAAGACGATGACACAATGCAAAGATATGAACTAGCTAGGGCTAAGGATGTGCTCCTAGTCTTTTACCGGTCTTGGTATTTGGTTGGAAGACCGGATTGCTAGTGTAGGTTGTCGTACCATTAAGAGGGGTCATGTCTAGTAGCTTGAGTCTCATCATGTGTTGATGGCTCAACCTCACCTCGTCCAGCTCATTGTGACATGAGGCTTATATTTGCGGATGTGTTTTGCAAATAGTTGAAGCTCATGTATTGAATCTTTGTAACATGGGACTATGCATTGCAAATGTGTTTTGCAAGTGCTTGAAGTCCATGTTTCTATTCTTTGTGATATGAGTCTTATATTTGCAAATGTGTTTTGCAAATAGTTGAAGCTCATATTTATTCCTTGTGTCATGATTTCAAAAATGTGTGAATGTGTTTTGCAACTTGTTGGAAATCATGTGTGATCCTTGTGTGCATGATATCGTAGTTTGCAAATATATTTTGCAAAATCTGTTGAGATATCTGCACTGCTCAGGAAAATCGGAACTACCGGCTCTGTATGAGCGGTACTACCGTAGGGAGCGGAAGTACCGACATGTGTTGTGCGGTACTACCAGACGTCGGAAGCTCCGGACCTTTCTGTGGAACCTTTTTTCCAGAGAGCGCCAACTTCTGGCTTGGCTTGAGCAGAAGTACCGCACTGACTTTGCGGTAGTTCCGAAGATGGGAAGTACCGGAGTTTTGGCCGTCGATAGTTCCGCGCCGACGGTGTAACGTCTAGTTTAGAGCTCGGACATAGCCGTTACAATGGCATCAGAGCGGGAGCGGAACTACTGGCCATTGGCCGGTGGTAGCTCCGCCCGTCCTGAATTTTCAGGACTTTGGCTCCAATGTCTTGTTTTTTGGTATGGGGTATTTATACCCCCTTTTGGCCGGTTGGAGAAGTTGCTGATTTACTTTTTGGTGCATGTGTTGCACTCCTTGAGCTAGAGTGAGGCTCTCCACTCAATTGTGCATGTGTTGCACTTTGTGAGAGAGGTGAGCTGATCTAGAGTGCTTGTGTTGCATCTAGAGGTGGACTTTGTGTCCAAATGAGCTTGTGCATTCGTTGCACGTGGTGAGAGTCAAGTGAGGGAGTTGGCTTATTACTCTTGGAGTTTGCCGACTCCTAGACGGCGTTGAAGGCGTCGTGCGCGGTGATCTTCTCAAGAAGGTTGTGAGAAGACCCAACGAAGTTGTGAAGGTTGGAGCTCACCTACCCGGAGCGGGAAATCACATGCGCCCTTACGCCCAGGATGGTGGGGGTAATCACATGCGCCAAAGACTAGGAATTAACCAAAGAGCGGCAACATCATCAACTGGAGGATCTTGAAATCGTACAGGCGTATGCTGACCTCGAACACATGAACGACCTAGACATTGATGAGTAGATACTATGTACGCATGTTGTTATAGTTAGTATGTACATATATTGTTGATGTACTCTTTTCCTTATTCGGGAAACCCCACTTTGGGGCGTAATATTTTTTTAACGAGGCAGTAATATTGTATTTTTAAAATATCAATCTTTTTATAATATCAAAGAAATTATATTTTTTCCCGAAATATTTACGTCATTGTGTGTCCATTTTTTATGCAACTAATTCAATTTTAACTAGTTTTTAACGAGGCGGGTACGAGAGAAAGAAAGATGACGACCATCACCACCATCGTCGCCACCGCCTTCGTCGTTTATAGTTACTTTGGACTGGCATGGCAGGAACGCTGGCACGATGAGCTTTGGGCCGTGCTTGGGTCTAACCGGAGACAAGACGGACCGACACGGCACAACACGGTGAAATGACTGGGCCAAGTCGGTACGACACGAAGCGATATGAAACACGATGGATCCGAACCGTGCCGGTACGATACAGCCTAACTCCCAGCTCTATATTTATATATATTGAGAGGGATGATCAGGTCTTTCTTGGATATTTGTGTGCACTTTTAAGAATTTGCTTGCGACGTGCTATAGCTGATCAGTGTTTTCTTTGTCCGATCTAGTAAGAAAGTCGTACTAATTGAACTCCACTTAAGCCTATTCAACGGTCAAGAACTTGGAACAAACAACAGGGCACAGCAACACTGAATGTTTAAAAAAGTGAGCATCTAGCTAGTAGGTAGCTGCTCAGCCGATTAAAGGGGACATGAATGAACACAAAAAGTTATACTAACAAGAGTGGAGTGAAATGTGGAGTGTAGACCAAGTATGTCAAGTAATTAATCTAATAGGTCAGGTTTAACTAGACATGTACTACACTAGTTAGAACAAACTTGACATGGTTCAAAAATATTGTGGCTTTTGACTGAAATAATACTGTAGTGGCTATAAACTTTTTTTAAGATATTCAATTAAAGAAAATAAATAGAAAGTAGAAAAAAAAAAAATCAGTTATATACCCATAGATAATAAAAATAGAAAAAGAAAAAATTATATTAAAAAGCCATGTATTTTAAATAATTTTTAATTTTTAAAGTAAAAAATTATTTGGAACGAAACTATCAAGAACTATGCGACGGCTTCTTAATTTACATCGACACATCCTTTTGACCTCACGAGCTTTCCTGATGCTAGCTGCTTTCCAACTAGTGACAGGTGGGCTTGCATCTTTCCTAATGCTTGCTTTTTTGCGAAAAAGATTGCGTTCATGCACCATAGATTAATGCAAGCATGCAAAGACATGGAAAGGAAGGGGGGAGAGAGAAAGAGTTAGGGAGAGTCAAAAAGTATATGTTTGATTGACAGAAATATATACATTGATTATTCAAGTTTGGTTAGTTTAGTGTTATTGCCTCAAGACTGAATAGTCCAAGCTTCCTTTTTTTTTGAAGGAATCAATTGTCCAAACTTGGCTCACTGCTTATTTGTACTACCAACCTTCGTATAATTTAGAGGGCGGATCATTCACTAGAATGGCTTCTAGTGTAAGTGGGGTTCTGTTAGGTCCAAGTTGTGGTTTATACGACCAAATTGGAGCAGTGCATAACTGAAGTATTTTCGATGTAGCTGCTGATCTTGATGTGTGAATAATCCTGGCAGATGCATAAGCAAGTTAATCTGGCTGCATTTACCAAACATCTATAGGAAACATGCTAGCTAGGAGTACTTCGTAACCTAACTAGATATATAGTTTAAGTCGGTCGGCAAGAACAGGGGTCAGATGGTGAGTAAAGTAAAGGAGACAGGAGTTAGGACAGGAAATAAATTACGCAAATCCTCCTCCTGAAAGAGCTTCAAGTCTACGAACGGGTGTTGGACATCGTGCATAGTAGCATTGGCATTTGGCATTGCCTGTTGCACCACAGTACTAAATATCTGTCAATCAGCTGCATGCATGCCTGCACACATGTATAGGTTTTGACCTGAGTTCTCTCTGACTAGCTACGTACGAGTACCAGTCGTGCCGGTCATGTCGCCCTCACGACGAACACTTGCCGACGAACGAGAGAGAGAGAGATCAAGAGATTCAGAGAGAGAGAGAGAGAGAGGTACATCAATACGTGACTACGTGCACGTTTTTGGTAGCCCTCAAAACTGGGTTTCACGTGCCCTCCCATGCATCCCATCAATGCCAGGTGTTTGGCAGAAGGTCGATAGGAACTGGGAGATCGAGAGCTAGCGTGCGTACGTGACACACACATGCATGCATGACCCTAGTTACATGAACTTGAACAGCTGGAGGAAACCAGACCGGACCAGGCCAAGCAGCGCCAATCCAAACCATCCAATCAGCACGCATGCACACTGGTACGCGGCTAGCCCTCAGGCTGCTCAGCAGCCACACCCAATCGTCTCCGGCCACATGTCAGCTGTCGCTGACGTGGCGCCTGCCACATCCTGTCGCTCCACTGCTTTGACCTACCTGTCAGTACTGCACCACGAGCGCGTACATGCGAGGACCCGGACAGAAGGAAAAGTTAAGAAACTGCGTACTAGCAGTAGTAGCTAGAGTCGGAACTGTTTATATATCAGGCGATTTAATCATATGTTTTTTAAAATTTTAGTTTCGAACACATATTTTTATAAAAAAATAGCCTCTTTCTTGAGCTCAAAAGACACGACAGATGCCACGTATAGCCTGCCGTGCCCACTGGGTCGGTAGGGACCGATGGCACTCACGAGACGGCTCGAGCATGGGAGCCGACGGCCAAGTGTGGCAGCGGACCGATGGCACTCACGAGGCGGCTCGAGCATGGGAGCCGACGGCCAAGTGTGGCAGCAAGTAGGCCTACGTGTCACTGAGTCGTTCCTACTCGGCAGCAACCTGCTAAGTGTCACTAGCTCGGTAGCTGGCTAGGCATCACGAGCAACGCGCGGGCAAGGGCAGGGGGCCAAGGGAATGGCGGGCAGGGGCAGTGTGCGCGCGGTTTGGCCTCTGG
This sequence comes from Bonia amplexicaulis, assembly GCA_036346245.1. Lineage (NCBI taxonomy): Eukaryota > Viridiplantae > Streptophyta > Magnoliopsida > Poales > Poaceae > Bonia > Bonia amplexicaulis. The sequence goes on along the minus strand of CM070750.1, from coordinate 2,349,033 downwards.
CACGAGGGATTCGCGTGGGTGATGACGCGACGTGACGTGACGAGGGAACCGAGCAAGAGTGCAGGGAGAGAGAGTGTAGCTATGATTTACCATCCTTTGTAGTTGAAAGCATTGTAGAGTAGGTGAATACCTACGGAAAAAGGTATGCTTTATTTGTATGCGAGCAACGCTTTTATATATTGTTAGTGTTTCATTAGCTTAACTGTAGTTTTGTAATGTGGAATGCGCTAGGTATCCACGTTTAGTTAACGGATGTATTTATGTAATTAGTCATGTTTATTTATTGTAAATAGCTCAAAAAATATGGGCAAAAAATAGCTAAAATAATTTTATGTACGGCTGTACGTATATATTTGTTGCTTTCATGCGATTATAGAAAATGATGGGTTGGTACGCACTGTGCATACCTAATCAACGTTGTAATCAGCACTAATCATATTTAATTAGTGCTAACTACAATTAATTAGTACTAATTGTAATAAATTAGTATTAGTCACGTTAAATTAGTGCTCTAATGGGTGCTAGCTAAAGCATTAAATGTATCATATTTTACTTAATTAGTGCGCATTTAATCACAACAGCAAGCCAGCGTAAGAAGAAAAATGTGATTAATACTAATTAAATGTGATTTACAAAAATGGGTGTTTGGAGGGCCAAATTTGGAAAAAAAAGTGGTTACAGTAATATTTGTGTAAACTATTCCCCTTTTTTGTGAATAGCTGAAGAAAATATGTGCAGTTGTTTGTAGTGTTTCCGGTGCGTGTGCAATTTAGAAAATATATATGTATGTGTGCGGTGTGACTATTCTCAAATATGGTCAGTTGTATTTAGCACCATTTAACATTGACACATTATTTTCTGTGCTGCAAGGAATGGCTGCTGGTGGCGGTCTCTGGCGTGGCACGTTGCTAGACCCATCCTGGGATGGGTAGCATAGTTGTCAGGCGTGATCGAGTGGTGACGGTCCTCCCCTTTGTTCTCTGGGGAGTTCAGGAGGACTAGCCTCTCTACGATCGGTACGTTCTAGTACTATTGTAGACCAGGTTGCTGCCCATAGCGAGGATGATGCACATTGGCCAGTTTTAGCCTTCCACCTGACCGAGTGCAAGGTGGCACGTGTTGCTACTCGGGAGGTTACTTCAATATTGGAAGCGTCCTTCCTAGAGTACTTCCAGGAGTTCTAGGAAGGAGATGCTCCATCTCGTATAAGGGTTATAGTGACGGGGATTCCCCTGAACTTAGCCTATAACTTAGAGTGCGTCGAGGAGTGGCATGCGGTAAATGATTACTTACCCCTACAAGAGGTGGCCCGCAGGACTATTCATGCGCTCTGAGCCCATTTCAGTGACGAACTGAGGGGTTCGCGGTTTGGAGAGGTCCCACCTATCACCCCAGGGAGCCAGGGGATACAGTTCCGCCCCATCTCTTCTTCCATCCAATTCCCAGAGCCACTCTCACCTTCCACCACCGCCCTCCAGAGAGACACAGCTGACACAATGTTGTTGGCTAACACCCTACTCCATAACAACACCTAGGGAGCAATAGCTAGAGTGGAGGAGAGCTCAAATTATTGGTGGAGGTGATGCATCACCTTAGACAGTGAAGTAGAGTCCCTGCAAGGGTCTTACTAGTCCACACCCACAGGAGGCACCTCACACACCCTGTCGATATTGTAGGGACCAGCTTTTCCAGAGCCCCACCTCCAGCCACATCACCTCATTGGACCTACCCCCAGCCACCACCCCCTTCCTATGGTCCATTCGAGAGTGCAGACTTCATTCCAATACCCCCACCAAAGTATGCGCCTCACCCTTCTACAACTATTATTCTACCATCTCTGCCCTATTATATTACCCATACCCTCACATCCCTACCCTACCACCCTAGGGAGATTTGGGAGATGTACCTACCCAAAGGTCAGTCTGCCCACTCCCCCGTCGCTTCAGGCCAGAGTGTAGTAGGCCATGCATCACTGTTCACCCTGACCCATTCGAGATGTAGTCACCATATATGACCTCTATAGAGCTTGTTTCGGTGACTCCAGCAATAGCCACGTAGCTGGGTGGGAAACCAGTAGTAGCCAGGGACCTAAGGGGGGTGATGGAGATGAGGGGATGAGGAGGAGTAGAGCAATCCCCGGGAGAGGGAGACAGCAAGCCCGTAGTCTATGTGATTCTCCCGGGGTACGTAGGGTCCTACCGATGTGTGATAGTGGTGTTTATTTGTTGTATTGTGATGTGCCTGAGTCATTTCATTCCTAGGAGAAACATTGTATCAGCATTGGAGCATGTATTTGAGATAGTAGTTTTTGTTCTCTACTGTTGCCATTTAATTTATTTTAGTAGTATCTAGTTAGAGCATGCTTTTACAATTTTTCATGTCTGCCATTGATTGATTAACTTGGTAGACTTGCAACTCAATATAGGATAGGTGGCTTGAAAACTTAAAGGTTGCGGTATGACCGTAAGCAGTTGATAGTAGTGCCTAGACTAGAGGCATGAAGCTAAAATTCTAGCATGGACCTCCCTTTCGTCTTGGACAAGTGTGGATCATGCCCATAGGCATCTTATCCTTTCATCTATAACACTAAAAATACTTATCAGCCTTCCAAAGGAAAGCATGAATAACTAAAGCAAATGAAACTAATAAAAGGCCGACGACTTATAAATGGGTTATCCCCTTGGTGAATATCAAATTTCCTCAACGAGTGGTTTGTGGCGCTCCCAGGTGCGTAGCTCAGGTATACCCAGGAATGAAGTCCTGGGCGTACTCAGGAATGAGCCCTGAGCACTTCCCAATTGCGTAGTGTGGGTGATCTCGAGAGCAGGTTCTCGGGCTCGCCTGGGCGCGTAGATCCAGGGTAGTGTAGGTTCGCACTCAGTGGCAAGCTCTGAGCGCTTCCCAAACACGTAGTTTGGGTAGTCTCGAGAGCGGGTTCTCTGGCGTGGTTGGGCATGATAGCCCTAGGTAGTGTAGGATTTGGATCTTTTTGGCTTCTCGAGAGAGGGTTCTCGGGTGTGGCTGGGCACAATAGCCCCAGGTAGTGTAGGATTTGGATCTTTTGGCTTGTTTTTATTTCTTGATGTTATTTGCCTTGGTGAGTATGCTCTAAAAACAAGGATAAGTCCCAAGAGTGAGATTAAATCAACATCCTACTAGTTGAAGTTAAATAACTCTCTCTCCTCTATTTGTATGCTAGACCTCAGTAAAGAAGGATTAGCCTCTACAAGGTGAACCAGATGCAATCTTTCCTCCCCTAAAATGTTGCTGAAAATGGAGAAAATTAGTGTGACCAACCCAGAGACTCCTCAAAATAAAATGGTGTCAATCCAATTTCTAATAAGAAATTATGTTAACCCCTCCCCTACAGGATGGAAGATTGCAGGCAAGATGAAAGGGAGTTGGGGTTAAGACTAGGACCCTTCTAGCAAACCCTACTAGGAGGAAACCCACTCATGAACCCTCAAGAAGCAGCACTTGGATAGGCTCAACCTACTATAGTACTTGACACCAGCCGCGCAGGACCATCAAGGGCAGCAGATCCTTTGGGAGTAATTTGGGAAGTCCTTCGATTTTTCAAGAACTCCCGCAAGGAAGCCTAGGAGAATCAGAACTGCTTCATGGAAGCCCTTCTGACCTGAGTAGCATCATCCACCCCACAGCCAGCCCATGGAGTTAGCCTGGGAGACTTTCTCCAGACTAGCCCTCTCACTTTTGCCAAGGCAACCGACCCCCTAGACACGAGTGACTGGCTAGTGGAAGTAGAGAAGAAGCTCAACACAGTAGGATGTTCGAACGCGGAAAAAGTCGGGTATGCATCCCACCAACTAACTGGACCGACACCACGTGGTGGCTCAACTACACTCGTAATCGTGTTAGTGAGCAACCGATTACTTGGAAGCAGTTTAAACTGTGATTTTTAGAGACCCATGTGCCTACAGGGAGAATGGATCTTAAAAAGATGGAGTTTAGAGCCTTGACCCAGGGCGGGGAAAAGATGGTAGAGTACTTCAGCCAGTTCAACGAACTCTCTCATTATGCACCTACTGACCTAGACACTAAGGAGAAAAAGATAGACAAATTCATGGGGGAATGCACCCATACCTCAAAATGCTCCTAATCAACTACAAAATAACAGAATTCCAAGACCTTGCCAATAGAGCCATCATCTTGGAAAGTGAGCATTCCAACTAATCGAAGAAAGGAGGAAGAAGGCCAGGATAGACCATCGTCCAGCACCCACCTATAGACCTCGCCAACAAATGCAACCATCTAATCTATCCTTGTATGGGCCTTCTAAGCCTAAACCATCCAACCTATCATTCCAGAGGCCAAACAACCCACAGCAGCTAATCGCACTAGCACTTAGGTGTGCGAAGTGCGGAGGTAGCCACTTGACAAAAGATTGCTTGAAATGCACCAATGCTTGCTTCAACTGTGGGAAGCCTGGACATCGCAAGGCCGAATGTCCTTACCCCCAACGGACCACTGGACCAATAGTACAACCAGCATATGTGCCACAACTGCCAGCCCCAACTCCACAACAAATCATCCGCCCAAATCCACCCAGAAATAACCAACCTGTTATGAGAGGAGTAGGAAGAGGAGGGCCAACACGACTCACTCATGTGACCGTAGAACAAATCGAAGAAGCCACAGATGTAGGCACTTGTAAATTACTGCTCCAACCTTCTACTGGTACTGTTCTCTTTGACCCTGGAACAACTCACTCCTTTATATCCCACAAATTTCTAGTGGAACATAAATTAACGCCAAAATCATTAGATAAATGTATAGGGGTTAGTACACCAGCGAGAATGACAGAAGTAACATCAGTCAAAAAAGGACAAGCCATTATAATTCACAACATTAAGTTCTTAGCTGACCTCTATGTGATCGACCTAAGCAGCCTAGAGGTGATATTGGGTATGGATTGGCTATCCGCCCACAGAGTAAACATAGACTATGAATCAAAAAGTGCATCCATTAAAAAACTAGATGGGACTAGACTGACATATCTAGGAGTCAGGACCAGCTGAAACCATCCAACCCTAGTTTGGCCAGCATCCAAGGGAAGGAAGTGAAAGACATACTGGTAGTAAAGGACTTTCCAAACGTATTTACTAAAGAACTACAGGGTATGCCTCAAGACAAGGAAGTAAAGTTTGCTACTGACCTTATTCTAGGGACCACACCAACTTCAAAAAGCCTTATAGAATGAATGCACAGTAGTTAGTGGAGTTAAAGAAGCAATTGGGTGACCACAAAGCCAAGGATTTCATTGGATTGTGTACGGATTACCGGGAGCTCAATAATGTTACTATAAAGAATAAATACCCATTATCTAGAATAGACGACATGTTTGATCAATTGAAAGGGGCACATGTATTCTCTAAAATCGATCTAACATTCACAAAAATGGTTTCCCTAATTACATGCTAATCATATTGATAAAATTATAGTCGCACGGGGATGATAATTACCTTTTCTTGAAGCTCATGAGGCGATCTACAACTTACGCAATTACAAAAACTACTGATTCCAATTGAAAACAACTCAAATTTCTGTGTTTGCACGCTTTCCTTTCTTCCCTTCACTCCCTTTCTCGCTCTATCTTAGCTCCAACTGCTAACGAGCCTGTTCTTTGTTGTGAAATGTAGGCTGCCCGAACCAATTTATCGCGAGAGTGAGCGGGCGTCAGGAACACCAATTGATCACGGGTGGAGGACACCATGCACGCAGCATATGGCGCGTGCCACGGCGCACGAAAAAAGCGGAGGCTGGTCGCTGCTTTTGGCCGAGCGATGGGACGCCTGTGTGATGATGCGGTCGGGGAGCGCACCTCTGTGTGATGATGCGGTCGAGAACCGCACGTCTCGAGGAGGGGACTAGAATTAGAATTACGGTGATTCGGGGACTGGGTTTGAGCTTCTGGCCTTCAGCTTATTTTTCACTATTCTTAATTTTTGTTTTTTCTGACTTTTTAGCTTATTTTGAGCTTTTTTGTCGATTCTTTTTTTCGTATTCGTTTGCATTATACGTGATGGGCTAACCCATTTTTTATTTTTTAAAAAATTTTAAATTTAATTATGCCAAATAAGTCACCATCACCTACAGTGTAATTTCAGCCAACTACAGTAAAAATTTAGCTATAAACCACTAAAATTCAGTCTAACCGAACATCACCTAAATTTGGTATTTACGTGACAAATATTGCCAAAAATGCCCAAACTTCGACGTCTCGCGTGCATGCATGCGTGTGGATTTTGGTGTCCTCCTCGTCCAGCGTGATGCCATGCATGCATTCACGATGTGATCGCCGCTCGTAGCTCCTAGTTCCTTTCCATGGAGGCGATGGAGCCCAGCACACACTGTTTTGTTCTTGTGCGCCAGCCTAGCTGCTTATATAAATTTTGCCGCCTCGAATTGCACGGATCGATAGGATGCATGGCCGTCTAATCTTTTAACTAGATGCTGCTCGATCGTCAGGATTCACACCGGTCGTCGCTGCGGCCGACCTCTTTAATTTTTTCGTTGTTTATCCGCACGCAGAAAGGATGCTTGCCTTTTGACGCTTCCACGCTAGTTGTGCAGTACTGCACCCATAAGGTCAGTGTAACATGGTCTATAATTTTAATCCAAAAGCATGTTCTTTTGGATTATGGTCTATAATTTTAATCCAAAAGCAGGATCCAAACAGACCGTATACGAGTCATAATCGCTAAGCTACAGTGTGATTTTGATCTGTTCTGCTTGAAACCGATAGCAGAACGGTCTTAAACATACCTGGAGCAAGACTGTATACATGTCTGTATGAGTGTTGCTAACAAGGGCAATCATGCTCAAAGCCAGGTCCTACAAAAATGGCCTCAGCCTTGAGGTACCTAAAAGAGAAAACAAAGCCGGCTGTAGCAAGGCCAGGGAGATGCATCGTAGCTATTGGCCTATTACTGACACCCTCCTTGTCCCCAACCAATTAACTCAAAACACACTCGAACAGTGACAGACATGGATGGGATAAGGCAGTGTCAGTCACGGTCACTCTCTCTCCTCTCGTGTCTCGGGAACAACGCATCCAGAAGAGAGAGAGACAGAGCCAAAGGAAAGAAGCAGCGAGCAGCGGCCATGGCTGACTGCTGCGTGCAGTAACTTGCAGCAAAGATAGATCGACATATACACGACACTGTACTGGATAGATATAAATAGATGTGGTTTTAAGGATAGCGACTGTGCCTGGACGACGCTACAGACGCGAGCAAAGCGGAAGGGTGGCCTCTGGCCTCTGGTTGCTGTGCCTAGCTTCTGCTCAGCTCGATCGCCATCGTCATCGACCGCGCCGCGCGCGGCAACTTTTCTCCTTGCCCGGGCGGCCTGCTGCTGACACCGGCCGCAGAGCCACTTGCGTGAGGTGTCGCCAGATGCTGCACGAATTCATCTTCACGTGCCCTTGCCGTTTCTGCCTGCCTGCGCCGTGTCTGCCAAGTCGCTGCAAATAGATTTCGTGGATGCAATGCCTGTACTTGCGCCAGCGGTTGCATCAGAGGATATGTGCCTCGTCTCTCAGGCCTTGGGCATGTGGAGGGTTTTATTTTTTTTGCCGCAAAGGTATAGCTGCTCATGTTCTCCGCTGCTCTTATACCTGGAAACTCTTCCTTATGCTTATGCTTATGCAGTAGCCTAAGATTAGATCAGGATTATGATATACAATAATGATATACAGTAGAGGCATCAGCAGCGGAGCCAGAATTTAATTACACCTTAAGCTCGGTGATAAAATAATCTAGGCCATCTGATCTGTACCATGAAAATGTTATCTAGTCTAAACTGAATTTACCCGGACTGTACACTAGATATTTTTCCACACCATGGGCTGAAGCCTACCCTGCCCGGGGTGTGGCTCCGCCCCTGTAAGCATGTATGATATCAAGAACGAAGTAGATAAATCCTCGGGAGAGAACCAAATGACAACAACGAAACAATCACGATGAGAGAGAAAATCTGATGAAGCCGACTGTAAGTTCCTTAAGCATAACTTCAAAAGTGTTGAACACCCTAGAAGTTTACTTAAGCAATCACACACATCAGTATGTTGATGAATAGTAAAGTTTAAAACAGCACAGAATGTTCAGAGACAGAGTATTGGGGCAATTTTCTGGGTATTCTTCCCATCTATCACGCGATGCAAAAACAAAAGCCTAACTGTTTTTACTGGAGCTAGTGGGTCATGTTGTGATCTGGTTTTACCGGTCATGACTCCTTTGACGCACGCGCACACTGCGCAGTAACATGAAAACAAACTCTCACGCTAACTGATAGCGCACACACACTAACTAAAAACCCGGTTTAGCTAACCGACATGAGCAAGTTAGGATTACACATAACAAAAAGAGTGCAAGAGATTGTCGCTCTCTTATAACCCACTCGAACCTTTTAAAACCCTCGGTCTTTGCTCTACATAAGAATCTAGACTAAAGAATAACCTAGTCCCTAATCCTCCTGTGGACCTCTTGCTTTAAATGAGTTGATTTGTGGTTTGTTCTTTTGGCCATCCCTCATGGCTTTATACAATGCCCACTAGTCATCCTCTAAAAAGAAGTATGAATCTTACTTAAAAAGCAATATGAATCATAATCAACTTAGGATTCATCTAGGAATTCTTTTAACACACATCTTCAAGTCTAAGTAGATTAGGATACGAGTCACCAATCTCAACAACCTTCATCTTGACTCTTATCCGTTGAAGTCACCGTACACTTCCAAGAACATGCTCCAAGTCAACTATGTTTTTTATTTCTTTTTCATTTTTCCTAACACCTTTGGGGTTGCACACACCACATGGACTCGTGTACATCACCGTAATGTGTGTTAGTATCTGTGCTTTCCTACCTAGACCCTTCACTTGAGAGCTCATTTGTTGTGTAGCTTGGTTAACTACACTTCTTGTTTCTAAGCCCTCCATGCCATAAGTTTGTGCCACCTTCGAGCACCACCTACTCGCTGGTACCGCCACATTTCATTCTTCCAACAGCTTACATCATCACCTCTGTGGCTACTAGAGTTTGCAACCATCTTCGCAGTTTTGCACATGCTGGGTATAAGATCTGAGTACCTACCATTGCTGACATTGTTTCCTTCTCCTGAGCAAGATTTTTATCAGACTTTCCATTGATTAACCTTCAAGATTACATATTAATTGGTATTCTTTGTTACTCTAGATATTTTTCATCATCATCTGTCCTTAGCAAATAATACGCATAACTCCACCTTGAAGTGATACCTCGCAATCTTCAATTCAAACACCTTACAAATATTATATTCTTTATTTAATCTGAGAATATATCAAGCTTCTGTCAATATGCGATGTGCTCTATCATACATCTCCAATGTAACCATTCGTACCTCAGTAATTGCATACTCCTTTCAATCCCCCAAGTGAACAGTTTTATTCGTTGAATATAGAGATCCATCAAATCATCTTTCGCTATCATCACTGAGCACGCACTCCTTATTTGCTTTAAATTTAGACAATCCTTTATCATATGACTTTTATCATCACATAGATAGCATACAAGTTTGTCCTTGCTTTTGTCCTTCTTTTCCTGCGATTTTTGCTTTTGCCTACAACACCTACAGCAACCAATACTTAATCACATGAGGATGTAGATTCTGATAGCTTCTTCAAGGACCCCACCTCTAATAGATATGCAACTACTTCATTGAGGTTGAGTGTGTTTTCCCGACAACAATATTCATCACCAATTGCTCCTACAATGGTGGTAGAAATGATGGCAATTTGACGACATTATTGTTCTCCTCGGTTTTCTTATTCAAACCAGTTAGTTATGTGATAAACTTGTTGAAAACATTGAGATGGTTAACGAACTGTATGCACTCCTCTATGTGCAACCTATACAGTTGATGCTTCAACATCCATCAATTTGTTGGCGATTTTACCATATATAATTCTTATAAGTCACTCTATAATTTCTTCGATGAATTTTCATTGATCACCGAGTATTTTACCTCATCGGAGAGACGTAAAAGGATTGTATTGATAGACTTTCACTCCATCACATTCCAATCTTCAACGAATGTCTTTTTTGATATGTCCCCATCAATAGCATCGATTAACCCTTACTAGGCAAGGACATTCTTCACCACACCCTCACATTTTCTCCGCTGTCAAATTTCTCTACCTGACTCCACATCGATTCTGATTTTGTGCTGCCTGACGCTTTTACCAACCTTCTCACAAATCCGATTAATTTGGCCTTGACTCTGGTAGGACTTGTTATACTTTGATAGCCCTCCTTATACGCAGCAGCCTCAGATCTGATGAGAGTTATGAGACACAGCACAAGTGTGCACGATATCAAGAATAAAGTAGACAAATCCTGTAGAGGAAAACCAAATAAAGAGTATCACACATCACACTTAGTCGGTCACATCCTGGACAATGTAAAGCTTGGAACCCCTATCCAAACAGCACAAACATCCCATCCTCATCGCAGCATCTTTCGGCACTCTTCTTACTACTTCTAAAAACTGTTTTTTTACAATAAATGAATTTTTCATAGTACCTAGCTTTTAAATCAAATATCTTTTCAGATAGAGTCTATTAGTCGATTGTAATATATTATAATAACTTTATTTATATAAGCCAAAATCACATATAAATATCCCTTTATAAATTTCTCTCAAGTCTTACTATTTATAATCTAGAGGCAAAAAACAATATGAAGGTACGCTTAACAATAGCAATACGCGTGTAAAAATCGCAATCAGCTGCTTTTTTTTCCTCGATGCAATACGCATATAAAAATCGCAATCAACTGTTTTTTTCCTCTATGCTACAGTAAGAACAGTACTCCTGGTCGAGCTACTGATGGACCGACACACGTTCAATCAGGTGAGAGAGAAAGAGATCGCGTAGAGCGAATCAGAGCGAGGAGCAACCAAAGCGACGGCTTCCAGGTGGTTTGACCAGTTTGTCACGTACGTACAGCGCGATGGGCCCCACGCGTCAGGTACTTTTTGGCTTTCTGCCAAAAGGTGGAGTGAGAGTGGAGGCTGGGGCCAGTGTCATGCAGGCTGCGCAGAGCCGCAGAGGTGTGGCTCAGGCTCAGGTCCGGCCCGCCTGACTGCTGACACTCGCAACACCAATCGGATGGACTGCACCTTCTCGTGCCGCACCTGAACATACATGCATGATTTCTCTCGTCGTCTCAGCCACCGCTTCCCGATAGATCCACATACGTAGGTGCAGGTTAACTAATGCTTGGACTCGAGCTAACCGTGTGACATCTTCTTACAGAGAACATAGATCCAGCGAGAGGTGTCAACATTTGCATGACAAGACTTAAAGCCCCTTTTCGTTTCGGTTTGAATTTCTACTTTTATTTTATTTTTTATTATTTTTAAATTTTATTTTTAGAAATAAACTTTGATATTGGAGAAACAAATTTTGTGTAATTATTTTACAAGCAATTCGAGTAGTACTCCCTAATCGATGAGAGCATAACTCAACCGAAGTATAAAAAACTATATTTATATCAATTTAGCTGCACAACTCAACCGAAGTGTAAAAATTATATTTGTGTTAATTTAGCTTAGTCTTTTGAGTCCACCATCTATTTTTATCTTGGTTTTGTCACTGTGCACTGGTGCATGTTACGTCAACTTGCAGCGCGTCAGCGATGAGAGGAATCAAAGCCAGTTTTGGCACTGTTTCGCATCGTATTTATAAAAATAGTAGTATACGGGATGTATTGACAATAATATCATTTTTGCCGTCGGCGGATCGGACGGTAACGCCCGCGAGGTGGCGCTATTTAGTTTTTTTTATTTAGTGTTTATTCAAAATTTTAAATATATCAAATGAGCTCACAAAATTACGAAAATTTATGTACAACCTCATGACACAACGTTCCTCACAATATAATTTTTGGAGAATTTTATCCATGGCCAATGTTGCTCACAAATTCATATAATTTTGATAATTTTGTGAGTTTTACATATAGTAAACAAACTTTAAAAATTACAAAATTTTATGTGAAGCATTCCGATATAGTAATTGTTATTATATAATTGTTTGGAAATTTTATACTATCCGAATTAGCCGCGTTTGTTTGGATTAACTTAACCAAGAATTTAACGATAAAACTCCTATGGTTAAGTTAATCCAAACAAACGTGTCTAATTTTTGACGGTATAAAATTCCCAAAAAATTACATAATATCTATTGCTATATCAGGAGGCTTCATATAAATTTTGTTATTTTTAGAGCTCGTTTGCTAGATGTAAAATTCATAAAATTCTCAAAAATTACATAATATCTATTGCTATATCAGGAGACTTCATATAAAATTTTGTAATTATTCATATTAATGTGTGGATTACTTGGATTATAAATGTGTGTATGGATTAGTTGTAATAACAGGAAACAAAGTTAAATTAATGTGTTTTTTGCATTTATTTTTGTTTATAATTTTATTTTTCTGACGGTACTCAACCAACAGCAAAATGACATGTACCCTAGCGGGACTAGCCGTCAGAAATATTATCCATGACGGAATTTCCAGATGGGAAACTGGCAGTAATATTTTGGCCAAAACCTAACGTAGAATTTTTTCTCAGTCAATGATCATCTGAAAATGCCGTCGGGAATTATTTTCCTACTCGTTAACCGTCAGCCAAATTCTTTTCTCGCATCCTCGTTCTCCTCGATGGTATTTTCTAATAGTTCCCGACAGCACATTTATTCCAACGGTAAAAATATACCTAAAATAAAAGAGGCCTGCTAAAAACGCAAAACGTTTAAAATTATGGTTCTACGTAAAAGCATTGTTTGAAAAACCCGATGCCAACTGACAAAAATTTCTAAAACCTACTATATGTAATTTAAAACCGAGCAATCAAGATGCAGAGATATACAACAATCTGTACCTAAATCAACCTGCGCATTTAAAATTATGGTTCTCACGTACATTGTGATGCCAACTGACAAATTAATACTCGAGCAATCATGCAGAGATATACCAATCTGTTATATCGCTCGGTCCAGACTTGAATGACAAGTCAATTAATTAATTAATTAAATCGATCGTTTGTAAATACATAACGTACTTATCGATAGCACCTGACCGAAGTGACCTGCATATGGGCCTGTTTGGTGCGGCTGCGTTTTATGGTTTTTGACTAAAATTTTTGAATTTTAACTGTTTACGGTATAGATTAAAGAGAGACAGATAATCACTTGTGATTTTGGTTGGTATAGATATTGAGTTTTTAATATATAGATTGTTTAACTTATAGACTCCGTCTTGAAAAAATATTCTATTTAAAGTTAGATATTATAATAAAAATAAAAAATTATTAGTTTGAAGGAAAAAAACGGACCGTGTCTCCTGTGTTAATTCCATGGCCGACGTTTCTTCGATGATCACCACTCACCAACTTCATCAGAGCCATGGTGCGTGCGTGCGTGTCAAAGACCCGGACGGCGCGCGCAGCTAGCTGCTAGCTGCTGACTCGTCGTACCCAAAGAATGACTCATAGTTAATCGAGCCGAACTCTCTTCGAACCTGATTAATTAGTACTACCTCTCTTTAAAGTACTTTTCTACCGCCCGGCTACCGTGCCGTGTGGCTCTCTTTAAAGTATCTTTGGATTGGCTTTGAGATGCGCATGTCTGATTCTAATTTTGATCTAAGTATCTTTGGATTTTGGCATTTGAGATGTATATGCATAAGTCTGATTCTAATTTTGATCTAATGGTTAAAAATGTGACTTATATTTAAAGAAAGCACAAATTACCTCATAAATAGACTTTTTTTTAGTAGAGGGTAGTTCTTAGGCCACGTACACTGATATGATGTTAGCTATCTATAAGTCTTGCTATATAGGACACAAAATGATGTGGAGAAAAGAGAGTGAGCATAGAAAATATGATCATCTCTCGTACAACAATCGATTATAACATAAAAAAAGACATATTATGATATGAAGAGATTGTATATAAAGATATATAAAAAGATAATTTATTATAGAAACTGTCTTTAGTACTATCTATAAATAATATAGAATTAATACCATAGGCAATATTTATCTATGCTATTGTATACGCCGTTAGGCAAGAAGCTGCGCATGCAGGAACTGATCAGGCAAGGCCAATCAAATCTCGAAACATGAGCGCTGTCATCGACAGTACGCCACTAATTAGCGGGACTTGAGGCTTTCTCTTCGCACCACTCTTTAAACAAAGGCTTAGCTTGCATGCATAGACCCAGCAGAAAGCACATCATTAGCCTATAAACTAACGGGATGCATATACGCATTGTATGGCTAGTGTTGTGGTTCGTCGACGTCCAACGATCTCTGGTTATTCTAATCGATCGTCAGAATCTAGCTAACATCTCTCTCACACGCCTCTACATATTACTAGTAGTATAATGGGGAGTATTATTCAATCTGTGTAGTGCTGATAATAATATCTCGATAGCTACAACTTTGGTCACGCTTAACTAACGCCCAAAGAAAGGTGCTCACCTTTAGCGTACTAAAAAAAAATATAAGAATGTGTGGAACCAAACTATTTTAACTTTAATTAACAATATATTTGTAAATATTTTAGAACGGTCATATGAAAATGTTATAAGTCGATTTGTCATGAAAATATATATTTATGATAATGAAAGTTTATTAGATTTTTTAGATATATTATAATGAAAATAGATGGCCAAATTTGTGCTTTGAAGAACATAAATGCAATGTCAAAGAAAGCGGACACTTATTCTCCGTTTATAACACATAAATTTTACATGAATAGTTTGATTTCTGCGAGAATTGAAAAAAATTCTCGCACACGGAGCCTTATGTCCTGTTCGGTTGGGTTAAAAAACTGTAGGTTATAGCTAAAATTACACTGTAATAGCTGAAAATTCACTGTAGCTAAAGATAGCTTATTTGACATAATTAAATTAAAAAAAATAAAAAAAAATATGCTAACTCATCACGAACAACACAAACAAATATGGAAAAAAAACTTAAAAAAACTCAAAAAATTAAAAAATTAGGAAAAATAAAATGTATAAATAATAAAAATAAACCAGAAGCTAAGTCTTATAAATAATAAAAAATAAACCAGAAGCTAAGCCGAAATAGCGGGACTTAGTATTTGCGACCGGCGCGAATAGCCATGTGTTCATCCATGTTTAGCTCTCGAAGCACTCATCCTCTTAAGTCTTGAAACGTGTCCAGCTCAAAGTACAGCTTTAGTTTTTAATATATGCATGCGTGGCATAAATGAAGCTCTCACATCATCAATTAACGCAAGCCTAGCTGGCTTAGCAAAAGGAGAGCATACGTATACTATATACATATACTATATATGAGCGTACGGCTATCCCTCTCAAAAGGGCCAAAAAGGGAATCAGCCGTGCCATTGGTGGCAAAGGGTATCTCACTTGGGGTATCTTGTGGCCTTGATCAGGGTTTAAAGGCTAAGGAGAATGTCCGATTTGGAATAACCAAACTTTTTTTTTCAGATTGATGCCCAAAAAAGGTACATGACAAATGAGATATGGTACATATGAACGCATATAGGCACAAGTGATGTGATGGAGGCCACGAATATCGAGCTAGCTAGTAGTATTTGAAGAAATGTTGGATGCTACCTATAGGATTTGTCGAGCATTTGATATTGTCTAGGTAAGAATTGTGTTTTAGATGTGTATATATCCTACTCTTCAAGAAAAGTTGGTGCTAGGACATGAGCATTTGCTAGATTGATAGGTTTTGTCATTGCGTTTTAAAACGGCAGCGGACAGTACAGGCGTGGACAACGCATATGTTTTTGGGCTAGGGGAGCTATTTAAGTAATCCTCTTTAAGAAATTATCTTATTTATTTTGATTTTCAGATAAGCTAAAGTTTCAAAAGAATAGAACCAATTGTGGAAGAATAGTATTTTGTCATATAGACGCTGATCTTTGTTTCTTCGTAGCCTCCGGCTAGCTATCTAGCTATTCTTTCGAGATACAGAAGAACCATGTGTGCTTGGAATTAAGCAGAGTTCCATACAGCTAGGTACGCTAGCCCTCCTTTGCGTGCATGCTTGCATGTGATCGCTGATGCGTAAGAGGATAAACCACTTGAAGGTTAAGGACTTTTTTTTGAAGGAAGGAAATATGAGGCAAAGATAATACATCTCCGAGGGACCTAACCATGCTTTATTATGAGGCAACTTTTAGATAATTTTAGTTGATTGAGTGCATCAAATGACCGACATTACATAGAAAGATAAAAGAAAAAAAATTACAACCTAGTCATTTTCCTCGTACAAACAAGGAACGAGATACATTAGAGATGAGAACGATCGCTGGCCTTGACGAAGCTTCTTTGGATAATTTCGTCGGAGATGTGGGAGACGACCGACGTGGGCCTTTCAGAGTCCCAGTGACAGGAGGCGTAGCTCGCAAGATCACCGTGAGCCTGCTTGTGTAAGACTGCCTCCTCTGCAGCCGTCGTCTCTTGAGAGGGTAAACGTCATTGGTAATACTGACGTTGGACATCTTGAAACCAGCAAGTTGCTAGTTCTCAACCTTTGCTTCATAGGCCCTAAGACAACCAGATCTGATTGGTAGTTCCTGTTACATCCGAATCGTGGCACCTCGTCAGATCCAACCAGATTCACTTCCTAGTCCCTAGGTCTTAAATGGGCTGCACACCCTGCGCACTCGAGCCCATATGCTGCTCGCAAGCAAGCCCCTCAAGCAACAATCTTATAAGTGGTATTGGGCCGTCTCCCCCAAAAAACTAGTCCAATAGTTAGAGACTCCTCACACTTATAAATTATGCTTTCTCCTTTCCCATATCCATGTGGGACTATTCCTAACAATTTCCCCCACACACATGGATTGTGCACACCGCACTCTTAGGAGATGTTAGATGCCTAGGCTCTGATATCACTTGTTACATCCAGACCCTAGCACATCGTTAGGTCCAACCAGGTTCACTCCCTGATCCCCAGGTCTTAAATGGGCTGCGCACGCTACGCATTCAAGCCCATAGGCTGCTCGCAAGCAAGTCCCTCAAGCAACAATCTTATAAGTGGTATTAGACCTTTTCCCCCAAAAGACTAGTCCAATGGGTGGGGACTCCCTCACACTTATAGGTTGTGCTTTCTCCTTTCCCACAATCCATGTGGGACTATTTGTGACAGTTCCAAATATTTGTCAAGGAATTGAAAGGAGAAGGCTCAAAAGTAGGGAAGCAGATAGAGGAAACTATAACGGTGATGCATCGGCAGGATCTCGACGACCGTGGATCCGTTAGGATGAGAAGGAAAGGCATACTGTCTACACAAGCCAAGTATAAAGTAGGGGAGGGGAGCACTAATCTCGCCGGCGCTGAGGAAGAACATCATCGTTAATGGTGAGAACACTGTTTAGTGGGGCTCCAAAGCTGTACAAGAAGCAAAAGGAGAAGCTACTAATAACTACTGGTTGGGTCCCCTTCTCGATCGCTGGTGGTGGTCGCTGACGATTAGTTTAATAGGGAAGAGGGGCAGATATGGATGATGAAGATGAGAGATGTAGAGAGAGAAATGGAACAATGACTATTATATGATTGATCTTTTTTATTTTGATTAATGGCTTATGGCTGTGACTTATGGTTTTTGGATTATTCGTGAGAGAAAGTATGAAGTAACAGACACTCACGTGCGGTTTTGGCCGATATAAATAAAGTTGTTACAGTGTGTGTTACAATCAACTTGTAGACCCCGTCTTGAAAAGACACTTCATTTGAAAGCTAGTTATTGTATAAAGCGGAAAAACAACTTTTAGAAGTTGAAAAGAAGAGGCCCATGGCTTGTTTTTTAGATGTTGTGGCTTTTGGTTGCGGTTTATAGTTTTTAGATTGTTTCTGAGAGAGTGTATTGAGTAAGAGAAATTCGTATGCGGTTTTGACCGAAATAAATAAAGTCGCTACAGTATATATTATAATTAACTTGTAAAATTTATCTTAGAAAGACACTCTGTTTAAAAGTTAGTACTATATAAAAATAAAAAAATATAGTTTTTGAAAGCTGAGAAGAAGAGACCATGAAGTACCACCGTTCAGGGCCCCAAGGTTTAATTTTGGCTGCTTAAAGCGGAGGAAAGGGTTACTGCGAGGTGAAGGATAAGGACTTGGTAAGCAACAGCAATGATCAGCTGATCTCCATGCTAGCTAGTACTTTCATGACATATGTTAACTAGGGTAAGATTTGATACGATAATAACGGAATAAAGAGGCAAATCTACCGCGCTAGTGTTTGGACACATGGTACAGAAGAAAAAGAGAGATATCCTAGAGGATAAGTCTCAAGCTTTCTCATGTTTCCAGCCATAGATATATGTCGGCCGTACATGCATAAAATTGGCATTCAGTACCAGACACTGCTAGAGGATCAGTGCTTCTATGTTCAGCAGATAAAACGGGATTTTCTTTTGTACTTTTGCAAATGCCAGATGCAGCATGCAAGGATGTATCATGGATATACTCTTTTGCTTTCATTTTTTTCTCTCTGCTGAAATAGTAGAAAAGAGATAGGTCCTAGAGGATAAGTCTCACGCTTTCTCGTGTTTCCAGCCATAGATATATTGTCAGCCGTACATGCATAAAATTAGCATTCAGTACCCGACACTGCTAGAAGATCAGTGCTTCTATGTTCAGCAGATAAAACAGGATTTCCTTTTGCACTTTTGCAAATGCCAGATGCAGCACGCAAGGATGGATCATGGATACTCTTTTGCTTTCATTTTTCTCTTTGCTGAAATAGTATATGTGCAATCCTAAATTTAAGGAACTGTTTATATATATATATATATATATATATATATATATATATATATATATATATATATATATATATATATATATATCACTGTAGCTATATTTTTAAATTTAACTTTGAATGTCTGTTTTTATAAATCTAGCATTCACCTTAATTTTGGTCCAGGACGTGCTAAGCCGGCCCAAGGCGATAGTGTTTAATTAGTATTAATAACACCTAATTACTTCCAATCAGACTTAAAGTAATCACTAATTAGTCCTGCTGAGTTGCAGTTGCTGAAAGGTGTCGTCGAGCTCTGGTAGCTCGATATGATCTACCAAACTACTATAACACGGTAGGTAATACGTATCACTGATGCGGCTGCTAAGCATAGAGAGGAGGCTAGATTTACAAAAAAAACGGATGTTTATGAGCTAATTTTTTTAAAAAAAATGATTATGTGAAGAGTCAAATTAAGGGTGCACGAGTTCTCTCAATTTTGTTTTATTATTCTGAAAAAAATCTCTCGAGGAATGCACACTGAGAGGTGGCGGCGTCTCGAGTAATGCTGTTGGCGAGTGCAGTATTTTTTTTTTCAAATACTGTTTATTTCTGCCAACAAGAAACAAAAGCGCATTGGGCTAAAAAAATGTGCATTTTCTTCTGCCAATACTTCAATCCCCATCTATGTTGCATACATTATGCAATTTCTTTTGCACGATTGGCTACAGTGTCAGAAATGCATGTCCGCGTCCGTTTCAAAAAGAAAAAATTGCATGCCTTCACACGAGCTGAACTCCAGCGATCCTACTCTCCTAAGCTCGAGCTCGATAGAAACTCAAACCGAACTCGAGTGAGCCTGAGTTGGAGTCTAAGCCTGGAGCTCGGCTCGGCCCAAGCTTAAGCTTGACTCAAATAAACTCGATAGCAGTTAAAATAATTTAATGTGCACTAATTTTCAACAATAAAAAACTCGAATTTAAGCTCGGCTCGAGTAAACGCGATAACAATAAAAAAATAGTTCAACATACACTAATTTTAACAATAGAAAATCTTGAACTCGAGTTTGGTTCGAATAAGCTCAGTAAGAGTTAGTATGTACATGTGTTATAAAAAAAAAGTTCGAGACTCGCGAGCTATTCGAGCTCAGGATCAAGCTCGAGCTTAGTTCCTTTGAAGCTCGAGCTAAGCTAAGATCAAACTTAGAAGGATCCGAACTCGAGCAGATCACCAGTCTTAAGTTTTTTATGGCCATAATGCCCACATAGCATTCTCTCTCTCAATTATATTAGCCGACACTCCGGAAAGGCCCAGGCCCATTTATAGGCCACCTTGGATTGCCTTCGAGGATATGACAGAACGACGGCTTTGGGTACTTGGGTTTAAATTTAGACCTTATTTATATGGGCTGGTATTTTGGCCCATGTAAACAAGGCCTTATGGGTCTAATCCGGCCTAAAACACTCGTGTCTTTCTTCTAGGACATGGAGAAGGCGAGTAGGTAGAATAGAAGCGCAAAACCATGAAATAAAGGTGTCCGTCCAAGTGTTCAGAGGTTCAATCCAAAGGCTATTTCCTCTTTAGCTTATAGCTAATTTGATGGTTTCTTCGCCTTCAGCAGTTTGTCAGGTTAGTTTTTTTAAAACGACTTATCAATTTATTGACATTCAATTTATTCATATAAACATCCATGTTAAAACTAAAAACTATCTGTTATAGCAAAAAAGAACGCACCAGATATATATTGAGATGAGATGAACTTTGTGTTGCTGTCATTCATTCATAGCTAGTGGACTCGACCGTTACATGAGACTATGAGAGGGGGTGGCAAGCTAGTTTGGCATCCAGAAGCAATGGATAGGTTTATGCATGCAGTGGCAGTTGATAGATGACAAATATCATGGTCACCTAACAGGATATCTTACGGTGCATTCTCGATAAAAGAAAAGATAATGATCGTATGATACCGGACATTTAATCAAGTGCCAGGGATTCAGCATTCTGATTAGCAGTCTGCATTTTTTAGGGGAGTATATTGCATTCATTGCTTTCATTACTGACCTTCGACATAAAAAAGAGTTCGAGGAGAAATGAGAATGACATAGTGCGACATGGTAATTCCATAGTCCATATGGACAGCTGGGCTTTGCTCTTAGTGGCATGAGCACACTGGGATGCGAAATATGAATTATTCGTATTATTCAGCTACCGTATTCGATAGGATATAAATATGATATAGATTTTTTATCCAATTAACAATTTCTCTTTTATTCGTATTCGTATTTGAATTCACATAAAAAATATTAATACAAATATGGTATAGACTTTTACCATATAAAATGTTATTATATTCAGACTATCCGTATTCATATTTGACGATATTTTATTGCAATACGACTAATTAGTTGGACAAGTTTTTTTAATTCAATGTTAATTCGTCTTCGTTTAGGTGAAGTAAATGAATTAGAATGGTTAAGCGGAACTACATGAATATAAAATATCATTAATATCTTCACACTACATAAGTTATGAGAATATCCGGATCTGACCGAATTGAGTAGATATTTGATTCGAATTTGTATTCATAACACTATTTGATTTGTATTCGTATTTGAGAATATTTAAATTTGTATTTGTATTCATTTATAAAATATGAATACGAATGTGGTAATGATACTATTGATTCGTATTTGATCCATTCCACCCCTAAGCACACTTGTTTGTGCAGTGATGCAGAACAGCGACACATTCGGGTCTCCACCGATGCCTCGTCTATCCATTGTATTATTAAAGCTATAGAAAAAAGTCATCAGGTTGGCTCTCGAGTAGAGATGGCAATTCAGGATCGGGCTATCGGTATTGGGGTGGGGCCACGGGCCTCCCTTGGGACCTCCCGACCCCGTTGCTGCCCCTACTCTTGAGGTCTAGAAATTATCATATTAATTATAGAAAAAAAGAAAGATCTACACCATCGATTTGTGATAGGTCTAGATTATAACCGTGCAGAATAATCAAATCAAATATGAGAGCTGTTACGACTACATAGGATATAAATAAGTATAACTATACAAGCTGTATAACAAGCATAGCTTTATATTTTAACATAAGCATATGCATTTAAATTAAAACTTGAATATATATGTCATAATATATTTTGAAACTATATTTTGTAAAAAACTATGTCTAAATAATTAAAATTAATAAAACAGAGTTATATTATTATTTTTAAAAATATTATAATATTTTTTAATTCGTGAAGGATCCGTGATTTGTCGTGTCCTCGTGGACGGAGACAGGGGTCGTGTCCCCCAGAAAGGTTAACAGGTCTAGGGTCAGAGTGGGCTGACGACAGTGGCGTAACTAGCCATTTTCTGTGGGGTTAATTGACCCCACAGATTTTTACAAAATATTTAATTAGTACTAGTATTTACATATAAATTTGTAAAACACTAAAAAATTTATAATAGTTAATCTCATAGGTTTTAAAACCTGGCTACACAACTGGTTGACGATGATCGGGAGAATTTTTTTGCGAATAATCTAATTTTTATTCGAAATAACAAAAATATATCCGCGCCAATATTTTTCACACAAATAGGCTCCAGTCGCCTAACCGTCGGGCGACTGGAGCCTATCGCCCAACAGAAAAGCGACGACAAAGATCTCTACAAGACATTGGGCGACAGGTTCCTGTTGCCTGACAATTGGGCGACTGGTACATGTTGCCCAGTGGTTGGGCGACAGCAAGTGCAGTCGCCCAACCACAGGGCGACTGCAAACTGCCCCGTGTGAGTTTTGTAAATTTTATGAATTTTGTAGATTATGACTGGACGGTAAATTGGTGGATTCGTAATAAAAATTTATGGTCGTTGTATGTTGTTGTAGGCTAAAAAATTTGTGAAACTTTTTTTAAGAACGATTGAACTTAAAACGATCGGTAAGTATGATGGTAAGTGATATTGTGATGTTACTAGGAATTCATGCACGGAGGAAAACTGGTCTGTTAATATTGTTGGATGACTTGCTATGAGAATAATTGAATGCAAAAAGACAAGGGAATAAGCTTGTTTGAATTAAAATAGACTTCATAATACAGTTGAGAGTAATGCCGCGTAGGGTTTGATTACATGCATAACATAGAGCATCATGTGCAACTAACCAACCCAACTGCTCGTACGACCTACTACGTGGACAGGGGCCATTTTCCCTTCCTTGCGAGCTCGACGTTGAACTCATCGGTGGCCTCTTTTGCCTTGGTCGTCATTTTCCTCTTTTTCTTGTGCTCCCTCTCGCAAGCCTCGCGCTCCCTACGTGTGCACACCTCGAGATGAGCTTTCGTCTCCCGTTTATATGCTCGGTTTGCTCGTCCTTGCGGCGCTCCTCCTCCCGGAACTCGGAGGACTTTGTGACGTTGCACTCCTCGAAGTCGAGGGCCCACTGTTCCTCTCGTGGATCTCAAGATCGATCCATTTGTGATAGCCACATAGGGGTTTCGGGGACTGTGAATACATGGAAAATGTTGTTAGTGTGTAGTTTGAAGGAGAAAAGGTAGGGGGACAATGATGCACGTGGTCCTTATCGGCTGTCGATAGGTCGCAGTGTCTAGACGGCGGTCGGGATATTAACTGGAGTAGTTTGCGCAACCCCAGTAACGCATACCAAGGCTGAGGCGATGCTTAGATTTGAAGAATTTGCACGGGCCCTGACACCAACAAAGGGGGGCATCTCCCCCTCTGATGGGTGTTGCAGCGAACGTTCGGTAGGAACATTCGGAATGGGGTTGTTTCTGGTCGCGCGCCATTGCGGTGGTGACCTCGTAGCATGTTGGGCTTGTTCTTCCCCGGCCGTAGAGACATCTACTTTCATCGCGGCGGCGGTGATCTTGCTAGGTCGCGGGTCTCCTCCCATTGCTTCATCATCTTGTCCCATTGCTTCTTCTGCCTCTTGTCCATCCCGGTGTGGTGAAGTAAGCGCCGGAGTAGGTGGGGGTTTGCTTGTGTAGTGTTCTCTCAGAAATCTGTTCGACCTGCTTTTATCGGGCCCCTGGTGGCGTTCTCGCTGCATGAAGATGTGCGTGTGGTCGCGTCATTGCGCGAAACTACCAAGTGTGGTATTGTGGGCACGCGAAACTGCACAGTCAAGTCTTTGGACTGCGAAAAGTTGCACCCTTTAGTCTTGTCACTGCACAAAGCTAACCCGTGCGGTCGTGTCGTTGTGCAAAGCTGGCGCGTGTAGACCATTCACTGCTCAAAGCTGGTGCATACGGTCATGTCACTACAAAAAGCTGGGTCGCCATGTCATGTCACTGAGGATAGCTGTCCCATGCGGTCATGTCACTATGCAAAGCTGGCGTATGTAGTCTTGTCGTTACTCAAAGCTGGCCCATCATGTCATGTTGCTGCGCAAACTTGGTGCGTGCGGTCTTCTCACTGCTCAAAGCTGGTGTGTGCGGTCATGTCACTGCGAAAAGCTGGGCCGTCATGTCATGTCACTAGCAAAGCTAGCCTGTGCGGTCGTGTCACTACGCAAAACTGTCGTGTATAGTCTTGTCGCTGCTCAATACTAGCCCGTCATGTCATGTCGCTGCGCAAAGTTGGCCCATATGGTCTTGTCACTGCGCAGAGCTGCCTTGCGTCATAAATGACACCGCGACACCGCAATTACGCTATAAAATGGATGGCCCAGGCATTGATGGTAGGAACAACTATCTTCTCCGTCGTAGAGTAAGCCAACATGATAGACACCGAGGGGCCAGTCGAATATGGGTCACCAAAGGGAGACCTTCTGCTCGAATAGAAGGACTTCGACGTTACATATCGCTTGTTGCCAAACAAGCGCGCTCAGCCAGTGTGGCCAAAATACAAACACATGCAGGATACGGTGGTGCAGGTGGCAGAAGGCCATACGGATGGTGAGCGACGTTTCTTTCGATGTCCATACTCTGGGACATAAGTAGGCACTCGTCGTCTATTTTGTAGTACTACTAACAGAGTTTTGATGTTAATGTTCCTTTGTAGACTACTATAACACGGTAGGTAACACGATCACCGATGCGGCTGCTAAGCATAGAGAGAGGCTAGATTTACAAAAAACGGATGTTTATGAGCTAATTTTTTAAAAAATGATTATGTGAAGAGTCAAATTAAGGGTGCACGAGTTCTCTCAATTTTGTTTTATTATTCTGAAAAAATCTCTCGAGGAATGCACACTGAGAGGTGGCGGCGTCTCGAGTAATGCTGTTGGCGAGTGCAGTTTTTTTTCAAATACTGTTTATTTCTGCCAACAAGAAACAAAAGCGCATTGGGCTAAAAAATGTGCATTTTCTTCTGCCAATACTTCAATCCCCATCTATGTTGCATACATTATGCAATTTCTTTTGCACGATTGGCTACACAGTGTCAGAAATGCATGTCCGCGTCCGTTTCAAAAAAAAAAATTGCATGCCACACGAGCTGAACTCCAGCGATCCTACTCTCCTAAGCTCGAGCTCGATAGAAACTCAAACC
Source organism: Bonia amplexicaulis (assembly GCA_036346245.1). Classification (NCBI taxonomy): domain Eukaryota; kingdom Viridiplantae; phylum Streptophyta; class Magnoliopsida; order Poales; family Poaceae; genus Bonia; species Bonia amplexicaulis. The sequence continues at coordinate 2,323,711 of CM070750.1, read as the reverse complement.
GAACTCGAGTGAGCCTGAGTTGAGTCTAAGCACTGAGCTCACCGCCCAAGCTTAAGCTTGACTCAAATAAACTCGATAACAGTTAAAATAATTTAATGTGCACTAATTTTCAACAATAAAAACTCGAATTTAAGCTCGGCTCGTAAACGCGATAACAATAAAAAATAGTTCAACATACACTAATTTTAACAATAGAAAATCTTGAACTCGAGTTTGGTTCGAATAAGCTCAAGAAGAGTTAGTATGTACATGTGTTATAAAAAGTTCGAGACTCATGAGCTATTCGAGCTTAGGATCAAGCTCGAGCTTAGTTCCTTTGAAGCTCGAGCTAAGCTAAGATCAAACTTAGAAGGATCCGGACTCGAGCAGATCACCAATCTTAAGTTTTTTATGGCCATAATGCCCACATAGCATTCTCTCTCTCAATTATATTAGCCGACACCCGGAAAGGCCCAGGCCCATTTATAGGCCACCTTGGATTGCCTTCGAGGATATGACAGAACGACGGCTTTGGGTACTTGTTTAAATTTAGACCTTATTTATATGGGCTGGTATTTTGGCCCATGTAAACAAGGCCTTATGGGTCTAATCCGGCCTAAAACACTCGTGTCTTTCTTCTAGGACATGGAGAAGGCGAGTAGGTAGAATAGAAGCGCAAAACCATGAAATAAAGGTGTCCGTCCAAGTGTTCAGAGGTTCAATCCAAAGGCTATTTCCTCTTTAGCTTATAGCTAATTTGATGGTTTCTTCGCCTTCAGCAGTTTGTCAGGTTAGTTTTTAAAACGACTTATCAATTTATTGACATTCAATTTATTCATATAAACATCCATGTTAAAACTAAAACTATCTGTTATAGCAAAAAGAACGCACCAGATATATATTGAGATGAGATGAACTTTGTGTTGCTGTCATTCATTCATAGCTAGTGGACTCGACCGTTACATGAGACTATGAGAGGGGGTGGCAAGCTAGTTTGGCATCCAGAAGCAATGGATAGGTTTATGCATGCAGTGGCAGTTGATAGATGACAAATATCATGGTCACCTAACAGGATATCTTACGGTGCATTCTCGATAAAAGAAAAGATAATGATCGTATGATACCGGACATTTAATCAAGTGCCAGGGATTCAGCATTCTGATTAGCAGTCTGCATTTTTTTAGGGGAGTATATTGCATTCATTGCTTTCATTACTGACCTTCGACATAAAAAAGAGTTCGAGGAGAAATGAGAATGACATAGTGCGACATGGTAATTCCATAGTCCATATGGACAGCTGGGCTTTGCTCTTAGTGGCATGAGCACACTGGGATGCGAAATATGAATTATTCAGATTATTCACCACCGATTCGATAGGATATAAATATGATATAGATTTTCATCCAATTAACAATTTCTCTTTTATTCGTATTCGTATTCGAATTCACATAAAAAATATTAATACAAATATGGTATAGACTTTTACCATATAAAATGTTATTATATTCGACTATCCGTATTCATATTTGACGATATTTTATGAGATGGCAATTATTATTAAAGCTATACAAATATCCCTGGTCGGGGGAGACACGCCCTAACGCGGAGTACTTGCGGTGGTACCGGCTTCAGTCATGAAGCACGCCCTCCCACTGCACAGTCCACCCCTCCATATTAGTTGTCCAGTCCGTGCCGCACTTCACTCTCTTCGTAGAGTGCCTGCTTGTAGGACCATTTCGTTAGTAGTCGTCAAACAAATAGTAAGTACAAGGAGATTTCTGAGAGGCATGGACGCTCTGTGGCACCGGTGGTCCTACTGGTACCAGAATGACCTGACATAGGCCAAACTGACGCATCACATGATACGGCGCGTAGTCCTCGATTAAGACGTCATACACGAGCTTCCGGCGCGTCAGCTAGAAAGCCCGGTCGAGCCAGCAGAGCGAGGGCGGCCCGTTAGGAGCGTGGCCCTGCAGTGCCATAGGTGAGTACTACTCCCAGCGCATGTCGTCAGCTGTGAGCCGATCGAACTGCTCCACAAAGGACTGTACCTGCAAGGAATAACAGCTGTTATGTACGACCATCGCTAATACGAAGGAAATAGATGATTATCATACTACAATGAATTCGATACTCGATAGTTTTCCAGAGCTAAACCGCTCTTTCTTTTCTTCCTTTTTTATTTCTTTTCACTTCTACTTTCCCGGTTACATGGTTTTGCCTTTTATACCCTATTCTACGACTTCTACTCGGGTACGACTATGACTATGACTCGAACTACGACTACAAAGCGGACTCAAACTCAACTACGACAAGATTAGCTCCAACAGTCCTCACCTGCGCCGAGATCGCCGTCGTGCTGTGCTACTTCCAGCTCTGCGGCGAGAACTACCAGTGGTGGTGGAGGTCCTACCTGACGGCTGGCTCGTCGGCGCTGTACCCCTTCCTGTACGCCACGTTCTACTTCTTCACCAAGCTGGACATCACCAAGGCGGTCTCCGGCGTGCTCTACTTCGGCTACATGCTCATCGCCTCATACGCCTTCTTCGTCCTCACCGGTACCATCGGCTTCTACGCCTGCTTCTGGTTCACCAGGCTCATCTACTCGTCCGTCAAGATCGACTAGAACTTAGCATTCCATCATCTGTTCGACAGATTAGGTAGAACTTAGCATTGCACGGTTGGTTTGAGCATCAGAGATCAACAGAGATTTAATTTGCAGTTCAATTCAGTTATTACAGTAAATGGGTGAACTTTTGATATGTCAAGTGTACGTGCGTATCCTTACATTACATACAGCTTTCTGATACTACTTCAGTTCAAAGAACTAACCATGTGATCTGTTTACTTACTGGTGCTGACTAATCTCGTCATCCATGTCGAGCATTTCGTTGTGCTTGTACTAAAATATCTACTGTTTTCTGTCTGAAACTGAGTTGTGCAGGAAGCAAGAACACGCGGCACATCACACCTGACAGGACAGGAAAGAAAAAGAAAAGACTCTGTTCAGTGAAATATTTGCATGTTCTTCACAGAGAAAAAGCATACACAAACAGAGCACATGCGGTTTAGTATACATGTACATATGGAACGCCCGGGCAGGGGACGAGCTTATTATTCAAGTGATTACTATTTACTAGTAAGCTAGCTAATCGCCTTCGTCTTCTCCGGCCACATGATCGGCGACGCTCCTCCTCGGCCATAGAGACCCACGCCTTCATCTTCTCCGGTGTCTACCTCTGCTACGAAGCTTTTCTTTCTTCTTGTTTGCCGCCGCGCTGCTTTGCGTTGATGTGCTCCACGGAGCCAGGATGCAAAGCGGCTTTAACGCGGGCACAAACTGGAATGCACGAAGAGACACGTGGGCAGGTGAAGTGACGCCGGGTCACTGCCACGTGGTGGGACAGCCCCAGGTCAGTCTCCAGCTACTTAAAAGTCTCGAGAATGAACTAGCAGCCTACAGCAAACATGGAATCATGCTTTATCAGGACAAATAAGATGAACATTTCGTGAGAACTTATTTCCAGATGGCCCTGAGTCCTAGCTCTTCTTAAAATTGATTGATGGAAGAATTGATCGATGTCGTGGAACCCATCACTCTTACCTTATAACACAAGAATTGCACCAGATCACAAAGGAACAATACTGCAGAAGCTTCTTGGAAGAACTGCTTAATCTTGTTTCCTATAATATCCCCCATTTGCAGCACAGGAATCATCTTATGAAAATTACATTTTTCATTCGATTTCTTTGGTAGGTATGCTGTAGAGCTTTAAAAGAATGGTAATTTACATCGGCATAAATTCAAGGCTTCTGATCAAGTACCTCAACATAGTAGAAGGTTGAGAGATGATCAGTTGATTCGTCGGTTCTATGGGGAGGAGCTATACTCTATAAAGACATCAGTCTCTTATACTTGAAGAACCAAAGGAAGCAGCAGAAGATGAAAGCGCCAATCAATCCAGTAATGATCAGGACCCACTGGAATGCATGCTCTATGTGGAAGACTGGAGCCTTGAAGTTCATCCCAAATATCCCTGCCACCACTCCAAAAACAGCGACAACAAATGTTGCACTTGTTAGCAGAAGCTCAAACTGGATCAGCTGATTCCGAACATTGTCCTGGAAGCACAGGAAATTCATGCCAAATTAATTTCTACAGACTTGCAGTATGTGAAATGCATAAATCCAATGTGCTGATAACTTGAACGAGAAGAGTAAGAAATATGTTGATGTACCAGCTGAATGTTGATAAAATCTTCAGTGTCATCAATATACTCCTTCAGCTGAAAGACGGGAAACCAGATCAGCCACCCTCGACTCGCAGTAAAAGAAAAATAACCAGATATATTGGGATTTGGAAGACAGGTGACTCATTACCGATGTCAGCTTGTTAAGAGTGCTATCGATGACAACAAAATATGCTTCCAGTAACATTTCCAGCTCCTGAATATGCTCTGTCATTGTGTTGTCCGAGCTCTTCACACTGTCATGCCTACTTCTACACAAGCTGAAGGCTTTCTCCAACTTCCGTGATTCTGTGGGTGACGAGACTGGAGATACAGGAGCTGAAACCGATGTCCCAGCGCCTGCTGAGTTGTAGCCCAACATAGACTGATCACCAAAGAAAGATGATTCCATCCTCATCTTTTTCTCGGTGAGATACATCTCGGCCATATCTCCATCATCATCCATTAGTTGTTCTATTTCATCCCTGACCTATTGCAAGATACAAAGGCAATTATACAACTGGCCAAAACTTGGAACGGATGATATGAAAAAAAAAAGAAGGATCCCGATTAGAATGAGATTTACCTTTTGAACTCTTCTGGTCAAAGCAACTAGTCTACTTTTTAATCGCCGAACACGTTCCAAATTTAGAGTACTGATTTTTGATGTCAGCTCATCCAACAAGGGATATGCTTCAATTTCCAATTCTGCTGCCTAAGAAAAGGAAGAAAAATGTAGATTCAGACATGCTCCAATTTGAACTAATAAGATGATCAGCATCTTTTTGCACAAGACATACTATTTTCAAAGAACTTGATGAGGTCAGACCGTAAGAGGGGCTGCCGAATGCAGAAAGGCACAAAATGTATTTTGTTAGCTAAAGAATAAAGGCCCATAGTCTATAAGCTAACATGAGCTATGAAGAATCTCAAACAACGTGAACTGTAAAACTTGTGACCTCTGACCTTTGTCACTTTGGTGCCACAGAAAATGCTAGAAAGTTACTGCAGAAAGTTGGTACATAATCATGTTCAGGTGATGGTTCTTGTTTGCAGCTTTTACAAAATAATGTTGTTGATAGTTAAAGCCTTCAAGATCCCAGTTAAGCAGTGTGGTTGCCTTTTTAAAGTACTTTTAACATGCCGTTTTTGCATATATTAACTGATTATTAACTATTTTTTCCAAATCAATAGCACAATTACCAGATATGGCGAATACTCTCCATAATACATCCCAAAACACAGTGGAGCACAGCATGACACAGCTAGTCTCTAGTTGGGATTGTTGTGCTGTGCTGTGGAATAAGGTAGTTATGAAGAATATTTACCATCACTAAAAACATTTCACCGTTATATTCCCAACAAATTGGTTGTCAATTAATTTAGTTACTAAAAAATAGTAGGTCAAAAGTGCTATTAAAAATACCACAATGCCAGACGAAACCTAAATCTGCTCCAATTTCCTTGGAAGGTCCGAAATACAGCCATAACCATATCAGGTTCCAAATTTGCAGCTAGGTGAACTCAGCATACTCAGTATCAAGATTAAATAATGAAATACTTACCTTCAAACATTGAGAGACGCATTTACTAATCTAACAAAAAAACAAAATAGTAATATTGGTATAACATATTTCTGTATAACATCAATTCACTGTTCAGATAGTTTTTTCCGCACCACTGAAAGTCTCCCAATCCCATATGAGAGACTCAAAACAACTCCCATGTTGAAGTATCTAAAAGACTCAAAACAACTAAGCTGAAGTATCTATATAAACTTATAACCAAATGGCACAAATCTGGCTCAAGAAGTAAAATACCTTGTTAGAAAGGGTTCAAATATAAAAATATGAGTTATTGATCCATTTGAGCATGAATTTGTCTATTGTGCTTAGAATAATTAAACAATCGACGATCCATAAGGTAATGAATGTCGATATTTTAAAGGAGAAAGCATCATTTTTTTTTTTTTTGGGGCAAAAGGCAGCAAAGAAACTGCCTGTGGAAGAAAAGAATCTGCACATAGACAGCGGTTACTTAAGATGAAATTTAACTTTGTTTTAAACATTTAGCCCAAAAACCCTATCCCTTAATACTAAGAGACAGACCCTAGATTAGCAAAAGACAGCTGAACATTGCATCATCTAATAAAGTAAATGAACCCTTTTCACATCTATAAGTAAAACTTTTTCCTCTTAAATCTCTATGTTGCTCTTTTCAATGGTTGAACCTGAATCATCTTAGGGGTCAAAACTTGACACAAAAAAGTTCCTGTTTAAATGACCTGTATTAACTACAAACCGTCACAAAAAACCATAGTTGTCAATTCCATTCTGAGAGTCATTCTGGTTTGGCTCTTGGAATGGAACATTCCGGTACCGGTCTATTCCGGCGTACCGTTCCAGAGTATAATATAATAATATATGTTTATGAATATAGATAAAGATGAGAGTAGATATTAACTCTATTTACCATATTGCCTATAAGTTTTTGAGCAAAACCATAGCCAAGGGGTATGTTGGGCCGACCCAACAAGCCGAGCCTCAACAACCCGTGGCCTAGGGCTCCTAGGCCCTAGGAATCCACGCACGCACTGCATCCCCACACGCACAACAGAGCAGGGCAAGTTGCTAGAGCCTTCGGCACAAAAGAATGGAACACACACACGAGAAGGGAGAGATGGAACCACCACTCGCCATCCATCAGAACCGCCGCTCCCGCTAGGAAGGATCGCTTCGCACTCACCATCGCCTCAATGCCGCACGGACGCACGCCTTGCTCTCCTCTCTTGTTCTTTTGTAGCTGAGGTTTCTTGATTATTATTTTTTGCTTTCTTCTCAGATCTTTTTTTCCTTGATTTCTTGCTTTCTTCTAGGATCTAATTATTTCCCCTTGATTTCTTGCCTTTGAGATGGATTGGAATGAGATATTATTTGTATGTTGGCCAGTACCGGAATCGATGGTAAGCACAATTCCACCCGGAACGGCCGGGATTGACCAGAATGTCCGGAATTGTCCGGAATAGAGGCTGGTACGGGATGTAGCCTGCTGTGTGCCAGTTTGGGTGACGGTACGGCACATTCCGTCCGGTACCGGAATGGAATTGATAAGCCTGCAAAAAACAGCTGCGAATTTGTTCACACATCACCAGACAAGAACCGCAGCCATCAGTGATATCGGAAATTTCAATCCAATCACACTCAACATGATACCAAGGAACCAACATTTCTTTTTTGGAGATCACAAACATTGACCAATTGCTCATTTGTGCACCACGTCGTGACTTAATTTCCACTAAATATCGGGTGAACTGAGCCCATTCCAATTCAACTATCCAACTAAAGCGCAATATTGCAGAAAATTCACACAATAGAATAAAATCATCGCACCATAGACTTAGCAATCGCGGCAGAAGCATATTAGGTTACAGAGGGGAAAACGCGAAATTTTGGAGCGCTTGGGTCACCTGGGCGTCGAGGAAGGAGCAGGCGGCTTCGAGGGCGAGCTCGAGAGCGCGGAACTCGAAGGGGAGCTCGTCGCCCTCGGCGCACTGGAGGAGGCGGCGCTGCAGCTCGGTTGCGTACTGGAGGACGTAGCTGTCGAGGGAGTTGAGGAGGAGCACCTCGTCGGCGGTGATCACGCACCGGATCTGCTCCAAGTTCACGACGATGGCGCGCTCCCTCCCCAGGATCGTCGAGGGGTACACGAAGAGCGGGTCGAGGAGGCGGAGGTCGCGGGCTGGGAGCTCGCACCGCCTCATCATGGTGGCCTTGTCGACCTCGAGAGTCTGCACGGAGGCCGTAGCGGCCTCCACGCGGATCCAGCTGCGCGTGCCGCCGCCGCGCTTCTTGAGGTTGGGGACATCGAGGCCGCCCGGGAAGCGGCGGCACACGACCCCGGTGGGGGCTGAGGGGAGGGCCGGGGAGGAGGCCGAGGCGACGTGCGATGGGTAGGCGCGGTAGAGGAGCGGCTGCTTGACGGCGTCCCCGGAGGCGGCGGCGGCCATGGCGGGCTCCGCGCGCTGGCGAGAATCGGTCGCGGCTGTGGCAGTGGGGTCTTTTGCGGATGGGCGCCTCGAAGGGAAGAGGGATTCGTCCGGTTTTTTACTTTTTATTTAAAATCAATCTGAACTGCTTGGTAATACGAGCGGCGCAGGGGGCACGTGAGATATGTGCAGTTGCACCCTGGTGAAGTGATAATAACGGTAATCTTTCACTGAGGCTGTTTACTAGCTATATTAAATAAATAAAATTTATATAAAAAAAGAGAAGGTGATAAAAGGTAATGTGCTGTCTTTTATACAAGAGATGATTTGAACTCGTATACCAATATAAATGGTGAGATGGTACGAGACAGAAAGTTATGATCAAAATAATATAAAATAGTTAAAAATAATTTAATGTTAAAAATGTTATCTTTAGTACTATCTAGGTGAGATAAAAATATAAAAGAAGAAATTAAGAGGCAGACTATTATGGTTCACTTCTTTTTCATTTATAGCTTATGGGTTATATTAGAGTAACTAATTTTAAATGGTGTATTTTTCAAGACAAGATCAATAAAAAATTATAGTAAACAAGTATACTGAGTTTAGCTGTACCGGCTAAACTCATATGCATAGAACCATACATGCTCGCAGGTCGCTTCATGCTCTCACTGGTGTTCGTCCCTCTACTCAGTACAGTTAGCGGGAACACTCTTGAGCCATCTAGCATCTACCCACAGACACAAAATTTACCAAGGAGACCACAAAAAAACTTGCACCTGTCCATGCAAAGAACAAAGGGGAAAGACTACTTGATGGTTCACCAAATCCTTCTCCTTTCTCCTGAAAAGTCAACATCAAACCATAAACATTCGAAAAGGAACGTGCAAATCGTCACTCTTATTAAGATCAAATATCTAAAGATAATTACACTTATGACTGAAAAGTAGATTTCTTCATAATCAACTCCTAGACATTGAGTGAAACCTTGTGCTATCAGCCTTGCTTTATATCTTACAACTTCATTTATTTCATTTCTCTTTAGAACAAATATCCACTTATTCTCTACAGGTGCACATGGGGAGGTATAAAAATAATGAGACGGAACTTACTGCTGACCAATTTCACACATCAAATATTGGAGAGCAAGCGATGAGAGAGAAGGGTAGCCAGAATGCACGAGAAGATGAGGAAAGTGGAGGGGGTGGGCGGTTGTATCCTGAGAGAGAGGATGTGAGAGACGAATGGTCCAGATCAAATCAGGTGGCTAAGAAGAGAGGAGGAAGAATGGATCAACCACTAACTCATACTTTTATAATAGTAAATATATTTCTAAAAAAAGGGTATGTTCTAGGTTCAGCCACGCCTCTCCAACCAAACGATACCATTAAAAAGATGAGTTACAATGGGTTATATGGATGATCATGCATACATGCTTCTTAGCGAGCCAATTGTCCATTTTGGGCATGTTCTTTATGGTTGCGGCTTAAAGTTTTTGGTTGAAAATTTTGAATTTTGGTTGTTCACGATATATTATAGAGAGAGATATCTGCTTGCGATTTTGGCTGGTACAGATGTTAGGCTTTTAACGTGTACTACAATTAACTTATAGATCCCATTTTAACAAAATACTCCACTTGAAAGTTAGATACTACAGCAAAAATCAAAAGATGCTTTTAGAAACCGTAAAAAACAGACCCAAACCCTAACAGATTTGGGTGTTCATTTTGAATCCGGGATAGGTTTGCCCAAGGTGATTATTAGAACATGTTTTTGGGCGCTCGGAATATGTATCCAAGAAAACGTGAAGCACGCGCGGTGATGCATCGTCATGAATCACGTCACACGGAACCATACAGTGACATGAAACATGCTCACATGGCGCGTTCCAAATCACGCTCACATGGTGTGCGTCCCTAGATCTACTCGGTACAATTAGCATGAACACTCTTGAGCCATCTAGCATCTACACACAGACACAAAATTCACCAAGGAGACCACAAAAACTCGCACACCATCGTCCATGCAAAGAGCAGAGGGGAAAGACTACTTGATGGTTCACCAAATCCTTCTCCTTTCCCCTGAAAGTCAACATCGAACCATAAACATTCGAAAAGGGTCGTGCAAATCGTCACGGTCTGTGGACGATATGCAGATCGTTACGGTTCGCTGGGACAGCTGACAGGCAACAATTTGCATGTCCTTCTCGGTTTGGTGCCAACTTTTTCTTCAGGAATTGTTGACAGCAAACCGTGGCAAATTTTGCAGTGCTGCCATAACAATCATCTGATGGAGGAAGCATGGATCAGGAAAGGAGATCTTCCGCATGTGGATCCACCCTAATTGTAGGCCAAAATACGATAGGTTAGGTAGGACAAAAGGATCCCTAGTTGCCACCATCCATAATGTCTTAAACAACTGTAATTTAGAAGGCAACTACTACATAACAAGTTAAATTTGAGACATATATTTTTTATGTTCAGAAACGTTTTTTTTTCTCTCATGACATTAGAGAAAGGTGCTGCATATGTAAACTTAAACTACGTAGAAGATGCATTATTAGATCAAAAACAGCAAATGATGTTATGCAAGTCGAGAGTGACGACAAATCCTTGAAAAATGAAAGAATCTAGAGAAGTTTGGATCGATTTCAAAGAGAAGCCGCAGAGCAAAACGTGCTCAATTTCTCTTCATACTAGTTAGAGACTCGTGTGTTGCAACGGAGTCATAAAAATAATGAGACAAAACTTATTGTCTGTCCAAATTCACATATCAAACATTAAAGAGCAAGCGATAGAGAGAGAGGGTGGTCAGAATATGCGAGGAGATGGAAAAAGTGGAGGGGGTAGGCAGTTGTATCCTGAGAGAGAGAGGAGGAGAGAGACAAATGGTCCAGATCAAATCGGATGGCTGAGAAGAGATGAGGAAGAATTGATCAACCATCAACTCACACTTTTATAATAGTAAAGATATACAAAGCGTTGATGAAACAGCTTACAAGAAAAGGATGCCTCACGGGCTACAGTTGTTGTCGACAACAGAACGGAAAATAGAAAACCGATTACAACAGACTACTATTGAGGAACCGTCGCAGGCGACCAGTCCGATCGATTCCTCTGCTTAATGCAAAACAAGATCAATCACAGAAGACAGAATAGTAGATTGAAACACAGAGAGGTAGAAAGAACTCATGGTCTTTCTTTATTGCTTTCTTTCTGATTGCATATCCAAAATTGTTGGTACGGCTCCCTATTTATAGTCTACTGGTGAGGTATCCATCATGGGCCAAGGCTTCCGGCCCAGGCCCAGGTTTTCCAACACCACCTTTGGGCACTCATCCGACACGTTCATGCCTCGTCAAAACTCCATAAAAACCCAATGGAAAAATTTTAGAGAAAGAGTACATGATACATGTTATGTTGTGCTGCACGAATTGCCTCATTAAAAACTTTGGTCGAGAAAATTCAGGAAAACTTGTCAAGGGAAAAAGAGTACAAAACACCCAATGTGATTCAATCTTCATGACTTATTATTTGGGTACTTGATCTTCATGATCAAGGTTTAATAACGGGCTTGAGAAAATTCACCCTCTCAATTTTGCACTTCTCTAAGTCTCATCATTTCAATTCCTCGTACGCATATTTCAAAGCTAGATGCGGAGTGACTTAGTGAATAAATCTGCTAGATTCTCACATGACTTAGTATGCAGTACTTTAATCTCGTCTATCTTTGCAATTCATGAGCATAGAAGAACTTGGGGTTGATATGATTTGTGAGATGACTCTTTACATGGCCCGTCTGCACTTGTGCAACGCAAACTACATTATCTTCATAGATAGTTATGAGGGCTTGCACAATATTCATCACACATGACTGCTGGATATGGTGAATCATTCACCGTAGCCAAGCACATTCTCGTGCAGCTTCATACAGTGTTATAATTTCTGAGTGGTTCGTCGAAGTCGTTACAAGACTTTGCTTAGACGATTTCCAGTAAATTACAGTTCCACAACACAGGAATACATAACCTATTTGTGACCTTGCTGTGTGCGGGTCTGATAGGTACCCAACATCTGCATAACCAATCAAGTTCAAATCTTGATTCTTTCTGTAGAACAATCCAAGATTCTTGCTTCCTTGGAGGTACCGAAAGATATCCTTTATTCCCTACCAAAGCCTTTTGATAGGTTCTACACTATACCTTGCTAACAGGTTTACGGTAAATGCGATGTCCGATCTAGTGAAGTTTGCTAAATATATTAGTGCTCCTACTGCACTCAAGTATGGGAATTCCGGTCCCAGGACTTCCTCCCCCTCTTCCCTAGGTCGGTATGGATCTTTTTCTTGCCGTAAAGACCTCCCGATCATCGGTACTTTCGATGGGTATGCCTTCTCAAAGCCAAACATTTCTAACATATTCTGGGCGTAGGCCGACTGATGTACTAATATTCCTTCAGGGACATGCTCGAGCTGCAGGCCTAAGTAATATTTAGTTTTACCCAAATCTTTCATTTCAAATTCTGACTCCAGCTAAGAACTTGCTTCTTTTATGTCTTCCATTGTCCCGATGATATTTAGATCATCTACATACACTGAGATTATACAAAATCTTCATTGTTCGTGTAGCCTTTCTTGCAGAGAAAGTCGCTTAAGCGATTATACCACATCCCCGCCAGTTGCTTCGGTCAGACAGGATTTTCCGAGCTTCACATCGCATGATTTTCTATTTGCTCTATCTTGGTTCGGGACAGTGATTCCTTCAGAGACCTTCATATAAATCTCCGAATCCAAGTTCCATAAAGGTATGCAGTTACCACATTCATCAATTTTATTTCTAAATTCAAGTTCACTGCCATTGAGATCAAATATCTAAAGGTAATTCCACTCATGACTGGGGAGTATGTTTCTTCATAATCAACTCCTGGACATTGAGTGAAACATTGTACTACTAGCCTTACTTTATATCTTACAACTTTATTTCTTTCATTTCTCTTTCTAACAAATACCCACTTATTCCCTGCAGGGTGCACATGGGGAGGTGTGCAGCATACGAACCCAAGCATCTCTCTTTTGTTCAGAGACAATAATTCAGTTTCTATTGCCTTCTTCCAATCTTCCCAATCTGATCTTTTCTTACATTCAACTAGCGATGCGGGCTCGGGATCAAGATCGATGATTATGGCATTTTCTTTGCGAATTAGATATCAACATTGGCTGTTGTCCTATTCATGGACTCTCCCGTGTGCACATAATTTATAGCTATTTCTTCATGAGTTGCTTCTTCTGGAGCTTCTCCTTGCTCATCACTTCTTCCAATTGCGGTGGTAAGTCCCTTTAATTTTTCGGCTCCGATGTGTGCGACACATTCATGCCGGTTTCTCCCTCCAGGGGAAACCTAGAACATTTATGCCTTAATTGTGTAAAAGGTTTTTTATTAAGCTTTTACTTGCTAAAAAATTGTGATTTAGCTAAAAACAATTTAAAAACCTCATATTCGCCCCCTCTAGTTAGTTATCCTTGATCCTACACTTGAGACGACTACAGGGTTAGTGGTAGCACAATCACAACCTTAGGGTACCTGTAATATTAGTGTACTGTATTTATATTTCGTACTTCTTGTATAATTAGAATTTGAACTAGACTGTACTTTTGGTATTGTAATAGTTTAGCTCTAGTGGGTTGTATCAGACTTTAGCATTGTATGGCTACTTTTATGTAATATTATGTTATTTCTCTAATTATTATTCTGTTGCAACACTCTAATGTGCTTATTATTCGTTGGAGCGGTGTTTGTATCGGCTAAACGAATAGTAATCCGTTAATTAGTGTTATTTCCTCTTGGTAAAGACACGGGTCATCACAGAACCGTACTTATAATCCTTTCCATGTTCATTGAATGTTTCAAGTTAATTTCGATAGTAGTTTTAAAAACAGAAAATTCGATTATAAAACTACAAAGATATGTAAAATAAAAAATAGCATCTAATACGAGGCTGATACCTCTTTAAAAAAAGAGGCTGACAGGTGGATTCGTAACATACCAATGTTGTTTCAAACCGGCATGATTTAAAAAAATCACACCGCTAGTTAATTAAGATCCACTTTGATACATAATTTCATAAGAACTTCTTGCAAACAAGGCACGTTATCCTCATTTAAGAATTTCATAAAACATAAAACTATATTAGTAACACTGCAAAAATATGTAAACTAGAAAAAAAAGTGCGCGTAAGGCATATTGAGAAGGGATGGACGTACAAGAAATAATAAGTTAAAATTATGTTTTCTTTATAATTTTATTGTTTGGATCTACTGCTTATACTATCGGGTGAAACATAAATAAATTCTAACCTATATGATCCATTGGATCGAAAGTAATGGACGGCTCATATTAGGTTGAGGGTACGGTGAAAGAGCTAAAAAAATTATCCTTCTATATTTATTTGCACTTTTAGTTTTTGCCAACCATTATACTTTGCTGTTCTTCCTCCAAAAATGACAAAAATCTGTAAAAATATAATAAAAATAAATTTTATTTTCTGTATTTTTATTATTTATTATGGATGGACAAATGGTGAAAATATATAAAAAAACTAGCCATTGGATGAGATATGAGTGATTTAGATTGAGAGAATAGGAGGAGCTCTGCATTCCATATTGGCTGGAGCTGGAATCTTCCAACAGTCAGACACAAAAGTAAACAGCGCTCCATTTTATTACGAGATTACCAAATTACTGATGCAAAATTTGTGGATTTACAGCGTCGCATCATCTCAATCTCACCTTCCAGATGGTCAGCAGGACAATGGAAGCTACTATTGTCCTCCCATAGAACAGAAACAGCGACAGGTTATCACTCGCTAATGAATTAATGAACAATGTGAGGGGTTCATACTAAATCACTGGCTAATGAATTAATGAATAATCAATCGAGGTACTTAAATGTGGTCATAATTCAGATTCGTCAAATGTTTTTATATACACAGGAAAAGATCATTTCCAAGCACAAATGTGTTCGTACCCATTGTTCTCTGTAAGTCTGTATGTCTGCTTGCACTGCGTCCCTTCCCTTACAATAAAACAGGGCAAGTATACAGCGCTGCGATATATACATGCGTACACACAAATAAACAAATTACAGTGCTGCCTCTACGATGGCAATCGACAAGAATGAATGCTAAGACCAATGGAGATCAACGAGGGAGCTGGTTATAATCACAGATCCTTGCTGATCGGTCAGTCTGTTGGTTTCTTCACAGGTCGAACCATTCGTCGTCGTCGTCGTTGAGGTAGCACCTGTACTTGTCCAGGTCTTCGTCGGTGAGGCCGTACTTGAGCCGCCAGTACTCGAGCCTCTCCTCGGCCTCCCTCATGTTGCTCATCACCACCTGCATCCAGTCGATCGATGCGTTTCCGTGACTCAAATCAGCAAAAGAAAAGAAGAGGAAAAATACGAGTCGATCAAGAAGAAACGCTAGGTGAACTCACTCACCTGATACGCCACGCTGATCCTCTGGAAATCGGCGCCTCTGTCGCTCTCCTTGCAAACGTCCGGATGGTACTGCACGCACGCATAGGAAAAGTATTCAAGAAGAGAGAGAGAGAGAGAGAGAGAGAGAGAGAGAGAGAGAGAGAGAGAGAGAGAGTTGATGCTTAGTAGTAATAATCCTGAACTGTTAGCAAGTATGTTATGAGTGATTACGCTTACGCACCATGAGCGCGAGCTGGCGGAAGGCCTTCTTGACCTCGCCCCTGGTGGCGCCCGGCTGCAGCCTCAGCGTCCGGTAGTGATCCTCGGCCAGGCCCCCGGCCGCCCCCGCCCCGCCCACGCAGCTGCACCTGATCCCTTGCCGCGCCTCACCGTCCCCACCCCCGCCGCCGCGGCTCCACCGCCGGCGCCGACGAGGAAGACGCCGACGGCACGCAGACGCCTCCTCCAATAGCCATGTTATATACTCCGCCGAGAAACCAAGCCGCGAACCGATCGATTGGAACGAGAGCTCCGGGATTTGCCGCTTGGTGGGAGCAAGCCGCGCGCGTGGGGATTTATGCAGGAGGAAGCGGTTAGGTTGGTTGGGCTCGGCGGGGTTCTTCCGGGAGGAGCGGAGCGCGTGAACTGCACGTTTGGATTACGGTCGGTTTCGACGCGAAGCCGGCCGTTGTTTGTTTCCCACGTTGTCCGCTCGCGCACGATTTCGACCCGACAAAATCGGACCGGCCAGGAAGCAAATCCAATGCGTGAGGACGTGAGCCCCTCGTCCGTCTATCTACCATTGATGTGCCGTGGAGGCGTGGAACCCAAACGGATCAACGGGTGGAAAGAGGCCTCATGCTTCAGCCCTCCTCCAGATAGGTCGGTTCTTCTGTAGCTTTTAGTTTTAACTTTTAGTTTTCCTATATTAACTAGTTTTTAAATAAAATATCTTTTTAAAATAAGATCTACTAAGTTAATTATAGTATATACTATACCGCCTTCATTTACATCGGCAAAAGTCACACGAAAATTTCAATTACTTTGTAATCTCTCACACGAACAGACAAAAGTCACAAACCACAACTAAAAGTCATAAGCCGCAGCCACAAAAGAACATGCCCAAAAACGCTTTGGCCCTCCCAGAAGCCACGTAGCCAAGGGTGAAAAAAAAACTTGTTAGCGAGATCCGTTAGTTTAGTTCAAAATTATCTTAATTATATTTGTTAATTAGTTAAATATTGAAAGAGTCGATTTTAGATGAAATTAAAATTTTCTTTGACTCAGCTTAGCTCAGCTAGTTAGCTCTATTCTAAAATAATTTTAAACTATCAATAAAATAATATTAAATTAAACTATATTAATTTTTTTTAAAAAAAACTCGATAAAGCCTGACTCGATATCACTCCTACACGGAGCACTATCTCCAGGAGGGTCTCCCCGTACGCTGATTCTCTGACCGGCTAGAGCTGCTTAGCCCGTGCGGACCGACAGCGCGGCGTCCCTATCCGTTCCCGCGGCGTACGCGTACCGCGTACGTACTGTACAACAGTACATACCGGATTTTTAACAGGGAAGGATTTTCTGGACAGGGGAAGATAGGAAGCTTCCTGGTCACGACGGATTCTTAACCGTTGGGAGTAGCCAACGAGCACCAAATATGGCTTTTCTTTTCGACTGCGACTTATGACTTTTAGCTAAAATTTTTAAATTTTAGTTGTTTACGGTACAGATTACGGAGATACATATACCCACTTGCGATTTTGGTTGGTACAGATGTTGGGCTTTTAACGTGTAGATCGTTTAACTTGTAGACCCTATCTTAAGAAAATACTACGTTTGAAAGTTAGATCATCAAGAAAAGCGCAAAGTCACTGGTTTTGACTTAAAGAACATGATTTGGCCAGGTTTGCAGCCGGCGGAGGTTGCACCGGATCATGCCCCGTGCACATTGGCAGTGGAATGATATCTTTTGACTGTAATGGATAGGTTTTACCTGAAAATAAATAAGTAGTGATGAGACGGATGGGTAATTGGAAAAGTGAAGGAGCTATGCGTGCATTAGACAGGAACGAGAAGAGTATGATACATTATACGCGTATGATTTTGTGCCTTATCACGGAGCAAGATGAGAACGAGAGAAATAAGAAAATCACTTAAAAAATAGATGTTTATGTTAGTTTCTAGTTTCTCTCTTTATGTATATGTATATATATCTTTACTATTATAAAAGAAGGAGTTGGTGGTTGGTCCTGCTCTTCCACTCCTTCTCACAAAAGGCAGCGCTGACATGTGGCCCCAAAAGACCTGCGTCGAATTTTATCATACTATATGTTCTGAAACTAACGGGTGGTAAAATTTTTTAGAATATATATACAAATATGTTCTAATTTTTTTAAAAAATCATAGTAATGTACGGATATTCAACTAGTAGAAGTCAGAAAATGAGTATTAACAGGTGCGAGTCACGAAACCTCTTAGGTACGTACTATCGTTAGAGCCACGTGACAAAGCTTAGGTCCGTCTCCGTTTTAACAGCTCGATTTCTGATCGGATGGTCAGGGACATCCGAAGACAATCGTTGTCCCGGTTAAACCAAGGCGAGAGGAGCAATGTCTCTTGCGCGACTTCCGCACGGCAGGCGATAGATCGATCGATCGTTCACACAAATTGGACGTACTATTCTGTACTCTCAGTTTGCTTCTATCCACACAAATTGTCTCCGAAGATATCGCTAGCCCTGAAAATTCACGTGTTGTGCTGTGCAAGTCACAATGCTGATAGATTTTCTCTCCCTCTCTGAAGAAAAAGAGTACTGCTGAACCCCGATCCCCCCCTTCCCTTTCTCCTTTTCCAAAACAACTGAGGGCCTGTTCTTTTCTCCACAAACTTTTCTACTGATCACTTCAACTTTCAAACGCTGTTAAGCGATCTTTAAAAGTCGGTAACAATAGCCAACGGAATTAACAACGTGCTGTTAATTACGGTAACAATAGCCAACGGAATTACCGAATGGAACATGCATGAAACGTGCACAGTCAGGATACACATAGATTACCTTTCAAAAAAAGCAGCAGCTAACACACAGATTTGGCCAGCTCCCCGCATACTTATTTAACTCACGTCTCTCCTGTAATACATGTAGTATTTTTTTTGATAATATGGATTCTGAAACGTGTAAAATGCAGAAGAAACAGCAGAATTATGATCATGCATCCTGCTATATATGTATAGCCTTCCAGCCTTCACCTGCAGTACTGCACACCAACGATTCATCCTTTCTGCACGCTGAGCTTGGATGCATCAAGGCAACCAAATCTGACCGCGCATTCGATGCTGCCACCCAGTATCTCCTCCATCCCGTACTTGTACCTGAAACCCAGCTCGCCGAGCTTGTCAGTGTGAGCCTGCACGCTCGGTAACACCTCCGTCCTGACACCAATTCAATCAATCGCAACAGAAAAGGGCACAACCTCGTCAGGATTCATGTTACACACATGGGAAGTTCAAGAAAGAATCCAGAAATCAATTAACTATGATATCAAAGAATCCACTCTTGATATGTTGCAGGTGAAGAATGGCTTACTCTCTGAGGAGGTCGAGGTGAGGGTACTTGTTAGCCGCCGACACAGGGCGGGTCTGCATCCTTGAGAGGCCGCCGCCGGAGACGGCATCGTGACGGTGAAGGAAGGGCAGTGCATGCGGACAGAGCAGAATACTACCTCACCACTGAAACAAAACAGATTTTTGTAGAATCAAAATTTGACTTGAGTTTGATTTCCTTTTCCTCCCCAATCCTATTTAGCACCAATCTCAATGCAAAACCACCCCTAATCCCTGCTGGAACAGCCTGAACGGAGGGAATTTGCGCAGCTACTGTTCATGTCCGAAAAATCAGCCGCCGCCGAAGATATTTGCCGCCGCCTGTCTTTCTTTCTTCGCCGCCAAGCCAACCGACCTTCCTGCGCCTTCGCCCGCCTGCTCACCCTCTGCCACCTCCGCTTTCCTTGACCACCGCCATGGACGCCTCTCCGACCCTTCTCGCCTCTGCACTGTCGCGCGCCTTATCCCTTCTCGGCCAAACCGACTCGGTCTCCTATAAAAGCCGAGAACCTCCGACCTCCTCCTTGCACTCCCGTGAAGCCCCGCATGCCCAATTGAGCCCTCGTCGCCTCACCCGTGAAGCGCAAAAATCCCAATCGGGAGCCCTAGCTCGATTTCACCTCCCGAGCTCACTTCCCAATTGCTCTCGCCCACGCACCCTTAAGCCCCTAGGAACCCGACCAACCCATCGCCCTAGCTCCCTGTGCCCTCCTCTTCTTCATCGGCAAAGCCCACCGCCGCCTAGCCACTCGCCGTGGTCGGCTCACCGGAGCTTCCCTAGCACAAACCGCCACTACTCGGATTCTCGACCACCCCAAGATGGTAAAAGCATGCCAATTTCAAAGACCACCGTCTTTATAGCTTCCAAGCCTTCAAAACCGCATCAGTGTTCCCAAGCTCGCCGGCGCGTGCGGACTTTCCGTCTCAACCGAACCCAAAATGGATTCCCATGGTCCCACGAATCCATCCATGTCCTCCTCTCCCGTCGCGATGCACCCTAGCGCCGCCCGGCCTACCGCCCTCCTCCCTTCCTCTGCGTGCATGGCGGTGGAGAAGATGAGCAGTCTCAAGATCTTTGTTCACCCGATCGAGCCGACCAGTGGCAAGCGGTGAGTCGAGTCCGTCACCGCACCGGTCGCGCCCGTTTCGACCGACCGAGCCGGTTTGTCTCGGTTGGGCCAAACCGTCTCGCCGAGTCCGGTCCGAGTCGGATGAGCAAAGGTCTTGACCGAGCCGCTTTGATTTGGTTGGACCGAATCACCTAGTCATGCACGGGTTGCAACGGGTTCGAGCCCAATGAACAAGATGTCGAGCCCGATGAACAAGAAACCCAAAATTGAAGTTTATACTCCTAGATTGTTTCGAGCCCGCCAACCCAAATCTCGTGCCCATTTCCCATATAGCCCTCCTAAAAGCCCAAAACCCATTTTAATTGAGTTTTCGGATTTTCTTTATTTCTTTATTTTCTTTATTCCTGTTGCAACGTTTGAGCAAATCATCATATTGTCATATTATTCTCAGGTTCCAGGCAGTACAAGAAAGAATCCATGAACTATAAACATTCATCGTCGTCTCCTGAACACTGAACACGTTCTTGACATGATGCTGTTCTTGCTCGTGTGATTTGTAAAGAAAGACTCACTCTTTGAGGATGTCGAGGTGAGGGTACTTGTCGGCGAAGTGGTCGACTATGTCGGCGAGCGTCGGGTAGGCGGTGGAGCAGAGGAACCGGCCGGCCATGGACGGCCGCTCCATGCAGAAGAGGAGGGCTTCGCAGACGTCGTCCACGTGCACCAGCGGCACCGAGCCCATCAGCCTCTGTAACAGCCTCAGGTTCCCGAAGTAGCGCTCGCTCCGAGACACTGGCGACACGGCGCACTCCAGGTTCTCCGTCATGCGGCCCTGGAGCGTGTCGCCGGCGACGACGGCGCACGGTAGCGTGACTACCTCGAACGCCGAGCTCTCGCCGGCGTTGTAGCTCAGCAGCTCCTTCTCCGACAGCAGCTTCGACAGGATGTACTCCTGCAAACGGTGGTTTGGTCGATCACCACCGCAAAAAATTAACATCATGTTCTCTTCAATTACAACTACTAAAATCGTCAAATTTCATCAGAGTTCAGAACTAGGTACATCGAATTGCGCGCTCCGGTGAGGGTAGTCAACGCTGAGCGGAGTCCAGCAAGATTCGTCGATGGAATCGTTGAACCCGGTGGAGTCCTCCTTGAGTGGCGAAGATGCTGCCATGGAGCCGGTTTGGATTATGCGCTTCACCGTCTTGGAATCCGCGCATTGCCGGAGGATCAACCGCGCTGCATCCGCAGCTGCTTCGGCCGTGCTCTTGTACTGCGTGCCAATCATGATTAAGGAGAAGGATGTGGTAAGATCTGTGCCCAAGCGAAGCAAGCACGTTGGACTTGCCACTTGTGGCGTGCTACCCATTGGAACTACGTGATTCTGGAGTAAACCTTACAAGGTTGCAGCAACTACTAATTAGAGTGCGACGAGTAATTTCACCTTGGAGTTTGTGGAGTCGTGCTGGAACGGCGTGGCGACGAGGAAGACGAACTGGCAGCCGGCGATGGCCGGCGCGAAGGTCGCGGCGTCGTAGAGGTCTGCCTCGAACAAAACCAGCCGCTCCGCCGCGCCGGGGACGAGCCGCCGCAGCAGTCCCGCCTTCCTCTCGTCTCCTGCAAGAATCGATTGGCGTCGGTCTTTTAAAAAACAACTTCTAATTCCCAAGCTCAGGCGTCAAAATAGTAAATTAATCCGCATGCCTGCGTACACACGTACCGATGTTTCGCAAGGTGGCGTGGACGGTGTAGCCTCTACCCAGGAGCTTCCTGACGAGCCATGAGCCGACGAAGCCGGCGCCTCCGGTGACGCACACCCTGACTCCGCCGCCGCTCCCTTCCAATTCCGCCATTGCTACCCTGTTAATTTCAACCTCCTGGGTGGAACGGGGGATGGATTTGGATTGCTTGCCGAGAAGACGGCTAAGCTAGCCGCATTGTTTGATTGGCATTTGCACAGTGCAGACAAGGATTGATTGACTGGCGAACACCCCAAACTAATTGTTTTTTTTGTAGAAAAACAGTAAGTAAAAATACATGAACACATAATAATTCCCTTAAAGTGACCAAATTGTAGAACTCCCAAATAAAAAAAAGGAATAAGTGCATATAACACCCTAAATTTTCCTTAAAAATCCATCTAACACCTTGAACTATAAAACCAAATATTTGACCTTCTGAACTTTGCAATCTAGTTCAAATAACATTCTAACCTAGTTTTGAACGGTGGTATTACATGTGTGACACGATAAGTAGATGATTTTGCCATGTATGATGACACGTTGGCCAAATTGAGTCAATGACATATGGGGCCCACAAAAGCTTCTCCCCCACCGAGCTCCCACCATGTTTCCATGACCACCGCTTCAATATGGTTCCTTCTCTCTGTTTTGATTTGGGAGAGAAGACTTTGTGTGCCTTATCTGTCAAAACTTGAGGTAGCGAGATGAGAGCGATAGAAATGAGAAAACCACTTCGAAAAATAGATGTTCATATTGATTTCTGGCTTCTCTAAGCATAAGTCAGAAACACAAACTAATATGACCAGATCCTATATCTATGGGTAGATATCGAGTCAACTCCGCATCTTATCGAGCTTTTTTCGAAATTAATATAGTTTGATTTAATATCATTTTATAGCCGAGTTGAGCTAAAGCAAAATTTAATTTAATCCAAAATCAACTCATTCAATGTTTAACCAACTAACAAGTGCAATTGAAACAATTTTGATCCGAATCAATAAACCTCACCAACGAGCTTTTTTCCACTCATACCTATATCTACCGTTATATGTATCAGTACGAGTCACGGAACCTCTTAGGTATGTACCATCGTTAAGAGTCTCGCGACTTAGCTTAGGTCCGTTTCCGTTTAAACAGTTCAATTTCTGATCGGACGGTCAGGGATATCCGAAGACAATGTTGTGCCGGTTAAACGAAGGCGCTCCCTTGCGTGACTCTTCCACACGGCAGGTGGCAGATCAATCGTTGTTCACACATGCGTTGTACGAACACGAGATTAGGAACAGTGACATGATCGAATTCTCCAAGTCGACGTTGATAGGAATTGGACGTACTATTCTGCATTCTCAATTTGCTTCTTTCCACACAAATTGTCTTCGAAGATTTTTCTGCGCAATCTACACTGCTAGCCTGCAGAACACTAGACCTGAAAATTCACAAGTGTTGTTTATTTGGACTTATTTTTGGTGCTGCTTAACTTATTTTTCACTTTAGATATTATACTTGTCTTATTTTGTTTTATAGTTGTTAGTGATTTTTTTGACATAATTAACTTAAAAAATTTAAAAATAGAAAAACATGTTAACTCATCACGAATATTGCAAAGAAATACAGAAAAAAAGAAAAGGCAAATGTAATTTTTTAGTAGTTAAATCAGAAACTCCTGAGATTATTGCTAATACAATAATGAAATCTAGAGATGCTTTATTTTTTTGAGAATATCTTTCCTATGAGAACAACAAACAGTACTTCACGAATAGAGAATGTTCAAACTGATAATATTAAAAGTGAGAATAATCAAACTTCTAAACTTCCCACCATTTCTGAACCAATATGTGATATCCCTGAGGAGGATAACAATCTAGTCGCAGAAGCTCCTCGCAGGAGGAAGAGATAAAGGGTTGAGAAAACCTTTGGTGATGACTTTATTGTATACCTCGTGAATGATGTGTCAAAGACTCTTTCGGAGGCTTATGCATATTATGATGTCGAGTATTGGAAAGAGCCAGTCCATATCTAAATGGACTCTATCATGGCTAATGGGACTTGAGAGATCACATATCGTCCTATTGAGTGTAAACCTGTAGGATGTAAGTGGATTTTTAAAAAGACACTAAGGCCTGATGGAACTATTGAGAAGTACAAGGCAAGACTTGTGGCCAAGGGTTACACCCAGAGAGAGGGAGAAGATTTCTTTGATACCTATTCTCCTGTCGCCAGACTAACTACCATCAGAGTGCTCCTTGCGTTAACATCTTCCTATGGACTACATATTCATCAAATGGATGTGAAGACAGCTTTTCTTAATGGAGAGTTGGAGGAAGAAATCTATATGGATCAACTGGATAGTTGTGATTTCTGGATAGGAAAATAAAGTATGTAGATTATTGAAATCTTTGTATGGCCTAAAACAAACACCTAAACAATGGCACGAGAAGTTTGACAAAACTTTAACATCCGCTGGTTTTGTTGTGAACGAAGCTAATAAATGTGTGTATTATCGTTATGGTGGGGGGTCAAGGAGTTATCTTATGTCTGTATGTAGATGACATACTTATATTTGGAACAAATACTGCCGTAATTGACGAGATCAAATCTTTCTTATCTCGGTGTTTTGATATAAAAGACGTGGGAGAGGCAGATGTCATTCTGAATATTAAATTGATCAAAAGCAAGGTTGTGATCACTTTAAATCAATCCCATTATGCTGAGAGAATATTGAGTCGGTTCGGTTTTGAAAACTGTAAAGTTTCTCTAACACCTTATGATGTGAGCATTAAGCTTTGAAAGAACCAGGGATTAGGAAAAGATCAATTAAGATATTTAGAAATTATTAGGTCACTTATGTATTTAGCTGGTGCCACAAGACCTGATATTTCATTTGTTGTGAGCAAATTAAGTCGGTTTACTTCTAACCCAGGAGATGATCACTGGGAGGCACTTGAAAGAGTATTGCGCTACTTGAGAGGCACAACATCTTTTAGAATACATTATACTAGACATCCTTCTGTATTAGAAGGATACAATGACTCTAATTGGATCTCTGATGTGGATGAGATCAAAGCTACAAGTGGTTATGTATTCACTTTAGCTGGTGCTGTAGTTTCATGGAGGTCTTGCAAACAGACTATATTGACGAGGTCAACCATATAAGCAGAACTTGTAGCACTTGACATCAAATACGCTGGTTAATTCACTCGTTTGTTGTTCATGAACAAATACAATTTGTATTGGATTTTGATGAGTAGTAAGGAATGGATAGGAATGCAACACAAATGAAAAGTTTTAAATAGACGATAATAACTTTATCAGTGAATGAATAAGTGGTAACTTGTATCAAGGGTATTACAGGCTTTTTAACTTTAAACCATAGCTTAGGAGGTCGGAAAAGCTAGGTTACCAAACACAGTGACTTGTCTTAAGAGCATAATGCTTATAAGCTATTTAAACCAAAAAACCAGCTTTAAGTTAAAAGCCAAAAAACCTAAACCTAAACAAACAGAGCCTTATACAATCAGCTTCTTCCTCTTAGTTGCGCATGCATGAAAATAATTTGTATTTCAACCTCCTTTTTTTAGCCAATCGGTTCCCTTGCACATATGCGCCCGTTGCCATCAATACATGTCGCGTTGGTCCTCGAGCCTCTCTAGCTTAAGGTGCCACTCGGTTAGCCTGAAATAAGCTGGCTTATGGTTGAAATTGCACTGTAGTTAGCTGAAATTATACTGTATCTGATGGTGGCTTATTTGGCGTAACTAAATTTTAAAAAAATTAAAAATAGAAAAAAACAAGTTAGGCTACCACGGAAAACGCAAACGAATATAGGAAAAAAGCTAAAATGCCAGAAAAGGATGAAATTTAAAAATAGTAAAAAAATAAGTCAGTAGTCAGAAAGTCAAGACGAAATGAGTAGACCTAAACCGCATATCTTGGAGCCCATCAGTAACTCGTGCCGCACCCCTACAAAAGCCTCCTGCCACGCCTCCCGGACTAGCTTTTTCACGATATTCTTAAAGCCATCTTGCCTCAACTTTTGCTCGTTTGTTTCGTTTTTGGTTTTAATTCACTATTTCTTTATTTTTATCTTTTTCTGTCTTTTTTTGTTTTTGTGGCTTTTTGCCTTTTCTTTTTTCTCGTATTCCTTCACATTATTCGTGATGGGCTAACATTTTTCTATTTTTTAATTTTTTTAAATTTAATTACGATAAATAAATCACTATCAAATATAGTAAAAAAATAAATCAATTATAGTAAAAATTCATAAATCATTGTTAAACTAAGGACCACTGTGAATAAACGGCTTTTGTACTTGAGGACGACCACCTTGAACTCCGTCCTTCTCTGTAACTAGTATCCGGTGATCAGAATGCCGAGGATCCCCATTTATTACTTTGTACAACGGGAATTTTACACGTCACTGCTCTATCTAGCCGCTCACGTATGTATCTTCTACTACTGTGACTAGTTCTCGCTATCCAGCCAAAGCTAGTTTTATCGAGCTTTCCATCGAAATTGACGTATTTTAATTTCGTATAATCTTATTTATAGTTTCAAAGCAGTTTTGTTATGGATCTGATGAGCCTAGCCAAGCCAAACCGAGTCTGACCGTAATAATGTTTCACTCGAAATTGATTTATTTTAATATTTAACAAAAAACGAGCTTAATTAAAGTATTTTTAAAACGGGACCACGAGGTAACTAAACGATCTTTTTTTGCCGGGCCTAGCGTGTCTGTGGTTCCTCAAGGTGAATGGCTCCCTCACCCTCGTATCCCAGATTCTCTTAGGGCCTGTCTGATACAGCTGCGGCTTATAATTTTTAACAGAAATTTTTTAATTTTAACTATTTACGACGAAGATTATAGAGAGAAATACTCTTGCGATTTTGATTGATACAGATGTTAAACTTTTAACATGTACTATAATTAATTTATAGACCCGTCTTGAGAAAATATCTTGTTTGAAAATTAAGTACTATAGTAAAAATTCAAAACTGCTAGTTTCGGTCAAAAAAAACAGGGTCTTAGACCGCTGTCCACCAGCGCGTCTCTGAACCGATCCATGGCAGCTCGGTCTGCTCCCCCTCCTTGTGACTAAACAAACAACCCGCCAATAGACTGTTTGAATTGTTCCGAAACTGTAGCATCTGATAAATCCTATCGGACATACGAGCACAACACAAGCACCAGGTATTCATTTCCCACACAAATGTACAGTTAGGAGATGTCTGATGGGCCAAACCGCCAAATCACAACCGGAAATGTCAAACTGGAGCCGTGCACATTAAAACCACAACCGGAAATGGTGAGGTGATTGGTTACAGACAGCAACAGAACAAAGAATGGCGTGTTCCCCTCGCCAATGTAGTGCACCCACTGGTGTATCAACAATTTAACAAACGGTTGATATGTACACTGACATTTCTTCGCTATGCCTGCTTAACCAAACATCAGGATTCAGGAGTCATTCTTTAGTATACCTGTTTGTCGGGCTACAACATCATGAGCCATTCTCCTTGGTCGCGCTGATCACAAAAATACGGGTTAATGCACAGAAAAGAAAGATGGATGACAAAGAAAAAGAATGGCAACATCCTTAGAGATGACCCACTGAGTCTCGGAGAGTTCCGTGTCGCCAGATGATTGTTCTTCAGCACGGGCATTCTTGTTCTGATTAATTGGTTTCTTGAACTGAACTAGGATCATCGTCATGTTGTCACATCCTTCACCTAAAGTTGATGGAGCCAGGCATCTATCGAGCACTCTTTCACATACCGCAGAAAGGCTGCTCTGCTGCATTTTTGTTTCATCCCTTAAGTATTACCAAACACCAAGAAATCCGTAGGAGTTTAGCATTACAAAAAAAAACACCTTGGTACTCACCGTGTTTATGTGTTCATGGATGAAATCAACCAGCTGTTGGCTAGACATGCAGTCCCTATGTATCATCAGAGTATATGGTTGTTACTTCTGACAAAAGCATTTGTCAAGTTGAAGCCAATAGATAGGCACATACAACTTGCAGCTTTGGTTGAGTGTCTGAATGAGATGGAATAAGTGAAGAATTTATGGAACCTATAAATATAGAGAGGGATTTACCAAATGCCATCGCATGCTAAAACAAGAAAGTCATCATCATCACAAAGCTCCACCTACAAAAAGGATTAAATTACATGAACTACCAGCGAGAAGGAAATGATAGCCCATAGGCTACATAGCAGGTTATGGATAGCTGGAGGGCTTTAAAGCAATTGTAGAAGTTGAAGTGCTTACAATGTTGATGTCAGGGTTTGCAGTCAAAATTTGCTTATCAGGAGACAAGAACTTGTTATGTTTAAATTCCATATCTCCTACAAAAGTATTTGAATATGTAAGTCATCATGTAAGGTGCAAGTTATGAACAGAAAAGCAAGTAAAAATGCATACCAATTGCTCTTGCCAAGTTTATAGTTCCATTTACTCGTCCCATTTGGATGTAACCCCCTGCTTTTAGTATTCTTTCTCTCTCTGCTTCAAGCTCTGGTTTGTGGTCTCTTGATAAATTGTATGCCTATATTATAGATGGAAGCATGGAACCATAAAATGAGATTCTCATACATATATTTTCACGTCTAAACATACTACAAGGACAAAGAACAGCAGACCTGGCCATTCCTTGAGATAACACAGCGAGAGTCACCAGCATTTGCCACAACAAGTTGGCTATTTCTTACTATTGCAACACAGGCTGTACTCCCACAGGTTGGTCCAGTAAAATCAGAGTGTGGTCCCTGGTAAAAAAAATTCTGTAAGACTGCCTGAGTGGCCCAAATGTTAAACTGTAACAACATAGAGAAATGCCAAAATGACAACCTTACTGCCTGCACAGCAGAAAAAAAGCATCCTAGTTAAGGAAAATAAAATCTTTGTAATTGTATTCACTTGTCAAAACTTATCATTGATGGCAACACAACCTCCAAGTTAGAATCTTAACAGATAAAATTTGCTTCGTCTGCATAACTCTCCTTTTGCAACTTAAACAATTATTGAATGTAACATGTCATATGTCTAGTCAAGAACCTTATAAATCTTACGCATGCTTAAGGCGTGAATGATTTTGCAAGAAGAAGCTTTGAATGAAAAATTGGTCACATGGAATTTCAGAAACAATTCTAAGAGTTATACCAAATTAATCGGCAATGAAATTAAATGTTCACTTATATTTTAGGAAAAGGAGTAACTGATCACGCAATCCATGAGTTGCACAAGTACCTCCTCAAAAGCCCAATCATCATTCGAATCACTGCCTCTTGGAGACCAGATCAAGCCTTCTATCATGCCAGTAAACTGGTTTATCTTATCTCCAAGTGCCTGTAGTTCTCGCCAACCTCTTTGACCTTGCATCATCTCATCCATTCTGAAAATATGCAATCATAATTTCTGTTAATATCATCTTGCACAGAAAATTATCAAAAGAGAATAAGTGCAAAAGCATTCAAGTTGGCTACCTAAAAGTTTGCCATACCTGAAGAACGCTCTATGGACAGCGGTGCCCAGGTCACCACCTGAATAGGCTTCACTTCTGAGTACTTCTCTGTGTAGATATTTTGCACAGAATTTGGCAACCACTCTTCCTGAGACAAGGTGATATGAGATGTAATCATCCCATATTGGTATGATGTGGAAAAGATTGTGGACAATGAAAAGGCACTATTTTTGCAAGTGACGTTACCTCCATGTCCATCAAAAACACCAAAGAACGATGTGTTATTGTCAAGGTCTAGAAAAGCTGAATGCTGGAAAATTGCACACACTGTTAGAGATTGCATAATGAAATGAGCCAAACACAATTATAGTTAATTGAAAATTGATGAAATTCCAGTTTTTCAAATTTAAGCATGTTAGGTGAAACTAATTTTAATATTGCTATGTAAAGCACCAATCAGCAAGTATAAATCATAGCTTCTCCTTTAATGATTTTGATCAAGGCCTATCATGAATATATTATATTGCATTTAATTAGTTGATTCCAGCGCTTCCAGCGTAGGGTTACATGTCAGTATAACACCAAACAAGTTTTATGATGCATTATCAGTCCAGTATTTTTTTTATCAACAAAAGGCAATGGATCATTTTTTGCCATAGTTACATCAATACCAGGCCTAGTTAGCAAGAAGAGAAGCTAAAAATCATCATTCAATTCATGGTTTTGCTATTTTCTAAAGTTCAGAAAATTAGCAAGTGAGAATTAGGAGACATTCACTCCTTTTAGGCCAAGATTCAATAAAAACATAAGACACCTCTTTTCTCATGTGCACAGCTCTGCTAACCATAGCAGTTATCAAAGAACCACTCAGCTATCTTTTTCATAATATGTCTGCTCCCAGTCACCCAATAATTTCAATGAACAACTTTATTATTGAATAAGAGACTACATTAATCGTGTGAATATTAGGAAATCCATATTTTCAGAACTTTTAAGGAAGTTTTCATTAAGTAAATGAGATCAGGGAACAACAACGTGGTAAACAACATCGAGCAATGATGAATAGAAACTCACAGCATCTTCCATAGTTGCACGCCACCCTTGCATCGAAGAAAGTCCAAATTTAAGTTTATCATTTTCCCCATCTTCAGATAGCTTCTCAGTTTTAGGGGTACTAAGGTAAATTCCCATTTTTACAAATGAACCTGATAACAGAATAATATGTCGATAGGAAAAGAAATCTACTGCTCACTTTCCTCGCAAAAAAAATACTGCTCACTAACAAGCTTCCGGAGATTTAAAAGAAAAATAACATACTGGAAATTAATCAGGTTGCAACAACAGATCATGCAAGTACATTCTTCAACTCCTGCGCCAAATGGAAGATCACACAGTAAAGAACTAAATTCAGAGACAGATTATCAACAAAGGCATGCATATATAGCCATTCACCTGTACCCTTCGTCCCTTGACCATATATAGGCATTTCTCATACATATACAGTGATGCAATTTGGTGTTCTTTTTTATGTACTAGCTGCCAAGTTAATTGTGGGCAGCAATTAAAGTCAATATGAATGAGATAGGATTCATCTATGGAGCATATAATTGTACAGACAAACCAGTCATGCAAATTCTAATATGTGATTGGTTAACATTATTATAATGAATTATGACGTTATGATATATGATAGATTGATAGGGAGTACCTCATAATATGGCACACAGCAGAGTAGTGCACATCTGATACAACAGCTACAGCAAGTAGCTCCAAACGTTCTTCTTAACATGCCAATATATCTATCTGACTATCTCTCTCAAGTTTTAAGAAAAACTCCTTAATAAATAAGCTCTCCACTCTAAAGCCCCTGCAAACATGAAAAGAAATGAGCTTTTAGGCCTCCAGTGAATAAAGAGCGTAGCAGCAGAAAAGCAACTAGACAACAGCTTTGCAAAGTGCCAATGTAGATCTAAAGACAAATAATGCACATCAAGATATATCAAAAGCAGGGAAGCACCAAGCATGGTTGTTTGTTTTCCAACCATGCTAATTCAATATATATAGTTTCCAATCTCTGCCTATAATTAGCACATTGCAAGCCTTTCATACGGATAATCGTATAATGTTTCGCCAATCGCAAAAGGAAAGTGCAAAGCCTCTGCCCAATAACAAAACTAGTCCAATTCCGTAGAAACATAACATGTGACTTAAGCTGACAACGATCTCATCTATGGATGTCAAAACGATGAATCAATTCCTCTAAAAATAGGACGAACTAATTTAGAAAGGTTAAATATAATTTACAAATAAAACTCAAACTAAGTCCATCCTAATACAGTCATGCAAAGATTTTCTTTTTAGCGTTCGCCACTGCAGTTAAACAACGGCAACATCCTATCCTTCTTCCTTTCCTAAATCTGGTCGAGCTTCACCAAGCAACGACCTAAACAAACTAGGGAAAAGGCTTCATTAGTTGCTGTAACTAGCCAAAACAGAGATACACTTTTACAAAAGCTAGTATTAAGCTGCGCAACCATAACCTGTACAGAATTCCTCCAAGAACCCCCAAGTATCTGTGCAAACCAAAGGTCAGCGACACAACCAGCGGAGAAATCTAGTCTTGGCAGGAAATTCCAAAGATCGAAGCCACGAAACGGCAAGGAATCAACTAAGGGGAGAGGTTTACGCCAAGAACGGTGCCAGAATTTGTACCTTTCTGCTTGACCAGATGCCAAGAACAGCAGCGGAGACCGGGAGATCCGGGAGGAGGTGGTTGGATTTGGGGGTGGTCTGGGCTATGGGAGCTGAGGATTTGATGGGGATGGGGACTGAGTCACTTGACTGAGGAGTGAGGATGTGTGCTGATGTGAAATCTGGTATGGATGCGAGTGGTGGTGGTGGTGGACTGGTGGTGGTGGTGGTGGTGGTGGTGGACAGGCGGAGTTGCAGGGGAAGTTCAGGGTTCAAACGACGTCACCTTCGGGGTTTATTTTTTTTTAGAAACACGTCGTTTCCCGACACGGTTTTGGCTTGGAATTTTAGGTTTTGCTTTAACAAGTGCCGTTGCTACGTGCACAAAAGTTACAACCAACGAGTTTGGTTATTTGTTGTTTTATGTGGTCCGTGGCTATCTTGGTTATTTGTTAAGTCGTAGATTTCACTACTATTTTGGTATTTCCACTCTTTTAGTTTTAAACCACCCAAATTTTCAATGCAACTATACGGCTAGCTAGATACTATAATATTTATATCAAAATATAGAGTTGTATTTGTTATACAACTCTAGTACTTAAGATGAGAATACAATTGTCTTCCTTATATAATCATAATAATTGTATCCAGTACTTCCAATCTAGAAATGCAAAACTGAATGTTTTAGCCCTCTCAACTATCATACCGTTTTTACCCCAGATCGATTGAAGACGGTTTCACGCTGAGGTGGCACCTATTTAGCATCTACGTGAACAATTGTATTGACACGTAAGCACCGGATTACGTCCTAGTTAGCTATACAAACATTCTAATGTATAAAAAAATAAAAAATTGATGGGCCCACATGTCATCCTCAAAAGAAACCTTCTTCCTCCCAACGTCGCTTTGCCTTTCTGCGCCCATGTCGTTTCACTGTCACTGCGTTTGGGGCAACGAATGAGCCATGGCGAGCATGATGGTGCTTGCAAACATGCTTGGGGCAGAGAGGTGAGGTCGGCGGAGATGACAAAGCTTCAGCCTACTCCATATATCCTGCCACCACTCTCGACCTCCTCCTCCATATCCAGCTGCTGTTCTCTGCCATCTCACCCTAGCTCTGGCCGTCGCGCTAGGCCTTCCCCCACGCGCTGTCGGCTCTCCCCTTATCTTGCCAACGACTAGGTGGTGGCGGCACTTGGATAGATGGCACCATGGCAAATCGCCAGTGGTGATGACAGATTGGGCAGCAACACTTGGGCGTGACAATGGCATCCCTCTAGACGCCCACTGGCGACGGTAGGGACAAGGGTGATCCAAAATGCGAGCTTGGCAACCAAAGATTCATGCAAGTGGAGGTGGGGTAGGAGGGGCCAGAGAGGGAAACCGGGACAACAGAGAAGAGGAGGTGTTGGTGTGGGTGGAGGCATCATGGCTCATCGGAGATGGGGACCATGAGTTAGATCTAAGGAGAGAGGACGTGAAGAGGAGGAAGAAACAAGAGAAGAAGAACAGGCGGATCGGGAAGAGGAAGAAGCATGTGCTCAGGAAGGAAGAAGAAGAGAAAAGAGGAAGCAGGCCACCACTCAGTCCTAATGGGGGAGGCAGAGACGAGAGAGAAAGAGAGGAGCTCGTGGAAGGATGTCTAGAGCATGATATGTGGGTCCCACCATATTTTTTAAATTTGTTTGATGATTTTGCAGATTGACTGATATGTCATTTTAAAAGTAGCTCACATGTCAAAATACCACTACCATGTTGAAGTCATGTTAGCTAAAACTGCTTTTCATCAGCCTCAGAGGTAAAATAAACGGTATTGATAGTTGAGGGGGTAAAACATCCGATTTTACAATTTTACAATTCCAAATTAAAAGTTATGCAATCATAAAAGTTGAAGAGATAAAGTAGACTTATTCCTTCTTGTTATATTTGTTGGTCACATACTGTATTTTTGCTACTAGCATGGTAGACAACTTTGATCTATACAGAACTAGTTCATGCATATTGCTAATCTGCGGTGTAGCAGTTTTAATGCATCTTCTGTTGTATGTCTTCTGCAATTTGTTAGAAGTAGTTGGTTCAATTGCTTTACTGTTGCAAAGTTCAGTTAATGGAATTGAATTAGTACCAAGTATGCTTTAACCTCAACAAACTCAACCGTTATAATCTCGATCCACCAAAAATCGACAGATGAGGTTCTTCTCCTTTTTCACCCTATTAACATGCGAATTTCTAGCTCTTAAGAGCAAATATGGTTATTTCTTTTTCTATTATTTTAATAATATAATAGATAGATAAGTACAGTGGTAGAATCGTTTTAATAATATAATAGCGAATAATATAATAGCATGTCGCTGTGTTTCTCTACCGGAAATGTTGCTCTGATTTGCATCCATTAATTGCACCTAGGAGCAAAGCAGCTGCAGTTGCTGAGGAATACTAGTACAAGAAAATAGAAAGCGATAGCGCAAGAAACTGACGTTCGTGTGATTGATATATAAATAAAATGGTTTTGCGATGCATGATTGGGTGTCACAGGCTCGCAGCTACGCCCTAACGTTTTTTTTCAGGCGCTGAAATGCGGTGGAGTTAGCAGGTGGGTGTCCGGTTGTTGGTGAGGAAGCTTATCTGAATCTCTGGTGGGGAGTTGTTTGAGGTGGCAAATCCGCTTGCTTTGCTGGTGGTCAGGCTGACTTTTGCAAAGAAAATGGACCAAGACGAACATACCTATCAGGCGCCAGTAATCAAGTATAATCATGCATTTGTTTCTAAGAACTTTTTATTAGAGGAAAATTCTTTTGTTTTTGCTTGTGTTCAGACTCACGCACGGTTCGGGCCAGCCCAACTACGGGTGGGCATTCGATTTATTCGATTTGATTTATTTGATAAAAAATATTTTGGTTTTTAAAAGTTGACAACCGAATTAAGTAAACTAAAATAGAAAACCAAACCTAATTAACCGAAGTATTTCGGTTCGGTTAATTCGGTTTTTCGGTTAACCAAAATATGTACAACGCTTTAATGTATAATAACATTCATACCAAATTTATTTTTGAGCGAATGATATCTCTAGATGCTACTAATGTTCTTCCTTTAAGATGTTGAAAATACCTACAAAATTAACTGAGAATAGCATTTGTTTACTATAAATTCACATAAGGGAAAAATAATATTTCAGTATTTTGGTTAATTCGGTTTTCGTGATGTAAAAACCGCACCAAAAACTGAATAACGTGAAAATATAAACCGCACCAAATACCATACACCGAATAAACCGTAATTTTGTTTTTTTTATTCGGTATTTCGGTTTCGGTATAAAAATGCCCACCCCTAGGCCCAACTATGCAAGGCATTCATTGTGATACAGTCATGCAACAAATCTTCGAATCCTTCGTGCACACGATACTGTAACTATTTTTTTAAAATAATTAATTATTGGACGTCTGTTTTTGCCAATTTAGTTCTCTCTTTGAGCTCGGTAGCCACAGCAAAAGACACTCGACAGGAGAGGTAGCACCTATCGAGCCAGAGGAGATCGACAGGCTCCTACTGATCTACCTTAGCTCGACAGGTGACCTACGGAGTGCCCCTGGCCTAGCAGCCATCCACAGAGCCCACACACTAATTAGTCCACTAATTAAGCACTTGATTAACTTAAACACTAATGAGTTTGCTAATTAAGCACATGTCCTCTACGGGTCCTCTGCGGGGCTCGGGTAGCTCGGCAGGTAACCCATAGCTCAGCAGGCATCTGGTGCTACCGCGGTGGTAAAGAAGACCAAAATTAAATATCTACGCGTTAGAGGGGGCAGATCGGAAAAAACAAGCCGCTACACGCTATCTCCTCCGAATCTTCTTGCGTGACCCAAGCTATCCCGGCCCAAAATTTTTGCATGCTCATCTCTGACAGTGACAGCTAGCTTCCGGCGGCTCATGGTCTCCCCAATCTCCAGGCCCACGTTGCTGCCCGTGTCCTCAGATACACGTAGTGTTTTTAGTTAATGCGCCACGAACACCCACAAGCCCACACGAGGAAGCGCAATTACACGACGAGTTCCTCTTAAAAAAAATCCTTCTTTGACGCTTCAGGTATTTAAGTATTTTTTAACTTTTAATCCATCTCCATGCGAACCGAGTGGCTTGCCCAACGTTATATTTTTTATGCCTGGTGCCATGTTAGTACTGGCTAACATCGGTGATTCCTTGCAGCTGCTTCACATGGCAGCATGCATGCAACTCAAGATCTGCATCCCTGAAGCTTTTACAAATATTTTTTTTATAAACCACGACGCCTGATGCATGCACGATTAAACAGGGGGGGAAAAAAAGCATGTGCAGATCTCACGTACGTCTAGCTAAAACATTTCGTGTGCCCTGCCCGGCCCAACACACGGATGCCTGTGTCCGAATCTCTATGCAGATGTCAAACCCAGGAATGATATGATGTACGTGAGACCGATGGCATACTGTACGTTCTGTCAAGGCCTCAAGGGCCGTAGGGTTGGTGAAGATGTCAAGAAACAACGACTACGATAGGTAAAATGTCCTCAATAATTAGTACTAGTTGCTTCTCATGCGAGGACTTAATCGTATGTGTTAACAAAGGCCGTCTTATTGTTTATCAGCACGAGATTGGAGCCACAGGCTGAGCGGATAAAGGATAATATAGATCATCGCATCTCTACCAGGAAAAGCTAGAGAAAAAATAGTCACAGGTTGTCTTAATATTTATCAGTATAGCTGGTTTATTATTTTTATAATTATGTTGTAACGTATAAGTTTCTAACTAGTAATTAGTAAAAAAAAAGGAGAAAGAAAGAAGAGACGATCCGATCCGGTCCGGAGCCGCCGTGGCTGACCTGGCCGCATGTGTGCTCACGAGTAGGACTGTGCAATCGGTTTTTTCGGTTTAATCGGTTCGGTATATACGGTATATACGGTAAATACGGTGTTTGTAGTTCGGTAATATACGGTATTTTTAGAAATACGGTTCGGTATCGGTAAATCCCAATTTATTTCGGTGCGGTATCGGTAAATACCATATTTACCAAAGTTGACGCGAATTGCAAACGATATAGCGACTAGCAAGACGAGTAGCGATAATACATTAATATATATACTACTGGCAATAGAATTATAATTTTAGAAACACTCTAATGGAGTATAGATAATACATATACTAATCCGTGCAAGCTTGTCAAAAGATTGGTGTACCCTCCGTGGATCATTGAATACCAGTTGAGCTAGTGTTGTCTTACCAAGCCCTCCCATGCCAACTATGGCCGAATAGACAGGCCTTTCTTCCGACAGATGGGCAAACTTGCGGACAAACTCATAAAATTGTCTATTGGGGTTTCTATACTTGAATTTTGGTTTGGTGTTTTGGTTAATTGTACCACTTAGTTCTATCAGCCAGTTTAAATCACTAGCACCCAATCTAGTTTGTACAGGCAATCCAATCATTAGCACCCAATCTAGTTTGTACAGGCAATCCTATGGCGCATTTCATCGAACAGGAAGCTTACAAAGCAGGGTTGCCTCAAGAGCCAAGATGATCGCCGATTCGCCACCAAGTCACCAACCTCCGGGAGGATGCGCTGCGGCGGCCGCCACCGCTCCGTGGTGGCCCTAGCTCAAGCTTTGGCGGCCAGCGCCTCACCGTAGGAGCCAGGTGCAAGACCCGCCGGGAGTCGGCGTCCCCGAGCGCCGTGGATCCGCCGCATCGTCCTCTCCAGCCACCCCAGCTCCTTCACGCCCTCGCGCCTCGCGGCCGGCACCAAGGGCTCACCCGTGGTGGAGCCCGGGAGCAGGGAGGAGAGCGCCCTGAGTATGAGAGAGTGCGGATTTGGGAGTGGGAGTGGCCGTCTGCGGACCGAGAGAGTGAGCTGCGGCGGATGCGGTCTGCGGAGGTGCGGATCTGGCGAGGCACCGAGCCGCCGAGGTGAAGGCCGAATGCAAGTGGGAGATTGGGATTTGGTAGTGGGAGTGGCCGTGTGCTGTTTGTCGCGCTGCGCCTCGCAGCCGACGCCGGCTAGGGTTAAGTGCGTGCGTCCGCGTGCGTCGGGCTCGCGGGCCGAGACCGCAGTCCGGAGACGCCGAGTGGCGAGTGGGCTATTCGGTTTAATCGGGAAAATCGGTTTTTCTTCGGTTTTTACCGAAAAAACCGAATCAGAGAAATACCACTTTTCCGGATACCGAACCGAATACCGAATACCGGTCAAACCGAGTTGATCGGTTCGGTTCGGTTTTTTTGGTACGGTTTTTTCGGTTCGGTACAAAACTGCACAGCCCTACTCACGAGCCATGAGAGGTGTACCATCGGCATCTTCTCCCGGGAACCAACGACGGATTCCATATTTATTCCCTCGGGTTGCTTCTCTCGCTCCCCTAATAAACGGAACCACCACCTCCAAGGCTACTCCAACCCATCGTCGCCTGCTAGCTTAGCACGCCTCCAGCCGAGTTATAGGACGAGGCGCGCGCGCGCGCGGTGTGGCGACCACGGCCGGGCGGGCCGGAGGCAGGATGAGCTCCGGCGGCTGCTCGACGTGCCTCGAGGTCATCTTCTCCGTCGTCCTCCCGCCGCTCGGCGTCTTCTTCCGCTACGGCTGCTGCAGCGTAAGCTTTCAGGATTCAGTGTTTTCGTTTTTGAACCTAAGGGCCGGACACTGCACGTTATTTTGTATCAGCTGTCTCCTCCTGTTGCATGTACAGTCGGAGTTCTTCATCTCCCTGCTGCTGACGATCCTGGGCTACGTCCCTGGCATCGTCTACTCCGTCTGGGTCATCCTCAAGACGCCGCCGGAGCCGCCGGGCATCGACGGGGAGCGGCCGTACGACATGCTCGCCTGACAAAAGCTTCGTAATAATCAGCTAGAATATATTGGTTCCTTGAGCCTATACATACTGTTTCGGTGGGCTAGCTGTACTATGTCGCGATTGGTGATGAGTTGTAGTTAGTGGTTGAGGAAATTCTTTGTTGCAGCGGTGGTTGTACTGTTCCCCTTTTCTTCTAGTTCTTCTTCTTCTTTTCGTATGATTGTTTGGATTGGTGGCATGCTGTATAATTGGTTCGGTTGTTGATTATTTTCTTAGGCTAATTTGCCAATGCAGCAACTGCTAGTCTGCAATGGATGGACGTGAATAATGTGCTCAGATGATGGATGGATGTACATACCAAAGTCAATGTTTTTTATTCCGATAACGATGCGAAAGAAGTTACTGCAGTGATTGAGTTTCTCCTTGCTATCTCTGTTTATATCCTGAGCCTGAGCCGTAGTTTTCTTTTCGAAGTCGAACTGATGAACTCTGATTAGAGTTCAGGATTTGACCACAGGTGAAAGTGATCTGAACAAGTAGTGTAATCTGATAATGAGGAAGACCAATTGTTAGTTTAATCCGTTTCGGACTAGGATTCTTCATCTGTCTTCATCTGTTTAGGAGTAGGAGTTTGAGTTTGTTTCGGAGTAGGTTTTTTCTTGCTCAGATTAGAGTTTTGCTTTGCTATAAATAAAAAAAAGCAAAACTATTTATTTTGCTTTGCTATAAATAAAAAGACCGGTAGCGAACGGGCCTCTAGCGTAATGGCTAAGCGCTCTAGTAGCACCCCTCAGGTCCTGGGTTCGACTCCCAGTGGGAGCGAATTTCAAGCTAGGGGGAAAAAATCCTCTCGTCTGCTACCACGCCAAAGCATAGGTCTAAGGTCCGTCTAGGTCGTTGGTCGTTCTCACGCGGGCGATGGTGCCGCTATGTAAGGGTGGAGCAGAGGTTCGGGGGTTTTCTCTGGCAATCAGACAACACAAAAAAATTATGTCTTCATCTGTTTCTTGCCTCAACGTTGTGAGTTCGTCTACACCATGTTGTCCATTGAGGAGGTCACCGGACGTCTGAAAGGCGCCGATGATCGTTGCATCCTGCAACCGTTGCCACTGACTACTACCACAGAAGTTAAACTCTTGCTGACCGAGGAGGAATGAATGGCTCGCCTCAAGGAGAATAAGAGCGGCGAGAGATCGTTGGGCAGACCTAGTGGTAGCGGCCGTTGCCGCGGCAAGGGTAACCGGCGCCGCAACGCCGGGCATGAACCAGGGTGCGAGCGCAACGTCAGTCGCGACAAGTGCCGTAACTGTGGCAAGATTAGCCACTGGGCTAAGAATTGTCGGCAGCCACAGCGTGAGCAGATCTATCTTACCTAGGAGAATGATGAGGACCAGACGCTGCTAATGGCGCAGGTGTGCGCCCTCACTGATGACATTGAGCAGATGCCGCCAAACTTTATCAAGCTCGACGAAACGCACGCCCAGGTGAATCTGGGGTGCGATGGAGAACAGCGGAGCGACATGTGTTACCTGGACACTGGGGCCAGTAACCACATGACCGGTTGTGATAACTTCTTCACGAATAAATGTCTTTGTGGTACTAATTTTTTTCTTTTTCTGTTTGAAAGATTCCACCAAGAAATCTATGGGAGCTTATTCCCCAATTTATACTACTAATTTCCGAAACCGCGGGGGCCATCCTGCAAAATAGAGGGACCAAAAAAAATTCCAGAGGCGAAAAAAAATTCTAAGGATCTTTTTGCGAGAATCAGGGACCTATACGTAATTTCGGAAAAACTGGAGGAAAATACTTCGGTCGGCCGTACAAAGATTCCCCGCCACGCGGCGCGCGCGCGGGGGACGTGGACGCGCCCGGGGGCCGTGAATCCCCCGGGCATAAGAAGGCTAGTATTACTACATATACAGTGTAAAATAGTAGTTGACGCCTCCGCCCGGGGCGGCGTGGTGATGATGGCGCAGCTGCGGCTCAAGGGTGCAGGGGGAGCCAGGAAGAAGGCAGGGGGCGGCGGCGGCATCGCGCGATCCCCTCCTCCTCGGCCGCCGCGTTCCTCACTGCGGCCACCACCACGCCTTTTCTTTTGCTCCCTCCCTTCTCTCACGTTTGTTGCTCCACTGCCCCCACAGAGAGAGAGAGAGAGAGAGAGAGGAGTTGATTGAGGGGGAGGATAGAGAGGTACTCTTCTTCTTATTCCACTCAATCCACCTCAAAGTTGATGTATGTTGCCTGTGATTCTTGCTTGGATTGGTTTCCTGGCATCATGGTTCCTGGATTATGGTGTCATCTTCTTGGTTTGCAGTTCTGTGTGGATTTGGTTCTTGCATGTTCTTGTTCCCCCTTCATGCTTTGTTTCACCCTTTTGTTTTCCCAGATGGATCTTCGCATGTTAGGAAATTTTGCTGCGAATTATTGGTTGGTGAACACGGCAACATACTCTTGTTTTTTTGTTGTCTTTCTCTGTTATTATATGTTCATTGGTTCAACAGTAGAACATATGAGGCTTTCAGGGAGTTTAAGTTGCTGTTCGAAGGATTGATCGGGAGTCCATGGAATTTTAGGCTGTGGGCTTGCGTGTGTGAATGTTGGCTTCACTTTTGCTAGATTTGGCGTTCTTCTAAGCTAAATTTGGATGGGCTGTATTGGTATTGAGCGATTTTTCTGATTTGGTTGCGTTATGTTGCTGTCAGAAGAATGAAAAAAAAATGGATGCTGAAGGTACGGAGGAGTTGATGTCAATATGCGAAGCTTCTTTGGCAAGAATGTGTTCATGTGATTTATGATATGTTTTTATATGATTTATGATAAATATGCCGTGCTTGTTGAGTAAAGTTAGTTCAGAACATGGGCGAGTTTCAACTGTTATTCCTCAAAACGTGAGAGTTTTCCAAAGCATGCTTGTGAAATTAAATCATCGTAGAAAAGTAGGATTTTTTCTGTTTGGTACTCGTGTGGTAATCTGGGAGTAAGCCTAACGAAAGTATAGAGTCTTGTCGGTTGCAGGACAGACAAATTTTCTGTTTGGTACTCGTGTGGTAATCTGGGAGTACGCCTAACGAAAGTAAAACGATCTTTGTTTTTTTTATCCAGAAGTTGGGTTTGGTGTGTGGGCCTGAAACAAAGGACTAGGGTCCTTTTTTTTCCTTGCACAGCTCGTGGCATGCAAGTGGGCTGTAAGTTTGGGATTTTGAAGGACCGGAGACTTGACCAGCCTGATTTTTCCTATGAGCAATCTGATTATTTCTTTGGCTAAATTTGACAAAACATGAATCTTTCATAGCTGGCTACTTCAAGGTCTCCTCAGAATCGGCTATAGAGAAAACCTCAAGTCTAAAAGTACGAATGCTCAAAAAAAAAAACACAGAAGGGAGCTGTCTTTAACAACGCATTTGAAATAGGTCAAGAAACTATGGGTGCCTTCTTTCACCAGTGTCAAAAGTATCTCATGATCCCCATGCTAGTTGTCGTTCTTCATTCTTCAACCTGCGAAAGAAGCAACACAACGAGCTATAAGTGTGCTCATCATGCTCACAAGAAAACAGTAACTTAATCAGGGGAGTACAGAGTACTCATATATGGGAGAATGGTCCAATGTTGCTATTGAATGAGAAAATGATGAGTTCGGTAAGTTCTATGGTAATGCCATAAGAAATACCCATGCTGCCATGCATTATTAGTTCAGGAAGTAAGCTATACAGTAGAAAAGGAATCACGCAATGCTTCAATCAGATTTACACAGTAGAAAAGGAATCCTAGAGTTTTAACTCGCAATTCCTCAAAACACAATCAGGTCTAATGCAATTGAAGATGGAAGCCAGTGTGCACCTTATATGCATCCACAAAGTACTTTCAGCAACACCGAAACAACTAGTGAACTAACAGCAAGTAATCACGGATAAGCGATGGTAGATCAGGTTGCGTTTATCTACGTTAGGTACTTAGGTTTCATCAGCAGATGCCCTGTATTACAGTGTGATGACTCACAATTTGGAGCGGCGAAATTTCGAACATACATCACAAGCTTGAACCACCTAATTTGAAGTCTAGAAAGTTACAAAATGACATAGTTCAGAGGACTAGGAAAAATCAAACGTTGGTGCAACCGCAATTGCTTTTCTAATGGTGTTTCAAGTAGTATTTCTATCAAACGAGTGGAAAGTAGAACCTATACAGATCAT
Source organism: Bonia amplexicaulis (assembly GCA_036346245.1). Taxonomy (NCBI): domain Eukaryota; kingdom Viridiplantae; phylum Streptophyta; class Magnoliopsida; order Poales; family Poaceae; genus Bonia; species Bonia amplexicaulis. Next base: position 2,280,469 of record CM070750.1, on the reverse strand, counting down.
TGTAACTATGGGCATTTGAGTAAATAGTATTGAATAGTTTTGAGAAAATTCACACACAATTCAGAAGCAGCTTGTCTATTTGCACTTCATAGTTCATACTCAAATCAATCGGGATCTACCACCCCACCACATCCCAACCTCCACAACACCCAATTTCGCACACCCACACCCACAAATCCACACAAACAGGCGCGCGCACCTCAGATCGACAAATCACAACGCGAAACAGCTGGATCTAAACCTAACGCAGGGGACGAGAAAGAGAGAGACGGAGATGCGAGTATACCTAGCTGGACCCGACGATGATGTTGTTGATGGGGATGAAGATGAGCTTGACGAAGAAGCCGACGAAGCCCATGACGACGAACCCGATCGCCGTCCGCACCGCCACCTTGGTGAACTCTGTACACCCAAATCACACGAAAACCCCATCAGATCTGGCCTAAACCAAACCAAACCCAATTCGAACGGAAGGACAGACGAGGCAGCCCCTCCTACCCTTGCGGTCGGGCTTGTGGCAGCGCTTGACGAGGCGGACGCTGTCCTTGGCGAACTCGCGGAGGGGATCCACCACGGAGTCGATCGCGTCCATGGCGACTTGGCGAGATCTCGAGGCGAGTGAGAGAGGTGGAAGCCCACGGGAGGATGCGATTTTGCTTTGCTTTTGGAAGTTTGTTTCACGGATTATAAATGCCAGAATTTAGGGTCAGTTTTTTTTTCGGTTTATAGCTATAGCTTATTACTTTTATATTATTTGTGAGAGAAAGTATGAAGTAATATAAATTTATATATAATTTTGATAGATATAAATAAGGCTAATTAATATAAAAAACTAAAAAGTAGACTCACAACCGTTTGTCCTGCCTTTCTCAATGCTTCTGGAGTTTACTAGTAATTAACTCAAGGTAATTGTTATGTTATAGTCTACGGATGTTTAATTTACAATAATTTATAGAAGTACACAGTGATAATGTGGTAAATGTGACATGTAAACAACGCTAAAGGCAAGGTCTCCTTTGTTTCGATTTATAACTCATAGTTTCTCTAAACTAACCAAAGGGACGACTTCTTCGTCGTTGTTTCAAAGTGATTTATTAGGATAATATTTTTAAAATGATTTATTACTATTTAATTTATTTATATAAATATTTACGCTAAAACTAAAAACGATAAAACGGAGCCATAAATCACAGATGAACGAACCCACCCAACACATGACGCTGTCTGGAATCGACCACTGACATTCTTTAGGCTCTGTTTGTATGGGTCGGGCTCTACGTGGATACCGAGAATTTGGACTAAAATTCCAATCGTCTATATGTATGAGCTGGAATTTTGGCCTATTGAAACAAGACCTTAAGAGTATATACTGTCATGATTTCCTTTCTATCTGATAAAACGATCGATAACTTTGCAGTCTGATAGAAATTTACTTTTTTTTAAAGGATGATAGGGATGTACATGTGTAGAAACGCATACAAAATGAAGGATCCCCTGAATCGAGTAGCAGTGAAGCATAATCGTTGAGCTCAAATTCCTGAAGACAGCAGCCAACCGCTAGAGATGGTTTTAACTTGCGATACAACACATACAGAACATATGTACGAACTTACAGTAACAGGAAAGAGAGCAGGGAGTTTTCACCCAGACCAATCGCCAAGGAACATCCATTTTTCGTCAAATAAAACTGCAAACAATCGCCTTCTAGTCATAAATTAAGGTGCTTCGTAATTTCAATGAAAGGCAGAAGATCATCGCATTGTGAAGATCAAGAAAGTGTAGGATGCATCGACAAAAAATAAAGACACCACTAAATGAAGAAGACCAACATAATTTCCTCTTTATCACACTACAATTGATTCAGCTTTCGTGAAACAAATGAACATGGCATCAGGCGAGCATCTGAGCTTCTGCAAACTGTGTGGAAGCCCAGACACCCCTCCACCCCTGACAAGTGGCAAAATTACTATCAAGCAAACCATGTTTGCTCCAATTGCAATTTCAAGTAATCAACGGAATCAACCAACCAACATGAGAGCAAGCATTCTTTTACCTCCTAGCCCATAGCCCATCAGTTCCTTCAGTCAACACGAGCTCATAGCCTTTTAGTTTATGTGGTCCAATGATGACCACTGTTCTCACCAGCTATGACTTGCGCACGCTTTCATTGGGCATCAATACCGTTCTGCTCAGGAAATATTGAGGTTAATCTTCGTCGCAAACCATCATGCTCAAATGCGGCAGAAATGAACTTTGAGGTGGTCGCATTTTCTGATCACATGCCTTTCTCAGAGACCAACATGGCAGACGTGTCATCCCTTTGGTAACTGCTGCCATTCATATCAAGAGTTCCATCAGTCATTTTCTTCTCCATAACTGGTATTCTTGGTGCCCAAAATTGCATGGCCATTTTCATCAGGGTGACCGCTTACATTACCAGCGGAAGATGGCTGTGTTGGAACACAATGCCATTAGTTGTGCAATCTGATCTTTCCTGCATCTGGTCTGGCAATACTGCAACACCAATAGGTTTTTGCTCTGTGCAAATGTTCGAGCTGGTTTTCCAATCATGCATAGAGCTTGCAGAGGTGCCCATGGCTGCTGACCTTTGCTGCTTCAAGACGAAGAATTATTATTTGATTTATTGTTGCCATTCACAAAGGATGATGATGTGACATTACTAAATGGCAAACCATCATCAGTAAACAGCAAACCATCATCAGTAAATGGCAAACCATCATCAGTCATCACCTCTGACTGATTTATCTCTAGAATAAGGCCTTTCAAGGAAGCCACGAGTTAAGTATGACTTGTCTCCTTTGCATTCTTTCATTGGCGAATTCCGGAAAGATTTATTGTAGTCATCCATCAATGGTTTACCATTGCTTGTGTCATTCCGATTTGTGTTGCTGCCTGATGGTTCTCTGTACGGCCTTGGACTAAAACCATGAGAATCAAAAGGTACATCTCGCTTGTCTGCATGCAAGGAGTCATTGCAAGATTGTGTATAACCATTGACAAGCGAGTAACTGCCATTACTGGATGTCGCAGATATATCTCCATTGCACTGTGCACTTCCAGAGGATGTGCAGCCACCACAGGAGTTTGCAACAACTCCTTGCTCTGACCTGCTGAGATGTCCATTGCAATGACCATCTAACTTTTGGGAGGAAGCAGCTCTGTTTTCACCAATTTGATCCTCAACCGCCGAGGAAGACTTCTTTCTTGAGGGCTTGTCAAGGAAACCAAAAGAAAATAGTGGTTTTGGTTTTCCTGCCATCCCATTCTCCAAGGGTGGGAGTGATGTTTCATTGCTTATCACTCCAATTGAATCACCTATGACAGGTTGTTGTTGCTCATTCCATTTTTCAACTTCTGTGCAAGCTTCAGTATCAACTTCCATGTAGTCAGCTGAATCAACACATAAGGCAGGTTCTTCGCATTGCTCTGCAGAGGAATGAATTGAAGATGCTTCACATGTGGAATTGTCAAATTGCACAGATCTCAAGGTAGTAGAGACTTCTAGTGGAGAACAGGAACCTCTAGTAGCTTCTTCAAGGACATGTGATACCGATGAAACTGGCAGGTGTAGATTTTTGTTGGTAGTGAATTTCTCTCTCTCAATGCTTATATGCAAATCCAAGTCAGACTCTCGGTCCATGGTATCCATTTTATGCAAAGATTTGTTGCTGGATTCAGAATCATCTCGTAAGTCTTCTGAAGGCTTCGAAAATGATTCAGAGTTTGATGACACATCCTCTGGTATCAAATGATTTTGTCCAACTTTGCATTGTTGCTGCTGTTCCATGGGTTCTTTGACTGCAATAAGTGGCCTAGGACGAGCTTTTCTCCTGCAGAGAGTCATAAAGGGAAAAGGAAAGCTTGTCAGACCACAAGTCCAGAACGATGACATATTGCTACCAGTCCTGAACAAGTAATACTAGTTAAAGTAAGGAGAAAAAAAGTGGATTAATTGGAGAAAAAAAATCTAGCATGAGAAAAAAAATACTTCAAACATGGTACAGTAAGAAAATTTAGGTGATTAGGAAAATTCCGCCAGAGAACTGTTAGGCTGAAATGGTGAAACCAAAAGAGACAACAACAGAACAATAAGGAAGCAAGTATGTGCTTGTCTCTTTCTTTGGCCAAACAGACAATATGAATTCCACCATCTGCAACTATTATACCTGGTTGATAATGAAGAAACTAATAACATAATTCTGAGAGTACAAGAAATGCAGACAGCAGCAAGAAAGTAGATATGATCCACTCAAGCTGACATCTAGAAATAGACAAATAGTGTTGGATTTCTGGTAAGCTATTAATGTGTGTTTTCCCCTTCCAATGGGAATTGGTGCCCATAGGAAACAGTGAAATATATGAGGACAGGCATCAACACAATCATTGCAATAACAGTTACCTGCTATATAGAAGCATATAAGCGCCTTGAGCATGCACTTCCTCCTCGTCAACAATCATAACCTACAAATCGAAGTAAGCGGATCAATTGCCATTTATGACACGAGCATGTCTGATCATAGCATAAAGGTGAACAAGTACCTTGCAGTCATCAATTCTATACCAACGCCCTTGACAATCTTTGATGTAGCATATATAATGCCCAAAAAATGAGGCATTCAGCATATCCAGATGAACAACGACAGCATAGAGATCATACAGGTCACTTCCATCAGTGGTACTCATGTATGGCGTCAGATCTAACTTCGTAGGGAATGTAACTCTCTTGTTCAGTTTTCCAAATCTACCACTCTGTGATAACATGAAATTTTGTTATGCAAAGCTGTCATAACTCATAATACAACAACATTGACATAGTTTTAACAAGCTGGTGTCCTAACCTGGAATCTTTTGAGAGTAATAGTGAGTATATTTGGGGCTTGATGAACTGTAAGATGCTTCCGTGCTTTGACATAGTCACTGCATCTGCATAAAAGCAATCAATATGTCAAGAAAAAAAGGTGACATTAGATTGAGATTTTGACTATGTTCAATACTTCGGATCTGAAGTCTACAAATTCTAAATAAAAGAACCTTAGTAAAAAAAGAAGGGATTGAACAAGAAATTATGCATCATGGGTTACAAGATACTAGAAGACATCTCATACAAGAACCTCAACTAGCAGTTGCTACATGCATCTGGCCAAAATATATGTGGCAAGAAGGTTAAATTGTGCTTGCCAAAGTATGGCAGATGGATGGATGATTCTAGATAGTTTTCATAATCAAAATACTCATCTTTAAACCAATCAGTACATTTAAATTTAGAAACTATATGCTAAGAATATAGTCACCAAACATGAATATCAGGCCAAGTACAAGTATTCCTGCCTATACAGCATTGTTGAAGTAATTTATGTTCATGAATTTTACAAGAGACTTAAACAGACCAAAAGGAGTCATTCTGTACTGATCCTTAATAAGAACAAGCTGATTTCAGCATATGCTCAAACTAAATTAATTCACAAATGGAAATAGTCACAAATTATAACCCTGTAAGATTTGTATGTGTATAGATATATGAAGTGTGCAAATGCAGAAAATCACACTTACCCATCACATTTGTACTTATTATCCCCATCAAGCCACTCTACAGCAGTGAACTGATCTAAGCATTCTTCCAAGGATTCAGCATCACCTTGAATTTCAACTGTCAAGTCCATCATATTATCATAGCGGTTTGAGACCATTCCACATGCGGTATATTGAACCTGCACATGCCCTTTTAAGTCAGGCACTCTACATACATTTGATGAATTGTAACATATGCATACTGAAAGACAGGCGACCTTAGAAAACAGAGCGATCAAAAAGCTACACTCATGGTTCAAATTGAAATCCTAATTTTGAAGAGGAAACAGGAGAAACCTGAGATTGCAGACAACCACCAAATATGTGTTGAATAAGAGTTGTCTCTTGGGTGATAAGAACTACGGCCTTCTCACCTCCAAATTCATCAAGGCAAGCTGATTGCATCTTATCTATGGCAAACCTATAAATACAACACACATCATACAGCATCGAAGGCAATCCAAAAGAGGGCAAACCCTCGTATAATCAAGCAAAGAAAGTAATTCACCTCATGAATTCATGAGCATCCTCCTGTCTACCGAAACCAAGGTTGCCACCAATATTTGGTAAATGAGAAAGAATGTTCATCGGAGCAAATGGGTGTGAACTTTCACTCGCTCTTTGAATATGACATTGCAGCTCACACAAGAAACACCAATCTTCATGTCTCCTAGGACCTGAAATGTAGAGAAGTTGAAAATTGTTAAGCACAAACTAGATGTCAATTCATAGTCATTGTAAGCCAGCACTTACATTCCCTACTATGGTCCTTTCCTAACAGATAAACCACAAGTGGTCTCGTGCATGAAAGACATTGTAAAACCACATTGGCAAAGCAACTGCACAGAAGAAAGGAGATCTATTAGATGAATTTAGGGAAGCATGTTTAAAGCAAAAAAGTGGAGCACAAGATAGCATTATCCCATCATACCTGTTGCCACAATTCACAAGCCCACAAGGTAAAAAATCAAGGTCCTTCCAGTTGTACAGCTTTAAAAATTCATCATAAGGAAAGATAACCTGTGTATGGAACATGAGTGAAAAATGTTATAAATCCTCCTTGTCCATGCTGCATGCACGTTTCTGAGTTAACAGCATAAGTACTCACCTTCTTTAATTTTCCATGGGCAGGCACTAATGAGATGCAACCAAAACCAGATGACTTCTTACTATTGCCCTCACCTCCATAGGGTAACTTGTCACCAGGATCCAATTTTTTCATTTGTTTACACTTGAATCTGTGATCAGATAGCCAATGCTTTGACTGGCAGTCTTCAGAACTGAACAAGATCATAAAAGAATGCTCAAGAGAAATATAACAGCATGATACTAGTGTAAATTGTAAAACAGAGTTCAGCGATTGTGTATCATGAAATCACTGAAGCCTAATGGCAAAACATTACGTGGAAATTCGAAGCATGAGAGTTGGGACAACTTTCAGTCTAATATCATCTGTTGCTCATGAGTCCATTCAATTGATTGCTAGAATAACTATCACCCAGGGTATAACAGCACCTTGAAATATCAAATTTTACAACTTTCACATTGCCCAACATTACCAAACAGAACAAAATACATCCAAGATGAACTCCATTTTGGTTTCAATCAAACCAGGGATATGACCTCTTAAAAAATAAAGTTTGTTGTTCATGCTGTCTGATGTGTGGATATTATCAACATCTAAATAAAAAGAATTCATAAGAGCAGCATTTTGCCACCACTACATAATAATAGATAGGTAAGCACTTGAAACAATCCCAAACTACCCACAAAGGGTAAAAACTTCATTGACTTTGTTCGCAGGTTTCTTCGTGATGCCCTGACGCGCTACATGTAACTCGTGACCTCCAACGAGCAGTGTGTGGACTTAAAGACCCTCACCGTCGAAGATCTCGTCGGGCGATACAAAGCCTACGACGAGCGCGTCCAAATCAGTTTCGGCGACGCGAAACAAAGTGAGCATCTGTTGCTCACGCACATGTAGAGTGAGACCCTCAACAAGAAGAATGGTGAAGGGTCAGGCGGCGTGAGGAAGAACAGTGACCGTGGCGGCAACGCGAGGAAGAACCGTGACCATGGCGGTGGCCGCATCAAAGATGGTGATGGTCGTAGAAACGACCATGATGACGACGAGGAGGAGGACGACAACGACTCGCGGACCAGTGGGCGAAGGTCCAACAAGAAGAATGTGAAGTGCTACAATTGTGGCTTACATTGACACTTTGCCAGCGAGTACCGCAAGCCGAAGAAGGAAGAGGCACATCTCGTCACGGCTGATGTCGATGACGAATCGATGCTACTTTGAAGAACGGCGAAGACGTACTAAAGAATAATGACAACAAGATTAGGGGGTGATTGTTGGAACTAATCTTGATGTGTTGTGGATAGTGGTCAGTGTCGAGTACTCGGTGTGTTCGAGTACTATGTAGTCGTGTCGAGTACACGGTTTGTTCGAGTACTGAGAAGTCGTGTGTCGAGTACTCGGCGTGTTCGAGTAATGTGTAGTCGTGTTGAGTACTCGGTGTGTTCGAGTATTCTGCAGTCGTGTGCCGAGTACTCGTGTCCGAGTAAAAGTAGAAGACCCGGAGTCGGAGACTCTGAAGTCAGAGACCGGTCGTTGCAGTCGCAGTCGTAAGTCGGGCTACGTAGTGGTCGTAGTCGTGTGTCGAAGCAATCGGTACTCGGATGTCGTAGCTGTAGTGGTCATAGTTACAGTAGTCGAAGCTACAGTGGTCGTAGCTACAGTAATCGAATCTACAGTGGTCGTAGCTACAGTGGTCGAATCTACAGTGGTCGCAGCTACAATAGTCGAAGCTACAGTGGTCGTAGCTACAGTAGTCGAAGCTACAGTGGATCAGTTGGTCCTCAGAAGACCTGTGTGGTTGGAGAAGCGGTTGAAGAGCCATGGTCGACAAGCCATGGTCAGTGATGCGGTCGAAGGGAAGCCGTGATCGGAGATACGGTCAAAATACCATGGTCGACAAGACGTGGTAGAGCAGCCGTGGTTGAAGTAGCATGGTCAAACAGCCGTGGTTGAAGGACTCGTCAATGGACCCGAAGTAAGACTTGAGGATTGTATGCGGTCGTAGACCGGAACCGGGTGCAGTTAGTCTGCACGTAACTGATCGTGTCCACTAAACTGAGTGAGTTGGTTAGTGGAACGAGTTGTTCAGGTAGTGGGGAGAGTACAAGTCATGGAGATCGTGGCCGGAAGAGTCGAGTAATTTTGTTAGCCTCTGTATACTTTTAATCTGAGTCTATAAATAGAAAAGAAAACGAAAAAAGCTGTGCGGATTGACGCAGCGGAAAAGCTCTTGCGTCTTGAGTTGACCGGAGGTGTTCATATGTATTACAACTACCGTGTATGTACCTTTGGATCCGTCGCTGGGCCAACACTTACACGTTGTGTGACCTGTGGTCCATTTTATTCTTTCTATGGTATTCATTACAAGGACACAACTAAACAACTAAATCGCACAAATTAAGCACAAGAACCACACAAGACGCAAGATCATCTGTTCTCTGCATATCCCATGAGAGCACCCTCGGCAGAACGTCAAACTGCAGAAACCCCACGCAAGAACCTCGCAAGAGTAGAAAGCAATTGCGAATATCCACCAAGGTTATTACGGTAGCGGCGCGGCGCGGCGCCTCCACCACCTTCACATAACAATATCGCTTATGGCGCGGGCGTGGCGGCGCCATAAGACGCTTGATGTGGCGACACTATGCACACATCTTAACTAAGTATATGCACCGTAGTAGCAAGCAATTAGCGGCATAAACAAGTAGCAAATAATCGAGATTTGCATAACTAAAAATCTGAAATACTAGTATCGAGATTTTTCTTGTTCATCCGATTTTCTTGTTCATCCGATTTTTTATCGTTTTACGAGTTCGATCGCAACATTCGGTAGTTCGGCGTTCTTCGTCGCGCGAGATGGCGCAACCACGCAGCATAATGCAAGATACAAAAGTAGTCACTCGGTCGCTTGCTCCCGTCGCTTCGCTTCGGCTCACGACGGAGGCACGGAGCGGAGTGGCGATCGGCGACACCGCGAGGCCGAGCGACTCACCGGTGAGGCGGCAGCGAGCCGACGGCGGCGAGGCGGCGGCGGACCGGAGGGCGCGGATCTGCGGCCGGGATCCGGCCGCAGCCCAGCAGATCCGGCGATCGAGGCGGCGACAGCGATCCGGCGGCGGCGGCAGCGGATCCGGCGGCGGCGATGGCGGATTCGCCAACGGTGACGACGGATTCGGCCATGGCGTCATGGATCCGGCCGCAGCATCGGCAAATCCGGCCGCGGCGTCGGATTCGAGCTGCAGAACGACGGATTGATGCAAGAACGACGGATCTGGCGGCGGCGGGACTCTCCTCGCTTTCGTCCGCCGCCAAAACCATAGGTACGTCGGTCTCGGTCCCTCGCCGTGCCACCGTAATAACCTTGCCCTCGCGGCGCTTATGGCGTCCGCCGAAGCGGCGACTTAGCGTCACAACGCCGCCACGCCGACGACACACCGCCATATCGGTGCCATGGCGGACGGACACGACGCACCTCCATGCCGTCCGGACGGCATGGAGCGGCGGCCGCCATTAACGATATGGCGACGAGATATCGCCGATATCTCAACGCCATAACAACCTTGATATCCACACACATGAGCCACGAAATCACTCACCCGAAACAACAATTTCCCAAGAGCCTAAGAAACAACAGTAAAATCGCAATTCACAGTATGGGAAGCCAAAGCCAAGAACCTTTAAAGATTATGGTACGATTGTAGGCACCAACCACCGAATTACACAACGGAAGCGACAAATTTCGCAGGAACTCAGAATGTAAGATCACATGCAGTGCTAGACCATTACAAGTAACAGGGGGGAGAAGGAGGAAGAGGAGGGCACGCACCAGTACCGCACGCGCTTGCACCCGGAACACTTCTTGGTGCTGATGCCGCCGCACTCGGCGCACGGCGCCGCTTCCCCGCCGGTGGCCTGCCCCTGCACCATGAGCTGTTGATCCCCCTGAGGCGGCATCGGGTAGGCGGGTGGATTGTGGTGGTGATCGTCGTAGGAGGCGGCGAACCCGGCGGCTTCGACGACGAAGTACCGCGACGCGGCGCGGCGCACAGCAACGACAGCCGCGGAGAACAGGACGAGACCGACCACCGCAGCCTGAATCACCGCCGAGAGGTCGAGACCCAGTCCCGGGCCGACACTTCCGCCTCCGCCTCCCCCCAGCATCTGATATAGCCGGCCCCTAGGGTTAGGGTTCCGCGCCCGGCCACTGCCACCGACCATCCGAGCCGAACCCGACCTGAGCACCGGACCCGAACCCACCGAGCCCGACTCCTATTGGGTCGCGTCGCGCCGCGCACCGCCACACTCGATCAGCCGGATCTGGAAGGGGAGGCCGCTGCTGCAGCGCATTTTCTCCTGTGGGGTTCGCCGCGTTGCGGTCACTGACGCGTGGGGACACTGAGGGATGGAGCTAGTCAACCCGGGTCGCGGAAATGGTGGGCGCGTGGGGACTGGTGGGGTGGGGGTATTATTTGTTGGTTTAATAGTAAGTTAATCGTTCTTTCATATTTCCGAGTGGCAGTCGCAGGGATGGAGCTAGTCAACCCGGGTCGCGGAAATGGTGGGCAAGTGACGCCTTGTTCTGCGCCTCTCCGCTGCTTCTCCTCGGGCCTGTTCTTCAGGCCACAAGTCGACCCTTTAGGCTTTTATCCGCCACAATCCATATTAGCAACTTTTAAGCGACATTCGGTCTATCCGA